>OY284476.1:43717820-44917820 GCA_958336345.1 Dorcus parallelipipedus
TGATAGGTGAACCCATGGGAAGACCATCAATCTGTTTATAGTATTTGTTGTTGAATTGAAAGGTTGTGAAGTTAGTCAATATCCTGAGACCGTCCCAATAAATTGTTCTTTTGTTAAAGTAGTTTTTTCTTTAGACAATCCCATTTGTTCTCAATAAGTTGTAAAGTAAAATCAACTGGTACATTGGTGAAGAGATTAATTACATCAAAAGAGCACATCGAATGGTCTAATGGTACTTGTAGATTTTTAATTGAGTGAATAAGGTCAAAGGAATCTTTGACATAGGACGAACAACTTTTATCGATCATATGTTGTAGAATATTACTGTAAAATTTTGATAATTTATAGACCGGTGAACCGATGTAAGAGACAATAGGTCTTAAGGGGGTAATTTTCTTTATGAATTTTAGGAAGAGCGTATAATTTTGGACAGGTCCCATTAGAACAAACGTAGACTCCTTGCAGTAATTACATCTATGTTATTAGAATCAACCCAACCCTTGATTAAGTTACTTAATTTCGTTTGGATTAACTGTGTGAGGTCTTTTTTGCCCTCCTGGTAAGTATTAGTATCATTAAGTAAGTTATTCATTTGGTTGGTATATTTTTTCTTGGACATAAACAACAGTTACATTGCCTTTATCAGCTGACGTAATTAGTAAGTCTTGATTTTCTTTTAGGAAGTTGCGACATTTTTTGATATTATTCTGTTCAACATAATTTGTGTTAAGTTTGTTGTTATGTCCAGGATTTGATTTTTTTTTTGATATGGTTAGAAAAAATCTAGTCTTAAGTTTTCTTTCTTGTTTTCTTCTAAGTGATGTATGTTAAATTCAAAATTGGAATTAATTGAGCGGTAAACTAAAACTCACAACATAATTTTAACAGGCAAACCTATTAATTACTATAAACAAAAATTTTACACTAATTTGAAGGATAAAACTAATATTTTGAAAACAAAACCATGTCATTTATCAAGTTAACTGCAAAGATTGCAATGCCAAATATATCGGCCAAACTAAGAATTATATAAAAAACAGAATGTACAATCACAAATACAATATCACTCGTAACAACGCATGCTAACCAATCATTCTTTAAAATTTCACCACAACTTTGATTTCAACAATGTAAAAATTTTAAAACAAGAAAACAAACTACCTAAAACGTAATATATTGGAAATGTGTTACATCACCAACAATCCTGAGACGGTCAATAAAAGAACAGACTGCAACAATTTACATAATCTGTACCACCCTGTATTGAGGAATCTCCCCCTCCCCCACCTAAGTATAATTTACGGTTCGCAATCCTTAATTCGTCAGTGTTCTCTCGCTCTCGGTCGAAATTACACTCATCCATTAGGTTAGTATTAATTTAAAATTGTAACGTTATTGTTAAAACTAATCCAATTTTTATGAATTTAGACATTAACATTAGGTTAATTGATCAATTATTGTAATTCTTAAAAAATTGTATCCCTTGTAGCTTCTGATGACGGACCCGGCCGGGCCCGAAAACGTAAAGCCAATAAATGAAAATCTGACCGAGGTTTCAAGTTTTTTAATTTATTATATATCTGTTTATTAGTTTTATAGTAGATTATGATTATAATTATTCTATCGTGACAATATTCAATTTCATTAGCTTAAGTTTGCTAATATACCAAAGATTAGTCCTGCTTGAGAAACTAAGGTCAGGCGATAAAACCACAGTTCACTCGCAGCGAAGTCAAGCGATGGAGGAAACGAAAAAACTTAATTGAAATGTCTGAAGTGTTACTTTATCGGGTGTCACAGACGGCAGCTACCTTTACGCAGCGCAATCAATCAACACGTCACACACATTACGGGCGAGGAGAGGACACGGGGGAGGAAGATAAATGAAAAGTAAAAATCGGTTTAACTGAGACAAGCGCGACGAATCTATGAAATTTACAAAAATCTTCTTGGGTTGTTTGTGCTTTCTGATATTTTAATTTGAGATATGCATCGTTTTGTAAATTAAATTCTCAACTGATGTTAGCAACCATAAGTAGCAATGTTTACAGTTACTTGCATATACGCCTCCGCTACATAGTTACCAGTGACAATAAATCCTTGTTCGTGTGAAGTTTCTGATATAATTAGAACTCACGTATTTCCTACAAACAGTTTAATTAGACCTTCCAACTACACATTTCAGCCGAGCGTAATTAGTACAGCTGTATACAGCCTGTAATAGCACAATGTACACGGATGGTCTTCGTCTATTGCAACTAATTCTACATAACTGCAGTCGAAAGTTTGCTTAATACGCAAAGTTTGTTGCGAGGCCATTTCTGGCACGGTTTACTAATTTTTGCTCCTCGCCCGTTCATCTGAACGTGTAATTTAACGGCAATCTAGGATACTTAACGTGCTTTATTCTTCGCGAACTTGCCAAACTATGCGGTGCAAACTAAAGTTATGTATAACAAGGCGAACTTCAATTAAATGCGCTCTTCACCGATCTTACAAGTTTATATTTAAACTTGTTAGTTAGTTGCATAATGCGTTCTTAAAATAACAGTTTGGGAAAGTAAAGCGAGATGCCTTAGTACGTTTCACGAAGGGAAGTTTAAATTTATAGTCAACGATTTTTAGTACCCAACGGACTCACAATGGTTAGGTATAAGACTTCAAGATGTCATCGAAAGAAAACAGCAGTACAAACGAAAAAAAAATGCTGAGACTGCAACTGGTCACAAGAAAATCGCAGTACAAATGGAAAAATTGCTGAGAGTGCAACTGGACACAACTGCGATAAACACCTGTGCCGCTGCATAACTGCGTGAAAGCCATCGATCATGGTGTTTCAAAATGGAGGCCAACAGACGTCAAAAGAAATCAGGAACGATTCACCCATTAGATGAAACGTTAACATGAAAGATGGTAGAACGTAACTGGATTTCCAAGGCAGACTCTAAACGGAAGATAATGAGGGAAGCTTGTTCAAAAATGGACGCTGCACGATAGACTATTCCACATAAATTTGCAAGTAAACTATTAAGTCCTAAGCTTTCGAATAAAAATTCAACTGAAGCCTAATACTTAGGCCTGCGAGTATATGAACTGGCCATCTACTCGTATTCATTAGTTAAATCTAAAAGTCAAACTTTAATTATGAATGCACTCAGAACTTAATTATTTATTGGGTGTCTAAATTTACCTTCATGCAAAACAGAAAATTAAAAATTTAGTCAGTCCCAGATTTTTAAGGTAAACACTTGTTACTAACGTCATAAATTATGTGCCACTTTTGGTCCTTTACATTCATGGCGACGAAATTGAATAATAAATCAAAGCCATTTTTAAAACTGCAAATGCACTTCTCAAGCGCTGCTTAACCAGATTGCCCCATCGAACTCCGCCGGCCTCTGAGCTTGCTCGCCCCCGTTTTTATTCGTGAATAATGGGGCTGCGTTCAGGCGCGACGTATTATGCAATTTGTATTTCGCCCCGGGCGGTACTTTACGAAACATCTCTCTAATGTGTCAGTAACACGGGAGTTTTTAAGGCACGAGATAATGGAATGAATATCCGTCACCGCCGCCCCCCGTCCCGTAAAAAAACTCCGGGTTTCGTGTTTCTTTAATGCGCTTCTTTTTCGTCGCGGGCTCGGAACTATCGTGTTTACGCCCAAATAAATAAGTCAAGGGATAATAAAATGACGTATTAACTGTCGGGTAAGGTTTAAATTCTTAAATTGGATTTGAATATTTATCATTTTGCTCTGCCCCCCTCCCCCCAATCATTTCCTACCCGTAGCAAATAATGGAATTGCGTTCATTGTTCAGCACGTCTTGTTGAGAAATCACTGTAAACTTGTCAAGGGCTTCAAGCTTGGTATCCCGCCAGTTGTACAGTTGGGGAATTTACTAGAATTTGAACATAAATCGAACATTCGACGGTTCCATGCGTATTTATTGGCGTTGCGACGCAGGCTTCGTGATCGTCACCAAGACGAAACAATTTCGCCGGTGGCTGATGTGTCTAAATTTAATCTTGACGACGTGGGTGCTACAGCAGCGATTTGTCACAGATGAGATTCGAATTTCTATATCGACGGAAATCGATGGGACAACTATGTCATACAAGCCTACACGAGCGTCGAAGTGATTCATTGTGGCAGGTACAAATGAGTTCGAAGTGAATCGGAGATTAGTCTAAACTTAATTAATCCTTTCTGAAAGCCACTAGCTTATCTGTGACCAACAAAAACTAAATCAAGAACTGGGGAATAATATTAGAAGAAATAAACGAAACGCAAACTGCAGCGAAACGTGATACGAGCAGGAAACTCGTTAACTGGAGAGATAGTGCCCTAAATTGCTTCGCATCTGCATAAATATTCGCGAGTTACGTCTGAAAGCGGGGCCGGTCGTAAATAAATTTTCGCGGCCCTGATTTTTTTCAAGAAACTAAAAGTAATTTAGATGTCCTACGTGCGACAGAAACTACTTGTATTTCCGGGCTCGCGTCTTGCTTCTTTGCTTTGTTTGGCGAGCAATGGAAGCGAAGTTACGTTAGAGGGAATCAAAACAAGAAAACAAATAAAATTCCTGAAGGATAAACGTTGACGTCGTCCTTAAGGCGGTGGCAACACGTTTTATTGAGAATAGTTTATTTCTGCACTGAGAAAAATGGAATTTTGCGATTTTGATAAAGCATCATTCCTATCGATAAAATAAAAGTATAATGTAAAAGTATAGTGCTGTCACGTTATAAGATCCATCTTACTCTAAATTAATCATGATTCTTAGCACAATGAAACTGTTTAAGTTTAAGAATGTAAAATTATCATTCTACATAATACGTATTGTTAAAATAATAAACCATAACGAAATATTATGCTGAATAAAATAGTAATAAAATGTCAAGTCTGACTTTTTGTTAATTACTCCGGTAATTTAATCATGACAGGAAATGATACTCTAAACAACAAACCACATAGTGTTAATTTTGCAGTAGTACGCTGAGTCGGTTTTTAACGCGAATCCGAATAAAATGTTCGGAATTCTTGTTAATATAAACGTACTCCTTTGTTCTATTTTTCTCAGTGTGTTGACTTTTTAGGGCTCACTCGTGAGTGTCAAGTAAAACCGATGAGTATTTCTGCTAATTAAAGTATGTGTTGTTGAAATGGATGAAATCTATACCAGCAAAATTTTTAATGAAATATTTTGTTGAAATTTTAAGCTAAAAAACGTTATCCTACTTCCGACAGATTAAAACCTAAATGGAACGGAAATTAATACGGCAGATTCAATTTTTGTTGGACCATATATTGTCGAAAATGCATTAAGCGAACAGGCAATGACAAAGAGAAATCTAATCTGATGTTGATATTCGAAACTTTTTATTAAAATAATGCATCAGAGTTTACGTTAAACTGGGTAAAAAGGCAGCCTGTATGGATTATTATTGTTAACCCTTACTTTTCATTTACCGTTCTTGTACTTGTAACAAATAGCTAACAATATGACTTTGAATTAAAGAAGATATCTGACGATTATGCTTGTATCATGTGTTCATTTAATATTCCGGTAGCATTTGCTATGGAAATGTTTTGTTTTCGTAAAGGCATGTCGTAGCTTAAGCTCGCTTATAAGACCACGAGGTATCATCGAAAGTGCAAATGAAAAAAAAAAAAAAATGCTGAGTCTGCAACTGGTCGCAAGAAAACTGTAGTACAAATGAAAAAATTGCTGAGATTGCAACTGGAACACGTAATTTTAGTAATATTATTAGTTAGAAAGTACAAGTTACCAGCTGTAGTAATTTTTGTTCCATAATACTGGTGGGATAAAATAATAGTGTTAGTAATTTTGTACAAGTGAAAGTACAAGTTAACTGTTCTATGAATTTGAGGTTATTTTGTTCTTCTTCGTAATTAAAGTATAGTTTTTACTCTGAACGGTAAAAAAATGGGAAAAAGGGACGAAAATCAAAAAATTTAACTTTGTGTTTTAACGAAAATTAAAGAGAGGAAAAAAATTCTCTTCCGAGCCTTTAATGAGAATATAACTAAAGAAGTTAAAGTAAAGATATGGAAGGGAATCCATGCAGATGCACAATCGCTTGGAATAATTGCTTCCAACAAAGAATACAGTTATTTAAGAGATGTTTGGTGACCTAATGTACGAAAATTAACTACGGTAGGTTTGGTTGTTTCTCATAATAAATTAAGAGTCAATATTTCGGTCAGTGGTCAATTTTAACTACTTGTTTATTACCATTTATAAAGACAATTGTTTAGTCATTAGTCATATAGTTTACAGTAGACCTCGGTTATAGCGAACCTCAAGGGACCCTCAAAATCAGTTCGTTATATCTGAAGTTCGTAATAAGCGATAACGCCACAAATATAGAGAAAAATGACGGAACGTGAAATGTAGTTCGTTATAAGCGGTGGATCGCTAAAACCGAGGCCGTTATAACCAAGGTCTACTGTATATGTATACAAAAATAATAGAAGGAAGAATCAAAAAATTCGTGGAACATAAAATATGTGAAGAACAGGCAGCATTTAGAGGAGGGAGACGAACAGCAGACAATATCTTTGTAATAGAAACCTGATAGAAAAAAAGAACGAGGCTAATGAAGAACTGTTTATTACGTTTATAGACTTAAAAGCAGCGTTCGACATGGTAGAGAGGTCAGTATTATGGGGCATACTGGAGGAGATGGGATGCCCAAGAAAAATGATTAGAATAGTCAAAAGTATCTACAACACAGTGTATGGTATAGTAATATTAAACGGTGAAGGATCTGAAAACAGTGTATGGCATAGTAATATTAAACGGTGAAAGATCTGAAAAAATTGAGATGAGAAGAGAAATAAAACAGGGAGATAGCCTGAGCCCACTACTCTTTATATTAATAATGGACAAAATACTGAAAAACACAAGGGAAAGAACAACAAGACTCCGGACAACCATAGGATACATGCAAATGCTACCGATCCAATTGGATGGAATGCTATACGCGAATGATATAGTACTAGTCGCGGACACAAGGAGGAAAATGAAGACGCTTATCGACATATGGACTGAAGAAATAGAAAAAATGAAAATGGAGGTCAATATAGGAAGAACTAAATATATATTAATAAATCAGAGAGCACCTTTGGATGCAGAGGAGATAAAATGCAAGCAACAGCGAATAGAATAAGTAAGAACAAGTAACAGCATATGAATAACTAGGAGTAATGATATCAGAAGATGGGAAGATAGACCTAGAGATAGCAAACAGAATAAGGAAAACCACAAAAATTTGTTATGCTCTGAATACAATATTTGAAAAAAAAAGAGGTATACAACAAACTAATAGTACCAACGTTACTATACGGATGTGAATCAGATAAACACGAAAGTATGGTGATAGCAGCAGGGATCAAACAATTGAGAAAAATAGCAGGAAAGACAAATATGGACAGAATAAGAAACGACGACATCAGTACGTAATTGAATCAAGAAGACATAGAAAGGAAGAAAAACAAGATAATATTGAACTGATTTGGACACATAACAAGAATGGACAATAACAGACTGGTGAAAAAGGCAATGGAAGCAAGGACAGGAAAAAAGAAGAGGAGAGGGAGACCGAGAAAGACATGGATACAACAGGTAGAGGCGATAGGAAGAAGAAAGAGAAAAACACTAAATGAAATGAAACTACTGGCCAATGACCGAAAAAACTGGAAGGGATAGGTGGAAGAATGAACAAGAAAAGCCGACGTCCACATGGGCAAAAGGAAAAAGAAAAAGAAGATGTACCTTCAGTAATTTCAATACACTTGCAGTAAGCCAAAAAAAATATATAATAAAATTTGAAGCATCAATTGAATATTAGAGATCTGACTACTCTGGCTTCTCCCAAACCCACTTTTTTAAAAATATTTTAAATCATATTAGCAAATTTTGCACTAAAAATGAGGGACCTAGTTCCAATTTCCATTTGTTACTTTCAAGTACTTACAAGCTCCATTCTTTTTTTGTAATATCTTCATAATCGCTCATTTCTTTAACTAAAAGAACTAACACATTATTTCTTAGCACAAATATGTTAAAGTTAAAAAAGTTTTAAAAGAAGTTAGTTACTCCTATTTAAATTATACGTTTCTTCTTTCTACTTCCTGAGAAATGAAAAATAATACTGGAGATTGTACACTTTAGAACTAGGTCCCTCAAATATTCATTGGTTTTAACCTGCAGGTGTTAACGTACCACAGGAACACCAATACTTGGAATAAGATATGCATTAAAAATATTCAGTGATGTGTTCTTAGTGGAATCACATCAACGTAGTTCGACTCTAAGTTAAACATTACTGTAGCACCTAACTGTTAATCAATGAATTTCGTTTTGCTAATTAATAATAGCCACAGTTTCATTGATGATTGTGACAGAACAATAGTAATATCAAGTGATTCAGTTAGTCATCCTCAGCAGACTATGGGATTAAAAATTATGTGGTAGCTAGACCTGCCTGAAATTAGCTAAGACACAGTGTTGCCAAAAAAAAGTAATCGAATTTCACATTATACATGGCAGTATTTCTGTTTGCAAAAAGTTTTTCACTTATTGTACACTTCTGCCAATCAAATTTTTCACATTTAACAGTACCAACACGATGCTTTAGAATTTTGTAATCATTTTGAATAATAAATGGCGCTATATTTATATTAAGAGACATAATAACATCATAATAGTAACGGATCTATTACAAAGGTAATAGCCACAACAGGACTTTTAATTCCATGGGCTACAAAGCAACGTTGCCAGGCGCAGTACAAATGTACCATTTGTGACGTTATGGTACGGGTACGGTGGTACTGCTGGTTAATATTGATCTTGGTCTTCTTCGCATAGAGACAATTGTTTTTATAATAATAGACATGGGAATAAACAGTGACTGAAATATTGACCCTAAGCTTGATGTAGTGAAGCGCTTGGTTATTCTTACGTAATTTCATTTGCAGTCGATGTTAATCCAGTTTATTTCTAATACTGTACCAAATCTTTTTGATTTTAGGCAAAAATAGACGACGCAAATTCCACAGGAACAGGTGAAGGAAAGATAAAAGTTTAACTGATGTTGACAACGAAGTCTTGGAAATTATAGGAAAGGAGTAATCAGCCATTGTAGGGCTTGATGTCTGTGAATCTATGGATATAACGGGGGCCGTTAAGAACAATGAGCAAACTATTGATATTAAGATGCAAATTGAGGCGGGCAATTCAGCTGTGTCTCCTGATTGCTCACTTATGTACTACCCAAAGCAAACACATACCAGCGGAATCAAAATGTAAAAAACGTATCAAAAATACTTCAGGTAAATTATAATTTCAACTAAGGCATTGTTTGAGTTGGGATTTTCCTTCTGATACTTCTGATATAGGAGAATCGAAAATGCCGATGGTGCTTCTCAGTCAACCCCTTGATCAATCCGTGCCCTCTGATAATGAAAATGTTCTAGTTGATACCAACTTTAACATTGTACGTGCTGTAACTTTAGAAAAATTATAAACGTCCTATATTTAAAATGACACATTTATTTAAATAAATGCAGTATTGATATACTATTTTTTTTATTCATGTTAAGCTGGGTACATGTTAAGCGAACGAATACCGAACGTCGAATGAACGAAGGCGTCGCCGAGACGAAGACGAGCAAAACGTTCGGTTCGTCTACGGTTGTGTTCGCTCCCTAAGTACGCCGATTTGCGCGTATACACTAAAGTAACGCACAGCAAATGTTCGGCGATCGTTCGTCATTCGGTGTTTAAAGTTTTAAAGTTTTAAAGTTTCATTTACTTCATTGTATTTAATATCTGCTGTTGTCTGCACCTTGCCGAGGGGGAGGTTGCCAATTATCTTCGACTTTTTCTCATTCAAAATCTTTAACATTCCAGTCTACTTCCTCATCATTTGCAGGAACAACGTCGTTATCGTCCTCACCTTTCCTGGCGTGGTTACAAAGAGTAGCGCAACATTTTACAACAGCTCCAGCGTAGGTCGTATCTAGTCGAAGGTGCTTTAAACATGGAAATTTCTCCTTTAATATACCCAAAGAACGTTCGATTGTTTGTCTAGTAGCTTTCAATCGATCCTTTCAGCTATATTATTAGGATTGTGATGCAGAGATACAATCAGCCAACGTTTTAAAAGATACCCAGAATCTCCTAGAAGTATTGCTTTGGGGAATATATTACCTGCTTCCATCCGTCGAAAATGTGTGCTGTTGCGCAGGACACTGGAGTCGTGGACACTTCCGTGCCACCTTGCACTCACATAGTAAAACATGATTGTAGGACCACAAACGAACATGCAATTAATTGAATGGTCACTATGACGATCCACAAATGCTGCTTCATTTTCAACGGATGCATCACGAAGCCATCTATTACTCCACAGGTGGGAACACTAGCTATTGTAAAAAATTGATTAATTACAACTTTTTTGGCCATGCAACGATTGTATTGAACATACGTTCATTGACAGTGTTTACAACGACATACAGTTACTTTACTAACGCCGTTCATATCTCTTATTGTTTGATATTGACTACCACTTCCAAGCCAATGTAAAGCTATACTTATTTGCTGTTTAGGGGACAATGCCCCACTTTCTCTTGTCTGATGTGGAAGTAAAGGACCTATTTCTTGCAGCAGCATCTCTAATTTAGCAGACGACATTCTAAAGCGTTCGTTATGTTCATAGGCTGACTCAAAACCGTAATTTATACGTTCTCTGTAACTTTTCCCTCGTCAATAGACACCAACAACCTCTTCTTCATCACCAGATGAATCAAATAGCAATTCTTGCAACATTTCTTACGCTGCTTTCTTAGAAAATAGTCACCAACCCCTAGATGACAACTCTTCTTTTACTAATAATTTGACAATATGAGCAAATAAACACTTGTAGGTACAAATTATGTAATAGAGCAGAAAACATTTGTGATTGAAAGTTATTTTCGTAATAGTTCAAAAATCGATTAGGCATGCGTATACTGAGTATGAAACTGATTGGAAGAGTTTAGAGTTGAATTTCCCGAAGTCATCATTGTCCTCGAAACATTCGAGGACAACTTGCAGTTGTTTCCTGAATGTGAAGGTTTTTTGCAAAGAAAAACAAAAGGTCAACCTCGAAACTCCAAAACGTAATGAAAAGTGCTTCTCACACCTCTATCTGCCATTCTGCCAATCATCACAACAGATTGAGCTTTCTGTGGGAACGTACCACAAAGATGTTCAGCTTTATCCTTATTGTCTTTCTGTGAGTCTTAATGAATCTAGTAATTGTTATTTTATGATTTATGTCTTGCTGGCATTTTCACGGGTAATGCTACCGGATTATGAAATGAACACATGTTATTAATTTTAAAACATAGCCAAATTTAGAGATGTGATGAAAATTCTTCGGATAATGGGTGTTATATTAACGAGAAACAAAATAAATAACTGAAGAGTCTAAAAGGTGAAGTAGAAAATAAAATATAAACTACAGTCCGGTAACTGTGTAAGACAAAGCGTATGGAGTACTCGAGTTATACAAAGGATGACGTTGAAGTGTTCTCTGGCAATACTACACATCCGTCTTTGTAATGAAATACAAACACTGTCTCGATATTCACTAAAAGCGTGTAATCCAGTTAACCGTTTCACGACCAAGTAAACACAATGCGCATTCAGCAAAGAAATAAATCTACCACCGCTTACACTGCTACAAACTGCTCGACTAATTGCACGTATCCCGGTTGCACAATCTGCATTGCTAAACGAGTTAATCCGTCCAGACTTGACTGAACATTTCAGTTTTCCTCAAACCACGCGCGGAAAACGATTTTTTTTCTGCGACTGCCGCCGTCAAAAGTGTCCAAGACCTATCGAAAAATTATTGCCTAAAATATCCTAACCATAAAATAGCCAATTTCCCTCGGAATATATCAGTGTCATATTTTATTTCCCGTCGGGGCATTTCCCCTTGGATTTCTTTGTTCGGAGCGAAGGACTTTCAAAGTTTCACAAATAACGTCGAATTTCTTTCCGCGAAATGTTTGACTGGATCTGATTGACGGCAAAGAAGGAGACCATTCGTATTCTCCCTGGAATTTGTCGCATTTAGATATTGATTGGACGAGAGGGTAGGTGAACGTTTTTCAAACTTCCTGTCGATTTAAATATTATGATTAAATAATGTTTTAAAAAATTAATTTTTCCAAACAAATATTTATCTTCCCCTAAATTGTGATTGATGATTTAAAAAACTACAAGCGATTGCTACATCAAAGGCTCCAGAAAAAGATGTTGGTGTCTGATTCAAAATATGTAGGTACATCATTGGAAAAACCAATCAATCAAAACGTCCCAAATTCTTTCAGTGGCTAGAATCTTACTTCCTCGTTAATCAAAGAATTAATTAATCATAGGTATTCCGTGACATTAAATACAAATGCAAATTCGCAGTAATTAACGAGCGGTTATGCCCTCTGTCAAGCGTCGCGTAACTTTATAATCCGACACGCCTACGTCCTATTAACGCCCGAATTACAACCCCGAAGAATTTAGCCCTCTCCCCCTACCCCGACTTAAAAGATTTACTACATTAGCAAGGAAATTCTTTGTTCAATTACCGCCTTCGTATTCAAGTCGATTTTCGACTTTCCATTAATTAAAGTCTGGGAATTCGGCGATGGGATCCTTTAATTATTGAAGTTGGATTCGTAATTTCATTTATCACTGGTGATTCGATATTGTTGACATAAAGCCGGACTCAGACGACTGGTGTACTTGGCCAATATTTGTTAATGGCGTATACTTGCCATGCCGTGTGAGTGGTTTACTTGTACAATTATTTGTCACTGGTGACTACTGGTCAATTTCCCATCGTCTGTCGGTAAAAATGGCACAAGTCAAAGGAATCACAATTATTGGTCAACTTGACAAGTTCATACTTGTAGTTGCGCTCACACGAGTTGTTAATATAATTGTGTATTTCTTTGCAACTACTATTCATTCTGTATTGATAAGCGGATAGAAAAGGTAAAGTGTTTATTAATAATTATAAAAAAATTAAATGGAGTGGTCTAATGAAGTGGTACTTGAATTTCTTGATTTTTTTACTTTTAAATAATATCCACAAATTAGTACTAAAAAGCTGCACAAGGGACAACATTTTCAGAATAACCGCTATCCATGATGGCCAGCACTCTTCTATCTATTCCGCCAACATTGTATAAATTCGCTGGCGTGTCTTAAAAAAAATTGTACACGTCGTGTGAACGCCTTTGCGTAAAATGGCCTTTATGAGTTGGTACATTTGCCAAGTATACCAATATTGGTATATTGGCCAAGTACACCAGTCGTCTGAGTCCGGCTTAAGACGGAAAACGTAGAATACGAGGCGCAGAGTGGGGTTTGTTGATGTAGGACATTCGAGTACTAAATTTAAATCTGGAATGGTTGCAGTCCTGAAATAAATCTGGTTGCAATCCTGAAATAAATCTCCTGGTTTTTATTTAATTTGAGGACGAAATTTTGATTTTGAAACATTTAATATTCAAAGAAAAATCCTCTCCCGTTTGTTCCAAACGTTCTGCCACATCCGGAAACGTGACTGTAACTAGTAAGTACACGGCGAAGTTTTGCTTACACGCGAGGGATAACGATCGTGTGCAAATATGGAGCTTTACGACCGGTGAAGTTCGGAACTAAGTTTGCCACAGTCACCGCCGCGACAAAAGAAAATCGAGCGCGGAAATTCTCGAATTGAATTAACCGAATGCCTTTGTTGGCTCCCATTGGGGTAATGCATTTATAAAATTGCTACGCTTAAGAATTGAAGCTCTACAATGGAACGTCGAGACGGTCATTGCTCCTCCTCAACTAATTTAATTGCATTTGCTTTCTTCCAATTAATTTCTTTAATGCAAACGTTTCGATTCGATTTGTAACCAATAAATCATTTTCTTTCTTCATTATTTTCAAGTTTCAGTACTTTATAGATACACCTCGTATGTTGGATCAAAAATAAAAATAATTTCATTTCTGACAATTCAATTTGCGCTAACATTTCTATTTTAACTTTCATATACGCTATTGAAAGTACACGTATTTATTCTACCATCTCTACAATCACAATGTGAATACATATATTTCAGTTTCGACGCCAATATTTTTAGAATCTCTCGTACGTATTGAATGAACAACGAAAATGTCCGCAGGATATTATTTAACTAGAACATTCCTAGGGTATATGCAAAGCCTTATTTATTCAATACAAAAACAAAACCTTTTAAAAATTTCAGGGCAATGGAAAGAGATTAACAGAGACCTGGTGAATGCGAACGTCAGAAAGCAAAATTAACCAAATTTATTTATCTCATTTATCTCTGCCATTGAAATAAAGAACATAAAGTTGAAAACGGTTAATTACTGAACTTTCATTCAGATAAATGAGTAATAATTAATTTCGGGAAGCTCTTTGTTAAATATTAAATAAAATATGTCTTTGAAGTGATTTTACTCATGTTCTGGATTGTTAAAGAACGAAAATAGAAGGTGTCACGTTGATGTGGATACTTTAAACTCCGATATTTTCGTAAATCCGTTATATAACTTCCTTACTGTGACCAGGAAAAAAAATCAGTAAATCTTTCCCTACTGCCGGTTTCAAAAACGTATTTACTCAATGCGATGTGATTCAAAGGCAGGATGCGTAGAAGAAGGATTTGGATCAACCGGGTGCGCTTTCACTTACAACCCTAATGTTCTCAAATTGCCTTTTCAGCACACGTGACGGAGAAGAAAAATCTCTAACGCGCGGAATATTTTTAATAATTTTTTATTGCCGCGCGTTTTAAAGGCAAACACTTTTTTATTTCCCCCGGAATCGTAATGTGGATGACGGAATCACAAATTCGAACGCAATCGCACAGACAACCCCATCAAATATTAAAGCTGAGGGACGCGTTCGGAAAATTCGAGAAGAAAACGGTTTCCGCCCGAATTCTTGCGTACTGCTGGATTGCCATCTTCATACAATATGAAGGATTGACAGCCCATACCCCCAAACGTTTTCCCACGGGATTCGCTTTACACTCTGCGAACATACGAAGCCATTTGTATTCCGTAAGTCCGGTGGGAAATTTATGATGACCCCATCAATATTTAAAGAGGAAAATCTGCAGTTAAACATCGTCACATTGCTAAACTATTTTCGCTGATGAAGAGTTATTTCAAGTTTTAAAGCCAAACTCCGAACGGGAAATACGACGACAAAAAATACATTATTTTCAATTTGCAAAATATCTTTTGCTTATCTAAGTTCAAAAGTCTAATGGAACTGCCCGCCGTAATGAAAACAAATGTGATGTATACTTTATTAAAGCAGATTTATCGTCGTCCTAGAAATTTCATATTGCCCAGTTTAAACTTCCATCGATTTTGATATAATCCGGGATGATTTAATGTCGCAGACGTCGCAGTTCTAAGTTATTGGTTATTATACAGGAAAAATGTGATGTGATGATTTATGATTTTCAAATAATTATGGACAAGAAGTTTGGATATGAGGGACATAATTTCTAAAATTTACTAATAAATAACTTAGTATCAGTTCCTGATTAGAAGCAAGATCTTTTGATAAAAGTAATCACATTAAAGCTTGCGTGCAGATGGAGAAACTTTTAAATTACTTCAATCTGGAAGGAATTCATCTACAGCATATTAAAATCTGTATAACTTCTTATTTTAATTAGCACTAACTTTGTTTGAAAGTATAATGGCGTTTAAAGAAAATTTTAAAAAGTTGCGGAAGAGAAGATTTCACCGACTGTACACTTTCCTTACGTCCATCGGAGATGAATATTACAAGGAAGGGAGGGCCTCGGGGTTTCAGGAAATGCTTTCAGAAAAGCTGTTTCATTCATTATGAGTTTATAATGAAACCACTAATAGCCATTTTTATAGATACATAGGTACCTTTGCTTAAATTGAAATGAAAACTTTGAAAAGCACATTTTATTTATTGATAGTTGTATACCGTCAAACTGGAAACATATGCGTATATCTCTCATGCTCTCGAGTTCCCAGACAATAGCTTGCGAAAGAGATATGGCTCAGTGACTTATCTCTTACATCCTTAATTTTATAGTAAACCCATTTCTATTCTGTCACTGTCTATTTTTTAATTTCATTGAAATAATTGATATTAAATTCTATTCTTAGGATCTTCGATCTTGAGACTTTTGTAAACGACATTAATCAGTTGACATTTTCTTCTGGTAATTTTAATTAAATCCAGAATCTACTCAGAAGATGCTTTTCCCAAAGAACTTGTCAGCTGATATATTTGCTCTTCATGATCCTCATCAGATTCCCAAGAGTTGGTCCTCCGGAATTCCTCAGATAAAACAATCTTCGAGCTACTTTGACCTTGAGCTTTCCGCTTCTGCTGTTGCAGCCTTCATTTTACAGATTTGCTCTTGCGAATGGTGAAGGCAGGAAATAACAAGAACCTCATTTTGGAATTGGGAGGATTCTAATTTACTCGACAGCTGATGCTTTAGATTTAACTTTCAAGAAGAAATACATAACATACTCCTAGTTTATTCTTCACAAAGCTTAAAACCTCTAAGTATCAAAATGTTACATAATAATTATTTACCTAATACAATAAGGGACGCAGCTCGATCTACACAATACATTTATTAATTTATTTTCATGTGTCACAGTACACTATGGTACAACTACATACAATGTGGGGAAAAAAGTAAACAGTTACTTATTTAAATCAAAAAAGAAAAATGCTTAGAAACTCTTTGAGAAGTATCGTGTAGACTTGATAAAAACTTCCAAATTAAAAGATAAAGAAAAATGGTTGCTCTCCACAAATTTCGGAACTGCTAAGCACTTGGCCTCTTTCATTTCGACTTCTAAGACCTTCACTGTCAACACAACCTGAACGATTATCTCATCACATGTAATTCCTAAATTAGGGAAAAGACTTTGACGTATTAAAGCACTGAAGATAGAAAGTAATTTCTAAAAGTTCATTTAATTAGTAGCTCCATCTAGGGTCAAGATAAAAGACAATAATTTAAAATATTGAACGACCTTCTGAAATACGCCATAAGATTTATTTACTTATGAATTAAAGTCCCTAGGTGGCTAAAGTACCGCAATTACCGCCATTTTCAGTCAAAATAAACGCGCAAATATAAAATTGAACGTAGCAGGTAACGTGATTTCAAATTTGGCGCGCTTATTTTATCTACCTAGGGACTCTATTATAAATGTAATACGCACGCCATCTGTCTTCAATTTAGCGCAGTTCCTCAGATCTTCCGAGAAAAGAAATTAAGAATTTTTCCTGTGCCTCTCGAAACGGCGATTAATTTGACAAGGCGTTATTCACAAGGAAGACATGCTGTTACATAACACAATTCAACTGATTTAAAAGACGTAATAAGCGCCATCTATCTTCAGGTTAGAAAAGTGTATGAGAATCTTCGAATAAAAAATGAAATTTTGCGTCTCGAAATCGCTGATTAATTTTAAAAGCAGAATTTTTGTGTTCTGCAAAACTTACGCGGATTCAACATAATTTTAACTGGTGGCGCCATCTCTTTTTTAAATTATGAAACTGAATCTATTTCACTGCATTTTCTGTGGCCTGTAATGCCGACGCAATTAAAATAATTGCTCTTTATCAAATGTAATCACTGAATTAGTAAAGGCTTTTGACAAATGAGTGAATGGAAAGTAGAAAGTAATTTCCGAAAGTCTACCTTCTGTAACTAACCGCTCCATCTAGGGTCAAAATAGTGGACGATTTTTAAAAGTGAGTGATTTTCTGAAACACGTCGTCGGTAAAATTGCGGACGTAAAAAGCGCCATCTGCCTTCAACTTAAAGAAGTGTTTTTTTTTAAATCGTTCGAGTAAAAAAAGTGGCAATTGTTTTTACGTGCTTTAGAATTTGAAAAGATAGCTAAAAACGAAAAGCTACCAGGAAGACGAGACTCTGTTCTAAGGCGCCATCTCTCCTTAAACTACCAAAACAATACTCGTTGAGTCTCTTTTGTTTCAATTTCTGATGCCCTCAAAACCAACACAATCAAAATGATTGCCTCATCGCATGTACTTAACTGAAATAAGACAAACTGCACGTCAATATGTGGAAGCTAGAAGGTATTTTCTACAAATCCGCGTTCGTTAAGTAGTAGCTCCATCTAGAATCAATTTTAAGTACTGAGTTATTTTTTGAAACGCGTCGTATAAATTCAAATATCCTGTGACTCCATTTAGAGTCAAAATAATGAACGATTTTAAATACTGAGTGATCGTTCGACGTAGATTCAAATGCACATATAGACGTAATAAGCGTCATCTATCTTCAAATTGGAGAAATTTTTCACCGAGAACCACCGAGTAAATTCATTACTGCTAGTTACTCATTGCACAGTGAAATCAGTAGGTGTGATGATCTATGTGCGTCAAGATATTTGCCCACGTTTCCAAATTAAAATTAGAAAATTGTTGTGATTGCAATGGATTTCTCGAGCTGAAAGGAAAAGAAAAAACTGTCAAGCCTTGCCTTTTTAATTTTCCAAAAGTTGCTTTAGAAAATGATATATGAGTTCAATTTTCTTTCGCTAAAAATTTACTTTTCTTTCCTTTAAATGAATGATAGGTAATAAATGATAGTTTCTGAATACTGTCACGTCGTATCTATAGGGTTTTGATAGTTTCATCTGAGTAAGCATGTACATAAATGCGCAACCGAAATCTTTTTAACTTTAAAATCCCTTCCGACTCTGAAAAGTATCTGCACGCTCGAATGCAGCCGAATCATCATTAAGGAACTCTGAAATAAAACCTTATCGTGAAGCTCCGGCGAGATTCCATTATTTCATACTTGCTAAGCGGTGACACACGATGACCTCGAATTTTTTGCACGTCCTCTTTTTTTTTGGACGCACGGAAGGGATTAAAAACGGAAACGCGACGCTCGCTAAATCTGACGGGATTAGATAGATACCCCGCCATCAATTAAATTGCTTCCAAAGGAGACGGATTACGAGGCGAGGGAAAAATGTTTATAAAACTTCATTTCTGAAACGGTTGCGGCAACCCCTGAATTAGATGGGAATTCTAGGTGCTTTCCTGAAAGCGAACTCACTAAATGCTTTCCGTATCATCTTCTTATGAATTAGATTGAGATTGAGATTCGTAACCGCTTAAACGGAAAAGGGACTTTCATCGAAAATTGCTGAAATATTTTATGCGTCGTGGATGTCATCACAGATCTACAATTTATTGAGTTTGGAGAACTTCCGAAATATTTTATGTAAGTATGATAAATTAATGTCATGAAATTTTTTTTAAACATCTTCCTCATCCTCACATAAACGGATCAAAGAAATGATCCTGATTATTAGAAAATTATTATTATTCTAAACTAAGAATATATTGTTCAGGAAGTGTAGACAGCCAAGCATTACAAATAGTTGCCAATTTCCAAGTACAGATGAGCAGCAATAGTTGTTTGACACGTGCCTGATTTATGCGTGAAAGTTCGCCGAGGATTTTAGGGGAAAGATGGAGCTGACCAGGAGAAAGATGGGATGAGTATGGCGGCAAAGTGACTGTTTCATATTATTCTTGCGCAGAAATAACGTCTCTTAAATGCAACCTTTTACACTCATACAAGGACCTCGGGGGATAATCCTTGATGTCGTCAGGTATTTTTGTTCCTTTAATACACGTCGACAAGTCAAAGTAAGAAGTAAAAATAAGATTATTTTGTTAGGAAATTACTACCATAAAGTGCGTCAAACGTAGGAGTGAAAGTTATACAGGGTGTAATCGAATAAGTTTCATTTATTAATACTGTAAGTTCTACACATAAGGAATTAATTCTGCAAATATCAATGGTTTTGCTCAAAAATTAAAAACTGTGTATTAATAGTGATTATAATATGTGAAACTTAATTGATTACACCCTGTATAATAGTAAATTTAAATAAAATTAAAAAGTTTGGAAAAAAACACGAAGAAACCGATTGCATATCAGGCAGATAAAGATGAGACTTTCATAATTTTTTTAAAAATAGGTATTTTAGAAATCGATATAGTAAGAGAGTAACCAATTATAAAAGTTCGGTTCATATCTCTCGTTGTAAAGCGCGGCGCAGATCGAACTCTAATAAAACTCTTTGCTGCGACATGAAATTTAATTATATTATCATGTCTCGCTGAGGAAAAAAAATTAGCTGAAGTTTCTAAATTTAAAACAAAGGGCAGACTCTCTCTCTGATGTACCAAGAAAAAGCACTGAATTGTTCTGAATTGTTGAAGCGCACACCGTGTCTTAATGAAATTCTTATATTATTTATTTGCTTGCTGTACATGTGCAGAATTTTCTTTTTCATCCGCCCATAGTTTCATTTGTTGTTCTTTTAATTTGAAAGTTAAAGATTCATCCTTTAAACTAGAAACGTATTTGTCATACGAAAATAATTTAACGTGACTCACGCTCTTGTGACGAAGACGTTAATGTTGGGTATTTTATTAAAGGTGGGAATTCGCAGTTTTCCTGCTGTCTGGCTGAAATATGATGGCACCTTCGCGTTTAACAAAATCAAGAACCGTCCTTACTTGAAATTTCAGCTGCATTTTACACCGGCGGCGATAAATATTCGTGCTTTACATTACTCGTAAGATCCGTCTCGTTTCGTAATGTTTAAATTGAAAACGTGTTGTACACATTAGTATGTAAATGAGTTATTCGAGTATGCACTGGTGAAAATGCATTAAAATGTTTTTGCTAACATAACGTGGGAGGGGGGTAATCTTATTATAAATGCAGAACACAACCCGACAATTTTTTTAGAAATACGTGTGGAAACTAAGAAATTATTTATTTGTTTATTTCCCTTTCTAATTAAATACTTCATTTATTTTTCAATTTTTCCGCATTAATAAATATCCACGGTCGGCGTCGTTACGATCATTACGTCATCATGCGCAAAGCTACAGTGGTATTCACTAAATTCAATTCCGAATATTTTCTCAAAACATCTCGGCCATAAAGCAAATTTAATCCAATCTGTTTGAATCGATGTTAAACCGAGTACGAGTACGTGACGTAAACCTTGATTTGCCCACAAACAATAACAATACTGAAACGGATATATTAGATTAAGTGCATCGAAAACGTCACAAAAAGAAGCCCGGCGTTCTTAAATTTTATGGCGCGGAAAAACTGCACGAACGATGAAATTTACTTTCATGCGTCGAGTTTTCCGATTTGATTCGTTTTCTTAAGACGATTCTGAGGGTTCAAATCAGATCAAATACGTACATTCGTTTTGAAGGGTGCTCGCAGTTTATTAGGTACGGTTTCGGCAGCGTTAAGCTACTTTGTTTACTGGAAATTCAGCAAATCTCTGTTTGATATTGAAGGAGTAATGCCATTGTTTGCATTTCAAACGTACCTGTACGTTTCTAGCTTATTGTGCTAGCATATGGAATTCTGTGGTCTGTTTGACATCCTCATAATTATGTCAGTCGTAAAGGAATGCATTTCTCTAATTAATTCTGACTGATTAAAATGCACCTAAAAAATTTACTTCAGGTGATTTGTATGCATTTGTCAAATAAGTATTTTGGTATTTGTATTTCAGCTGGTCACACCAATTCCGTTTAAAGGTCAAGTATACGTCCGACGACATACCATAACAATCAAAACTATAAAACACTTTTATGACTATACAGGTTGTTATTAAACATATTGCTATGTCATTTTGGTTTAGAAAAAACGAAAATTATGATCCCAAGATATTTGAACAATGTTGCTATTACTGAAACACAAATTTTTCAAACATGAGGGGAACGACTAAAGATGCAATCGCCATCACCAGATTTACACATACACAACAGTCTAAAACCCCTTCCAATGTTATAACATCATGGAGGATTAATAGTTCTTTGAAGGCACTTCCGAAGCTAGACTTCTCAGACCAGGAGCAAGTCTAATTAACCCTGAGAGTAACCAAAGCAAAAATAATAACAAAAGTTAATAGTAAAAAAAAGAAAAAATGAAAAACAAATATAATAAAGGTAAGGTGGAATGTTAGGACGATGTTAGAGGAGAGGAAAATGATGGAAGTGAGCAACGAATTCAAAAAATACAAAATAGATATCGCGGCATTACAAGAGATTCGTTGGAAGGGGCAAGGACAAATAGATAAGGATAACTTCACGCTCCTGTACTCACGAGAAAAAAGCAGGGACGTAATGGGGTGGTTTTTATGATAATGTCGAGATCCTGAAAAACATAAGTAATGGATTTTAGATATGTAAAAGGCAGGGTGGCATATGAGAGAATAAGAGCGAAACCCTTCAATCTATCTATAATAAATGTGTATACACATATAGAAGATGCAGACGAGGAAGAAAAGGACAAGTTATATGAGGAGATAGAAGAAACATGTGAACAAATAAACAAACATGACACAATAATAATTGCAAATGCTCAAATAGGAAAGGAGGAGTATTTGAAAGCAGTAGCAGGTAAATTTACAATGCATAACAAAACAAATAACAACGGACAAAGGTTATGTATTTACGTAAAAGATGTAAAATCTAAAAGGAGAGCAAATGTGGACTCTGACCACATTCTTACTGTAGCAACAATAAAGCAAAAAATAATTAAAGCGAAAGGTGCCACAGGAACACAAAAATAGTGGAAGAACTGTGGAGCAATATTAAAGAATACATACAGGAAATAGCAAAACAACAGATAGGAGCAAAGAAAAGTAAATTTAAAAATAACTGGTGGAATGAGGAGTGGGAAAAAGTGATTAAAGAATAAAATGTATTTAGGGAAAACTGGTTAAAAACAAAAGACGCAACGGATAAAGAACAGGAGAGATAGTAAACGCAAAATCAAGAAAATTAGAGAAGAATGAATGAGCAAACAGCAGAATGGAGGAAATATAAGCAGAAGGAAAGAGAGGAAAATCAGATGATTAATAATAAAAAAAAATCATATACGATTAGGGTAAATAGTATCAAGGACAAGCAAGGGAGGATAGTAGAGAATGAAGAAGAAATAAAGAAAGTGTGAGAGGAATACTTTAAAGAAACATTAACCGGAAACCAAAATAATCAAGAAAACAATGTAGAAGGAGAACGATGAAGAAGCATGGGAACCGACAAGAGAAGAAGATGAATATAATAAATCATAGCAAGAACGGAAAGGAACCAAAACGTGATGATATGAATATAGAATTAATAAAATATGGAGGAGGGAAACTACAAGAAGCAATATTTAAGTTGATTAGGAAAATATGGAGAGACGAACGAATGCCGAGAGAGTGGGAGAAAGGGGAGATAATAACTATTCACAAAAAATAAGACAAAACACTGCGAAAATTATCGGGGCATTATACTCTTGAACAGCACCTATAAAATACTATCAGCATTGATTCATAGGAAAATAATAAACCTGCCGAACATAATCGGGGAATACCAATACTGATTTACTAAAGGAAAATATACGATTTTCAATTCATATAGTTAAACAAATAATAAAGAAGGGGAAAGAATTCAATATTAACTTAGAATAGATTTCCAGCAGGCTTTCGATTCAGTAAATAGGAAATGTCTATTAAATGCATTCAGGAGCTAGGCGTTCCGCCAAAGTTAGTAAGATTGATAAAAATGACCATGAAGAAAACAACAGTGAAAGTAAAAACCAGGGTAACAGATACTGAAGAAATTAAAACTGATCGAGGGGTAAGGCAGGGAGATGCACTTTCAGCCACATTATTTAATCTGAAATATAAAGAACAAAGGAGGGCAGACGTATGCAAATGACAAAGTAGTTATAGTCATGAGATGACTTATTATGTAGCGAACTGGCTTCAATTTGTCAATCCTACTGCAATGTCAGGTCAACAAGCGATCGAAAGATGTCGCTACATAAATGTCCCAGAGAATTTTAATTTGAACAGAGTTATTTTTAATTTATTTATAAGCATAAGAAATTATCTACGAACGTGCAAAGAACCCAAAAAAGTTCATGGATTTTATTAAATTAAAACAAAAAAAAGACTACGCCCTGAACCTGAAAGAATTTCATGTTATAGACGAGAATGTACGTTATTGAAAAATAAACAAATTAATGCTTCATAGATTCCTGGCTGGTGTTAATTAATAACCTAAAAAAAAACTCTTGAAGCAGCGTTCAATCAGCGTTCGCCAGTGGCCAAATTAGGCCACTTACTTTTTTTCTCTCGGAGCCTCTTCTTCGATGATGAATCTCGTAGACCAATTTCTTTGTTGTAGAGTGTATTTTATATGATAATTTTTGGATGTAGATGGTACTCGTGAGCCTTCACATTCAAAATTATCTAATGTCAGAGTTGTGTGTGGGTGTGTGTGTGTGTATAATAATAAAAATTGTCGTAGAAGAAAAACGTAAAACACAGTTTATTGTACCACTTTAAATAATTAATTTTCACAAACTAATTACTATTCCGCAAGAAGAAGTTCGGGTTTTAAAAGATAATTTTTAATATTTAGGTCGGGTTTTTCACAAAACCTTCCCAAAAGTGTTACTCACTCGTATTCCATACGATGATGGCTCGGCAAAGGTTCCATTGCATAAATCAGAATTCGCGCGTCGCACTAAAAAGCACTAAGAAAAAGTTGTTTAGAATTAAAAGTTATAGTCAAATACAAAATTAGAGCGATTAGTTTGAAGGTTGAGAAATTTCATTTTAAATGAACGATTACGTTCATAAGACACAATCAACTTGTAAGGTATTTTACATCATTGGAAAGGGCACATTTTCTAGTTTTAAAATAACTATATAAACATGTAAATTGCTTACTGCTTTGTTTAATAAAAAAATATAAACATAGGTATGTTTAATTTGCCATTTTAAAATTTCGCTTAAAGATTTAACTGTTATCGAAATTTGCCGAAGTTGCGTTCTTGGCTGCAAATAATAGAGAAAATAGTCGTCTAGGTGAGGCAGAAAAAAAAGTTTGCCCATATTTGCCCCTAACATAAAAAAACAGGTTGAAAAATGGTGACCTACGTTTAGTGTAAGTAGCTACTCGTATTTTCTGCTGGTGATATGGTGGAAAAAAAAATATATGGTTTTTGACAATGAATAAGTATTATTACCTTTTCAGTGGTTGCGTTCGTCTTTTGCGGTTGAAAACAAAATACGTATTTGACTATAACTTTTAATTCTAAACAACTTCTTCTTATGATATTTTTATGTATCTTTTAAAATAATGGCACTTTACTCTTAAGCAATCTTCACTTTTTAGTGTTACAACATATATAATAAAGAAGTAAATAAAAATTTTAAAAAAATCACATCACAGGCATAAAGCCTATAGTTTTCTTAATCTATGTACCAAATTTCATTAACGTAAGTCAGTAAATAAAAAAGTTACAGATTTTTAAGACGCGAAAATGCTTTTCGCCCCATAGTGCGTCGGCCGGCGATATCATAGCGTGTCGGGTCGTAAGTTCACGCGTTCACTAACACAGCGCCCTCATTTGCTTATTCTCCGAACTTCTGACTATAACCTACAGTTTCCTTTACACATTGAATTATTGACGTAGAATAAATTATCCTAATATTTACAATTCTAACTTAATTCCTATCTATTTATGCTTTAAAAAATCTAAATAATTTATCTAAAATAAATAGTTAATCTTCATTTGATTACTTCTAAAAATATTTACCTAAAATTAAGAAATTTGAAAAGACAACTTGAACTAAATTATTTCTTAAACAAATCTTTTAAAATACACTGAATGCATTATCCTATAATTTATTTTATCATTTTCAATTATTTCTTATGAAATTTTCAAAGAAATACGTACTGTTCATAAACACCGCAATATGTAACGTTGACTCGGTTTCTGCATCTGAAGACGGCACAAACTTTGTGCTAAAAACGTTTACGCAATTTATATAAAAAAAATAAAAAATTGGCCGCTGCTTCAAAAGTTTTTCTCACGTTATTAAACAAATTAATTTAACGAATGACGTAGCAGTATGTCATTAATTAAAACTGTAAGTTCCTCAAGATGTAAGGGATTGATTCTCTAAATTTCAATGGTCTGATATTTTTTTTTACATCTGCGAATGACTCAGTATTATGAAATGTAAAATGTTAGGACGAAATTAAAATAATAATAATTAAAATAACAATAATTTCTAAATACTTACACAACTAAACAAATTAAATTGTCTATACACAAAATTATTAACAGACGCAGGCTGTCGCAAAGTATGTCCTTATGAAAATATCCACAGCTCTCAACAAACTACGCGTTCGCAATCGAACACAAAACACATGACGATAATATTCAGACTGAATTTCCTCGGCAATTTAAAGTACTAATAGAGACATAAAAAATGCTTGTCCAAGTGCAGTTAATTCGAAATTTTAATTCAACATTTATTTTTACGAAACTGACACGAATTTTTTCTTTTTTTTTTCTTTCTAGAAAATGGTGAACATTAAGAAACTAATTTACCAACATTTCTTTGTTTACTTTGATCTAAACTATTGTGATATTTGACTCGAATCGCTGCACCTGTAGAGCGTCATTCGCAAAATTCTAAATTGAATCGTTTATGGCTTCGCCCTAAAAACTGTTCCGTAATCTAATAAAGTATCGATCAATACAAAATAGATTAATTAACTATACCTACATAATAATAAGAAATTTTAAGTATTTACTAAAGATATCTACTTTCAAATTAAACACAGAATCCTGACCTGCCTTAAGTATAAATCACCTGTGTGCTGGGTTATGGTTTTTAAAATCATGGGGCATTTATTAATTTATGACTTCCTAGACGACGAATAAATAATAGCTCAACCTGGAACATTTAAATCGTATCAAATGCCCATCACACGATTTCTAAGAAAAAGAAAAATAATTCTAATTAATGACATAATGACATAAGTTCCATAACACCCTATATTTATTTCTGCTACTCTTTTTTAACCAGTTACATATCGTCATTTTTTCTAACATTTCTCCCATGTTCTTGGATGTGTATTCGTTCACCATTTTGCCTTTGAAAATTACCTGTATCATCGGAGTAAATAACTAATTAATTAATTACGAAGTGGCTATAAATTATGTAGGAAGTTTTACAATGAAAACTGATACACCAAAATCCGTTAGGTAACTTTGCTCCAAATTCCAATTAACGTGATTACAACTTCATCTCCGAATTTGGTAAAACGATATTTGGATTAATCGGGTTTCCTCTGGGTTCCGGTTACGCAATAAGGTACTTAATGCCGAAAGCTTACGAAGGCATACGCACCTCTTGTGCTTAAAAATTAGATATTGAGCCAAGAGTCGAAATTAACTCATCCTGAATTGTCTTTTGATTTAATTGCCGCAATAAATTCAGGAGTTTTCAAGCCGAGTTAACGATAAATAATATTATAGTATCTATTGCAGCCCCGGCCATTAAATATACTGGACCCATTTCTGTGAATCATGACCCTAGATTAGAGGGATTAAAGTTTTATTTAACGACGAGAGCGCAGTTTTCGTGTTTGTGTTATATAAACTTACTTTATGCTTTTTGCTTTTTTTTTCGAAAACTGTTGGCTGGTCACATTATTTTCCAATAATAAAATTTGTTCAACTTCGGCGGTTTTGTAATTGAAAATATGCGCCATTTGTACCACACAAACATTAGTTGAGTAAGTCTGGAATGTTTGACCAACTTGTGTATCATAGTTTAAATGCTGTAATAGAGGCGCCCCAAGTTTCGAAACTGCGCTCACCGTGCTAACTGATATACGAAAATCTATTAAGAAACTTTGTTCCAAATTCCAATTAATGCGATTACAACTTTATCTGAGAACCCCAATATTTTACTCAACAATGCCCACGTTAAACGTTCAAATCTTACAATCAATTTCATTAACGAATTGATTAAATTAATAACGATTAAGTTAAACTCTTATCTTAGTTGAAATAGCTGCTTTAAAAATAGTGTTTTTAATCCCAGAAAGAAAAAAGTAATAATTTATGTGGAAAAAAAAGAAACCCGGCTCGTCCACCAAAATTTATCAATTACATTCTTCCACTAAATTCATGAGAAATGTACAAAAACTTCTGTCTCTTCTTGTACATTTGATGCAGTTAAATTACTACCATTGGAATTATGCCAAGACTTTCAGTCGTCCGAAAGACTGAAACATCGTAGGGCAAAGTAAATTAAAGTTTTCGAATGGAATAGTTTCGAATGTTTGAAAGCAGATTAAACCAAAATGTTCCTTTCTTTGCATATAAATATGCAAATGCTCTTAACATTTCAAAATTGGCCGCCGTCGTAAAAATGGCTAAGCTCTCGCTTTATCTTCTTAATAGCCCACTCAGAGCATTTAAGGCTATTTTGCGAGTCGTTAAAGGCAGCAAACCATTAAGCCATAAAGAAGCGTTTGTATCGGAATTAATTGAAATTGCTTCGTACCACTTTTAAGTGTTGGAATCGAGCTAATAAGCTAAAAGTTACACTTTTCGCAGGCCCAAAACATTTATTTTTGGCGGTTTGAGTATGATTAATTGCTGAAGTTGAATGTCCGCAGTTATTTCCTGTCAGGTCTTGAATTTTTTTTTAGTTAAAAAAATGAGGAACATTCCTGATTTATAAATGATGAGGAGGAAAAATAATGTCTGCTATTATTCGTGTTTCAGTTATCAGAAATTTGTTAGATCATTTTATGATTACCTCAAGTAGTTGTCCGTTATTGATTATTTGAGCACACAAAATTAATTAACTTCTGTAATTGCTCCAATTCTTCGTTATTGAATGAATAAAAGTAATATTCTGTAAAAGCTCGAAATGTAAAGACAAAAAGTACAAAGGCACGAGACTTTGTATTTTTGATAAAAGAAAATTGCCCAAGGTCTCTTCTTAAATGGGAGCGCATAATTAGCTGGAGTTTGAAAGAAATTTCAATAAGCTAAAAGCTTAAGAGGGCCGATTAAAAAGTTTCACTTTTAGCACGCACTTTCCTCCTCTAATAAACCCCTGCCGGGTTACAATAGGTTCCCATTATCTTATAATTTGGTTCGAATCAAATGTCTTCGATTCTTTTTTACATTTTACAACGACGGTAAATAATGAGTTTTGTTCCTACCTTGCAACAAATCAAGTCGAACCGAGTTGCTGAGCTAATTGTGGAATTTTCAACACAATTTTATTTTGCAATTATTATGACGGACAACACACAGAGAAAAATCGTTTGTAGGGTCCCATTGTGCGCAACAAAAAATTTAATTCAGTTTGTTTATGTTGTTTGGCAAACTTTGAAATACGTCGGTCGTAAGTTTTCGCACCTCGCAGCATCCGTGGTCCGTGTGCGGTGAATTCGACGCGCAAACTGAGTTTTGTTTGCGGCGGAGGCGTCGCGACGCCGACGGCTGCGGCAGATAGATGTTTCCAGCGATTCTGCGCTTACGACGAAGACACACCTGGCCGTCGGCGGCGGCCGCAATAATTCAAAGGTGCTAAATATTAAATGGGACCTCGCGGTTCTCTGATTTGTGTTTACGGTTTAACTGAGGGCGGTGGCCTTGTAGAGAAACGCTGGGAGACATCCTCAGAAGAGGAAACTCTAATTAAGTCGATTAATCAAAAACTGAATTGATTTTCGAGCCTTTCCTAATCAAATACGATTGATCTTGCAAAGAAAGTATGTGAATGAATTAAGTACGTGCCTTTGCAAGCAAATATCATGTAAAGAGGCTGATAATAATTTACTGCCACTATCAAATCCAAGGGTTAATGCACCCTCCTCAAAACACAGATTGTCGAATAAATCGGGGCCTATTGCAGCAATTTAGTTTCAGATAAGCCAATATTTATATTAGAGATGCATATCGACATCGCCAATTAATTACAGTGACATCAAACGAGCTTATCTCTGCGTTCTAGTCCGATTATATTATGTATGTAGTTGCAATAGAAAGCCATCATTAAATTTAACGAGCTTTAGGCCAAAGCTTAAAGCTTTATCAACAATTGTTGAAATAATCGTTGCCATGGGTTTAAGCTTCAGCTTAAATTTAAACTGGGCCTTAATTTGTATTGTAAATTTGTTGTAAGAGAGTGTTTTTTAATTAAGGAATTAAAATCAACACGGTCGAATTTCTTCCCCGTCCAAAAATAAAGGCCATTATTCTCAATTAACGTATCCTCCTCGCAGTCAAAAAGCTCACGAACAACAAGGTTGTTTGCGTCTGGAACCCGGAAATTTGAGCGCAACGGCGATCTAATTTTGTCGTCGACGCCGAGGAACAGCAACATGCTAAATAACAGAAGACGATTCTGTTTGCTTCGTTTATCTGATTTGTTTGTCTCTTGCCGCATTTCCTGGAACTGTGAGGACGACTGGGTCAGATATTAGCGTTTTAAAATTCACCCTGCGTACCTAATAATGAGAGATAGAAGTATTAAGAAGGGCTGTGTAACATCCCTGCCGGCGGTGCTCGCAGAGCATATACCATAACGTCCCGTCGTTCTGTCTGGAATGAGATTTTAATGTATACGGCTTCCGGATATTACGTTTCTGCCGGAGATATCAAATACAATAGCAGATTGAGAGTATACCTTGAATAATCGAGTTGTTTAATTTATGGCACATCAACAGCAGATTTATTGATCGTAACTAAATAAGAAAGACATTATAATGTAGGGAAGTTTATTTTCTTATGTTAAGCGAGAGACCAACCTAAATTTCTTATTCTGACAAAACGCCAATTAATTTTCACGCAGAAACACTTTTACCTTAATGCCTTCTCACTTAAAGCTAAAAAAAAACTCCTCCCGGAGTTCAGTAAAACATAACTCCGAATGAAATTTTTATTTCGGTGAGGCCGTCCACTAATACCTAATTCCTCCGACGCCTTGTTCCTAGGCCGCACGGTAATGAAAAAATAAAATACAAGAGCTCTCAGGTTCAAGGAATTTTTGATAATTATTGTCACGTGCGCAATCCGCCCGAAGAATAACAATCCGCAGAATGAAACGCTAAGTTTTATGCTGGGGGAATACGCAGCAGATGTAAAACAATTTTGAAGTTTTAATGAAAAAAAAAGAGGTTTCCGCGATGAATAAAAACGATTTAAAATTCCGCCCCCGGCTCTGTTTTTTCTCGAAAATAAGGATGCATGTTGTAGATGTAGAAGGACGTTTTAAAAGAGCTTGCGCCATTTAGTTGGAAAACTCGGATTATCTGTTTACTTGCTCGATTAAAAACACAAGTAATCTCGATGGATACGCTTTTAATGTAAACTTAATGACGTAGAAGAGGAAAAAGAAAGGGTAGTTGCTTGATGTGATCTTACACGCACATCAATTTACTTGCTGTTGAAATAGGCAGTAAGGAGTGAAAAGGATAGTCTATTGGGGGTACTTTATAAAAGTTCGATGAAATTTAATCTTTGAAATAAGAAAACGCAAAATTTTCTTTCATATTGTCTTTCCTTTGTACGAGTATTAAAAATAAAATATCTATTATATATTCGTTGTGAAGTGAAATATAAAAGCTCCATTTTCAGCTCATTTTACTGCAAAGAAAACAGCGACGCGGCAATCACACGGCTCATGCATCGTGTACCGAACGAGGAAATTGATTTCGTCACGGTCTTCTTCTATGTCGGACGAACACAAAGCGACATTGTCATAAACAACTATCTGTGCAATTCGAGCGATATTAAACGCATGCAGCACACCGGTGACAAAGCTCGAGGGCGAAATTCGGCAGGCAAAGCACAGTTTTTGCTCAGATCTCTCTGCATGCCACATTTTTACTCGAGAATATTCCCCATTAAAATTACAACCGTCTGAGGCAGATGCGAAATTAATATTAATCTAGTGCGGAGCTTTTAAATTATTGGATTCTCGCGAAACGTTCATGTTTTATTAAAAATTTTCGAATTGCATAAAACTAGATGAGTATGCAAATCTCAGGAGTCGAAATTTTGCATCGAAATAATGACAAAACTTGTTATATGTTATAAATCAAATTTTACATATTTTAATTTAAAACTGAAACTAATTTTAAACAACTTGGTTGCATCCACATTTCCTGATGGGCTACAATTATTATTAAGTAAAAGTTCATTCTGTTTTCAAATTTTTCATACGAAATGGCACCTTTTAAATGCTGAACTTCCTGTTCATTCGCTGTTGCCAATGCATTCGAGCATATTCCTTCAAAGAAATACAAGAAAATGAGAAAGGAGATGAGCTTTAGAAAGCAAGTGTGAACAAGTTGTGTGGGGCGGGTGTGATAAAAATTTCTAAAACTTCGAGGAGCTCGTAAATTTCGTTGTTAAACCAGTTACCCGTATTTGCAGTACTGATAAGATCCTAGGACAGGAAATTGAATCCTGCTATCTGAAGAGAGTATATACAAAATATTCATTGAAGGCGACGCTTTATTCGCATTCGCCTACGTTAACCTTACAAATACCAGCCGGTTTCTTAAACCATCCGTACGGATGGCCGGAGCTTTTTTCCGTTTCTGTAATTAAACGCGGCCCGGAGACTTTTAAATTTGCTTTACGACGACGAGCGCTAATTAATTCGCTTGAAAATAAAATATTACGTGGGTAGACTCGTTTAATGTTGTAATTGCCAAACAAATATAATTGCGACCAGAGCCATCTCTCGATTTAAGTGGCAGACAAATTCATTTACAGGGGAAGTTTAACCTAACCCTCTTGGAAGTAAGAACGATGTTTTTTTTTTCCTGGGAAGAAAATCTAGGTAATACGTTTTCCTCTACTTCGTTTTAAACTCTTTAAAAAATATAAAACAAGTATTTATGAAACAGAACTCTAATTATTACTGCGATGCAATTAAAAGCAATGTTTTTATTTAATTGTCCTTTCTATTTTCTTTCCTTTAGAGACGCACTCTTCAATAAAGTCCTTAGTTCTTGAATTAACACGCTTCGCAGCACGTCTAATTTCAAATTAATCGACGACGTTTTAATAAAAGTTCACGTAATTATTAGAACTGTTGATAAAATCCTTCGTTTTCCTTTTCTCACAGGATCGTGTTGTCCTGGAGACAGAGGAGTTCGTGACGATTTCTTTTCGCCAGACGAATCGACGTCCCTTGCTCATCAATAATTTCCACGTTTCTCGATTCTATTTATTTAAATTGACAGCGCTTCAACAAACGAGCTATCTCGTGAGAGTGCGTTCGTCACGCGTTCCAAATATTCCACTAAGTAATCGAACCTCTCTCGGAGTGATTAATTTGTTTGATTTAATTACTTAATGTAAACAAGCGGATTTCTAGAGTTCGTCGCTGCTTAGATTTCCAGATGATTGGTAGGTACTTTCACTCACCTTGACCGAAACGAAAGTACCGAATGTAAATGCTGAATTTTCAAGGATACATTCGGTAATTTGGGTGATATTAACTAGATTTATATACGTTTTCTGAGCGCCCGAGCAAGGTGAAGGTCTTCTCGGAGACGTTCTATTCAATGCTCTCGGTCTTACAGCGTGGTGAATAGACGACGCTTTAAAATTAGGATTATTCTGCGGGAAATGATCCTTCACTGACAGCTTCGCTTGGAGTGGTATTCGTTTTTGAATAGCCCGTCATGTACAAGATTACCCACGCCCATTTTCGTGCTTTATTTCTGTGAAGATTATACTTATCTGCTATCGCAAAGTATATCTTTAAGATACTTGAACTTTGGAGAGCTTTCAAGTGCTTTCGAAATAAAAGAATGAAATACGTTCGTTTATTCTACGAGTTTTTGCCAATAAATGTCTCAATACACATCAAAATCTTTTATTAATTGTTATTGTAATTATTCCTCTGAAAGTGAACAGTAATTTTTTAGGTTACGAGGCTTTCGACGTTCTGTTTTCTCAACTAAAATATTTTAAACTTCACGCTTTATATACGCAGGCATTAATTCATTAATTTAAATTTATGGCAGGGGTCATTAAAACTACCTTACCATCGATCCGCTCCGTTCCGAAATTTATTCGCCGAAGTTAATAACTCCGCTTCCATAATAAACGCCCGAATTAATTTGCGCTCACTTTTCCTGCAATAAATTTTTCAGCTCATATTAAGAACGACTTTTATTGCTTAATTACGAGCTTTAATCAATTACACGCGAAAGCGAACTTCCCTGCGCTCACTCGCGATATTTAATTAGGATTTCTCCTTGCGCTTCTTACCAAAGATGATAATCTCTATCCATGCAGGAATTGGGAATTGTGTTATTAAAAATACTCAAAATCTAAAATCAACGCAAATCATTTATTTATTAATTGAGGTAAAGCACAGGTCTACGCCACCGTTATCTAAAAGATATCGCCTTTGATGTGAACAAAGCTCTTTCATAGTCAGGACGCCATTTTCTCAATTAACTTCAGCAAATGAAACTTTTAATTTTAAATTGAGAAAATTGTTGTCTGTTTTACAAAGGCTTTCATAATTACGTGTGCAGAGCGGAAGTATCAAATCAATTAATACGATCGCTGCAGGGGCATCGACGTCAAATCGCATAAACACTTTCGCAGTCTGAAAAGGCCAAACCGGAAATTGCCGTTGCATGTTTACTATCTGCGGAAGGCGCCTTCTTTCAGGGGGTAATGTGAAAAGTCATGCAGACGGGGAACGGTTAACGAGGGCACATTTCAGCGTTTTACCTGTCTGCTGCAGGTCGAAAGCTTCCACTGCACGTTGCGACGGGCAAAAAGTTTTAATGACCAGGTTTGTGTATCCCTGATATGCTGAAATAGACAAATTTTAGGAAAAAAATTTAATAAATTATCAAACGCATTTTTCTTACTTAGTTTTATGATTCTCTGAGTTTGCTGGAATTTATAAAAAGTGATGCGGTTATTTTCCCATTAGTGTTAACATACCAATTGTTTCATTAAAGCTTGAAAAACGGCCGAGAGGAAACGTTGTTTATAAAATGTAAGCGTTTACTTAACCGCTATGCCACGACTAAAAAAAATAATTATTAAATAAATTAGAATGTTACGGCTTCAAAATTCATAAAATAATTATTATAAATTCTCCGGATCATCCTGTATATTGGGAATCGAAAGTACATTACTGGTTTTCTTTAACTTCACAAGATTGCAAGATATTGCACAAGACAAGTGCAATAACTTCCACCACACGGAGTTGTCCTACTTCATTTACTCCCCTGCGTAATTCTGCTGCCTTCTCTTGACAACTCCCCTTGGAGTATTTATCCGCCAACCCCCGCTCGTGAACGACCGCGCTATTTCTGCTCATTATTGTTGCTACTTGCTTATCGTACGCCTCATGTTTCTGGGCTCTTCCGCCAAATTGAGAAATTCATCAAAATGTTTTGTTTAAAGTGATGTTTGAACGGAGGATTTTACTCCGAGTGCGTCCTAAGACCCGGATTGGATAGTTCCATCGCAGCGATGTCCGTTTTGGAGGCGCGTCGCATGATCCGGCTTCGATCGGTACGGATTGCATTCAGAATGCGAGTAGTCGTTCGCTCAGTGCAAGCCTGCTGATTCATAAAAAAAAATTTTGAAAAAAAAATTAATATCATAGATGATCCTTTGGTTTTTAAAAATTATTTTGTCTTCACGATCGCGACTAATCTGCATACCTACAAGAAATTCACCTTTTCCCACTACAATTTCAAAAGAACTTTTCAACTCATGTATGACATAGATCAGTGTAGTTTTCGATTTTGCCATTAATAAACCGTGATCTACATATAATACGTCATCGTTGAAAAAATCGTAATAAACACATGGGTCGGCTGTACACTGTTCAAATTTGAAACATTTTAAAAAGTTGTCAAATTTTACATTCCAGCATCTTGGAGATTGCTTTAAACCATACTGTCGCGAAGGGCCTCCGTAAGGGCGCCTCCACCATGTCACGCTAAGGTCGCGCTAGACCTCCACTATGTCGCGATGGTGCGTCCTTAGCCTTCGGGGTTAATTCGGGGTGCGTAGGTTTATCAGAGAGTAGAGCTTTAAGACAATGATTTAAAAAAAATTAATACCTCTTTATTACGTTAAATAATTAATTTAGTTGAGGGTGGCTTGTCCGTTAAATTGGGGATGCGGTCCTGGGTCGTTCGCGGCTACTGGGGTTGTTGATTCGTCTAAGACGGAACAGCGGGCGACGTTTCCTTAGCCGGGGAAGACTGCGAAGCTCGAGGCCGGTCCGTGACTGGAGTGATTGGTCAAGGTCGGTCTCGGTGACAACGTTCCTTGGCTGGAGTGGAGCACGACACGTCCTTGCTTAGCCTATGGGTGATTGGGATGGAACAGTGTGGCCAAGGCAAGCTCCGGTGGCGTCTTCTCTTGGACAGCTGGCGAGGGAGATGGTCCTCTTTCTCTTAGGACGGATTCGGCAATGTTGTCGGCGGCAGTGCCCGATGATGTGGCTGCAGCGACGCTGATGCTGGGGTGGGGACAACGGCGATGGCGATGTTGGGGCGGCGGCGACGGCGATGTTGGGGGTCCCCTCGTTGAGTCGGTCTGGTGGCTCAACTCGCTTCCCAATTTTGGCCCGCACTTTAAATACACGATTTTTGCCTATTCGAGCTATATACTATTCGTATACGCTAGTGTACGCGCGTGGCCCCGTTTGTAACAAATTCCGCTGATGTGTTATTATGAAATGTGAACCTTTACGTTATATCGGTTACCTCCTTATTGTGTTTACATTTCGACACGGTCGCAATTTGCCCTCGATTTCACAAGTTCGCGTTTAAATATTTTTTATGTTTTTTATTCGCGGAACACAGAAAAAATACTTATGCGCGTCAAGTTCTTCGCCTATTGCTTTTCTCCATTTATCTGTACCTTTTCTAGTAACTGCTTCTTCATACGTTTCGGGTTCTTGAAGTTCTGTGTAATTTGCTTCATATCGATCTGGTTTTCTTAATTGATGACGATCTCTCAATTTGTAATTTCGATTGAAAACTTCATCCTCAGTTACATTATCTTCAACTTGGCTATCATTTGTTTCAGCTTATTCATTCACTACAGATTCTTCATTAACTTCATCCTTAAGAATGTTTACTGGAGTCAGTATGACTTAAGGTATGTCTGGTTTTCGACCCATCCATATCTCGTAAGGTGTTGCATCTTTTACTTGCGAAGACAAAGTTCGATTCAAGATATAGATGCTGTGTAGACTGCTTCTGCCCAAAGTAGCAGTGGCAAACCACTAGCTTGAAGCATCGTGCTAGCACATTCAACGACAGTTCTATTATCCCTTTCTGCTCTTCCATTCTGCTCAGGTGTGTAAGGTGCAGTTGTTTCTATCTTGACGCCGTGTGTTCTCAGAAATCAGTCATTTTTCTATTACAAAATTCAGTTCCATTATCAAATCGAATTACTTTTATAGAGCGATTAAGCCTGGTTTTGACCGAAGCATAGAATTCGTACAATTAAAGAAGTTGATTAATGACAAGACTCTATTATATAACAACTTTCTTTAATTGTGTAGAAGCACTTTAAATTTATAATTCGTCAACAATATATACTTTTTTTGTGAGCGAAAAGCGGATCCGTGCTTTGTATTTCAATTGTACTTAACCTGTCCTTAGTTAATCGTTTATTTAGTTGAACAATTAAACCCGCTTGGTTTAATTTATATTACTTTGACGTGATCAATCATCACATCAATAAAGGCAAGTGTGAAGTACTGGTGACTTTTATTGTACCTTTAAATTCAACCTTCGTTTTGAGGGTTACGTATGACCCCGATCCATCCCATTGCATTAGCCGGTCAATGGGTTGACCTTAGCACATCTCAACATTTGCAAAACCATCAGGTAAATATCAAGAGCAGGAATTTTTGAAACCTTGACCTACATATTTGAGTTTATTTGAGTTTCACTTTCCCTGACGGCTGCGGGACTACAAAAGAAGGAACGGGAAAACCGCAGGCGGATAAATGTTTTTGTTATTCGCTTCGTTTCCTTTGTGAAGAAATACACAGAAAATATTTATATTAAAATTCATAATTGTCTACAAAAGACTTGCCTGCCATCAACAGAATGTTAATATTGCGTGTAATTTATCTCATTTGCTTTGAAATCGGGAATATTTCAGTCGAAAAATTGTTTTATCGTTTCATTATCCGATTAATTAATGTATATTTTTTGGAGGATATAATTTATTTTCATCTGAGTCGCTTCTCCAAGTGCAACAGGATCGAACGATTTTGTAACCGATATGGAGCTCGTTTGCACATTTAAGCTCGAGCTTTGTGCACTGAAGCGCTATCATTGCAGCTGAGGTGAGGCACACGAACGCTGCAATACCGCAACGCAAACTATAAGCTTCAAGACGTCGGCAAGGAAATGTCATTTACGTAACCAAGACACTTACCTCATTGATCTCTTTGGCTTGGAACAAGAACAAAGGGTGAACACAAAAGAAGGTGAATGCAAGCAACCACCCAGGGCAAACAAAAATAATTTAATAAAGATTCATGTGTTTTATAACCAAGGCTGTAATCGAGTGACGATCTATATCAATTCAATTCAAAATAACTCACAGGGAACTTTTATGTCCCTGTAGTAGAAGAAGAGATTATCTATAACGACAGCCGTAAAAACAAAATTTCAAAATTTGAAAGTTTAATATATAACTTTCGTTCTTCTTTCCATAAATCAAGATTCCCTTAGCCAATATAAATTCAATTATGGCCAATATTGATACGGGAAGACGACGCGAGACCGTCACCCGAAACATTTGTTCGCTGTTTTATGATTTTCAGCAGGAGGTCCATAAATAAAACAACTTCACCACCGATGGAAAATCAATTCCTCCGGAGTATGAATTTCTACTAAATTGCTCTCAGCGCGACGAACTTTCCCGTTTACGACGCCTCGCAATCAGCGCATCAAAGATGCAAGAAGTAAGTCTTCGGAACTACCGCCGTTAGTTTTCGCGAATCGATTCGACATATTTCAGCGAAATTAATTCCGTAATTTTTCAGCTCGCGTAACAGGAAACAGCGCACTGAGATGATTCATTGCCGGATGGCATTTCCATTTCGGAACGGCGCAAAAAAAAACGCTTTACCTCCCTCTCATTGTCAGTGTATTGATTAGCTACATGAATAGGGCGGGATTATCACAGAATCTATCAGAGTCGATTAAAAAAAAAAATTCGTTTGGCACGCACGGCTATCCGCTAACCGGCAGATATTTATGTCATATCAGGATTTCGCTTTAATTCCTGGATTAATACAATCAAATTCATGCATACGTAAAATTGAAATAATAAAACAAAAAAGATAACAGCAATAATAATAATAAAATTGTAATTCTATAAACATAATTTAAAACTATAATGGCCGAGAACTAAATAATTTACGAATAGTCACAAACCAGTCGCAGATTTACTCCGGAAGATTCCATTCGCTGAAAATCTGACAAATTTTATATTCAAAGGAAACATTAATGGGTGGATGGAAACCGCTGTAATCAGAAATCATTTCAGCGAAACTATCCGAGGACGAATGAAGCCCCGACATCAAAGGGATATGTTTTAGAAAGTCCTATTTCGCAGATGCAATTTACGACGCCATTGTGCCGGTTTTTTCTGCTCCAGTTCTTTGCCGCTTTTCGGTAGCAACTTCGCAAAACAAAGGACGTCTTATCGCTTCCCGTTTTCCATTGCACTTTAGAACGTTACTGTCGGGATTGTGTTTAACGAATTAATTACTTAATCACTTACTGCATAGAGTTTATTAATTTAAACTAGTTCAAATTTGTTGATAAGCGAGCTTCCTTTGTATTATTTTATTTTATTTGTATTTGTAATATCTGAATCTGCGAAAAAATGGGAAAACATTTTTCTGCCTGTACTTAATCTCAGCCTTATAGGTTTCCATTCATAAGAATAATACGCATTCATCGATAATTCCTTCAAAGTTTGAACCGGCACATTTATTGTGCTCGAAGAAAAACGCTCGAATTCTCACAATCATTGAGGATTTACATGTTTTCCAGAGTGCTAGTAAACTTTATGTACGCTCGTGGCACAATCGTGCCAAGTTTTGCAGCGTTGAACCCATAAATACTTTGCAGCGCTCTTTTCGGGGGCACTTTTGACATATAAAACGTTTATCTGCGCCAGTATACCGAGATTTAGTTGACAATGCTCGAGGATTAGTCTTTCGAATTTACACCAAAACAGGACTCTTGATTTTATATTGCGTCATGTGCAATTTTTCTTTGTTGTGAACTTGTTTACTTTTCAGCTGAAACTCGACTAATTAAAAAATAAAGTAAAACAAATAACATATACATATATTTGGTTGCAAAAAATTGTGTTGTGATTCAGTATTAAAAGCATGAAATATCTGTATATGAATATTCATGAGCATACATCTATAAAAAAAAATTGAAGTAAAGTGATGATGTTTAGCGTACATGTAGAATACGGATGCGTAGAGACCTTCAACGATATAAAGGTATTTTTTGTAATAAGAGTTTATGTTTAGAACATCTCGTCAGAAAGTGATTAAAATGTAATTTGTAAAAACCTTTCAAATCCTGTGACTCCAGAATTCCCGGACTTTACGGTCTCTCTAAAACCGAAAAAACCGATACACCTTTATCGTCCCATACTCAGCGTAATTAACTCACCAACCTACAAAATTTCCAAATATTTAACACATTTAACACAACCCTCAAATCGTTTGTAGGTAAAAGTGAAACCTTCATCCTCAACTCTCAGCACTTCGTCCAAAAAAATCATGAGATGTTCTTAGACCCTCGGGACATTCTGGTCAGCTTCGATGTAGAATCTCTTTTCACCAAAATCCCAATTACCGACACCGTCACAATCATCCAACAACTGTTCATAGCCCGTAACACGTAACACGTAACGTCTAACGAATGTACGATACAATCGAACGTATTTCTTTGATTAGATAAATTAAAAAAAAAAAACTAAAACGTTACGACCCATGGGGGAATCGAACCCACCGACCTTCGCTTTGATGCAATCAGTGCGATGCTCTTACCACTAAGCTAACGGGTCATACAATCACATCGTATAACGAATGTATAAGTACAATACGATCGAACGTAATTCTTTGATTAGATAAATAAAAAAAAAAAACTAAAACTTTGCGACCCATGGGGGAATCGAACCCACCGACCTTCGCTTTGATGCAATCAGTGCAATGCTCTTACCACTAAGCTAACGGGTCATACAATCACAACGTATAATGAATATATAAGTACGATACGATCGAACGCAATTTTTGGATTAGATAAATTAAAAAAAAAAAAACTAAAACTTTGCGACCCATGGGGGAATCGAACCCACCGACCTTCGCTTTGATCAATCAGTGCGATACTCTTACCACTAAGCTAACGGGTCATACATTACAGTATAGCTTTGCGTTCTATATCAGCCCAACGTAATGTGAAGATTAGATAATCCATTTATTTTTATATTCTGATTAATAATTGAAATACAAAGGGACGAAAATAAAGAAAGATGTTCATTATTTAAAGCTGATGTATATCGTCTACTTTCACTCAAGCAAAACGAAAATTCGTGTTGTAACGACTACATTATATTGTCAGATTGTCAAAAATAATTGAAAAAAAAACTAAAACGTTACGATCCATGAGGGAATCGAACCCACCGACCTTCGCTTCGATGCAAGCTAACGAGTCATACATTACTTTATTGCATTGCATTTTATAACAGCCTAAAGTATTGTGAAGATTAGATAATCCAGTTATTTTTAAACTCCAGTTAATAAGTCTATTACTCTGAAAATAACGTTTCAAACTTCAAAGGTTTTAGAAAATTAAGAAACCAAAGAATATCAACGATTCTCCTATGGTGAAGATCTTTTAAAATCTTTGAAAAGAAAATTGAAACAAAAAATAATTGAATAAGAATACGCAAAATACACAAACAATGAAATACGAAGCACAAGACAAACAAAAGGTAAAAAGAGATTAACGCATTTCCAGCGGCGAATGTTCGAAAATCAAAGCGCCAACAGAAAGCAAAAATGAAGCAACACCATAATAAGAAAAAAAAAACTATAATAAAAAGACACAAAAGAGGAAATATCAACGTAAAAGAAGAAAATGCGAAAGATTATTTTAGCAATTTTTGGTGGAGAATCGACGATCTTTTTTTAGGACATAATTCGTCTTTAATTTTTTTGATTGTTTTAAAGAGGGACTACTTTCCAAGAAGGATTATATCAATGTTTAGGTCAGAGTTACGTTAACCTTGAAGTTAGAATTTAGGAAATTCTGGGGAAATTCAGTGAATTTTGTTTTTCATTTTCCGTTCATCAGCATTCGCCAGCGTTAGCTTTGATAATAATATTCACACCACGTTTTCAGAGTTAGTTTCCAGATAAAGGAAAATAATACTTTTGATTCATTAGTAAAATTGAAATTAATTTGACAGCTGTCAACACGAATTATTGTAAACATACTTGAGATTCCCCCATAATACAACTAATATTAATAATAATAATAATAATTGTGTCTTTATTAATAAATCACAGTTAAACAAAGTACAAATTATAGTGCCCAACAATTAAACTATGAAAACTTTCCATTAATAAAAAGGGTATTCAAGATTTACATATAAAACGTAATTTATATTTAAAAAAAAATGCATGTTCACATTCTCTTGCATTTATCGATGTCCATCATTTGCAATAATTTTACAGTTCCGCTGCCTCGACGAGATAATCTGTGTGAACGAATGTGCTTAAACTCGACTATAATTACAGTAGACCTCGTGCAGAACATTAATGACAGTATAACTCAATTATGAAACGATAATGGAATTCAAATTACACCGTTCCCTCTCACAAACGTTAATCGTAGAATCTATTCACGATAGATAGGGAGTTTGCTATTTTGGGGGCCTAAAGACACAACGGAAACCACAAGCTGAAGTAAAGAGCTTTAAAAAAGTTTATTTTTAAGCCACAATTTCAAATTAAGGTACTATCTAGTTAATGGCGGCACTTAAATCTTGAAAACTGCATTCATTGCAGAAGATATTAATTTTCTAACTGCTTTCTGCCGGAAATAATACGCATTTACCAAGTGAGTTCTCAGACTATAATAAAACTGTTTTTCGCCCAAGTAAAATTGCCATTGCTCTAACGTTAACGACCTCGAAATTAATTTCATAAGTTTAGAATATTTAAAATATTTCTGCATTCGTAATGGCCGTACCAAAGGCGAATGGGAATAGTTTTACGACGACTCAAGCTAATTAAAACACAATATTTTTTTATATTAATGAAAAAAATTAAGAGGCTATGTAAACTTAAAAATCATAAGTCATTATTTAAACATAATTTATGTTGAGTACTTGTTGCAAAGTATAATTAAACATGTATTTTAGGCACGTTTCGAACTTTCAAGGCAATCAAATTAACCACTGCAAATACTCGTGCATACTTACAGTGCAAAACTACCTAATTAGAAACTTTAGTAATTTATAACCTGCACTTTTTACTGCTAGAATCATATTTCAAAAATCGCTTGACATTTATGTGTAAGCGCGGTTCGTTCTATTAAGGTTCTATTAGAAAAGGAAAAATCGCTTGTATAACATTTGCAGCGTAAGAAATTGTTAAATCGTGAAACTAGTTTCGATGTAATATTGCAGATTCAGTCGTTGACATAATTTCTGCGCAACTGGTAGCTACTTTCCATTTCTGTATTAAAACTGGTCAGTCATTATTAGCGATTGGACACGGTTAAATGAGGCGTGAAAAATTCATTTTAATGTTAAAAATGTTCAAAGATTCTTAAATTTTATATTATTACCATCGTTCCAAACAGAAATGATTTAAATATGAATATTTGAAAGAATTACAAGTTAATTTTGGATTAAACATTTATTTTAGAAATTAAATTGACCTGAAATAGTATCACCAATTGTCTCGAGAATTATACCCCTCTTAACGTCAGAGAAACTTTCAATCAATTACAACTAAAAGGCATAGTTGATAGAGGTTGAAACAAGGGGTGCCTTTTATCAGACGTCAATAAGTGTAGAGTGGAATCTTTATTTATTAAAGGAATTAAGCCAATTAATTCTGTCGCAGAGTTGCAAATTCTTAAATCCACGTGATTATAAAACCACCAATAATTATTAAATAATAATAATTTTTGGGAAAACCTATTTCGCCCTTATTTATGTATTTAAAGTAAAATGTGGAACATAAGTTCAGAATACCGGATCGGAAACTGTTCGCACAACTTGGGGGGATGTAAAGGTTCGACGCCCGTCGAGTCACCCCAATTGTGTCAGACGTACGCTGACCCCATTTCACGTTGTATTCGCCTTTCAGGCGGCCGCATTCCCGCGGCTTTACATTCTAAAGCACTTCGTTAAAAAGGACGGTAGTTGTTTCTGCACACACCAAAAAATTTATTGCTAATATTCCTAATAGGGTTGCGTTAAATGTGAAAGAAACTAAAAGTGACGTAGAGAAGAATCTTTAATCTTCAGAATAAATTCACTTTAGTTAAAAAAAATTTATATTGAAAGCTCGTTTTCCTGTTAAATGGAATTAGCAATGTCACATGACTTTCCCGAAAGAAGAACAAATTTAATAAGGGCGAAATGATAAACAATAAGAGAAGATAAAGTTAATAATTAATTAATTTGTTTGTTCAAATTAAGCAGAACATGTTCTATCTGCGCCGATTTTAAGATCGAATAACTGGGAGCAAAATTTAATTCATAATTTCTGTTAACATCTGTTCTTATTTTCTGTGCACGCGTATTCTCCAATAATAAAAAAAATAAATTTTAATTTAATTATACCCACAAACGAAAGTCTGAAAGATGTTATTGTTTGTGAAATACACATACATATAAACAAAAAAAATAATAAAATGCCTGCAGGTGAAGTGAAGTAATGACCAAACGGAGTTATTCATTGTTGCTCTTAATTGTTTTGAAATGTACTTAGAAGTTCCCAAATTGCTCTGGTAACAACTTAGAGCAGACAAACAAACATACCTAATGCTTTATGATCTGTTTCTGAACAAACTTTAGCTGACATGTTATAGTCACTTAAACTAAGAGATAGCCAGATGATGTAAATCACAGCGAATGAGGCAATACAAAACGATCATTAGCAGACAAAAGATAAAGAAGGAATTTAATTCAGTGACAGCTAAATTAATTGCAAAACTGCAATGGCATTTCAAAAAGGATAAACAGTAAAGAAGCAGATGGCACAAGGATAACAAACGTAATTAAGATGGAACGTAAAACTACTGGCCTTGCTTTTTTCACTTTAATTATTTTTTATATCAACTTCTTATCCTATTATGTTATTTAACTATAATTTCTGCTTTCAGGATCTGCTTCACTCGGCGTAAAAATTTTAACGTAATTATAGGGTTTGCGGCGGATTCACAGTCCAATTTTTTGCACAAACACGAATGTTTACGCAAGGTCGAAGCTTCGCGTGGAAGAAAGAAGGAAGAACAACACCTTGCAGCTAATAAACTAATTAAGCACTCTTTATCAAAGCCGCGGAGCGAGATTGCGGCAAGGACACGAAATCTAGGTTTCCATAGATGCACCTGTATTGGTACGTTACAGTCATTTCAGACGGCGCGGCCTGAAAGTATCAGTGGCAAGTAATTTTGGTTAAGTGTAACTAATCACCAATCGCCATGGTTTACACAATATCGGATAAAGTCGAGAAGGCCATCGACCCCGTCGTTAATCAGTAAGTAAATTCAAATTTCATTGGAAATTATGATTATCAAACAAAACATCTATTATTTATAAGCATGAAGAAAAAAATTAAAATTTAAAACGTAGAAGAGAATTTTGATTTGATAAATAAATTTAAAGTAATTAGAACTATGTACTGATTTTTTAATTTTATTTGCACTGGTTAAACTTTCGAATGTGTAAGATTTCGAATAGTTTAAACAAAGCTGTAGATTTTATGCACATTCGAATAAAAGTTGCCGAAGTACATGTGGAAATTATTCGTCTATGTAGTTTAATATACTACTTTTAATTACACACTGGTCTGCTCAGTGATCCTAAAAAAATCATAATTTTTATTTCACTCGTAAGAGTTACTTTATTATTTGTTTAAAATACTTGCCAAGATCATTTTTGGTTTGTTTAAGAGACAGTAACATTGAGACGTCCTCCTTGATGTCGTTTTCGTTCTTGCAAACACCTACCTACCTACCTTACAGTGTCAATAACGTAATCAAAACGATTTTATTAAGGTTGCAGAATTTAAATCGTTGCGAATCATTTACAATTTGATTTGGTGTCCATAAAAGACCTGTTAGTATTAGACCGTGTGATCGATTAAAAAGAAACTCCTTGTCGTTGTTCGTTTTAATAAAATTGTCGGTCCATTCTCGTTGTATTTCAATTATATGCCATGTCAAGTTAACCTACTTTTTAATCTGTTGCTAATGATGTTCTATTGTCATTTATTGTGAATCTTTTGTGTTCAATTGCAGGATATCTACCCACGTATTATTATTAATATTCAAGCATTTGAAGATTCACTTATGCCCGGTTTCTGAAACGTTTCATAAAGTTAAGTAATAGATGTTTGTTTGTTTGCTTTGCGCAGCAATGCTGCAATTAATGTCTTTCGGCCATATAAGCCATTCCAGACAATCACGAAGATATATTAAAGCTGGGTCAAAGTCATTGAACACCACAAACATTCATGGCTAAAGGCAGGATTCGAACCTGCGCCGCCTGAGCGACACGACTTACAAAGTCGGCTAGGCTACCGCTAAGCCACCCGGCGACCCAAGTAATAGATAAAATAAAATATTCCTATGCCTGATTGCACCGCATTTTTAATCATTGATTAAATTTAAGACGTGTTTAGAATGTGACAATCATGAATACATGACAGCATAATGTCAATCGCCATCTAATTGACACTTAAACTTCAACTTAAGTGTCAGTTAGAATGCGTCTGATATTATGCTGTCATGTATTCACGATTGTCACATTCTAAACATGACTTAAATTTAATCAATGATTAAAAATGCGGTGCAATTGGGCACTATAGTTCTAACATGTGTAGCCATAGCAACGATTACTTTTATCGGACCGTTAACTTTATGTAACGTTCCATAAACCGGGCATTAAAGAAAAGATTCCAAAACAATAAAGATCCAAGGTTTGCAACGAGCAAACTTAACATGCAAACGTTTGTGTTGGCTTTTAGAAATTTTTCAATAATAGATTAATAATCGAGTAATTGACCTCCGATGAGTTTTTATTTTTACGAGGATATTTAAAGATCAGGGCCTTATAGATATGTAAAGTAAATTGTTCGCATAAAAATATGTTACGATGAAAAGTCTTTAAGGGTATAATTATGAAGAAAATGTCCAGTTGCAAGCTGCGAAAGAACTTTCTTTTTGATCACATTCTCAAATATCTGCGCTAGAAGTCACTACTTCCCCCAAGATTCAATAATTATTAAAGAAAAATTTCCTAGAGCAATATTATAAATTTGCTACGTACTTTTATAATTCAACATTACCAATCATCACATTACAATATTTATGACTTCTCATTCCACCCACTGTATTTTTCATTTTATTTATTCATTCAGTCGCCTTTAAACGGTTAATTGACTTTCCTAAGACGCACTCGTATTCATGTTAGAAACAATTTGAAAGAAAGTTGTTGGTCAACTTTAGAAGCAACGAAATATTCGTGTAACTTACATCAACTTAATTTTCCTGCGAATGCTTGCTTCCTAAAGCTGCGTCCAGACTTGAAAAGGACAAACAGAACATACTGAACGAACCGTACGCGGAGAGCAGAATAGTCTGAACAAGTGGTCGTTGCGTTCGGCATATTTGCAAATTTTTTCCTTTTCTATTACATTGAAATGTATATTTCCGTCCTCTTCTTAATTGTTCGGCGAAAATAAATCCTTTAAACTGCGTGCAGCTTGAATGGAACGAACAGAACAAACATAACGCGCAGAGCAGAATTCGCCACGTGTGCAGCCTAAGGCTGCGTCCAGACTTGAACAGGACGAACAGAACAAACTAAACGAACCATACGCGCAGAGCAGAACAGTCTGAACAAGTGCTCGTTGCGTTCGGCGTATTCGCCAAATTTTTTCTTTTTCTGTTACATTGAAATGTATACATATTTCCTCTTAATTGTTCGGCGAAGAATAAACTCTTTAAACTGAGTCCAGACTTGAACAGAACGAACATAACAAACAGAACGCGCAGAGCAGAATTCGCCAAGTGTGGACGTGAATGTGAACAAAACAAACGCGCCAAATGTTTTCCGAAGTTTGTCGGTAAATTGGAATTGCTTCGGAAAACATTTTGTTTGTTTTGTTCACATTCACGTCCATACGTGGCGAAATCTGCTCTGCGCGTTATGTTTGTTCTGTTCGTTCTATTCAAGTCTGCACGCAGTTTAAAGGATTTATTTTCGCCAAACAATTAAGAAGAGGACGGAAATATACATTTGAATGTAATAGAAAAGGAAAAAATTTTCAAATACGCCGAACGCAACGACCACTTGTTCAGATTATTCTGCTCTCCGCGTACGGTTCGTTCAGAATGTTCTGTTTGTCGTGTTCAAGTGTGGACGCAGATTAATACATAAACAAACGAGAACAAACGCATTCTTCTGTTTTTTTTTCTCCACGACCTTCTGATCTATTTAAAAAAAATTGGATGAGGAAACCTGTAATTTTTATTGCATCACGACATTATTTCATTTCCAGATAGCAGCTAATTTACATACAAAAAGAAATGATAAGATTGATATATGTATGTATTTCAGATCAATTCTGTCATTACTTCTTAATTTCTGCATAAAAATATTCCATGTCGACCTCGTTTGCACTGTAGAAATTGAGTTTGACACGACTAACAAATTTATAGCATTTAATTCAGTAACTGTGTTTTGTTTTTGTGCATACTTTGGTCGACAGAACTTTATATCATCTGCTTCGTAAGTCCTATTCTTTCTGCTTTATTATAGAACATTTCAAATTACTTGAAACTAATTAAAAACTTAACGTGTTATGATTTTACAATCGGTATGAAGAGTTTGAAATATTCTGTACGTGCTGAAATTCTGTTTACTATATAAATTGCATTTTACTGTTCTATTTTTGTATATGTAGAAATAGCTTTATTTTCATTTATAAGCAGGGAAGCAAGTATGTATATTTTAATTAGTGATTGTAAGATTTATTAATCAAAACAGTACATAATGTATGATACCGATTCTACCAGACGATAAATTTCCCAAGTTTGAGGAACTTTATACGTAGAGTGAAATTACTTATGGGTAGGGTAAGATATTGCGGTGCTCTGTAGTTTCCAAGAGTTCAGTCAGCACCGTCCTTTCATCAAAGTCATCACGCTAAAGTACCTTAACTAGTTGCTACGTTTATTGCAGACTTACTATGACATTAATTAGCTTTTGCACAAGAACTTATTAGCTCAGACCATTATATTTTAACTAAAACAAAAGAAAATAATCTCGTCCTGTTTGATTATGATATGATGGAAAGAGTAATTACCAAAAGCAAAACCTTCAAATTAGAAAAAATAAAACATGGTAATGAAGTCTGTTGTGAAAGAGCGTTGTGTACTTTTTAAGACGATTCACGGCCAAGCTATTAAAGCAGATAATTAATTGTTCTTGAACAAATTTTCTTTCATATCAGCAGGACTACAAAAGAACACGTGAAATAAGTTTTTATTTTGCATGGCGCAGAATGTCCTTCAATTTATCTTTATTAGCTTCGGCAATAAAAACTTTTCTTGCTTGCTACATGTGCATACAGACGTGTTTGAGATAAAGTTGTCTTGTAACAATAAACCTAGCAGAAGTATTATTTATATAAACAGCAATAAATGGATTTGAATTGACGTTATTCCTGTACGATCCGCTCAACTCGTTTCTATGCACGGCGAATATTGGAGTTGTATTAAAGCAAATACCTTAGGGCATATTTGAAAACTTATTGAAAAGTTTTGCCCCATCCACTTTACCTGAGTTGAAAATTGTAAACATAAGCAATACTCTCGACACACTTATACGTAGGTATAATGTAATAATTACAAAATTTCATGGATTGAATTGTATTAATAAGACTACTCCACGTGTGAGTAAGTATCAAATTGGTTGATGACTGGTAAATAATATTTTGCAATTTGCATTTTCAAACAAAAACACAACATGGCAAGGTCACTTTATAATTTTTTTCCCCTGTAAGCAGCGTAACGCTGGGAACTTAGTTCTTAGTACAGTCCGTGACTAAATCCTTAACACTGTGTAATACAAGTGGCGTTAACTCAATTAGATAAGCTAGTATTAGAACACTTAAAAAAAATTTACATTTTTTATTACGTTGTGAACACAAATTTAATAATGGGCCACGTGATTTATTAATATTGTATTTACCTAACGGAACCAAAACATTATGAAATCACGCAAGTTGTAAGCTTACATAACACAAAAAAATGGTGTTGCGGTTTCACTTCTTTAAGCACGAGTAAGTGTTCTAAAGTATACAAGGTGATTTTTAATAATGCCCGCCAAAGACTACACCAGAGAAGCTTTTCCCTTGCGTAAGCTACGCTGCGTTTTTTTGTCAACAGTTCGCAGACGTACGTTCGTACGACGTTTTATCCGTTGCATTTTGGTTCATCGGAACCAGATAGGCGTTCTCTCTCTGCCCCAAAAAAAAAAAATCGCACAAGAAAAAACAACGCCTCATCTGGTATAGGCCGTAAGTAGTATAGTAAGTTATTGAATTGAGTTTATTTTTGAGGCAATGAAAAAAAATCATGATTTTGTATAAATAACGACTGATTTCTTAAAGTGAACTTAAAGTTTAATTAAATTTTAGTCCGTCCACTTACTTTCGCCGGTCAATATAAAATATAAACGACGCACAAAAGTAATTACCCATTCTTGCTACCGTCTTTGCTTGCAGGCAATTAACCGAAAGTGTAGCGATGGACAAATCGAAGGACGGCCACAAACTAACAAGTTTGATCGATACCATCGATAATTACGTAAAAATTACCTATCTGGAATGTGGCTATTACAAATCGGCCATGGAGTCCATTATTTCCAGCAGGATGGAAGCAGATGTAAGATGTAATCAAATTCGTTTCGTTATTTTGATTATGCAATACTAGAAACGTTGCAAAACTCTAACCTTTAGCGAAGAATAACTATTAAGTAATTACAAAGCAATTAGCAATTGATATGCTTTACGTCTTTAATCTTGGTAACCTTAAAGCTATTATTATTTAAGAAAAATATAATTATCATTGATAGGCAAATTCTATTGATTTCTAGGAAAGTCAAATTGCAGGGCAGTTTTGAATTAAAGGAAATTCGAATAATAAAATAATTATTTTCCTTAAATATCCTGAGATCTAATCGTCAAAATATTACAAGCTTAAAACGCAATCTATTTAAAGTAATAACTTTAATTGCATAGAACATCCAACACATCTATTTAGATAAATTTTGTGCTTTTGATGTGTACTGTATTACTTTGTGTAAAGGATTAAGTACTTAAATGCATTAGCTGTAAACTCTTCTACTTATTTTAAATGGCTTCTCAGTGCCCTGTCTAAGTACTTATGAACTTTGCGGTTAATTATACACATAAAGGAAAAACTATGTGCGGTTAATACAGCTACTTTTAGTTAATTTTAATACATACTTAGAGTTTTAAGCATTTTATAGAATTACAACAAAGCCGTTTACTTATTTAGCCTAAACAAGTCTTCCAAGTGAATGACAACATGAAATCGATAATTTTAATTAACTTCACGTAAATATTTGCACGGAATCTCTGTTCCGTTCCTTTCCAACGTAAACAGTAAACAGATTAAAAGAAAATGAAATAAAAACTCTCTTGTGCAGCATTTTTACTAAATCTTTTACACGCACAATTTCGATTATAATTTAGAGGAAAATTGGATAATTTTGAGGATTCACTTTGCCTCGACCATAATAATTATAAACGTCTCATTCCTACTGTGCAAAAATAGGCGGTTGGATTTTATAGTTCTTCGAGTATCACTACCGGCATGTCTGGATGTATGCCACAGCTAAACTAATGGAATGCAATGGATGTTGAAGACAGGCCATTCATCCTTGCAAATTGGATTAAATTCTTGTCTCCTCGTTCATTAAAAACCATAGAATGTCCATTGCAATATGCAACTTGCGCATCGCATATTTACTAGGAATCTGACATTTCTTGTAATGACATTAATACTATCGAGATGCAATTGTCGCAAAAAGCTTTTGGTCGTAGGCGATTTATATATATTTTTTTTAATTTCAAGAATAAAATTTCGCTAAATATTTTATCGAACTTAACAGGACGAGAATTATAGACGCGCGGGATATGTCGAGAGCTTCTCCTCTTTAAAGCCACAAGAAAAGTTTATTCTCAACTGACTGGAAAGAAACAAACACGTAACATGCAAATCGAACTTCATGGGGCTTTATTTCGTTTTTCTGTTCGTATTTGCAGCATACAAATCAGTGAGTAAATGTGATTCCCTAGTATTTCTTTAGCACCTTTTTCATAAAGTGGCCCTTCGTACGTTCGCTAATGCTATTATAAATATATGATGTAACTCCGTATCGTATGAGTTAAATCTTCCAGAATTTATGTTTTATGTTAAAAAGAAATTGATTCAAGGCTTTGAATTGAAAACGCAAGAGAGCTTTATTCTAATCTTCACTGTATGATGTCTTCAGATTTAATTGTGTTAAGCCTCATCCAGACGACATGGCCAACGTCGGTGAATGCATTGGCAACAAAATTTTTAACCAACGTTAGGCCAGTTTACCATTTGCACATTGCCTGTCCACATGATTGGATTTGCTTGTCAAACTTCAAAGATAAAAAAGAGAACGAAGAATATGATACGGTTGTTGTAAGTGCTTGTGTAGTTCTTTCGGATCACAAATGACTGGGTATTTTTCATGAAGCTGAGGAATTCCAAAATTAACGGGTTACTCCATTCGGTCTCTGATGACGACATTTTTCTGGTCAAATTTAAAAAACAGTAAACCCACTTTGCCACCAAGTTAATACAATTCAACGCGTATAACGTACAAAAATAAATAATATTCGAGAAATATCGTGTGCAAATTGTTCAAGTCTTCTGGACGTAAAAACAAACGTGATGGCATATGAAGGCCAACGTTGGTTAAACTCTTTGATGTATGTCGAAAAAACCGCCCTCATAGCGAATGCGTTCCAATGCCAACATTGGCAATTGGTTGGCGTTCATTGGCCATGTGTATTTCGTTCACACGGCATGGCAAACTACCCAATAGCCAACATTGGCTAACGTTGGCCATGTCGTCTGGTTGAGGCTTTATGTTAAATTTAACAAAAATATTGCTCGATTTTTAACAAAAACTGTTGCTCAAATTTTATAGGTACTTTGACGAGTAATTAATAGTATTATTAAAAAACAAATTTCATTGATAACTTATGATGTGCAAATGGGTTTCATAACGTAGTCGTGAAGACACCAAAATAGAAAAAATAATATTATATATATGTGTTGCAATTTTAAATGTAATAATAATAATAATAATAATAAATGAACTTTATTGCGTACATAATATAAGTTATATAAATTATAAACCAAAATTATAATAATTGCAACCACACGGCGACGTTCAGTATGTAGGTTACCCTACAGCCTGCTCTACCACTTAAACCATGAGAAAAAAAACAACTGTAAAAGGATTTGAAAAATGCCTAAAAATGTAACTTAACCTAATTCTGCGGTGTACAATAAGTCAGAATAATTTACAAAAAACACAAACCCCTGAGAGCATTACAATAAGTTTTAACATTTGACAGTACGTTGTTTCTCTAATAGGAAAGATCGTAATTTTCTTTTAAAAACAGGTAATGAGACAGATTTAAAATCTTGAGACAGATTATTATATTTATAATATACTTGAAATGAAAATGATCTTTCAAAAAGCGAAGAGATATGAATAGGAGGTGAAATGAGACCTCTAAATCTGGTCGTGATATTATGTACATCGGACCGGAATCTGATTCTGTTATATAAATATGTGTGCATGTGATTTTAATGCACAACATATTAATTTTAGACAACCAATTGTACATAAGTAGTCAGATTGGTTATCTACATCTTAATCAAGATGAATGTGGTAGAAACGTAGTTTCATGGTTTAACGAACGACGAGGTTAGTATTGTGGGTTGTCAATGTCACAGGAACGTTTCTACCATTAAACATATACCGTGCAATTATTTTAAAATACAACATATCATTTCATTTTTGAAATAATAAATAATATCAATGCATTGTATACGTAGCCAATAATGCATTTTATTTTTATTTTGTGTACAGTGCAATCATCTAATCCAATTGTTTTATGTTGGCTGCGTACATATACAATGAAATGATATGATTATATTAAAAATAACGTCGGTATGTGAGGCATTTTAAAATAATTGCATTGTATATCAATCTTATATCTTATTCAATACTTCAGAAAGAAATAAGTGAAATAACACAAGTTAGTGCCGTTTAAATACATATAAATTCTAAATTAATTTTTATTTGCCCTTTTGCTAACCATTTGTGCCTTTTATTATTATTGTCATAAATAGGAATAATAATTAATTTTTTTCAGTTCGTAAAATAATGTGAATTACGTTTTTCCATATTCATGACTACTTTCAATTGTTTAAAAATTAAATTAGTAGATAAAAGATAGATAGTTAGGGAATCTAAGAAAATAAAATTGCACTGCACATTTATTTAACATATTAAATTAATTTTATTATTCCTTAGAAAGTACCTACTTTTACTTTTACATCTTATCAATGATTTTTGGAATTTTTGTGGTTTTTCAGTTTCCGAAACTAAATTTGTCTCAATTAGTTTTGATTGAAACTGATGTTTAATATCCAAAACTTTTTACATGAAGTGATACTTTGTTTAGGCAACTTTACTTACAAAGTTACTCTGTACTGTATACTGTTAGGCGATGGCTTTTACAGCATAAAATTAATAATAGATAAACTTAATTTTGTTTTAATTACTCTTTCTAATAAATTCAAACATTGAGAGCGTTAATAATCTTGTAAATAAAACGTTTTAGGCCTTTAGGTGGTCCTTTATATGCGTGCAAATCAAATGCCACTATATAGGGTGTCTCAGAAAAACTATTGTGGCCGGAAATGTTTCCGCGTCAAGTTAAAATGAAATAAAGAAAACGAGGACTAGAAATAATCTGAATATAAGAAGTAACTTTTCTCTTTATTTCTAATAGCTACTCAATTTTAATTAATTTCAATTTATTGACAAAATTTGAAAAATTATAAGGAATGTTCAAAATTAAGGCCACCATTTTGGAAGCATGAGTTATGGCGACGTAATCCTTCGAAATATCTGAAGATGATCACGAATGGCATCAGAAGTAATAATAATTCGAGCCACTTTATTGACAGGAGTTGCATTTAATATGACTCCAAATGTAAAAATTAATTGGAGTCCTAACTTGGGATCGTGCAGGCCCACACGATCGCTAGATATGACACCAGTTCATTTTTGTATTTGGGGTCATATTCGATCAAATGTCTATGCAACATCTGTCAACTCAGAAACGGATTTAGGGGTTCAAATTATTCTTGCTTTTGATACCATTCATAATCGTCTTCAGATATTTCGAAGAATTCGTTGTTTAGTTGTACATAATTATAACTTATGCATCTAAAATCGTAGCCTTATTAGAATTTACTAACATTTCTTATAATTTTTCAAGTTGTCTTAATAAATTGAGATATATTATAATTGTATAGCTACCTGAAATAAATAGAAAAATTACTTTTTACATCGAGATTATTTCTAGTCCTCATTTTCTTTATTTCGTTTTAAATTGACGCGAAAACATTTTCGAACACAACTTTATTCGTAAAAGTTACTTAATTACATGTCCTCCACTACTTCTGAAAGTTAGGAACAGTTTTTCTGAGACATCCGTCATACGTAATACATAATTCCACTTCAAGGACGTATGTATATTTGTAAAAAGGAAATTAAATGAATCAATCATTTATGTTTCTGAAGTTTTTTGTGAAATAAAATTAATGAGTGGAGTGTCATCATTTAATTTATAAATAGCTTTTCTTTTAATAAAAATCAGACTTGTTATCCAAATATTCTGTAGATTAAATATTAATTATTTTACAAACTTTATTTATATTGGTTTATGTTCGAAATACTATATTATTATTGGTGTTCCTATTTTCAAATTCTCAAATTAATTAAATTTTTGTCAACATTAGATAAAAAAATTTGGGATATAAAACAACGCTTTACCCCGAAATTTATCTTGAAATTTTCACTTTCACTTTCGCTTCATTTTTCATAAAAACGTAAACCGCACAAGAAAGTGTGCACAAGTTCTTCCTTACCAATTGTTACATCACAATATTGAGCAAATGTGTTTAAATTTATACGAAACCTACATACATTTAAATATTTTCTTGCTGCGCAAAGCTACGTAAAAGTAGCATGTGAAAAATTCTTAACAAAAATTTTCTGCACATTTTCGTAAAAAAACTAGGTAGGTACAGAGCTGGGCAAATTACTTAAAAAAAGTAATTCAAATAACAAGCTTCAATTACTTTGAAAAGTATTGGCAATTATCAATTATCTTTTTCTCTTCATATACAAAGTATTGGCAATTACCAATTAAAAAGAAAAGCATTTGATGAGCAATTACTAATTGAATTACTTTAGAGTATTTCAATTACTTTGACTGCTTAAATTACACTCGTGGACAAAAAATTCCGGACACCCAATTTAATTTTTGTTATCGTAGGAAAAAATTGGTTTTTGTTTGTTTTTTTTTTACAACATGTGAAACATTTACAAACTAAGATTGGGAAATAAAAAAGGGGTAGTATACATTTGATTTATTTGCAAAACTTAAGACAAACCAAAACTGTGCAAAATTATCTTTAGTCAAAAAATCTTAGTGTGCTGTTTATTCAGTTTTCCTAAGTTGAACTGCTTTTGTCGAACGCGCATTTTAACTGTCTAGAGTGACGAAAAAATGCGACCTGAAAATGTAGCTCGAGTAGTAACTTTAAATGAAGATGGACGCAGCATAAGATACATCGCCAATGTGTTGAATGTTCCTCGAAGTACCATCCAAGACGTAATCCAGCGATATCGCCAAACTGGGGAGTACACGACAAGACCAGGATCGGGAAGACAACGCATCACAAACCGACGACAAGACCGCTTTTTGGTGTTATCTACACTACGCGACCGTGGTTTACCATCAACGGTTTTATCTCGTCAAGTGGAAGAGGTACATGTTACTGCAGTTTCAGCTCGAACCGTTCGCCGAAGATTGGAGGAATACGGATTGACATCAAGAAGATCTGCTGCTTGTCCCCTTTTGCTCCCAGCTCATCGTGTTGAGCGACTACGTTTTGCACGTGAACATAGACATTGGACAATGGAGCAATGGAGCTCCGTATTGTTCACGGATGAGTCTCGTTTTCATCTACGTTCACCAGATGGACGAGAACGTGTGTGGAGAAGGCCAGGTGAACGGTTTTCAGATTGCTGCATAATTCCAAGAATACCATTTGGTGGTGGCAGTATAATGGTGTGGGCTGGTATTTCAATGCACGCGAAAACTGAGCATGTTCTCATTGAAAATGGTGCGATGACGGCTGAAAGGTATATCAACGAATGTTTAGCTGATCACGTCGTACCATTTGCTGCATTCTTAGGTGAAAATTTTACGTTAATGCACGATAACGCACGACCACACATTGCACAGGTGGTTACGCGCTATTTGAATGAAGTCAATATTCATCGATTACAATGGCCAGCTCGAAGCCCGGACTTGAACCTAATAGAAAACCTCTGGGATTGATTGGGTCGACGAGTTCGGCATCGACAGCCCACACTCGAAACAATTCAAGAACTCAGAGTAGCTCTTGTTGAAGTCAAAAACCGGTCATGCGATGTCGCGATCCAGCGATGACCTTTTTTATGTTTTTATTACATTTCTACTTTTTGTTCCTTTGTTTTAGTCATGTTTTTAATTTTACTAGTTTTTACCAAATATTAAAAAAATAATATAAATGAACTCTTATACAAGTTGGCAATTTAAAAGAATATACAGGGTGTTAGGTTATTGCTTGGACAAGTTAAAACTGTAGATTAAGGGTGTCAAATGGGATCAGAAACGACCTAGATATGATGAATTTTCGGGATATTTTGAAGAAATGCAAAAAAGCTTGAGAACGGCTGATAGTACTTACGGAGCGAGCGCCTATTAAAGCTGATGTCTCTTGCAGCGTCTCTTTCCGTTGCACAATTGCAGTAATTATTGGACGATTCGGTGTACGGCGTTGGTGATATCTACGCTCTGCAGCACGTGCATTGCACCTACATTCTCCGTACGTTAGAATAATGTCAACAATTTGTTATTTGTGTAAGCTGACCCTGACCTGCACACTTCGAAATCTGTTTAGACACAACCTGCGTTATTTGCTTGTCGTAAAACAATAAACCATCTGGGAATTTATGGCAAGGGGTCTGCCGCTCGGATGGCGTTCGGCACGTGGGTGTAACAGTAGATAAGAAAATCAGTGGTTTCGAAACAATTTTTATCGATTTTTGTTTGAATTTTTTCCTGGAAAACGAAAGCCGCAACACCCTCTAATGTAAAGGCTTTTTTACTGTACAGAGTGTTCTCAATACGTGGTTTGAAGTGTCCAGTCTAGCATTAAGGCTAGTCAGACCCTGTTTGCGTTTTTTTTTACTGTGCGCCTAATATTTATACAACCAGAAATACATTTAAGCAATGAATAGTATACGTAAATGAAGAGCCCACGCAAAGAACGTATTAAGTCAGTTTTTGGGCATTTTCAGATTATGACGCATTGTGGTAGCCAATTTCAATATAATATCTAACTGTCCAATTCACAAGTAAAAAGTGTGTTTAGTACGCGTGGTATTTTAAGTTTCAGTTACGATTTTCCATGAGTCTTTAAACCTTAATAATGCTCTCCTGTAAAATTAGCAAACAGTGACTTAACACGTTCTTTCCGTGACCCCTTCAAATAAGCTTTTATATAAAATTTTTATAAATGAATCAAAATTGAAGTGACTTTTAATATTTCTTTTTAGTGTATCATGCCAATTAAGTCTGTACCCTCTAGAATCGTATTCTTTACTACTGTGAAAACTTTCTTTTCATTTGTTGTTCATTTAGACATCGAAAATAAGAATAAAGAAACTAAAAAACAGTATTTTTCAAAATTACAAGAGGGTATAATTTTTTCTAATTAAATTAGTTAAGCGCCCTAGAAATTTAAAAGACGCATATTTTGATGTATAGGCACTATCGTATAGTTATATTAATACCGAAAAAAAGGTAAAAGTTCTTCTAGGTGGGTCAGATTAGCCTTAATTGCAAATCTTTAATTAAACGAAAAGATAACTGCAATTCTCCCTAAATTGTACCAAATTGATCGATTCAGTCGTACATAATGCTCATATTATGCTCTTCAATTTAGATACATTCATGAAAATAGAATAATTTAATATTTCATAATAAATAAACTATCACGTTCAAATTAGGTTACTTCAATCTACTGTCGATTTACTAAATCAGCAGTTCTCAAACCATAGGCCGATGATATACAGGTGGACGTCAAATAAATAAACAAGACATCAAAATTAAATTTTTACATTTTTATTACCCAGTTCCAGTCACCCAATTTAATGCCTTTTTCAGCGAAAAAGTATTTGCTGAAAGTAGTGTTCAAATTTTCTAAAGGACCCTCGACTATCTTTACATTATGCAGGGGGCACTGCATTATTCAAAGTAAAAAGAGGGAGGCACGAAATACGAAAGTTTAAGAACCGCTGTATTAAATCAATTTTATTTTAATTTTTAATTTAATTAACTGTGAGTGGATAAAACCCGGATTTATCAGTTATTATTTATTTATTTATTGCCCCACACTGCAGGTAACCGAATTTATTTCCACACTAACTTAGGACCGGTTTTACAATCACAGTTTATTTCCATAGTTACAATTATGAAAACAATTGTTAGAGGCGCGTTACATTATTTTATGGCACACGAAAAATTTTGTGAACCCGTCAGGAAACTCTTAGTTATTTTAGTCTTATGTATGAGACAGTTTATATTGTTCCGACATGATGTGCATTTACATAAAAACAACATAAAATGCGACCTTACCTTGAATTTTGTTCTAGTTAAAAATAATAAAATACTGGAATCTGATTCATCCAAAGGACCCACGTTGGCAACGCCACCAAATAGGCATCAACCAACAAATTTAATATTTATAAAATAGTTCATGTTTTTTTTTATACTTTTAAATTTTTATGGGTTTAATTAAAGCGATTTCTCATAAATTTATATTTATTTAAGATATATGGGACTCTTTCTACCTCGCAACTTACGACTATGTTACAAAGACCCGTTTTAAATATAGTTAGAATTGTTTCTCTTCGCCAAAAAAAATGAACTTATTAACAAGGCCAATACACACAGGCGTCCTTTTGTATTGTCATGGACATAATGACTTCACTCACTGCATATAAATTACAATTCATACAGCTCACAGAACAACGAGATTCTGGATTGTACAACGAATGTAGGTATGCAAAATAAATAAATTAAATTAATCTAAAGAAGGATTATTTGATGAAAAATATTCTCAGCACACTTTTCAATTAGCAAATGCAAATTCAGCGGTTTTATTCAACTCTTAGAAGAAGCAGGTCAATTTTCTTGTGTCTTTTTTTGGTACGCTCCTTCCCGACAAGATGAATTAAATCTTATTAATTTTACTTGCGTGCATAATTTTCTTTAAGCGAGTAAACTGCTGTGACCTAAATTTCTTGCCGCCTGTGCGTTAATCGTCTCTTCACCGCACGAGAGCGAACACGCGGAAAATATCGCTCAAGTTCTCAACTGAAGTAATTTGTCTGTTTGTGTCTTTGCTAAGACGTTTCCGTAGGAAATTCATTTAACATTTCGAAGTTTGCAGGGAACGGTTAGGCGAGAGGGAACCTTGTATGTCGGAGAATAAAGCAAAAGCTACGACGTCTTCTTTGTCTTTAATAGCTTTCCAATGAAATAAATAATTACTTCTCTTTTCGTTGTCTGCTTTGATTTAAGTATCGGAATTAATCTCATTATAGGTAGAACTGAAATGTTTGCATTTTAGAAATTGTATGGGGATTTTGAAGTGCCAAACCTAAACTAAATAAGAAGGATTTCTTTGTATCTATATTATAGGGGCGCGGAGATTTCAATGCGACGTAGACGGGAAACCCGGTCTATAAATTGAAAATATTTTTCTGTTTTTATTCTAATATAATATAATTATAATAGATTATTCTACAAATAACTTAAAAATTTACTTTTCTAATTTAAAATTGCTTTAGTTCAACAAAAACGAAATTAAACAACTGTCGCCCAACGTTACTGAAATATGTATATGTAGTTTTGAGCAAGGCGAAAAGTACTTATTAACGAGTTAATTCCCATACGTTTCAAACGAATGCTAATCAACTTTTTGATTAGATTAGTTATCAAAGGAAAATAAATTAAATAGAGCAGTTATCACAAACTCGGGAAATAAAATCGAAGAAAACATCCTCGCGCAATCTCCTTTGATAGTGCCCCCAATGTTTGAATTACACTTCCTATTAAGTATGAAAAGCATGAAGTTCGTTAATTATGTTTTCGTAGTATGGACGTAAACGTGCGCTGAACCCAAATTACTCAAATGAGTTCGTTGTACTACGTAGTAGAACTACTTGATTTATAAACTTGGAGCGACTCTTAAATAATTGGGCTCTGCATGTATGTTAATACTTGCATATAGAAGTCACGTGATGGGAATTTCCGAGCACATAGAATATGTGTACGTACGTACACATACAAGAGAAGCAAGAAGAGACGAGAACCTGTTCTATTAATAAAACCACGACGAGGCAAGGAACGTCGCAAATTCATTTCGGGCTCGTTAATTAGGTGCGTGGGATTCCTTGCTTTCGACGTTTTATTTCTGATAATCTAGTGACGCACATTTGAAATACCGACGGATGAAAAACTAACTGTAAAATTGATTGAATTAACATCAAAATGAAATCGTAGATTTTTTATTTTTACATTCGTAATTCGTATAGTAAGTAAGTGCTTTCTATTCCATTAACTTTTCCCGTTACTACAACTAGAAGATTAAAGTAAAGAAAATAATTTTAAGTTGGTTTGAAAATATAAGGAGTGATCAAATGAAAAACGAATTAGAGTTGGCGATGCAACTAAACACGCATTTGGTTCATCGAACGTTCCTTCAGTCACTTTGACGTTTCTACAAAGCAAGGGAATAGTTTTATCTTAAAAAAATTAAAGCAGATGCGCAAAATTACCACTGCCTGCTGCATCAAGACACGTTTGAACTATACGAATAACTGCGTGAGTAACGTTAAAGAACATTTCCGGCGTGTTATTTGTGTTACAATTGATTGACAATTAGTATTAATATGACGTTATTCAATTTCAACGCCTAATTAATTTTTGATTGATAGCTTGTTATTTGTTTTTATATCTGGATATCCCCTTTAAACTCCATTGTGAAACTGGCCCTTAGATACATTAAATAAACGCTGCAATTTTTAAGCCATTAGTTTATACAAGTGTTAATATCCTCAATTGGTCCTGCTTTCAACATGACAGATATAATATGCTGATGTCTTTTCTGTAGATATAACAAACTACACAGAATAAAAATAAACATAACAATTTTATTAATTAGTAGCGATGCCAAATTCAAAACGAAACAGTTATAAAATGTTAGATTGAAACATGAAATAAAAATTTTATTGATTTTAATTTCGAATTTTCTTTAGATTTAAAATAAAATTCACACAATCGAACAGGACGTGATTTAGTTGATCTAATAATAAAATCAGGAGATTCCAATTACGCGAGTTATTTGCCGCATTTTATTTTGTAAATCGACTCAATGTCATGTATTATGCAAATAGAACGTTTATTACGTTAGCACAGAAATGTATGTTGTCGCTAAGAATTTTTTATTCATAAGTACGGATTTTTTTAAAAAGATTTATAAATCGATATTTATATATATAAAAATAAAATAATAAGGGGGACGAAAAGGGTTCGGCGAAAATTTTATAAAAGTTACATGAATGTGAAAATTGGAAATGCAACCGTTCGCGAAAATGACTCGGTGAATATTAATTAATTTTTTAAATCTCCGCTCCGTGCGAACCGTATAGTTTGCATTTTCAAACGGAATTTGCGACTGCAAGTAGCGGGATCTGTGCGTGTCCTCTTTTTGATCCTGCTTACTTAAGGCACTTGAGTGACTCAAGTTGTCTACCTTCAAGGAATTGCGAGATGTTTTTGGACCGGCTCCACTTGCGTCAGTGTAGCTCTCACGTGCTCACTGTCTTTATCGCGTGGCTTATTTACTTTAACGTATCTTAAAGGCCACTCTTCTTAAGGAGAGTCAGTATTTTAGCTAAAGTTTGTCGCTTGGGCCCCTCATCTCCTCTCCTAAGAATGATTATATTAACAATTTAAGCGTGAAATTCTTTCGTGAATAGCTACGAAACAATTTTATTCGAATTTAAAAATTTTGATTTCAATTTTCGCTGTTTACATATTAGCATATTTTTATAATGCATCAGAAAAATGCAATACTTTCTGCTCAGCTGTATTGGGGATCGAAGAAATTACAGCAAGTACCAAGAAAGTAAAATGCAAACAACGTCGCGTCGCGTCGATTGTAAAATTGCAATGAACAATTTGGCTTGCAGCGAGAAATCTTTCTCGTACTTTATTGTTCGCAACTTTTAGATGCAATTTTTGCCAGAACTACTCTCGTCGTATGCATGCATGAAAAGATTGAAATTGCTCTCTTGGAAATTTATTTCTGTGCTTTTGTTGAGGCGGAAAATGCTCGGGACAATTTCCTTTGGCCAATTAGATTAAAATTCTTGGAAAGAATTATTTACTTCTTCACATAAACTTTCTCGTGTTACTGACTGCTTTTGATTGGCTTACTCCAATTATAAATTCATTTTAATCCTTAAAGGACAATATATGTTTTTTGTATTTTACTGAAGTAGATTCTCTCGAAAAGAAATACAAACACTTAACTGGTATTTAAAAAAAAATAGTTTCTTGTGCGTCAGGTAAATTATTTTTAAATGCAAATTGATCAAAAATTCCAGACTTCGCTGGCGCTGCAGTGACTCCAACCAGTCCTGCACGAGATGCAAGACGGAACGGAATAAAACTGGTGTTCTTAAAGAAGACAGAAAAATAGTTTGAACAGGAATAATCCACTGCCGGCCTTTCCGATTGCGAACGTCTGTAAACAATCGCCTCATTGGGGCAACGCGGGTTTAGCACAGGTATACTAAATTGTCGCAGAAACGTTTCTGAAATTTCATTCTTTGTCATACATGGGAGTTACCCGACTTGAACTTGATCTGTAAGAAAGAGCTAAAACACTCAAGAAAACTCCTGTATTCCGTTCACGCTTGTCTTAGTTAAGCGGGCGCGTAAGTGATAGTGCGAACACTGATTGCAACTGCAGTGAACCTATTAAAATATTTTTTTTAAACAATTTAACGTAAGTAACCCAACAATTATTATTACTATTTTTCGTGGAAACTTATTAATTTTTTTATCACTAATTTATTTATTTTAAATTTCCGTCGGGTATGGTAATACTTTTATTTAAGATATCATCAAAGTGATAGTTTGCTTACCCATCGTTAAACCTAATTGACATTAACAAATGAAATTAAACAAATTTTTATTAAATTATAAACGGGAACGAAACAAAATATGAGCTTGCTGGCCTTGAACTACTCCAAGCAATGGTACACTTTCAGTTTCATTTACATTTCCGACAATTTTTTTCTAACTTGCCTGTGCGTGTAAGTACGCACTGTTAAGAAAATAATGCCTAATTAGTTAACCCCGGAAGTGTTTTAATTTCGTCACTATTTGCTCAGTATTAATTAAAATTAATTAACCAAGAATGTGGGTAAGCAGATAAACCAACAGTCTTTTTCTGCGGTCAAGTTAAATAAATATATGCGCCTACGCCTTGGTAATTTTGCAAGAATGTCAATGGTATTTCTTGCGCAAATTAAACTTCCGTGTCCCAAATTATTACTCACAATCGGACCATCAAGGTTGTACTTTGAAATTTAAGGCAACATCAACCCCTTGCGTAAGCTAATAGCGTTTTCGATTCATCTGCACCGGTTGCACTCACAATCAGCGTATTTACATCTTCCTTTAACCTCAAGTAATAAAACGAGATGAAGATATCCTGAGTGCGCATTAGTGCAGTCGATCGAAAACGCTATAAATTTCCCGTTCACGATCAGTCAGTCAAGGTCAAGGAGATTTAAATAGCGATAAAATATATGCATTTGAGCTTTGCTTAACGAGTTAAAGCAGGAGATTAAGTTTTCTAATACACCTTCAATTATACATTTAAGTGTGAGTTAATAAATCATAAATTAAATAATAATTTATTCATAATACATTTGATCATGTCATGTATATTCTTATTTTGCAACAGTGTGGTTGTCACACACCTTTCTGATAAAACTGGATAGTCATATTAGTGGATTTGTTTTGTAATAATCATTTTTTTAAATCATTTGCGTTTCTCCCAACATCATTTAATCGTATGTTAAACTATTGCGTTCTTCATAAACAAAATATTTAAATAATTAGCAATCCCAATTCAGGAATCATTTATAAAACGTTGGTGTAAAATATTCATAAAATAAATCAACTTTCTGTTTTATTTTTAATCAGTTATTCTTTAATTATGTTTGACTCAATAAAATTTCAAATATTTTATAGGTAGGTACACTGTGTAACAAAAATTTCTGAACATTTTTCTTTGAGTTCTTAGGCAACGTCGCATCTTTTTTAAATTTGACTTCATTTGTAAAAATTAAGGCGATTTACGTCTACCCCATTCTCATCAATTAAAAAGTCAGCTTTTTTATAACATTAATGCGACTTTAATTATAAAAATTTGTCTCTCTCATTCTCGCGTCATTCAAAAATTCTGTTTTTTTCATTAATTACTGCGTTCGGGTTGTAAACTCTCCAAAAATATTTTAAACCGAATTTAACTGAAGGAAAGCAATTTTGTTCACTTATGTAGTTCGCAGTAAAGCTACCAAATTATTTCAATAGAAAGTTTTAATTTAACTTTTGAAGATAAACTATCTTCTTTTTTTGTCGTTATGTAGTAGTATAATATGGTTACTGAATGAAATAGGAATGATGTGTTTTCCTTTTGATTGTTAAATTGCACGTATTAACAAATTGAAATTCTAAAAAATGTTGTTAAGGTGCTTAAAAATTTGTTCAAATCGGTTTTGATTGCAGTGGATTCTTCGAGCATCCTCTGTACCGCTAATTCTGCACTATTTGGGGTCTCGTCAGAGGACGCTCGAGGAGTTGACTGCAATCAAAACCGATTTGCAACAAAATTTTTAAAAATTTTCAATATGCTTGCGATGACTCATTATGTAGCAAACTGGCTTCAATTTGTCAATGCAATGTGTAACACGCCCACTAATTAGCCTTGTCTATTGACTGTCACGGACACGTAAACAAACAATAAAAATGTACAAACAAACCCAACTTAAGATTTATGGCCAATTTAAGTAACCGTGGCTTCCAAAAGGCCGCACAGCTGGTTAGTAATATTATTTGCACTACGGGTCTGCCTGCTATCTGCTATTGTCTACTGCGGCCGCCTAAGCGTTATTTCTACCAACCTATATTTTCTGTGAGGTTGAACGACCTTTCGGAGAATTCGCTATAATTAATAATACTTTGATTATGGCTCGTGGTCGTTGTTAATAGGAAACTACGTTGTGATAACCCGTTCTCTTGGTGCGAGCAGTAAAAAAAACTCTCCAGGACAAGGAACTAGATAATTTAAATTGAAACGCAACAATTAAATTTAATTAATTATTTATTGGAAAAAAAATGGCTAAAACTCCTGATATCTGCCTATGTGCGGCCAGATATCGTGAGCGTAAAACCCTTGAGTTTGAAATCAATACACTTAAACAAAAATTACGATTTTCAGAAAGTACAGTATAACTACTTTCTTTCGATTCACACCGTTGGTGGTTTAATGTCTACGCAGATATTTGTTAGAGAGCTCTGCTCCTTAATTAGATTAATAATAATTGAATTTCAACTTAGCTCGAGTCTTGGTACAAGTGTTCGTCACTTCTGATCGTACTCAAAGACTTGTTTTGTTTAATAAACTAACGCACAATGTGTCACAGTGGGACTACAGTGTACTTAATTAATGGAGTTAATTAATGAATTAACCTAATGTTTTGGAGAAGTATGTGATACAAAATGCCGCCTTCAGCGACCAATTTGCAAGTAAATCAGTAGCAATCACCTGTTTTTCAGGGACTCCCCTGGGAGGTGTTGAGTACCTATCTGTAGCTAACCAGATTAATAATAGGTGGAGTGTGGTCAGCCGAACTTCTTCTACTCCCCCACTAGAGCGTTAATTAATTGCTTTGAGGGCAGTACTCTATACTCACTTGCCCATTTTCCAGGACCCTCTGTCTGTCGTTCTTTCGCCGTCTAATCTATCTAATTAATTTATAGCGCAAGAAATTAGTTTTGACTGTTTTTTTTTGCACTCCACTATGGGTGGTTTTGACATTGCAGTCTCTAGGCAATCGTTTCTCATTAACCGACAAATCTCTCGGCAAAGACCACAGTTTGACCCACACACATGTACAGGGTGAAAGAAAAACTTTACTAAGAAAATGACTATGCAGTAGAAATTGTTCGGCCTCGTAGTTCCACGAAATTCGTAGTGACAATTATTGGGACTTGATATCTTTGTTTATTTTGTGCTGGCGCACTTGGTTCCAGCGGCAGATATAATTGTCTCACGCCAGTGATTGAGATTGGCGACTTCCCTGTACAAATGGAAAAACAACCGTTAGTGTTTCCAATTTGCCGGAGAAAATCCCCAAGGGTAGAATTATTTCTAAAAGTACACGGTATTGAATGCCCAGGTAGATGTGGAGAATAGTTAATTGCTGTTGGTTGATTAAATTACAGAATTGGTCTAATAACTAAAGAACCGATGACCAATAAATTTTCTAAGATGAATGCTACTAGTGAGTTTTAATACTCGCTGAAATGTAGATAAAATAGTTTGATTAAGTTATCTAAATGCAATGGTACTATGAACTTTACTGACTCTTTAGTTTAATTAATGCAAATCAAATTATCCCTACGCAGTTACTACCACCAAAGGTGCGCTGAAGGAATACAAATAAATGTCAATTTCCTAAGCCATATAATCCGTCTGACATCCGCACTGTTCACTTTGCTTTAAAGCACTCGCGTCGCGACGCACACGGTTGTTTTTAATTGCCCTTCTTAACGCACTGTATTTAACCCGTACCGAAATAATGATTTAAGTATAAAATGAATAAAGACTACAAACGGTTAAGGGAAAGCACAACTAAGCCAAATTAGAAATCAACTCAACCGTTCCCGCTAAAGCGTCAATGCTATCTGTCTGTTTCTTCCCGTCTCGTGCTTCCAAGAAAACAATTAAAACACACCCCCTCGGACTTTGCAGCGAAATTCTGAAATCACTTCGACCAATCATAGTCGTAGCATTTGGTTCACACGCACGCCTATTCCAGATGCCCAAAAATGTATCAAGAGCCCCCCTATTAACTTATCGGGAATATTCGCTGTCGTCTGGCGCAAACGAAGCACCCATAAATCTAGCTATTCACGTGTAAACGCTGACATTTTTAAAGTATCTGTTGTCTGACTGAAAGGACTCAGAATTATGACGCTAGACTTGGAAAAGAAGCAGACATAAACAAAACACTTCAACTTGAGCGTAATTCCATATGCCTTTTCCGCTAATGTACATGTATCCGTGACTTTACCGCGACAAACTGTATACAAATCTAAGAAAACCCCTCTAAAACGTCGATTATAATTTGATCATATTTAATTGTTTTATACTTCGATTTAAACAATTAATACTTTATAAAATTAATATGTAGTGACAAAGTAAATTTTTCAGAATAATAAACAATGCCATTGATTTTTACGTTCAACTTCGTTGTTGAAAAAAAAATGCATGAATCGAAATGCAAACTGGGCCACCAAACGCTACGCTAAAATCAGTTATTATTATGATTCGAATTTAAATCTGGCTGCGGACTGAACAAATTCAATTGTCATCGATACACGTTCCATATTAAATAGCAATTTCAGGTTTGTTTTTGTTAACCAAATTCATGTCCTTGCGTCGTCAATGTTTACGGTTTTAATTAACGTACTATTTTAAAATCTTGTTTATAAATACATTTTACTATTAAAAAGAAATTAAACTAATTGGATTTTCCCAATTCACACAAGTTAAAACTGATTCATAAAGAATTCTTATAGAATGATGTAGGTAAGAGAAAGTACAAAGTTGTATGAGTACGATGTTATATAAACTCTCATCACGAAAGAGGTTGCAAACTCCACCTACGTTTTTCATGCATTATTACATTACAGCGATATGAGGAGGGGTTTTTTTCATAACGTAAACGTCGATTTAAAAATATGAAAAATATGAGGCTCTTCAAAACGAATTAATGAAAAAAAAAAGAGGAAGACTTCCGCAATATATTGTAACTTCCAATTAGTCAGAATTGACAATAAACTTTTGGAAAGGAATTTATTTCCGTACTCTGAGAGGTAGAGGAGGAAGCGGATGAGTTAATAAGAATTCATTTCGGTTCTAAAGAGGCAAAGTAACAGAGTTGATGATAATGGCCATTTAAAAGCTCTTCTAATTCAGCCTAGTTTTCCATTAAGAGAAAAGAGGTTTAATATGAATTATACAGATTTTGTTAGCGTAGAGAGTAAAAAAAATAGACGACTTTCATCCATGTGTACTAAGTATATTGTCTGAGCAAATCCAGCTTTAATAAGCAACTTAATAATAAAGTTTTGCATCCATTTAAAAAGAGCATAAATGCATAAATATGTATGTGGAAAGGTTTTCGATTTTTTCTCCACAAACTTATAAACAAGGACAAAATACTTGGACGAAAGTGCTTCCAGATTCCAGGAAATTAGCTCGGAATGAAACGAATCGGGCGAAACGGAAATAAAGCAAAAAGAAACTCTGCCCGCTTCGGCCCAATCGGTTACGGTGAGCTTGACGTGAACGTTTTGATCGTCGTTATTGCCGCAAATCGCCGAGCAAAAGAAAATATCAAATACAATTCGCGATATTTTCGGCTTGATGAGGCGAGACGAATTACGAGCAAGAACTAGCTTGTTCAAGAAGCGCACGCTTCGTCGAAACTTGATAGTTTCAACTTTGATCGATTCGAAAAGCTTATAAGACGTGAACGAATCGAAATGATTCTCTCAATGGAAACGAAATCGGAAAATTGTATTTAAATCGGCGATAATTAAATAAGAATCGATTCCTTATTGGCTTAATCATATTAAATTTGAAAGTAACGTTTAAGTCGTGAGTCAAATTTGCATTTAATGATTAATTCTAATGCCCCGAAACATACGTCATTGTTAAATTTAGCCTTCGTTCGTTTTAAAATAATAATAAATTGCTGTCACCTAATCGTAACTTACACAAAAGTAGATATACATAGGTATAACAAAGCCAACGCCAATTAGTGTTTCTGATCGTTATGTTGATTGTATCGGCCTATTTTGTTATTGCAATTTAGAACAAGGCTGGCGATTTATACCAATCGCTCGTTTGTAATTTACAACAAATGTTATGGTCAGTGAACGAAACTACTCATTTATGGTACTTACATTTTTTTAAATTAAATTATGAATTACCTGTACGAAGTAGATAACTCTAGGCAAAGAAAATTATTGCCTTTTCATTTATCCGGGCCTTCCACGTTCTACCATTAATTTGATTTTAATTTTAATTTTTAACATGAACAAGTTTAACATACATACTTTTTTCGGATTTAAATCTGCATTTGTTTCAGGGATGTAATGGACTCTCGTTTCACACGAGTCAAGACAAGCGAAGATGAAGAAGAAGAATTCACACCAAAAGAGCAATGGCGAATTTGGAAAAACATACTCATGTTGGGAGCGGCCTTCATGATTCATTTTACGGCCTTCTGGGGAGCCTCTAATCTTCAGAGCTCGGTGAACGCAGACGCATCGCTGGGAACCTTCACCTTGGCCGCCATATACGGATCTCTAATATTATCAAACATTTTTTTACCAGTGATCGTGATAAAGTAAGTGCAAATTAATGTCCAAACAATTTCTTTTTATTAATGAATTCGGCCATCGTGGGGAGCTTCCAACCTTCAAAGCTCGGTGAATGCTAGGAAGCTTCACCTTGGCCGCCATATATGGCTCTCTAATATTATCAAACATTCTTTTACCAGCGATCGTGATAAAGTAAGTGCGAAATAAACTCCGAACATTTTTTTTATTATTAATGAATTCGGCCATCATTTCAATATTTTATGTTTCAGTTTTTATTGCGTGTAATAACACGTCAAATAAATAAAGCTCCTTACGATTTGATTTATTAAACATCATTTTATTACAGTAATTTTAAAAAACCGACGGCGATAACAAACGGATTTAGGTATTCGTGGTATTGTTTGATTCGGTTTTTTTTTGTTTTGTTTGCTTGCACAAGCGTTATTTTGGGGAATTTGAAAAATTTAAATTCAGCTGCGAATTAGATTTAATGGGGATCGATAAAGCCGGCCAAATGAAAAAGCGCCGGCAAAACTGAACGCCATTGTTTGCCGAACGATAAACATACACGCAGTATAAATGCAAATTAAAACTGGCTTTCCCGTTCGGTTATTATTATGCTCGTTGAAATACTGCTAATAACATTCGATATCTTATGAACAATCAATTAATATGAGTATTAACATGCACGGCGTGTGCACATTTTGAAACTGATCTGGTAGCAGGTGGTTAGCAGAATTTTTTTTTGCGGTTTACCAACCTGTCGTAATATGTATGTGCAGCATAGCTTGAGTCAATTGATTTTTTTTTGTAGCTTGGAAAATCGTTTCAAATTTCCTTATTTATAAAATTTTGTGCAAACAATAGCTGCTTGTAGTTGTAGGTACGTAAGCAGTTAATGCTAATCGCTTTCGTTAATGTTTATGATTCAAGGTTTTTTTAATAATAGTCTAGCTTGTTTATTAATTTTCATGAAACACGATTTAAAGCATTGCATAATAAGGGCAAATTAAATTAAACTTAACGTTTCGTGTTTCGTTACAGAAGAATTTCTTGTCGCTACTAATTTTTTCGTGGCTCCTTTGTGGATACTCAATTTACTTGAAGAACACCAGCAGCAGCCCAGAAGAGCAAAAATTTGTAATATTTTTAGACCGTTTAGAATATGTATGTTTTTGGTACATGTTTATTATTCATCTTGCGAGCGACTTACACTGAAACGCAGATATTTCAAGCGTTATAAAAGTAATATTCTGAAACCATTATTCAGAACTGATTTATCTTCGAGGCAAGTACTAATCAGTAATATCAGCAAACCAAATTACAGGCATTTAATTGAAATGTCCAAACAAAGCGCGAGTATTTTTGGAACCGAGCGTACACTGGAATTTACACGAAACATAATGAAACCAAAAGCGAACGCGAAGGTTATCAAACAGCAGAGCGAAATTGTGTTTTACTTATGAATTCGGAGCCCACACGTATTCCACAAAAACAAAATGAATTGAAGGGAAAATTAGAAATCTCCGCGGCATAATATTCGCAAATGAAAGCAAAGTAAACGTAAAAACGTATGAAGTTCATTTCTGACCCTCCCATATTGTGTCCATTAAACGAAATTTATTGCGTGATTATCAGTTTTAGTTTTGTCAATTAACTACTTGACTACATTAAGCTACAATTAATTACAAATGATTTTCTTTTTATTTTAGATGGTTAGGTTGCAAATGGGCCGTCGCATTATCGTTCGTAACATACATGCCATTCATAGCATCTCAATTTTATCCGAGATTTTACACGATGATTCCCGCAGGACTACTCGTAGGATTCGGCGGAGGACCCCTTTGGTGTGCCAAATGCACATACCTCACCGTAGCCTCAGAAGCTTTTTCGAAGATAAGTGGCGTATCCGCAGACATAATAGTGACTCGCTTCTTCGGAGTCTTCTTCATGTTCTATCAGTTCTCACAAGTCTGGGGGAATCTGATAAGCTCGGCAGGTAAGTGGACCATTTTTTCCTTTGAATAAGGATAATGCTTGAGACTTGAATTTTCAGTGTTATCCTCAAGTTTAAGTGATGATCCCGAGTTACTCACAAACGTCACGCTTATGCCTAATTTGTCGATGATAATCAATGCAACTGCCAGCACAGTGGCCCTTGAAAATATGTGCGGTGCTAACTTCTGTCCGGGGGCCGTAGAAAACGCCAACCCCAATTTAGAACCGCCACCGCCCTATAAAATTAATTTAATCGCCGGAATTTACTTAGTCTGTATGATTACAGCTTGTTTAATCGTCGCATTTGGAGTGGATTCTTTAACGAGGTACTAAACTTTGTTCTTTTACAATTAGTTTCGTGTAACAAGTGTCTAAATAAAAACCTGGTCAAGTGGGTTGTGATCGAGAATTTATCCATTGCATTTACATAGCAGCATTACTAAATGTAGCCTACTTGACCAGGTTTTTATTTAGACACGAGTTATAAATATTGCACTAATTTCTCCAGATTTAATTGATCTATTACATTTTTTAATGTAATGTCCTTTGGGAAGAAATTTTATCAGATTTAGGTATTCGATTTTAGCGTTTCCAACTTTCCTCTCTCAATGTAATTTACTCTCACATACAATTTTATAAAATCGGTGTAACTGCAGCAACGTATGCACAAATTTACATGCAAATTTCATTAACGAATTTAGCGGGTCATGTAAATAACATAAACGAATTATTTCACTTTTATTTTGTTGCAACGACGAATCTAATTAAATTGAACGAATGAACGAATTCGACATCGCACAGGAGTTTTCCGCGAAAGGTTTTAATTAATTCCTATTTATTCACTTCTGTGCCCGTCATAATTTAATTAATTAGCAAATTATTTGCTAAATACGTGGAGGGCGAGAGCGCAGTGTTTCAGCCAAATTAGGCCATTAATTTAATTGCATTCGGCAAGAGAATTGCCTTAATACAAACCGGAACGGGGGCAACAAAGTAGCAAAATAATCGCGACCGTACTTCGTCAATATCGTTACAGAGAATTAAATTTATTTCCGGCGACGATCAGTCTGAAGTAGATAGATCAACAATGTTCTCAATGTATATAGAATTTGTAAAATGTAGATGTAACATGCATAATCTAGTCATTCCTCAAACACAAACAACTGCTTTTTGTTGGTCATACTTTATAGGCACTTCATAATAAACAGTAGGCAGCTTAAAGAGAACGAAAAGCAAATTTCCCAACGTTCTCTTTTAATAAATTGTACATACACGACTGTACCATCAATCTGCTTTTCATCTTGGGAAATAATTATTTCTATGTTACATATACTTAAAGCATAATCTCGATTTTAATCAAACCCTTCGCCTCTATAATTTTCAGATACAATAAAGGTAGAGCTGGCAGTGGCAAAGGTCTTTCAGGATTGAAGTTGCTGGCGGTCACGTTAAAGCACTTATCGAATCCATATCAGCTGCTAATCCTGCCAATAACGATGTTCATCGGAGCCGAACAGGCCTTTATTGCGGCGGATTACAATGCGGTAAGTTCCACGTCGCGGACTGCAATGCTAATTGAAACGTCCCGTTGCCATCGACAACTTAATTAATTTGCTAACACGCAATGACTTTTTTAATTGTGACAAATAAAGCGAGGACTTTGTGGTTTGTTGTCCAGATCGATCCTTGCTTGCAAATGTCAGACGTAAACAAAGCTTTGTTTGTGGCTTTGAGCGTTCTTTTTTTTGGAACGCAAAAAAATTATTAAAGCAGCAAGGTTTATAATACATTACAGTGTATTGCTCCTGACCTATAAAATTCACTTTGAAGTTTGTACTGCATTTAAACTAGAGTAATAAAATGTAAAAAATTGCTCAACAGTAGCAAAAAGCGTATTTATTTTACAATACGAATTATAAAAGAAGTTGATGGCCTAAATTGTTGACACAATTTCTTCCATGCTTGTCGATCTATTAGTTTTACCATTTTGCCTCTTTTACTTTCCAGTTCCCCTATCCTTCCATCCATCCTTGGTCTACCTTTCCTTATTTAATAGTAACAATAATACTCCCTAACGTTCAAAGCCTTTAAGCCCGATTCTCTTAATAGGGTCAAAATAACGACATAGTAACTCTTTTGGCGTATAGGCGGCGCTGCGGTACCTGAAGTTTGGGAAATCTCCAAGCAAATTAACTAAATATAGTTTATAAATTCTGATTTTTCTTTAGGCTTTTGTGTCATGCGGATGGGGCATCAGCAACATCGGATTCGTAATGATTTGCTTCGGTGTGAGTAACGCAATTGCCGCCGTCGTAATAGGAAATCTCGTGAAAATTATCGGAAGACCTCCCGTAATAGTCTGCGGATTGGCAATGCACGTGGGTCTAATGATTACACTCTTAATATGGAGCCCAGACTCTACCAACAAACTAATGTACTTCTTAATGGCCGGCCTCTGGGGAATCGCCGATGCAGTCTGGCTCGTTAATATTAACGGTAAAATATTTTGCAATTTTTTTTTACTATTAATTTTTCTTAGGCCCAGTTATACAATTTCGGATTAATTTGAAGCCAACTTGGCTCTGGTGAAGTTCTAGTGAATTATGGCCAAATTAGTTAATTATAGTTTAATTGTTTTCGCATCTTTGATAACCATCTCTTCCTCCAATTAATTTAAATTGTTTGTTCACAGCACTCAGCGGTATATTATTCCCCGGAAAGGAGGAAGCGTCTTACAGCAACTTCCGCCTTTGGGAATCAACAGGTTCCGTGATAACGTACGCCTACAGCCCCTATCTCTGCACGCATGTTAAAATATATCTGCTGCTCGGTCTACTGCTGATTGGGGCGTGCGGTTACACCACCGTGGAAATCATGGAGCACAGGGCGAGAAGCGACGACGTCGACGTCACCGCGAAAGGGCAGTTCAAGCTCGTCGGGGGTAGCAAAGAAAAATCGCGGGAAGTTGCCGAAAATTGATACTGTGATAGGATGTTGTTACGTAGCTTTAATGACAAGGATTTTCTCGTTTTTTGAGAATGCAATATTTTATACATGTGTTTTTTTGTATTAATATTTAAGAATAGAAAGCAAAATGGATGTAGTTGTTATCATTTCAAAGAATATAATTTATATCACGATTCTAATTATTAAACAATGATAACTTAATCGATTAAGAAAAACTATCTAACAACAATGAAAATCAGAAGTGTCTAGTTGATCGAAAAATTTTCTTCTTTCATATGTACGACGGGGAAACCCAAAATCAATTAATTATAAAACGACTAAATCATCTTTAAAAATATTGTAATCTTCTGGATTCATCTTGTCCAATTTTTATCTTCAGGAATCAACACAGTCCGTGTTATAAAATTTACAGTTTTTCGAAATAAGGTTTGATGTTAAAAATTTTGACGGATGACTAGGTACTTCATAACGTTAAGTCTCTGTTAAGTTTCCGATTTTGGTAACTTTATAAAGCATTGATTTAAAGCCAACTTTATGTACGGTGCAAACCAAACTATCGCATAAAGTATAACTTAGTAATAACGTAATAAGTTTGGTTAAAGTAATACTTAAAGAATGCAGTGCAAACGACTGTTACGTAATATTTCTTAATCCTCACCGAGTCGACATTGTCTATCGACTCTGACTATCGACACTGTCGACCAGCAAATCGAAAAGACATCACCTGTCCACACTAAATAGACAGAAATGTTGTCGATCAGTCGAAATCAAAATGTTTCATGAAGATGACGCCATTATTGCTTGTGCCGCATTCGTCATTATCGCGTCTAGAAAAAGGAAATCACGTAAAAGAATGTAAAGGAAGATTTTGGGTTCAACCAAGTCTTGAAAGTAGAAATCGGTATACTGACGTTTACCGACAACGCATGGAAAACCAGTCGACATGTCGATCGACCAAGTCGATTGCCGCGTACACACTAAGTCGACAGTGTCGATAGACAGAGTCGATCGACAATGTCGACTCAGTGAGGACACAGCCTTAGGTTTTTCTTTCTTCAGATAGATAGAGATAGATAGGATAATATCGAAAATCTCTTTCTTTTCCGCACTCCAGTTCGGAGTGACAAAATAAACGTAAGTAGGTCCACACATTTGAACTTGAGATTTCCTGAAAGCAGCCGCGAATTTTCCTAGAGCGGTGAAGCAAAAATTGATAGGGTTGTATGTATAACGGGATATTCGGATAAAACTCTCTCAGAAAGTGAATATGTTGCCCTGAGATATAACAAATAGACATTATTACATGATATCCATTGTAATTTCTTAGGTAAATTTAGGAATCAAGAAACATTGTTACGAATTCGGGGTTTGCAAATTATAGTTGGGATTTATTTTAAAAATGCTTTAATGTCTACAATCGTTTAACACAATAAAAGCACAAGAATAACAAACCGCAGCACTTGTCTAACAGATAACGCTTCAGTAATTTAAACGTTTCACTAATCGCTGTATTCCCCACGTATCGCTTTTAAAATAATAGCGAGTTTTCCATTGGATCACATGATCTTAACGTTTACCGTAAGTTAACGTGATGGTAGCGATAACTCGCTAATAACTGATATAGCGCTATATATCTGAAATAGCGCGCCGCTCCTGGCTTATTATAGTAGGTATCCTTTTCTTCTCGATTTTTCTAGCAAATTCCTAGAACGTCTTGGCGTTCAACTCAAAACTCATTGGAATAATCGTGACCTCAAAATACGAGAGCACGGATTTAAGACTTTATATATATCATTAAAATGTCTATTTATTGAACATAAGAAAATATAAAAATGCAGTTTTTTTATTAATCACTTTTTGCGACAAAAAAAACTTACATTTTAAGTAGTTAGCTTTGAATAAACCTTTAAACTATTGCAAATTTTTCTTGCATTAACTATTGACTACAAATTTTTGTGAAGTAAGTTGAGAACAGATAACTGGGCTGGCGACGCCAAGCGGGAAATCGAAATTTTGGTGTAAACAAATAAAATACCTAATCATAAATTATTAATACCATCAAAAATGCAAGAAATATTGGAAGAATTAAGCAGGAAGATAGACAAAATAGATGCAAGAGAAGAAAGAATGGAAAGAAAAATTGACATATTTCAGACTGAGCTAAACAAACTCAAGGGAGAAAACGAAAAACTGTGAAATCACAACCAACAGCTGACAGTAAAAATAGCGAAACAGGAACAAAAAATGGAAGAGATAGAAAGAGAAATAAGGAAAGAGAACTTAATAATTCACGGGGTAGAAGAAGCATCAAATGAAAGCGATGCGCAACTAAAGATGAAAGTGAAACTGGTGTTAAATGACACGGAGATACAAGCAGTAATGGAAGAAGATATAATGGAGATAAGAAGAATTGGTAAGCCACAAAGTGGAATAAAATCCCGCCCAATTCTAATAGAATTAAAAAACTGGACCAAAAAATTTGAAATTCTGAAAGCGACTGGTAAACTGAAAGGTACAAGAATATTCATAGGAGAGGACTATTCAAAAGAAACACAGAAAGAAAAAGAGAAGAGAACTAGTAGAGTACATGCAGAAAATCAGGAAAAATGGCCACCATGCAATTATAAAATATAACAAATTAATTATAAATGGAGATGAATATACTCTTGAACAAATACAAGCAACAGAAATAGGCGATGAAGGCGTAAAAGAAAGAATACAAGAAAATCAAGAATGCACAGTGGAAACACAAAAGAAAAAATCTAACGTAGCCAGACAAGAAGAGCTGGAAAAGCAAACGAAGAAAGGGAGGACGACTAGCCAAAGATCCTCAAGTTAAGAGAGAAATTATTGAAAACTACCAACACAAGCATAACAACAAGCTAACGACGACAAATAAAGGACTGAATATGATGATGACAAAGGCAACGAATAAGCAAAACATAAATGCAAATACAAAAAACCATAAAATGAAAAACAGAAATAAAAGAAATAGTATCAAAATTAGCACATGGAACATAAGAACATTGCTTGAACCTGGCAAAATGGAGGCAATAATATCATAACTGGAAAGATATAGAATAAACATAGCGGCGATACAAGAGTTAAGATGGAAGGGGCATGGGAGAATAGATAAAAGGAAATATACAATACTGTACTCAGGAAGTGAGAAAAAAGGACTATATGGAGCAGGATTCATAATAACGGAAAAACTAAAAGACCACATAATTGATTTTAAACCAATAAATGAGAGGATGGCATATCTAATAGAAAGCAAGCCTTTTAACCTATCACTGTTAAACGTGTACGCAATGACCGAAGTATCAAATGATGAAGAAAAAGAAATACTATATGAGAAAATTGAGGAGCAGATTGAAAAGATGCCAAATGAAGATATAGTAATAGCACTAGGAGACTTTAATGCGCAAATAGGTAAAGAGGAACGCAACAGACAAGTAACAAGTAGATATACAATACATGAAAAAACCAACAATAATGGACAAAGATTGTGTAACCTAGCAGCAATAACGGACATGATTATAAGCAGTACTAAATACAAGCACCCAGAAAGACACAAAATAACATGGAGGTCACCGGATCAGAAAACATGCACACAGATAGATCATGTATTAATCAACAAAATAAAATTAATAAAAACATAAACAGGAAGTGGGATATAGAAAAACTAAATAACGAAAATATTAAAAAGAAATATATCGCAAAAGTAAAAGAACAATTAAATGAATATTACATAAATCAGAAGGAAATAGAAGAACAATGGATAAGAGTTAAAGAATGCATAAACGGAGCAGCAGAAAATCAAATAGGAAGAATTTTATACTAATTGCGTTATTAATCACCAAGTTATTCAGGTGTCTTCATGTAAAGTGAAACACATTGTATATATAAATTTTTGTAATAATTACGGGCAGTTCTCTAAATAATATCTTCTTGTGATCAGGAATCTTTCAGCTACCACTTTTCTACAGAAAACATTTCACGATTGTATAAATTGCTTGTTATTCAGTAAATAGCTACTTTAACTAGAACGACGTAATACGTAGAAATGCTGGACTCAGTAGTGGGATAACGAATCTTACAGTTACCTTTATCTTTATTTTATACGAAGTACGAATAAGTTTGGAAAGAAGAAACTACAGTTACTTATTGACGTATTTACATTTTTTTAAGTAGAAATAAGAGAGTCGAAAATCTGTAAAATTTTACAGGTCGCTTTATTCTAGTTGCAGAAACTTGCAAAATTGAACCGAAATCTTTCCAGGTTGAAGTTTTCTGTAATAAGAAGTTGGAAACATTCGCAACACGGGTAATAAGTAGCGAGCTTTTTTACTTTACACTTATTTTATAAAAATAAATAAAGGACTACTTTTGATTTCCTAAACTGTGAAGTATTTAATTTAATTCTCAGTTTAATAACTCAGTACAAATAATATTTTACGTGTACTTAATAAAAAATTTAAGATTTTAGTCTTCATGAACCTCATGAAATTATTAATTATTTACTGCAAATTGAATTTGAATTGTTCTATGAAACACACCTGATGACAATCTTGCTTAAATTTAATTTTATTTAAAAAATCAATTTATTTTACTTTTATCTCATGAACTGATGGGGGCTTATTATTTATTATTTAGTGCTTTTACAGTTCATTTGGTTTATGTTGTAAAATTATAATTATGACTTTGGAATACTTTAATATAATAATTATTTACACAATTTCTGGTTAGTTGAAATGTGCCGAAACAAAATTACATATCAGCACTTTTTTTTTGTAGTCAAAAAAATGACTACAAAATAAAGAATCCTAGATAAATTAATGAAAAAATTGTTTAGTAAAAAGTTTATCAATAGTCATCCACTTCAATCTTACGTTTCGTTACATCACAATGTTTTATTGCTCTATGCTCAGTTTATTCCTGTAGAAGCAATGAGAATAAACTGAAGTTTAAAGTTAAACTGAGATCGAAAAACCGGGCCTCAATTTCATTATGTTTCTATTTAACCCTAATTGCAAATTAAGGCCCGGTCACAGTTTAACTTGAAATTGCAGTTTATTCCCTTAGTAACAATTATAAAAGCAATTGTTCCTATGGTATTTCAGTCACAGCTTAACTTTCAACTGCAGTTTATTCCCATAGTAACAATTATAAAAGCAATTGTTCCTATGGAAATAAATTGAAGATTAAAGTTAAAATGTAGCTGAAATACTGGGGCTGACTTTAGTGTAGCCTTATCTAGAATATACTGGACTTTAATTGTCTCAAGAATTTAGTAATTGTCACCTTTTTCTTAGGCTCTAATTTTTTTTTTATTGTATCTTTTATTGGAAGTACATGCAGCTGATATTTTGGTATTTCAATAGCAAATATACAAGGTTTCTCAATTTTAATTCTCTCTCATGCTTTTGTTTCTTTATTTCTTTTGGTTTTTTTTCTTTTACTTCCTTTATTATTATTTATTTTATTTAGTACAGAAATAAAAGTAGAAACTTTACTTTTACGGCACAGCGTCCGTCCTAATATGTTGATGGGTTTAAGCAGTACGCTCATGATCGATCAGTTATCGTTCTCACGTGTCCGGGCTCTAGTTATAAGACTACTTACTTCGCTTATCTTTTTTCTTAAAAAGTGACAAGAGCGTCAAGAGCTGTCAAAATTTTAGGTTAAGAAAGCACCCCCAATAACTAGCGCTATGCGAAGTACGCTTGAACTAACTGTACATTTGCCCAGCCCAGTGAGAAGCTGTATTGCATTTAACAGATTACGATCATGCGAGTCAGGGAAACTATATTAATTTCTTAGCTTCGAAATACTATAGGGCAGGCGCTCGCGCTTTATGGCACCATGCACCAGGTTGCTCTACAATCCGTGCAACCCTATAGCTTTGGCACTGAGCAGAATACAACCTAACTTTCAAAGCTCATTGTGTACTAAAGTTACATTATAGTTATTTTGGCAATGATTAGGCAGATATTTTTATACCACAATTATTTTTATTTTATTGTACACCTACATCACGAACATTTACAATTTTTTCATTCACAAATCTATTCGTTATCACTAGCGTTAATTCACAATAATAATAGTAATAATAATAATATATCTACTCTGACACAGACTTTAATAAAGATAGTAGCTAATGAACTTTCTTAGACCTACTATTTACAACAGATACACTTAAGAGCTAGTAGGAACTTTGGTTTCATTCGGAGGTTCTGAACCTCTTACTAAAAATACTACTCAAATAATACGCTCGCTTTTTAGGCTCCCTTTATTTTCTTATTCACATTCGCGCTTAAATGTACAACTAATACTAATAATATCTGCGTTTAAATAAATAATGTACAAAAAAATATAATTAACAATAAATACTTGCACTATGTGACTAATTTTGTTATTGTTAAACAAAAAGACGATACATTTTATAAATAAATTAGTTTTGCTCTAGATATTTGACTATTTCCGTTGGTTTGTCATTTTAATTTCTTTGAGGACAACAGTTTAGGACATCGCACTCGTAATAAATGAAAATAAACGTGCCTTTTCATGCAAAGCTCTAACTGAGTTGCTTGTACTATCACAGTCATCAAGGTTAAACAGAATTATTCATTTATTTTTTTAGGTTTAAACAGCACAAAGTTCAAATCCAACTTTCAATTTTCTACTCCAATATGTATATTTAAAGAAAGAAAAGTCTTCTAGAAGGTTTAAAGAAAATATTTGAAGTTTGCATGACAAGGCAACCATATGTATGTATAATCAAAACACATACTCAAAAAGAAAACTGCTAACTACATAATTATGTAATTAACATAATTACACGAAGGATGATGGTCGCTATACATTATGACGCGCATTCATACATTCTCACAGACCGTAATTACTATAATGGCATCACACAACTTGGTCATTTGAAGAACTATCAGTAATTAATTACCATGTTTTCAAACATCCGTTTCATCTTTGCTATTTAATAAATACGTATACTTTACGTGGTAATTCCACTGATTGGATATGTATGAATTGATGAGCGTTTTAGAGAAAATGCTAAAGCAAATCACCAATCCTGTTTGATACATGATTTTAAACCAAATCTGGACTTTCAAAAATTAATTTTGAATAAAATTTCCTCAGTAACGTCCTCGAGTATAAAAATTACTTTTTTTACCATCACAATCCTGTCATGATTATCAGCATGTACAAAATTAGAAATCACAGACTTCTATATGTATTTACACCATTCCTTTGGACATCATTCGCACGGTGTTCTTCAGGGCTTGCCTTTTGTTACAGAACCATATTCTAATCACCTCACGTTCGTATCCCAATTGATGTGCCAGGCCGGTTATTTCAGTTCCTAAAACCAAACCAACTCGATAATAAAAAAATTAACAATCCCAAAGTGCTACTTCACAATACCTGACGGATGAGTGTTACGTTCGAAGTGCGCGTTCAATAATTCCAAAGCTTGGGGAGTGAATGACGTTCTTCGTTTTCGCTTCTTGGACGGTTCGATTCCGATGAAGTCCGTCAAGTGATTCTGCCCGCTTTTGTATCTGGAAAAACTTTTGCGCATTATTATTTTTATAATTAACATCGCAGTGAATTTAATCGAAAGAAGAAGCAGAGAAAAAAAGAGGTTTCGGTCTAAGCCATCATAAAAACCGCATTAATAACGGAAAAAGAAAAATAAATTACAAAAGTACTTTGACTTCTACATATAACGTAAATGTACCAACCTCTCTTCTGCCTCCTTCATCCATCGTTCTAGTACAGGTTTGATTTTTTGTGCACTCTTTGGAGTAATGTCGAGCTTTTCGAACCTGCAACGTCATAAACTTATCACGGGGAATTAATTTCGCGTAAGTCGTACTATGCACGCGACGGATCTTAATTTATAAGTAGTCGTGGAAATTATATATGGAGATTATGTTACAGTTATGCAATTACGTCGTATTGAGGATATAATATAAAACTTGCCATGTCATCTCGTACGAAATAAAAATAGTAATTGATGACAGCGGTAATAAATTTAATTTCGTTTTTGTAAAATTAATAAACGAAGAAGGCTTTTATAGGAGCTCCGTAGGATCCGATTTTGTAAGAGCAAGTCATTTAAAAAATTAATTTTAGAAATTTCACGTCCGGTCCTTTTTTTTATTCACGCTCAAATATTTTTTTTAACTAAACTTGAATCTAAAATTACACAAATTAATTTAATATATACAAGCATTTATTTTTGTTTTATGCAATGAAATTTTGGGGCAGTTTTTCTCAAAGTTGATTGCTAAAAATTGCACACTTACAAGTTACAGTTAAGATATGATTAGTTTTATGCAAATGAGGCAATGATGCGAATTAAATTGCTGGATAATTAATAATAATAATAAAAAAAACAGTTTTAATTTCTATAAAAGAAGATTAAAAATGGAAGTAGTAGTAGCTGTCTTTATTCTGTCAATCATTTCCAATGATGTGAATGCAATCAACACAAAATCAGTACAAAACGAATAATGATAATGATAATAAAAAGTTACATATACAGAACAGAACACTAACAAAAATGACGAATTATCACAGGAAGAGACTAGATCGACTCATAAAACTCAGTAATTGTATAATTGAAGCAAAATTTGTTTTAATTGTGACTTAAATTTTGTTTTGTTACAAATATTTTTTAATTCATTAGGAATGAGTTTATAACATTTTAGTGACATTGTAACAAATGATTTCTGGTTATTACTCGATCTATGTAATATCAAGGGCAGTTCTCTAAATAATACTTTCTTGTGAGCAGGATTTCAAGTTCATTTTAGTCTTGAAAGTTTCTGTTGAATTTTTAAAAACTCGCCGTTCAAAAAAAAAACACTAGCCTTTTTGTGTAAGCCAGTGTATTTTACATTTGTTGAAATAGTCTGTGTAGCAACTTTATGGAAAGTTAATTGTCGTTCTAAACACGTTTCAGATAAGGATGTTTTAAAACTGAATCTAACCCCTACGCAAAATTAACTACGAGGAATTTTCAGAACATGCCCTATCTTAAAAAATAATCAGACTTTTTTCTCAGGTACTTTAATTTTATTTTATGTCAAAATTAGAAGTTAGTAAGTGTTTCACGTTCAATTTTCCTGAAGTCGCTTTCTAAAGGACAGGAAAACATTTTGTTCTCATTGTATAGTGTGATTGTATGTCCAGCATTGTGCTGGATTGTGCAGAATTCTAAGAATTAATTCAGCATAAAAAAATCACTGGTTCACCCGCACTTTCAGTTTGATTACTAGCACCATCATTTGTTATTGTAATAATTTTTTAAAGAACGTTTTCCTCTGAACATTATTATCGAAACTGAATTCCGAAGTTGTTATATATAAGTTCCTTATAGCTTTCTGCAAAAATTAAATTGATTTCTAACTTCTATTCCGAGGATCACTGTCTAGGTTCAAAGAAGAAATTGAAACTAGAAGTATGTTTTGACGTTCTTAATTATATAATTCAACTTTGTATGGTCACTACTCAAGCAACACCATTTCGTTCATTACACGGTTTATATACGACAGACAGGGATATTTTTGGTAATGGTATATAGAATGCCAAAAATATTCATATTTTAATGGTACTAGTTACCCTAGGATATAAGTGATACGTTAACTATACGTTTTCATTAAATTGTAATAAAATGTCGCGACTTGTAAAACACGTTTATCAAATTATTAAATTCCATCTTATCATGTAGGCGTAGGCCCATAACATACATTTTTCTCATTAAAATTTATAATATAATCTAAAAAAGTATAATGAATGTTTAGATGTAACATTTATTAACAAATATTTATCCAAATTGGTCTTGTGACCCCTGTTACATAGTAAATTTTCTATAAAACTACTAACATTGTATCACTACATAAGATGAGAGCTTAAAATATGAGTATCTTATAAATTTCGCCGCGAGATTTCGCGACCTAAACTATTGCTCACTAAAGTTGTCGTTTATAAGTCAAAACCGCAGGAACTTTCTTGCCCATTACAAATCATCACAAAATATATAATTACTACAAACAATAAATATATTATTATAATAATTTTATAATTCCAAAATATACGTCTAGTATAAACCATGTATAAACGTTGCGCGTACCCTATAAATATACATTTTGTGTAATCGTTATATTTATCCCAAAAAGAGACGTTAGTTAGACTGTCACTCATATGTATAAATACTAGTCTATAATATTCTACATTTAGACTAAATTCAAAACGTATTTTAGACATATTCTATATTTGGTGTGTTACATGGGTACTTAAGAGACACCCAAGAACATATTCCAATGAAACTTTCTTTTCTGTTAATTTATTATTAATTGTTAAATTCCGAATTTTATATTTGTGTAATCACTGTTTTTTTATTTGTTAATTTATTTCTTTTACAAAAAAAATTGTCATGTTTACATATTTTTATTTACTAGCAAGAAGTTTATTTCATTTGATTATTTGGCTAATTCTAAATGAGTTAACAAAATGTAAATTTTTCCTCTGCTTTTCATTTTGTTTGTTTACATAAAATATTTTTGAAAGTGAAAGTTCACTTTAAGATATGAATTCAATTAAAGAAAACAAGACTATTTTGAATATTTACGTACTATTAACATTTTTTGCAAGTAATAAATGATTTCGCAGGAAATATTTACATTTTGTTTATTTTTGAATGAAACTTGCTCTGTCACGATACAGTCGGAATATTAAAAAATTAATGGAAATATTTACATCTGAATTTGTGATGAGTATACTACAACATGAAACTTTCGCAGTAGTTTATTTATTCATTATTTTATTATTGGTGATTTTGTCAGTTAATTCAAAAAAATAAACATTATCCATAAATTTCAATGACTTGAGTGTTGAGTCCCCCGCGTTTAATTGGTTGATATATCAATTTTCTAAAACGAAATGCATAACTCCATATATAATTCGAAAACATGTTAAATCGGTGATAAAATCATGATGACTACGTGAATATGAAATCGCCGTTTCGTAATGAATAATTAATTAAAGGCACAGGACACTGACATACACCATATCATAAATGAAGTGAACTGCTTTTCATCATAAAATTTGAAAATGAGTTATGCCAGTGCCCTGGCTGCTGCTGCGCACACAAACTGTTGCACACAGCCGAAATGATGAATTTGAGCTTAGCGCCAAAAAATCAAGAGCGATGCGACTGAATGGACGTTTTCAAATAATTATGATTAAATTATTTATTAAAGTGAACGTACATTGCTTGCTGCTGTGAGGATAGCTGCGCGGCGGCAAACATCTGTGAGGCCAGGGCACTGGGAACAAACCAAGCAGTTACTTACGTGCACTCATTAAAAGGTGGCAATAAAAAAGGTGCAAATGTAAATAAACAGTAATTGCGCGGAAACAATGTGGATATGTGTATATGCTTTGGATTTTGAGAGCGCGTTAATGCTGGGAAAGTTAAACCTCGTTAATTATTAAATGTGTGTGCAAAACCTATTTAATTATAGAGCACGGATTGTTGCGTTCATTATTAAACTGATATTCAAGTTTATGCCTTCATTCTAAATCTAGTTTTACAATTTCTTCCATTCTTCATCCCCTTTTCCTTCATATTGACATATCACGACGATTATTAAAGAAAAATATTACTGAACGTCTTTAGAATCCTATTTGAAAAAATAAAAAAAATCGTAAAATCTTGTCTAAATCTTCACCTTTCTTCTTTCTCCTTCGTTTCTTGGAATTTCTTTTTTTTTCCTCAGTGCTGAATTTATTTTGTGGTGTGCACTCTGAATGGGTCTAATCCTGAGAAAATCTCTTCTTCCTAATTTTGGGTAGAGGAAAGATGTATTTTGACTTAAAAGTTTCTTCAACTGCCTGAAACTTTATCAAACTTTCTTTTCTCACTGAGTGAATTTTTGGGATAATTCCAAACACTAAATAGTAACTAGATCAATTCATCGACTATGATGTCTGTAAAGCTGAATCCAATTATTGAAAGCTAAGGAGTAACCAGGACTTTTCGTTTTCAACGTCACTTTGGAGAGCCAAAACTTAGAAAAAGTGAGAAGCTTTAAATGCATAGGAAAAATAATTGAAAAAGCTAGCAGGCATGATAGCGAAATAAATGCTAAATTAAGGAAAATTGGAACCACAATCTCCTTTTTGGAAAAAGAGATTACAAAAGCGGTTACAGTACACCTAATCAAAAAATGATGCCGACCACCTTGAAGCAACACGTAAATCTTCACCACAAGTAGAAAGAGTAGTCGAATAAATGCTTCGGGAATCAGATTCCTGAGAAAAATACAAGGATAACAAAAGAAGAAAGTCAATTAAGATGGTTAGGTCCTAAAATGAAGAAATCACTATGTCGAAATATCTGTTGGCGTCATTTCTCTAATTGTTCGTCTTCAAAAACTAAAGACCTCCAAGGATCAATAAAAAAATTTCGCAACTTAGGCGCCAATTTCTACCTTTAGTGTTTCACGCTTGAAAAATTCAGTTTCGCAGAGAATTCTTTCGTTATTGAAAATTTCAGAAAAATTCTTCCAACGGTGATGGTTTGACTGGTTGAAAAATATCGCAACGCCACACTTACACAACTTTCAATAAACTTCCAAGTGTTATACGTTTCGCTAATTGAAAAGTAACATTATTCGCGCGAGATACTTGTATCAAAAACCAATTAAAATTCATCCGATCCGTAGCGCTTTCACGTAACGCCGTTTGCATAATAATTAAGAAACGTCGGCCGTAAAACGAAATGTCATAAATCGAATATTAATTTAAAGGCAATCTTCGGAACGAAACTAAAACAATTACCTGCATATTGCGCTCTGACTGTAGGCTGGCCCCTCTGTAACACTAAGCGCCTGCCCCACTTGTGTCTGTGTCAATCCTAACGACAGTCTTCGTAATTTGAAAGCTTTGGCAAAATCCTTAATCTCATCCAGATTAATTCCGTCGACCACGTTGCTATTAGTCTGATTTATTGTCGGCTGATCTAAAAATACAAACACTACCTAATCACAATTTCGATTTAGTTCATGCTATTTAACCAAAATAAAATATTCCTAATTCTACTTTTAATTGCAAATATCTTAAAGTAACATAAAAGTAGAAACTAAATTACTGTTAAACACAAGGTGAGATTTTTCCAGTAGATGTCTGTAGCAGCTGGAATTTTAAGATGCTGTTAACAAAATGATTTAAAACGAAACTAGAAATTGCTTGGAATAACGAGCGTAGTTGTCGTAATCGGGAACCTGTAATTTAGATAGAGAAAACGAGTTCCCAGAAACCCACAAAATACATACAAAGACTAGGAAAAAAGACGGAACGTTTCTCCGTACACACAAAGCCCCATTTGTGCCAGGCCACAACGTATAATTAAAGCCAGCAATTACTTTACATTAAATATAATAAAAATTGAAGGTAATTTCCTTAATTGTCGATTAATTAAATTACATAAAGGGCATTAATAATAATTAAATAGTAATTTGTGCAGTAATGTTTGTGATACAACAATATTCCACAATTAATCATTTTATCATCTGCAGTCGGATTAATTAAGCCAATAGAGAGACATAAAGCTGTTATTACCATAATAAAAGAATCATGAGCACAAATAACTCCATTACTCCATTTAATAAAGAATAAGGTTACACCTAATAAGTGCTTATCAGCTATTTACGTTTGAATTTATTGTTGCATTCTTTAACGAAATAATTATTTTTCAATTTGTCCGGGTTTCATTTAGGAAATCAACTTAATTGACAGTTTCAATTAGAATTAGCGCTACTGGTCATTAAAAAAAAACCTTTAGAATTCTTAAACTCGTAATATTTCGGTTAACACAAAATTACACAATGCTACTACCTCACAAGAAATAAATGACCTCCCAATTTTTTTATTTAAAATATTTTTAATAAATTTATACGATCTACTGGTGTAGCATTTAATAAAGGAAAGCAGTTTTCAAATTCCAGTGCACCTGTCACCAAATAGAATCATATTTCATAAATTTCTCAAATGACTGATAGCCTACATAAAGGGCTCACAATAAAAGGTACTCTAATCAAAATGACGACATAAATTTTAAGCTCTTGATGTATTTTAATTAATTTTTTGAGTATTTTAATTTCATTAAGGATGAAGCTTCCTCTGAAGAAAAAAATTTCGTACAATTTTCGTAAAGAACAATTCTTTGTTAACATTTTTGTGAAAAACGACTTTTCTCTCACCCTGTAATTGTTTGCGGTTTTGTGTTAGCCCCGAAAGGAATCGTCGATTATGTTCCGTCTTACAAATCGAATATCATGGTTTTCATTTCGAATGACTTTGGTAAAGGTATGTAAATGCTGTTTCTTGTTAAAATTTTGAACTAAAACGATTTTCTTTCTCATGCAGTTTTGTGGGTATTACAAAAAAAACGCATTTTCCCCTTAATTTCCAAAACTGAATTTGGAATGCTTCTGACTAGATTACCTTATCTCTTGCTCGAAAATTTTGTGGTAAGACAATTGTAACAAAATGACATTAGATGTCGTTTAAATTTGATAGCTAGCAAACATGCTGTATGGTTCCAAAGCGTTCATAAATACTAACGAAGTTATTGGTTAAAAGTAGATTCATGTAATGCCAATCCTACATTGTTAAAGCGTGCATGCAAATGCGGAACTACACAAATAAATTTGCACTTACTGGGAGAATCAACTAATAAATCTGCCGTCGAGTTGTCATTACAATTCGGTGAAAGAGACGATGGCGATCTCTTCAAACTTTGACTAGAATTAGGCCCCAGCGAGGTGGTGATGGTCAACTCTCCATTGCTCGTCGATAACCTATTTATGCTATTAACACTGGACGTGTTGGGAGACGTAGACAACGGTCTGGATAACGACTGCTGGTGCAATTTACTTTCGGGATAGTGCACGGGATTTAAGGGATTCACGTTCAACTGAGATCTGGATTGACTGGGGGCCGTTTGCGTCGCCGGCGTGGGCAATAACGTGCAGGGTGTCGTGAGAAGCGGCGGAACGGGTTGGTTTAGCGTGCTCAATAAGGACGACTGGTTCGTGGCAGGATGAGGACTGCTCAGCATTTGAGGTAGGGTTTGCAGTAATTGCTGAGCCGAATTAGTCGACAGGATATGCGAGAGATTCGGCGGATTCAACAGGCTGGGACCCATTGTTCCGTTTGTCGTTGGTACTGTAAAAGAAGGCCCCGGTATAGTTCGACACGCTAAATTACCACTTCGACGAGGATTACTTGTATTATTGGCTGCCGGAAGGATGTTTGGTTGCGCCATAGCTTGAAGATTTGCTAACGTCGTCGTCACCACTTGCCCGTTGTTCAGGGCCAAGTTTACCATTTGATCGCTGCTATTTACATGATTTACTGGTATAGTTAAGATTGTCTGTGTCGCCAAACCTGCGAAATTATTCATAAATAATAATTCAATAACTTACACTTGCAAGTCTCAAGTGACACCACTGATTTAATATTTTTCAGAACATTGCGCATACGTATAGCTTTGCCGTTTGAATATCAAAATATGTTTTGGTTTACACTTGCAATTTGCATAAATTAAAGCGAAAGGAAGGCTCACGGCTTCACGCCTCGATATTTATTTAGGATACGAGGAGTTCTGAAAATTTGATTTCGTTTATATCTCTCACTTACGCTTCTTCATCACACCGCAGTTAATACGGTCCTTTTAGATTAAATCCTAATTTATTAAATTATCCAGAACGGCGTGAAATCTCCATTTCCACGATTTCGCAATACATTAAGAAATTATTCAATCAACAATCAGAAATCATGAAGCTAATTAAAATGCTAGATAGAGAACCTCAAAGTAATTTTATTTGTAATTTGTTTTGGTAGTTAAAAATATTTAATCTCATTATTTTACAATTATTATATTCTTCTATTACATTTCGTTTATTGAGGGAGCATTTAAATGCAAGGATATTTCTTTTCTTAACAAGTCCTATGCAAGTTCTAAACGTGTGCTTTTTGCTGTCGTAAGTTCATGAAATTAGCTTTTATGTATCTTTACGTAACTTTGAAAGAATTTTATTTTCTCTAAATAAAGTTTCAATTTAGAAAGTAAATTATAATTTATCTAATGACTTTTCCGGCCATCATCAACTTTGCCATCTAGTTCAAGTTGAAAAACCTGTAGATTTTCATTACGACATTAACATTGATTCATACACTTTTTTTGGTTTGGAAATTGATACTGTTTTAAGTTAATGAGATTTAGCAAAACACGATTCACAAAACGGGGTAGAAATTTCACTTCAATTTTCTTAAGAACGAGTTCTTTTCGAAATCAAAGAATTTCGTCGCGAATACCTCGACGAAGTATGTGTTATTCTCGTATGAAGAGGCAACGTGCAAGTGACAACTTGGGAAGTATAGCAACAGGTTTGTAAACCTGGCGAATCCTCCGACGACGTAACTCCTAGTCTATTATTGACTGGTGCGGTTTCATAGAGTTACAAGCAAGAAAAAAAATCCTATCCTACTCTATTTCTATTGTCTATAAAATTTATCGTTGAGACCTTACATACCTTGCGACGTAGGAATTAACAATTGTGCTCCTTGTATACCCTGTACCAACTGACCGGACGCCAGTATAAATTGCGGCATCGGAGCGGGTTGTTGCGAGGTGAGAAGGGGAGGAATTGATGTTGTAGGAGGTTGCTGTGGATTCATATTACTAGTCATTAATCCCGCAGGTGTTTCCGTGCTTACTACCGACTGCGTACTTCTCGGCATCGTCGCTGCGGATAAAGATGTTTATTTGATGCGTGTTGGACCACGTGAAGTATTGTTCAGTACCTGTCGCATTTACGCTTAAGTTTAGGGGCGCGTTCGCTGCGTTATTTGGTGTCATGTTGGCCATGTTCTGCAAACCTGCCGCCGCCAGAGACGCCACTTGTGGAAGACTCTGTTGTAAAGACGCTAAGTTCTGAAGGTTGTGGAGTGTTACTAAACCTGCCACTATAAAAAGAAAAAAAATCACTTCAATTTAGATAAGCAATAAAATATAAACCCACACATTCCTTCTAGGACATTGTTGGAATCTCATGAAGAAAGGTTCAGAAGTAAATGAAGCCATGGATAACTTTATGACTATTTTAGGCACAACTATAATTAACACAACGAGGCGATGAATCTGTGATGGTAAGAGTACCATCATCAGTACGAAAATGGAAGGTGAAGGAAAAGAGAAAAGCATAATATTTCTAAAGGCCCACAAGAGGAAACGTACAAGACAGATCCTTTGGAAATTGAGATGTCTGAAACAATTATAATATTAAAGACAATACGACAGAAGGTAGATCTGGCTGTATTTGTTGTTGGTACCCTTATTACTTTTTGAAACTGAAATACTGTAATGCGTTTCAAAGCAAAAGCCTTGTTCAAGATGGGAAGCGGAAGCGTTTGAGTCATTTAACTTTAAATACATACTCGTTCCGTTTAGATGAGCTGCCGTTGATGCAACAGGAGCCATTTTATTTTCAATTGGACTAGGTTCATCTGCCCTATTACAGTGCATCATTTTCTGCGAAAGGTGAATATCGGTACTTCCATCTGCTCCCATGGTAGACGCCGGTTCTGGGGAACTACAGCTGCTTTCTCTATCGCTCTCCTGAAAACAATTAAAAACAAATTAATTCAAACCTTAAATTGCATACGTGAGAAATGATTTACTCCCAAGACTCAAAATGAGCCAAAATTTTACATTTTTTGGGCAAAAAGTGGTTGGCTTCAATTAACATTATCTCAAAATTAATGAAAGTGTTTTATGGTAAAAAAATGTCTTATATAATGAATGCAAAGTTGGTTGAATAATTTCACTTTAGTTATTTAATTTTCTCAAGTATGTAAGAAGACAATCCTGAAATTAAAAGTTAAAAGTTCTCTAAACGCATTAACAAAGAAGGCGAAGTTTAAAGCGAATTCGCAAATCTTTAATTTCAGCTGTTAAGTTTTCCGTAACTATAATATATTACTGCAAGTATAATCTATTCTGGTATAATGATAATCAAGCAAGCGGGGAATAGGGGAGGACAGCATAATAAGAGCGCAAGGGCGAGGGGAGGCCGGACAGCGGCCAGGCGAGAGCTCTTTGTGTAGTTAGTGTAATTAGTGCCCCTCCGCCGCACCCTGTCCCTCCCGAGTACCTTATTTAAATGCAAATGAGCTTCATTTCGCAATATTAATGTGCCTCACCCTCGCCCCGCCGCCGTGGCCTCCCACCGCCACCCTCTTGGATCTGAAGGGTTGAGCACATTCGGCCGCGTTCAATCATACAATGTAGGGTTTGCCGGTTCCGATTCTGCGGGCACATATACTTTCCATCATAGAGCTAGTAAATTGGGCCGCATTATAACTTACAACCACCTCGGGAACAATTTCTACAATTTTTCACCTGGGGCGTATTATTATCCGTTTTGTTTATTTTACTTCCGTTTTTAACGGCTAATAAAATGTAAAATGTAAATTGTTTGCAAAGATTACGCGCTTAATTTTTGATGAACAAAACAACGCCTGTTAAACAATAGCTTCGGGCAAAACAAAAACATATAAATGTTGTTTAATTTTAATATTGCGAAAAAGGTTGATTCCAAGAAAATCTATTTTGGAACTGATTCTATTTAATACCAACAACGGAAGATAATAAATTCACAAAACATCCGAAACGTATTTGGCCTACGAATAAGAAGGATAAAGCGTTTGTAGTTTTAGACGATTTCAAGTCTTGCTCTGACCTCGTTATGAATGATTGGTTAACTTAATTAAAGTCAGTTACGGTTAGTAGGCAGACCATTTAAAATAAATTGAGAATAACTTCGTCCAAACATTAAAAAAAGAGCCAAGACACAAGCGTTTTAGTGCACCACAATCTATTCAATGTTGCAAAGCATTTTTGTGAAATTTTAGAGTTGAGTGGGTTTGAATTTTGTCTTCTCGCAGTCGTACTTTAACATAATATATAATTAAAGTATAACTAATTCGGTAGTAAATATTCGTAAATGCATATGCACACAATGTAAGCACTTACTTAAACAATTCTTACATTGGTAGAGCGAATAAATAATTGAGAGAGTTGGCTCGGCGTGAACGTTAATTGTACGATATTAAACAAACCGTGGCGCTATTGTAAAGCCCTCCTCCCTCCTACTTTATTATGTATGAATTTATTTCTGGTCTGAGTCATGCATTACTATTATTTACGCGTCTATTGAACTAGAGATTATGCATATGAGAATGATTGAGAATCACGTGACTGCATATTGCACGAGAACAAATACGTCTAATTCTGTTCTAATTTAGCTCAACGGACAGTATAATCAATAGTCTTGCCGCTGCTACTCCTATTATTCGCCTAAATGTGCACACAAAACGAGGAGTATACTTCACGGCGATTCGTATCCTTTCTAATTGCAACAGGATACTACAAATTTCTCCCGCTAGCATTCAAACGTGAATTAATACAACAATGAAATTAATGAGATTTACTAAACATAATTTATCCTAAACGAAATTATTTCCTCCTTTCAAGGAGGATTTATTCTAGATTTAATTACGGAAGCATTTAATTTATGATAATCCCAAAACTATACTAAATTATCCTATCTTTAATTCGTCGGATAGAATTGCACACGAACAAACAATTACTAATTTTCTTCTACAAGACACAATGATTGCACTTTTATCGTCCATAATTTGTTTTGTATTCACATTCCATTCTTTTGCATTCTTCCTTCCAGTACACTTCTATATGGTGTGGAATGACTCTTTGACATTATTTGAATATATAAGCTTTTTCGACAAGCATCTTTCTTTGTGGTCTTCTTGGTGGTCCTGTACTGCTTGTAAAATTCATTTATCTTTGCAGTTTCCTTTCCTTCTTCCATTTGTTGTTCCTTTATTCGTATTCTAATGGTTTCCACACACTATTACTTTCGTCTTTGTTTGCAGTTCATACTTCCTAGTCATTGAGTTCCAGAAATTCCCCCACTTTTTATTCTTTCTGTCTATCTAAGTAGTGCACATTATTTTTGTGTCTATTTCTGGAATTTTTACTAATGGATTCTCCTAAATTTTACATTTTTTAAGTAGACAGATTCTCAACATATCAAAGTCATATCATGTCTCTTGCTTCTTCCTTCTTTCCACTGGAGTTTCTCCTATTTTTTCTCCTGTTGTACGTCCAGTTGAATGAAAAGTTTCTACGGAAGTTTGCTGTAATCACTATGTTAGTTAGAGACAAAATTTTTCTTATTTTTTGTTTCCAGTTTCTTCTTCTCTTCTCTCCTTTCATGTCGTCTGCTCTTCTATAAATCATTGGACCATATTTTTTCTTTTGATTTAAACTTGAAATCTTTTTTGAAAGGATATGTTCAGCTTTTCAAAGCAGGTGAGTTATTTAATAACTTTAATTTAGGAAATTATATGAATTAACGTATGAAATATATTCCAACATGACGTGCATTAAATAATGAAACAAAGACAATTTGATTGCAAATTACATCTGGACAAATAACGTCTAATTCTGTTCTAATTAAATACAGCGGACAGAATAATCAATAGCTTTAAAAGGGTCCGTGGTAATGAGTAAACGCCTGTCCGGACGGGAGCGGACAATGCGCTTGAAAAATGGCAGCACATTCGTACGTACATTCGTTTATTATCATTACGCGCGTTTATTTTTCAAATTCAGATATAGCGGACAATGTTTTTGATGGGTCGTAATTAATATTTACGTTGCTCGAGACAAATCTACGTTTATTCAAAACCCCTCTCTCGCATGCGTCTACGTCAGAGTCAATATCCGGGTGTTTTCTTTCAATTAGAAGCGAAAAAAATTCACAAAACGCTAAAAGTTATCATTTAAATAGTGGACGCCGGCTTGTAAAAATATGCACATAATAGCGGAATTAAATTTCAGATTTTCAATTAACTACTTCCAAGATTAGATCTCCCCGATCATTTGCAGTTCTTATGCACATACGATTCGTTTGCATAATAAGCCGAGGTAGGCATGTATAGGAAGCTCACTTGCAATTCGAAACTTACGTGTTCAACACAAGCGAATTTCAAGTAGCGACTCGTAAGTAGCTTATAACTGCAATATAATATTCATGGGCTCCTTGGAATTTCAGTTAGGTAACTGAATGCAGGTCGATGGTTAATATTGAAGTTTGTTTTAAGTTTTAACTACCTAAAAAAAGAAGCAATGTAAAAACATAATTGACTATATTTGGAATAGCATTCTAGAATAATTAAAAAAATAGAACATGCTCTATCTCCAAAACATTTCTTGTTGTAAATATTTTTTATAGAAATTGAACCCAATCTTGTACAAGAAACAAAACGGTCTTAAGATTGTCCAAAAGACTATAATTTTTTTATAAATTAAACTTTGAAACTATTTTATTTTGTATAAAATAAATTCATCACATAAGCTAAACCTCGCTATCTACATATTTTATTATTTATTTATATTGCTTACAGTGCTGAAACGTTTCATGCGAAACAATCCCGCCTGTTTGCGAACGTAAAGTAACAAAACTATTTCTAATTTAATAAAGTGGTTTTTAGTTCGGAGTTGCAGGCAAGCCGCGTTCAGTTTTAGATAGCCGCTACCTTTCGCGCGGTGTTTCACGTTAATTAGATTACTGTAGTATGTTAATAAGTTTTATTTCATTAGCAATTAACGTTAATGCAACGGGGCAGTACACAACGTGCAATTACCGGCGAAATCCCGCTAGTAGTGCTCGGTCCTTATAGACATGTCGCAATTGTGCAACACTTAAGTATGTATTAACGAGACGAGATTTGGGTCAAACATGAGAATTGTGCATACAATAAATTCATAAATAAGTGCGCGAGTTGCCGTAGATAAGGTGAAATGCTAATAGACGTTTGGAACATTTGTAATCCAGACATAATTGCGCGAATACCGAACACGCCAGTTCGTTTTAGTTTTAAAGTAGTCACTCTCAATGTAGATGATTTTTTTGCTGTTTTTGTGTAGCAGAAGTTTAATAAATTAAATTAAAAAAAAGTGCAAGTTGTAATCTGAATATTAATTAATCCCTAACGCCAAGATGAATTATTTCTGCATGCACCCGGCTCGGCATACGAGGTATTCGTGCAAATGGATTTCAAAAGTAGTATACGATTAGCATAAATAAAGCAGCCCCTAATAGTGAGTCTAGTAGTGTGGAGTACACGCGCTTCGGCGAGCCCGCTGATGAATAAACATTAGCAACCCTTCACATTATGCAAGCAGCTCGAATTAAACATTCTGGCCAATTCAATTATAGAACAGAACACACATTTCATATTCTAGATCTATCTCTGAGACTGGCGTTTTCGTTGTGTGTAGCAGCAGCAAGCCTGCTTAGATTTCAATTAGATTATCCCGCAAACAAATCACTTCAACCGGGGCGGTTTAAAAATTTATTGAATACGGTTCCTGGTAGTGCATTTACGTCTGCCGACGCGTATACGGACGGCTTTTAATTTCAACGCGCTTTACGACCACGCTATTATTGTCGATAGTTAATCTCAGACGTTCAATTTTATAAAATATTCGATAAGGATTTGCACAATTAAAAGTGGGTAATTAATGCCTTCCGACATTGGGAAAAAAAAGGTTTCATTCGATCGTATTTATCAATTTATAGATCGTTCTTAATGGTTTAGAATAGAATAAAATCAGGAAAATCGTACATGTTAGATAGAGAAAGAATGATATATAAAAAGCGTAGAGGAAGAAGCAAAACAATGTTGCCCCTTGTGTGCTATCAAACTTTAACTTTAACAAATCTCAACAATCTCTAAATATGTTATACAGCGAATGGGAGATCTATGTACAAGACGAATGAGGAGCACATTGCTGTATGGATCTTACACCTCGTGAATAAAGAAACAACTAAGAAGGAGAATAGAAGAGGACATCATAAGACTATTAGCTAGAATATCAAAATTAGAATCAGAATTAGAAACGAAACGATAAAAGAACCAGGAATATCAGAAAGAGTAATAGAAACAGCCTATCTGGTATTGATGGTTCAAAGAATGAGAGAGGAGAGATGCCAAAAAAATTATGAAAAGGAGACCAGAAACGAAACTATAAAAGATCTGGGAGTACGAGAAACAGTAATAGAATGAACAGAGAAGAAACAACTTATCTGGTATGGACATGTTCAAAGAATGGGAGAAGAGAGATAGGTACCAAAAAAATTATGAAATGGAAACCTTTTATTTGGAGACCAAGGTGGGGCATAATTAGACTTGCAAAAATAATTCGAAAGAATAATCTATTTAATATGATAACCTAAGTCGTTAAGTCTTTCACATGCAATACTAATACTTACTTATTTTGTAATTAGTTTAAGTCCTTAAGTAAATATACGAGGCAGAGTCAAATGAAAACCTTAAAAAATTGTTAAACAAAATTTATTAAAGTAATATCAAAAGCAAGTAGTCATTTTTCGACGTACTCCCCATTACGTTCTCTGCACCTCCTCCACTGTTTTGGAAGTGCCTGAATACCCGAAGAAAAAAATTCCTTTGGTCGTGTGCACAGCCACTCATGCACTTTATCATCACAGCAAAATTTCTTCCTACTTAATGCCTCTTTAAGTGGACCAAAGAAATGGGGCGCTTGGGGCGAGGTTAAGGAATAAAGAGGATGTGGTAGATACTCAAACTTCAAATCTTGAATGGTCGCCGCTGTTGCACGTGTTCAGAGATCCTCGCCTTTTGGTTCTGATGGTAGGCTTGAGCGGTTCTTCAGGAGTCCTGAGTATGTGGCACTAGTAAGAGTAACCCTATTGTGTAACATGTAGTCCTCAAAAATTACCCCTTTTGCATCCCAAAAAAGGGTCAGCATAACCTTTCCTGCCGAGAGCTATATGGAAATCACGCCGTTTTTGAATTTGTTGCGCCATTCATATACACTTACTGGAGTGACAAGCATGAATTTTCGTATTGCAGCGGTTTCACTCCTTCACTGTGCACGTGCAAAAAATGAATAACAAAACGCTGTTACTTCCTAGTGCGGTGCTCTATTGGAATTGTCATTTTTAAACCATCACTGTGTCAACACTTTCAATCGTTCCTACGATATGTCATTGTGAAGGCATTCCACATATCAAAAATAACTTTTCTGTCAATTTGTAAGGCAAGATTCCATTCGGTGCATTTTTTAGGGCACTTTTAAAGTTTTCATTTGACTGCCTCGTATTAATTAGGGCCGAGGGTAGGTACACACCTCTAGAACCTTCTTGTTTCATCATCACTACGTGCTGTGCTGGCCAATCAACACTTGATTGGCCAGCACATTAGGGTGCGCTAATCTTCTATTTCAATATTTATCACAAACCAAAGAAATCATCTCCTTGATGAGGGTAATTGGGATATCTTGCAAGATGATTCTATTTGGTACGTAACAGGTTGCATTGACGATTGGTACTCACAACCTTAATTTGAAAGCGCTGCAGTATCTCAATATTGCGATTGCTAGCGGTACCCCAAAGTTGAATTTCGTAGCACCATATTTATTGACTTAAAAAAGACTGTACAGTATTATCTGACAAGTAACATTTGAATGAATTACAAGTAACATTTGAATTAACTTAAGAACTAACTGTTTGCGTTTGTAAAGATGTACTTTTTCCACGTAAGTCGAATATGTGACTTGCGTAGATTTGGATTCGTTAACCCCGACGCGCCACTTCTTAAGCCATTATTGAATTTCGTCTAAATTAGTCTGCAAGTTCCTCGATGCAAGTGTTGGATCCAGATGTAGATGGCTACGACTGCTAGTCTAGAAGTGGGTAGGCCCGCAGTATATAATAGATATAGTAAAGGTCCTAGAACGCTCTCCTGTGGGACACCTGACTTGACTTGACTGAATAGATATCAGACTATTCGTTGTTTTGTTTGAGGAAGAAATGTCTTTTGGTGAGGGAGGTATGCAGGTATGATCTTAGTAAGAGGTAATGAGTCCTGTGTGCTACACTAATATCAGTACCTATTGCCTTCTAAGGTCCAGTTTTCCATCACAGTTTAACTTTAATCTTCAGTTTATTCCCATTGTTCCCATAGAAATAAACTGAAGATTAAAGTTAAACAGTGATCGAAAAACTGGGTCTAAGTCTCTGTTTATCTGGTTAACCAATCTGTGGACCTGTCCTATTGCCCCCTCTTTAGGTCTGAATCCAAACTGGTGTTCTGGAACGATTCGTAATTTCTGCCAACCTTTTTGCATATATTTTTTCGAGTACTTTAGATCAACGGTGGGCAACCCCCGGCCCGACAGACCTAAATCGACATTAATAAGAAGAAAAATGTGAAACAATACAAAGTACTTGCTCCTATAACTTAACTGAACGTTAAGTAATAAAAAAATTATAAAGTAAAAAAGTGACGATCAACCGATGTGGCCCGTGGACGAAACACGGAATTTATTCTGGCCCCTTGTTTGCAAAAGTTTGTCCACCCCTGCTTTAGACAACATTGGAAGTAGACTTCTGGGCTTATAACGTTTCCAGCGAGGTTTGAGAATCACTATTTGAGCAACTTTCCAACTGCCAGGAAAATGATTGATACGAAGTATTGCGTTAAAAATAAACGTAAATATGTAATTTGAAACATTTTGCAGATTGTGATTTGATCGGTGCTTTCCTGAAATTGACTTCCGTCGCAACTGTATTTATTACTTCTTTAGTTTTGATTGATGCTTGGAGCAAATCCACTTGGAATTGGGCTTCTAGATACTCCTCGTTGGTATGTTATTCTTCATTACTTACTTCGGAGGGAAATGGTTGAAAGACTGTTTGCAAATACATTAGATATCTCTTGGTCATTTTTTGCCCAATAATTTTCAGACCTATAGTCCGGACACCGAACGCACGGAGCAATAAAGCTGCGTGATTGTCGTTTCTGCGAACCCGATGTAAACAAGTCCACAGTATAATTCGCCTTTTTCTTATTTGTAACAGATTTGCGTTATTATTAATCTTCACGAGAAAGACATTCGTTACCAATTCTATTGAAAATGTCTTTTAACATTTTTCCATATCTCCATATATTTGGCGTAAATACGTCTTTCCGTGTTCTTGCCCTAAGGATATCACTCCGTCTGTTTGTTGGCCGAAGTATAACGGGGTCTATTTAGTTTCCGTTTTACTTTCCACAACGAATAGTCAGTTGAATCTGTAGATGTTAAACGCCGCAGATAATTCTCTGACTTTTGTGTTCAAGCTGCTTTTCTTTTAATTCCTTCATCGCCCTGTTATATTTATTTTTATTTTCAGATCATTGCCACTCATTTCTCGCTTATTTTATTTTTAATATCTGGGATATGTATTCATTATCTTGAGTTGAAACCTAAGCAGCCTTTCGGATTGTTTCTGTTATGTTTTCAACGGCCATATCGGAGACCAGATGAAATCAAAAGAAGAGAAAGACAAAAAAACTGGTATGGAGATTAAGACGTCGCGTCGTTTTGATTCCAATAACAATAACTATCTCGTGTGTGATATGTTTATTATGTCTACAGCAGATGAAGTGCAAATTAATATTAATACTTCCCATACCTATTTGGTAGAATCGCTTCTTATATATTTCATTTTTTGTTAGGCCAGCTGTTGTATTTTCTACTTAAACCGTCATTAGTTTAGCAATTGCAGTGATTATTTGGATCCCACTATGCTATACAGCCCAAAAAGATGGTTTCCTTTATCATTCTTTTGCAAAAGAACATATCTACATGTATTTAATTTAAAGAATCGAACCTTTTCGTACAGCCTGTATTTTTTTAATTTAGTTCCGTTTATTATTGTTCTGAAGAAACTGTCAACATATAGCGAAACGTCGATTTTTAAACTAATTTTATAACCTGTTAGATCTATTAAAGTTATAAATTTCGTTGTTACATTAAACATTTCACACGACTATACTATAACGTACAAATATGAAATAGTAGAGTTCTGGGCAACCAAACTCTCAAGTACACAGCACTACAGTAATTTTAAACCTCCAGAGATATTCCAGTTGTGTATGACACAATTAACACAATTTAATAAATTTTCCATATATCCAAGATTTGTTCATGTAAACTCATGTTATTCACCCCCAACAATCACTTAACAAAATTAAGAATTTTTAAATTGCTTTAAGTTGGCCTCAGATACAGAAATTATTTAGGACTACAATTTCTGTTTAAGGAATATAGAAAAACAATTAGTAGTATAAGAATTTATTGAAAGTAATGAAATTTGATTTGTAATAATAAAAGTTACAAAAGCAGCCGTCTGCTGCAACTTAATAGGAAACGAATGCGCGCCCCAAAGTAGAAGAAGTTTTTTAAGTCAATTTTCCTCATTTCCATAATAATATTCCTACTTAAGTTATTTCTGCAATCTGCCAGTGTATAATGTCTTTTAGTTCGTTAATTAACAGTATTCATTTTATATAAAGGTTTCTAATTACATAGCGTATAGCCTATAGACTTAGTAGCAGTCGCATTAATTAATTATAATTAAGTTTTAGTTCGAGTTCGGGCGCCGGCTCGGAGCAAAGGGAAGGAGGCGAGGGATCCACTCCGAACGTGATGTGCATTTTGACCGTTATAGATATTATGCAGATCTGTCCTTACTTTGCGATGCCGAATTTAAAACCTCGTCCCTATCGGTTGTTATTAGTTTTATATGTGCGCCGGAGCTTCTGGGAATTAATTGGGAAATTTGATTTACAAAGGCATAAATCAAAGTCCTTTTTTTATAATATCAAGGTGCCTCTCAAATTTCTACGTACGTCACAAAATGTCTATCCAAACAATTATATGTATAGAAGTACAAGGAAGAATAAAAATTAAAATGCAAAATCATTTTCTTTGCCCATTCAAATTTTTCCCTTCACTCCACGTTAGTCCTCTCTCTTTTAAGTTGTTTACTATTTCCGTATTCCAGGTTTTTCTTGGTCTACCTTCTTCCTCTTTTTTGTTGCAATCTTGTTTGCCATATTCTTTTTGCTGTTCTTTCTTATCTCATTCTTACTATGTGTCCGAACCACCTCAATTAGTTTCGTTTGAGGTTCTTCAGGAACGACTCCGCTTCTAGTTCTTCTCTTATTATATCGTTTCTAATTCTATACTTTCGTGAAGCCTCTTTTTATATCTCGTAAGAACCTCATTTCCAAGGCATGAATTTTGCTTTCTTGCTGTTTTGATAAAACCCAATTCTTTCAATCTGTATAACATTTATCTTTATTAACCAATATTGTGACTGAGTGTGAAATGACTGCAGTGGAGGTGTTAAATCAAAAAATGATAATAGTGGTTCTATTCCATACACCGCCAAGTGGTGACCTGAATGTATTTTGGCAGGTACTATTAAATTTATTTGATTATATGGGCAAGAAAAACAAAATCATTATACTATGTGGAGATTTTAATATAAATTTTAATTTAAACTCCAAGGTCAAAACATATTTTGTAAACTCAGGGGTGTTGGACATGTGCATCTCTGATCATTATGCACAAAAAATTAATTTTAAAATCAAAAACAACATATCACTAAAACCTACCTATAAAATATATAGACCATTATCAGTTTCAGGAATTAATAAACTTGTAACTGAATTAGGACAACTAAATTGGAATATTGTTCTATCTTTAGTAAATATAAATGATAATTTTAATAATTTTATTAACATCTTGGTTAATTACATAAATCTAGCTTTTCCAGAAAAAAGAGCTAAGGTAGCTAAAAATCAATCTGTAGAAACATATTGGTTTAATACTTATTTAAAAGAGCTGAGAGAGAAAATTTTGTTTATACAAGAGTTGTCTAAAAATTTGATATTCCGAACATTCAATCCATTTTGAAAAATGCCAAGCGGCATTATCGTCAACAGATTGACAAAGCAAAAACATCAAAAAATGACAACTATATAAAGAATGCTACTAATAAAAGTAGAGCTTCATAATAAAAACGAGAATCTTTACGTTATCCTAATAAAGAAAGAGAGGTTAAAATACCTGTAAGCATTTTAAATGATTATTTCGTTACTGCGGCTGATCAAGTCTTAAGTCTTAATATCAATACAACTGATAAAATTGAACCAATCAGAATTATTGAAAGTACAGGTATCACTAAAAGTCAGAATTTAGAAAAATTCGATTACGGGTGACGAAATCTTGGAGATCATAGAAAAAGTGAAAAAAACATACTACAACCCTTAGTAACTTTGATAAATGGCTGCATTTTTGAGGGTACATTTCCTGATATTTTAAAAATTGCTAGTGTGGTTCCAATTTTCAAAAAAGGGGATACTCAGTTACCGTCAAATTACCGACCGATTTCATTGGTTCCTACCATATCAAAAGTTATTGAGGTTGCGGTTAAAAACCGTTTACTTGATTATTTTAATAGAAACAATTTGCTTACTGACTCACAATATGGGTTTCGTAAAGGAAAATCTACAACTTTTGCTGCGGTTAGTCTGATTGAAGAAATTTTGGAGGCCTTTGACCATGGAAAATATGCCGCTGTCACATTTTGTGATTTGAGTAAGGCATTCGACTGTGTATCGCATGCCATTCTACTTAACAAGTTAACGTATTATGGTTTTAGTGATAGGTCACTTAAATTCTTTAAATCTTATCTAGAAAATAGAGAACGATACGTTGTAGTATATGGAAGGACTTCTGAAGTTCGGAAAATAAAAGTGGGAGTTCCGCAGGGCTCAGTGTTGGGCCCCATCTTGTTTATTATTTATACAAATGATTTTGATTCCTATCTAGAAAACTTATTCAAGGTAAGTTTTGCTGATGATGTAACCTTATTAAGCACTCATAGTGACCACGATACGGTTCTAGAAATGGCGGGCGTTGCACAGTCGAGTGCTGAACTCTGGTTTAGCGCAAACCAACTTTACTTAAATTATGACAAGACACAAAATCTACTTTTTGGATTAAAAGACAAATCTGATCATGACGTCTCTGTCAAATTTTTAGGATTAAACATAGATCCACAGTTAAACTGGAACTTGCATATTGAAAAATTAAGTAGCAAATTATCATCCAATATCTATTTACTACGCAAATTATCCCATTGCGTTTCTATTGACACTTTGAAAGTGGCCTATTACGCATTTATAAATTCTCATATTTCATATGGCCTTCTCTTGTGGGGATCGTCGGCAAATTCCCATAACATTTTTCTTTTGCAAAAACGTGCTATACGAGCTATAGCTAAAGTATCGAATAGTGCACATTGTAAACCTCATTTCATTAAGTATGAAATCTTGACTCTTCCTTGTATGTTTATACTTGATACATTAATATATAGAAAAAGAATCTGAATCTCCTAAATTCAAATTCTGATATACATCAACATAACACTAGACATAAAAATGATCTTGCACCTACTAGGTGCAGATTAAATGCAACCCAAAAAAGTCCTATAAATATGGGTATAAAATTTTTTAACAAGCTCCCTGAGGAGATTAGAAATTTAGATTACAAATTTTTCATAAAAATGATAAAGGCATTCTTATTACATAAATGCTATTATAGCCATAATGAATTCTTAATTGATAACATAAACAAACATGATTTTGAAAATATTTGGAAACAAACTTAGGACCACGCCTCTGGGTGGACTTACATTCCTGAATATTGGTATATTTCTCTGATATATGTACTATCTTACATGTCTGTAATTTTTAATGTGTTCCTTAGTAATAAGTGTGTTGTTTCTTTTTTGACGATTGTAAGCACATATCAATATATCAATATCAATATCAATTTATTGATTATCTCGATCTTCTTTATCTAATAACATCACCTTGGTTTTTTCGACATTTGTCTTTAGGTTTTTAGTAAGTAGCGCGTTCTTCCATATCTGTAAGTTGTGCTGTAGTTCTTGTTCATTCTTTGCGTAGATCAGTAGATCATCGGCGAACACACTCTCAGATACTTCGATTAGTTCCTTTAACCCACCTTTAGTTTTTTTCCTTTTACTCCTTTTAGAACGTCCTCCATTACTATGTTAAATAGAGTGAGACTGAGAACTTCTCCTCGTCTTAGGCCTTTGGCGGTTGAGAATTCTTCGGATTGTAAATTTCCGGTCCTTACATAGGATCTTATATTTTCGTAGAAGCTCTTTATACATTGGGTCAGTTTGCCATTATTTATCTTCCTCTGCTTTAGACTTTTCCATACTGCGTTACTTTTAACGCTTCTTCTAGATCGATAAACGCCACGAATACCTTATCTGTTAAGAGTTTTTCTATTAGCTGTGCCTTTTCTAAATACGCATTGCGATCTTTCTAGTGTGTGTTCAAAAACCTTCATTAATCGTCTTTAAAGAATCCTTTCGTATAATTTAGCTACAACAGGTAACAGTGTAATTCTTCTAGCTGTTATACTCCCGTTTGTCCCATTTTTTATGTAGTGGTTAGATTATTCCCAGTTCCCACTCTTTAGTTAGCCTCTCTTCTTGCCATGCCTTGTTGAACAATGTAGCAACTACGTCTAGTCCCTTGTCCTTCAAATTTTTAACCATTTCCGCCGTTATTCCATCATATCCAGCCGCTTTGTCTCTTTTTAGTATTTTTGATAGCATCTTTCACCTCATCCTTCGTTATTTCTTCTTGCTCTTCATTGTGCTCCGTGCTATTTGGTTCCTTTTGTTCCTCAGTTACTTGTTCTGTTGTTAATATTTCCTCAAAATACTTTTTCCATCTCTTTATGATATCATCTTCTATGATCAGTATCTTTCCGCCTTTATCTTTTATATTTTTGACATTCTTTGTTTTTCCTTTTCTGTGTTGAGAATTTTATAGAATATTTTTTGATTTCCGAAGTAGTCCCTTTCTATCTTTTCACCAAATTCTTTCCATGATCTTATTTTGCTTGCCTTGCTTTGCTTGCTCGTTGTTCTTGTCAATACTTCTTTAATATTTTCTCATATTGTTTCTTATGGTAGTCTGCTTATATGTTCACTCCTCTTACTCATCTCCTCTTCAGCTCTTGCTTTATATTTTCTTGCCATCTCTTCTTCTTCTTCCAGCTTGTACGTTTTGATTTTTACATTAGTTTTGGTGTTGTCTATTTTCTTATTATAAATTTCCTTTCGTCTCAGAATATATTTCAGATCCTCTTTCAACCCTTGTATCTTTGATTTCGTTTGTGTATCTTCTATTTATTACGTAATCCAATATTGACTTTTCTCCTCTGCCTGCAACTTCTCTGGTGAACTTGTGAATATCTTTATGTTCATACCAGGAGTTCGCTATTATTAAATTGTTATGTGTACAAAAATCGATTAGCCTTGTGTCATTGTTATTTCTGGTATTTTCGCATTGTTTCCCTATTATTTCTCCTGATTCTTCGTTCTCTTTGCCCACTCTTTCATTCAGATCCCCTATTATCAATTCTCGGTGTCGATGTCATCCTCTTTTGGACCATAGGCCACTACTAAGGTTATTTCTGCTTGTCCATTTCAACTTCTATTTTTAATATCCTCTCCGATATTTCTATCCATCTATTTATATATTTTGCCGCTTCTTTTGCCTGATAAGTATTTTTTACTCCGTAGTATATCATGTAATATCCAGCTCACCTTTTCCTTTTTTTTAGTAGTTGTTTTACCCAGAATATCCAGACCCGCTTTCTCAAATTCTTCCTTTAACTCTTTCTCTTTACCAATTGAGCTTCTAATATTCCAGGTGACTATTTTTCAGATTTCTCCTTTTTTTGTTTTCTCTTTATCCTTGTCTAAATTTTGTTCCGTTGTAGCATTGTCTTTTTCCATCTCCTTTAGCTTTTCAATGTCAGTCATCCCATGTCCATTACTTGTAGTTGCATTTAGTTTTTTGAAATACCCTCCACAGTCTTTTCTTGTTTCACTTCTTCCAACTTTTATTTTATTCAATTTCCATTCTCTCCCATTTTTGTATAGGTTATAACTTTTTTCCCGTTTTTTTTCTCTTCTACTAGTCTCTGTCTAATCTGTGCATCGATAATTCTTTCTTGTCTTGTTAAATCATTATTAATATAAACCTTAATTCCTCTTACGTTTTTTGGTTTTGTTCTATTCTTCATTATTTCTATTTGTCCTTCAAATTTTCTGGCTCTATTAAATACATTTTTGTCCAATATTTTGTACTGTTTTAATAGGAACATTTACTTCTAATTTTTAATGAATTTGTTTATTTCCGCCTTCACTAGTACCTCATTATTATTTTTTTACTATACCTGATTATTATTTTTTTACTAGTACCTGATTATTATTTTGAGTCGTTGTCCCTTATAATAATACTATATTATTTCGTCTCTTCTCTCTTTCAAGTCTTTCTAATCTCATGTTTGTTTCTTGCAGTTCTTTGTTTATTTCATTAAAGTCATTTTTTGTACTGATATTCTCCTTCTTAATGGTCTCGTTTTCCTTCTTTAATTCCTCTAGAACCTTGTTGTAATTAGCCTGGTCCATTTTTATTTTATTCGTATCTCGCATCAATTGCTGAAGTAGTTCTAAAACTTTATCTAATTTATCCTCTTTTCTTTGTTTATCTTTTACCGGTATCTTACTCAATTTCACGTTTTTGGCAAAGACCTTTGCTTCTTCATCGCTGTCTTCCATTTCTGCATTTCCCTTTCTTTTGTCACCATCTGTTGAATCGCTGTCCGTGTTTGGCATTTTTGTTCTTAATATTTGGTTAAAAGTTTACTTTGTATTTTGGATACTCTTTTTGTTTTACCTAATATTATCCGCGAATAGTATTTCTTATTCCTTTCCTGTGCAAGAAAACATGCTGCAGCCATTTAGATTTTGATTAAACCACAACAAGTGTCAAAATTTGCGAAGACACAAAAGCGTTTACTAATGAATGACTCTTTCTAAAAATAAACTAGTTATCCATATAACCCAGGAGTCTGTGGTTAAGCCATGTTCACGAAATTTAGCGACGCGCTGTATATTGTATTACATGTTGTAGTGTTATTATTGATGTGGCCCCACTTTGGGCGCCATTTTTTATGTAGTGGTTTGTTACTTCAATATTATTGAATTGGAATGCAATGTTTTCTGAGGCTTTTCAGAGAGTTGTAGATTCTTTTAATTTAGGAAGCATATTTTTTTTTCTTTGTGTACAGTTGCAGACAGAAAATTTCGGATGTCACTGTCACTCATCCGACGCATACATATAGGAATTTCTTAACTTTTACGTCAGTGAAATGACAGTGACATCTGAAATTTTCTGTCCACAACTGTACGTATAATTTTGTAAATACCAATAGATTTAAACAAATTGTTTAGGATCTTTGCAAATCGTCTACAATTTATTCGTTAATTGAATAATTTCTAATTAATTTTAAATTTTTCTTGTCGATTGAATATGATCTTTGCGAATCGCAGTTAAAAAAATTTTTGATTAAATTAAATTTTTCCTTTTTTTATAAAAATCTGTTCGATAAGATTTGAATGCCTTAACCACGATTTTTGCGAATCGTTTTTAAATAAGCATTCATTAATTGATACAGCTTTTTATTGAGTGTCAGGTGTTACTTGTCACAATTTCAATTTCTTTCTATAAAATCATCAGTTCTTTTACTTGCTGTCACATCCAATTTGAATAAGTTGAAAATAAAACTTCTTGAAAACTATAACTGTTATATTAGAACAAAATTTTACAACAGATCAAAGAATTAATAAGAAAATAAATTTTTTTATTTAAGTAATGAACGAATGAATGAAAATAAAGGAAATATTAAATTAATAAAATTAAATAAAAAGTTAAAATCAAAACTTTAAAAATTTTGTTGCAAGGCGATTTTGATTACAGTGGATTCCTCGAGCATCCTCTGTACAATGTTAAGTCAAAAAGTGATCGCAGGATGTCGCGATTGAAACATTTTATCAAAATTTTAAATTATGTTTGTGGTGTTTTCGATATGAGGCAAATGAGTAATGAATTTTCTAATCGTGAAAGGTTTATTTATAAGTCTTATAAATATTTTTCACCATGTCAACCACCATCCATATGGCAACCATCACTTTTTCTAAATGTGTTCTAAACTTCTTCCACCGTACAACTGGGTTGTGTTCATAAACTATACCTTCGAGCGCAACTTGGGTGTGTAATCGCATCTTTCTCACTCACAATTTTTCACTTATTTTGCGTCTTGCTCATCAGTTTTAAGAATTCTAGTGTTTGCATGATTTCCATGACAACGGGCGAACTTTTCACGTCCCATTTTTATGTAAGTTGTAGAAAATGTGTTTTTTTATTATTCCTGTGTGAGAAACAAAATATATAAACTCATTTATGCGAGACACCACAATATTATCCGAGAGTGACCCCAGAGTGTAATTTATGAACACAACCTTGTAATTACTCAAATGTCATAATTTTGACTTCTGACATGTGCGTCTTTTTGTGTAATTTTGTTACAAAACAATAATTTCCTTGTAAATTTAACATTTCGTAAATATAACAAATAATTTTAACACAATTTTACATACTAATTATTCAAATTTTGATGACAATGAATCTAATAAATCCTAAAAAAATTATTTGACAATTATAGAAGCTTTGTGTAGTTCACCTAGACGTCCCCTGCCTTTGACCTCTCGACTCTTACTCGTCGAACGTCCTCTCTTTCTACTGTTCTTGGGAGGTTTCACCGGCCAGTTCCTTGCTGTTAACGGATGTTTTATTTTCCCTTGAACCTTGTCCAGGAATTCAGAAACCTATCCCAATTCATTTTGTTTTGTTTTCTTCGTTGTTCGTCCTTTAAAGGATTGTTGATTTGACTTAGATTTTTTGTAACTTTTTTAATAAATTTGTCCTCTGAATTTTACTTTAGTTACTATTTTTTAATTTTCAACTATGAATTTTACGTTGTACGACTTTTGTAATATTTTTTATTTTCAGATAATGTTTTTAGTGTTTGTATTGTTGATTGGTTTATGCAATATGATTTGAAATTAATAAGTTTTTGAAAAATCGATTCCTCTCTTTGTTGTTCTTCCCTTTGTTCTTTAAAAATACTGGAATCATATGGTAATTCAGGTAATATCACAGCATGTGTTTAATAATAAAGACTGTAACAGGGTGGGATTGGCTCGTTTACTCCAATTTATTTCTTATATTGTTTTTTCAATTTAAATTATTTCTTTGTAATGAAAAACTTTTGGGAATCCTAAATGGTCAGATTCAATGATTTAATAAAAAGCAAAGCTTTCTCACCTCAAATTGTTTCTCTTTTTTAAAAATTTTAAGTAAGTTAAAAGGTAAAAACAAGAAATTACTTTTCCTTACTTCACCTTGTTATTTTTGAAATAAATTGATTAGTTAATTTATTTGTTTATTAAACATTTTCGACAAGGATGTATCTGACGAGCTAGTTAAATCAACTGCAGTTGGCAGCTGGACGAAATTGGCAGCACGTAGACTGAAACGTCGAACTTCAATAATCTAATATGCTGTTGGGGTTAGCGTTTTTTTTTATGATAGCACGGTGTAATCCTAATTGCACGCGTTTAAATATCTTGGGCTATCTATGAAAGTCAAATACAATTTATTGCGAATCCAGTCGATGTAAATGTAAATCATACTATTTGGCGTGGCGGAATTGTGAATTTGACGTAATCTCACGCCCCCGCCCCTGACGTCGTCAAGCCCTGTGTAATTTATTGTATAAATCAAGTCTGCGCATTTTTAGCAGGCTATTTAACTAAAAGATTAGTAGCGGATTTAGCGATTTGAGAAATACTTGTTGGTATTCCGCGCGAGTTGTAGTTCGCAGACGTTGACTGGGCCCCGTTAATAAACGAAGACAAATGTTTCTCGCGCAGACCAAGTCAATAGACACGGCTTTCCGTAAACTGCGCTAATATTGTAAAATTAGGGAGTCGCAAAAGCTCACCCCCGCGCGACGACGTTCGTGTTCCTCTCTAGGCGATATCTCGCTGATTTATTTATGAGGGTTCTGTCTAAGCGCGAGTCGAATGCATATAGTTTCTGACAACTGGCTTCACATTATATTTTAACAAAATTCACGACTATTAAAGAAGTGAATCCTAGTAGAATGGTTAAAAGAAGATTTCAGCCAACTATGAGTAGGTGATTGAAAGAGAAAAACGAATGGTAAAAAAAAATAGATTCCTTTAGTTTCTGTGCACATAATGTAACGAACGTCCGTAGATTATTTTACTATTTGTATTATTATTGTCTACAGTATAATATGGAAAAATAATACAGTACGTATAGGTATTATTTGAAGAGTTAAAAAAAATTGTCTGATCTTCCGTATTTTCTGCGAGCGTTTTCATTTAAAAATGCGTATTTCCAATGAAAAAATTCACGTGAATAATTTTTCCTCTGTTGTTCCGAAGGGTCCCCCGCCGCCGCAGCCGTCGCAGCACATGAAAGCTGAATTATTCATTGGTGCCGATTGTGTTTAGAATTATTCGTGCGGATTCTACGGCAGTTCAATACGGGGCGTGTTTAGCGAGTGGAGTGCTTATTAAACTTAAAAACAAAGGATTTTTTAATTAAACACATGGCTTCGGTTTCACACATCAATTGCGAATTCATTTAAACATGCAGCATGTTCGTTATAATTAAATTGATACGAGACATCGCAAATACATTTGATATGTGCCCGGCTTTTTTTCCGCTACCCGACGAACGCACACATTGCCATCTTTTTTCGTTTTTTTTTTTTTCGTTATTGTGCGCACGCGGTTTCGTTCGAAATATTTAATTAAACTCGATGAATTCGTTAATACCTAAGCGAAGCTTTACGCCGCGCACTGATTGCGTATTTCAATATGCACTGGGTAACGGTTTTCAGTGATGCACTCTGTATATGTATAACGACACGGACCATTACGGATCATTCCTCAACATCGCCATCGTCCAGGCTAAATGGTCTAAAATATTTTCCCGGTGAATTAACGGGCACAAACGCGTTCATTTTCAGCGCGTTGTTGGAGGATTTTATCCGCATTTGTTCGTTGTGTAATTAAATTTCGCTAATTTCGCCGGCCAAATTGAATAAAAATCAATATGAAATAACTAATTAAGTCTATTCATCGTGCGAACAAAAAATCGTTGCGCAAGCATAACAGAATTAAATAAATACATGAATATTTTATAGAGTATCATTGCACTATATTATATTCATGAAAACATATTTTCCATAACAACATTCTATAGTCTCAAAAGACTCCAGAGTGCTACGACAATAAAAAAATATAATAATATTTTAGTCCATATTCAATGAACCTACAATTTGGTACTTCTTGGCTTCTTGTTAAAAACATTCATGGATTTTACTTATAAATAGTGACTTCTTACTGTTTATTTCAGAGAGAGACAGAGAGAGGAACACGTTTATAATGAATATTACAGAACATTATTAAATTTTTTAGCGGGAATAAGTTAAAAAGTATTTCCCCTGTCTGGCGCACGGTAGATAACAAATCGCATGGCATTTTTAACTCCGCGCATGGGGTACATTTATTATTTGTTAATATCGAATTACGCGATAAGCGAATTACACGACATTATAAATGTGCCCGTCTCATAAAACGACGCGGGTCTATTTTTATTGTTGATATATTTTTTTTGTTCGTTATTACAACGCATACGCAATTCAAATACACATACATGAATTGAGGCAAGAAATTGCTTAGGTACTACTTGTTCCTTATTTTGAGAAAAAGGAAGTTACGAAAGAAACTGAAATGAAAAAATCGATTTATTTATATTTTTTTCAATAATACGAGAGGTGATTCAATAAATAGCCGTGAAACAAAAGAACTGCGTTGTTGTTCTCTAAAGCTATGCGTTCACTTGTCCGCAACGTACGCATCGCACGAATCGGATTTTATCTTTATCCTGCGTGCGATGCGTCCGATGCGGATAAGTGAACGGCTAGCTTAACAGTTATGAATTGACACATCTGTGTAAAAAAAAAACAATTTAGTTATTAAACTGTTAAAAGTGTAAAGTGAGTTACTTAAGATAAAGAATTACACTAAGAACTGATGTGCAATTTGGCAAAATGAATTCTGAAATATTAATTTAAGAATAAATTATGAACAATCTCTTCAGTACAGCCGACTCAAAAATTAATTAATAACTGCATTGCTAAAAGTGGTGGTAAAATTACATCATTTTTAAATCAAATTTTAATGTTATTTTACAATTAAAGTTGTTTTTATAAGAGAAGAACTCTGCATCATAAATAAAACGCGTCTGGTTTTGCATCATCAGGCATAAGAAGCACAACTTCGCCCTTTTTTTTCATTCACCGTTAACAAAGAAATAATACAGAAATAATTGTCGATTGACGACGCAGACCTCAAGTTTCGTGATTTTGATATTGGTTGCGAATCGATATAGTTGGACTGTATCTTGGTTTTATGTTTTTTATTGTTAATTGTTTCACAATAAATGATTATTATAACTTAACTTGGGAGCGCATGCGTGTATGTTGCCCACACATTCTCCATGACACTCCCTTCTGCTCTGAAGTTGTACATGTATGTATTACCAACATAAATTGACTTATGCTAACATAAGCTCCTCGCCTTGAACTTTTTTGTAAGAAATGTTCAAAATAGAATAACAAATAAGTAAGAATACTAAAATGTCTAAGGTAAGTATGAATTTTAGTCTGATATTTCACTAAGCATCACTTCACTGTTAGTGTCATTTTCTTCATTTTCAGGTAATGGAAGAGGACATAATTTGGTTACGGCTCTCTTGAAATTACTCTTCGGTGTTTTTATGGTTGCTACTCGTACGACGTTGTAATCGCCTGGATGAAGCTGGATCACTCGTCCGAGGAGCCAATGGCATGGAGGTAAATTGTCGTGTTTAATCATCACCATACTTCCTTCCCTTAAACTTGAGGTACCGTGTTTCCATTTTATTATTTTTTGTAGGTGACCCAAATAATCGCGAGACCACCGCTTCCAGAAGCTTTGAATGATTTGTTGTTGTAGTTGGAATCGTGACAATCTGTTTAGTGGATCATATCAGGATCCGGAAGTGTCGACAGTGGTTTACCAATCAAAAAGTGAGCCGGCGTTAATGGCTGAAGGTCGTTAGGATCAGAAGAGAGAGGATATATAGGTCTAGAATTTACTGCCGCTTCTATTTGTATCAAAATTGTGTTGAATTCCTCATAAGTTAATTTCGTGTTACCTATTACCTTGTATAAATGATTTTTCACACTTTTTATGTTTAATTCCCAAAGCCCTCCAAAATGCGGGGAATTGGGTGGAATAAATTTCCAAACTATATTTTCGTTAGCACAAGATTTTACTATCTCGTCTGTGGACTTTGAGAAAAATTCATGTAATACAGATAATTGTTTTGCAGCACCGACAAAGTTGGTTGCATTATCTGAATATAATTGTCTAGGTTTTCCACGTCGTGATGTGAAACGTTTAAGACATGCAAGAAACGCTCTTTTGGTAAGTGAGCCATAATTGGATTAAACGATTGTGGCTTAAATTTGAAACATTTAAAACAATTTCTTACAATAGACTTCGCTACACTGATTCCCGAAGTCGCCCAATATTGTTGACGAACAGTGTACAACAATAGCTGTAGACCTGCATGAAGCATAGTTTTGTGAGTATTTTCAAAAATAAGTTTTGTTAAATAATGTTTGCCTGGATGTTTGTAAGGATGTTTTTCTTCAAATTTTAAATTTGAATTTTTCAACCGACCACCAACTCTTAACAAACCGTCCGAATCAATAAATGGTGATAAACCTAGTAAATTATGTTTCGGCCTTAAAGTTTTAGTTTCTCTTAGTATTTTGATTTCTTGCGAAAAACTTTCCTGTTGTGCCAACTTAACTAACATTTTCATACTAGCGTCTAATTCCTCAATAGTAATATGTCCCATTTGACGTTCATTCCTTGGAGACTTAAGATTAGTAATGAATCGTAAAACATATGCCATTGTTAATTTTAATTTGTGTAAAGTGGAAAATTTTTCAAACTGAAGAAAATTGTTGTCATTCAAGGACATAAATGTCTTTCTTTCGTGATCATCAATGGGCGTTGAAAAATTAAATTGTGGCCAATGGTTATCTTGTAACGAAAGCCACGATGGCCCGTTCCACCATAAATGACAATTTACTAATTTCTGTGGAGAAATACCGCGAGAAGCAACGTCTGCAGGATTTTCTTTCGTATTAATGTAATGCCAATCAGTAATTTGAGTCAGTTGCTAAATTTTGCATACACGATTCTTTACAAACGTTTGCAACAAATGTGGTCGTGTGTTTATCCAATGCAACACTATTTGGGAATCTGACCAAAGAAAACATGGAAATGTCATTGAAAATGATTTCTGTACCTTGTTAATTAACTGGGTTAACATTACAGCAGTACACAACTCTAACCGAGGAATACTTAAAAGTTTGATAGGAGCAACTTTAGTTTTTGGACAAAGAAGTCTAACAAATATTTTGTTGTGTTCATTGATGCTGCGAATGTAAATACAAGCACCATAAGCATTTTGCGAGGCATCACAAAACCCATGGAGCTCAATTTTTGTTGGATTTCTACAGACCACATGTCTTTGTGGTTGTAACTGATTTAGTTTATATAAATTCTTTCTGAAGTTTAACCATGAATTTTTCAACTCAACAGGAACGCTTTCGTCCCATCCTAAATTAAAGGACCAAAGTTTCTGAATTAGGATTTTTGAGAAAATTGTACAAGGACTTACTAGACCTAAAGGATCGAAGATCTTGGCTACATCAGATAAAATCATTCTCTTGGTAATTGACGAAGATTCACTCATTTTACTAATTCTATAACCAAGCGTATCCGACTTACTGTACCACATTACATCTAAGGTTTTTGCAAATTCGTTCTCTCCAAGATGTAATACGCTTAGAGGTTCATTTTCAATCTGAAATTCTTGTAAAACATTTTGGCTATTAGAAGTCCATTTTCTTAGAGAAAAACAAGCAGAACTTAAAATAGTGGAAATTTGCTTACAAATATTTATTGCTTCTGATTCAGTTTGAAAACCAGTGATCAGATCATCTACATATAAGTCATTGAATATTCTTGAAGATGCAATTGGACATTTAGTTTGAAATTCGTTAGCTAATTGGACTAAACACCTCATAGCTAAATAAGGAGCACATTTTGTGCCATAGGTTACGGTGTTTAAGGTATAAACTGAAATTTGATCTTTGGAATCGTTTCGCCAAATGATATTCTGAAGAAATCTGTCGTCGGGGTGCACTAAAACTTGTCTATACATTTTGTCTATGTCAGCCGAAACTACGATTGGATATTGCCTAAACCTCAAAAGTATAGAGAAGATTTCATTTTGGACAGGTGGGCCTGTGTATTGTAGATCGTTAACTGACCAACCAGAATCAGACAACGCTGAACCATCGAAAACCACTCTCAGCTTAGTGGTTAAACTTTCCTGACGAATGACTCCGTGATGTGGTAGAAAATAAGCTTTATTGAAATCAACTAAATTTTGTGGAGACATATGCTTTAGATCGATGTACTCATTCATAAACTGAGAATACTGGAGTTTTAGTTCGCAGTTTGTGTCAAATTTGCGTTCTAGTTGTTGTAAACGCTTAATGGCTAATGGTTTTGATTCTCCCAAGTTTGACGGGGAATGTTTTAGCGGTATTCGAACGATAAAACGTCCTTCCTCGTTTCTTGAAAATGTTTCTGAAAAGTGCCTTTCACATTGAGAATCATCAGACGATAAACACATTTCATTTGATGTTTCCTCTATTTCCCAGAATTTTTTTAATTGAGAATCTAGATTGATTTGATTTTTTGAAAAATGACAATGAACCTTTGAAATGGGTTCATTAACGGTGCCTGATACTATCCACCCAAATTCTGTATTTTGAAGAATTGGCATGTCACTGCCTAATCGAATTCTTTGCTGAATAAGGACATCCCAAAAAAGTTCAGCACCAATTAGCAAATCAATTGGACCCGGTTCATTCAATCGAGGATCTGCTAACTGAATATCCTTTGGAATATTCCATGAGGCAATATCAATTTTTGATATTGGCAAATTATTTGTAATGGTTGGAATGATGAAACAACTGAGATTTGCGGAAAAATTGGAATTAAGCGATTGTATAACAACTTCACATTAAATGATTATTATAACTTAACTTGGGAGCGCATGCGTGTATGTTGCCCACACATTCTCCATGACACTCCCTTCTGCTCTGAAGTTGTACATGTATGTATTACCAACATAAATTGACTTATGCTAACAGATATTATTAAATAATAATACATAGAATTCTATGAGGTATTAAAAATACACTTAAAATAGTATTGAATTTTAATGTAAAAATAGTGAAAATTTACTGCTATTTTTATCAGTGTAATAAAGAAAAGTTTTTAGAAGTTTGACGCATTTTAAATTTTGCCGCCAGAAAATGGAGTCAAAATGGCGGAAGTGCGCGGTATAAAGCAATAATTTAAAAGAAATTTACACATTCTGACAAGGTCGGCAGTTTATAAAAAGCGGTTCTTGAACTTAAACGAAACCAGAAGCTTTTGCAATTCATCAAAAGATGGCGCGACCAAAATGTTGGTCACAACAAAGATGAAAATCTGTAAAAATTGAGAAAGAAAGTGATTCAGCTCTTTTGTTTCATTGGGCGCGTTTAGCGAACAGCAGCTGCTGAATTGCTTACTCAGCAATCGTTTGTGATTGGTTCATATTAAGGTAATAGCCAATCACAAACGATTGCTGAGTAAGCAACTCAGCAGCTGCTGTTCGCTAAACGCGCCCATTGTTTTGTGAAAACCGAAATTCACGCTTTTGTCTTCATAAACTAACTAGATGGGACAAAATTATGGAATGATTAAAAAAAATCAATATCTTCACTGCTGATCAAAAGATGATGTTCCAAAAACTTCATCATTAAGGTTACTGTATTTAGAAGGTACCGCCATTCATTTCTGTGGCTTTCGTCCCCGAAATTAAAAAGGAAACGATGAAACGCTGAGAGGAAAAAGGATAGATACATAACAAGTTACGGTTGCTAAGGAGTTTATGAATGAATTTGATTAACCAGAAATTAAAAGAGATAGAAAGTTGGCGCAACCTTCTCAATACAGTAACCTTATTCATCATGGGCTCGTGAGAAAGAAGTATCACACGATCGAAAATAATAGCTCTGTTCCAACTACGCTTTCTGACCGTTCAAGAAACCGTCATAATCAGTTGCCCACTGAAATAATGATCGATGTCGACAACTTTGTCGAGTGTAAAACTTTGATGAGTGCATGCTTGTGACGGTTTCGAAACGGTCACAAAGCGTGCTTAGAACAGACCTAATATCTCTCAAAGTAAGATGTGGATACTGAAAAAAAATTGGCTATACGGTCTATCGAATTTAACAGTGACATTTTAATTGTTTCAAAATGTTCGAGTTCTGAACGCAAAAGCTTTATTGTTGAGGGTTATTTCAGAAATGGTGAAGAAGAAGAAGAACTGGATCACGGCCTACTCTGAATTTCGTTTTAATTTCGATCGCTTGGCGGTAAAAAATTAATTTTGAACTACATACCTCAAGCACCAAATTTAAATTGTTCCAGAAGTAAAATGCGTTTCATTTTCGAATTCAAATTGTTAATGGAACGCCAAACGCGATTCACAATTCTCATGAAAAACTACATTTAGTCGCGCCATCTGTGCGTTTTGTTCCGAATTGACTTTTTTATGCGTTAAATATAAAATATGTCAGTGGAAGAGAGAAGTCTGTGAGCTGTGTTTTAAAATAACTGAACTCCTTACGCCTCCATCTATAATATTTTTGAAGCATTAAGTACGTTTCGTTTTTGCGTTACCGATTTCCTAATCTTTTGTTTCTACTTTGGCTACAGTGACCGCTCTATCTGCTTACGAACTCTATTTCGTTTGTAAGTTGTCTCTTGTGGCTTTCCATGACAGTTGAGGACACTGAAGATTTTTCTGGAATTCACGGCGAAAGGGGCTACGATATCCGGCTTATTCAAGTCCAGTGCTTCTTGGTGGCCATTATTTGACGTGCACTTCGCGAACTTGGTCGTAATTTCGTTGTAGCTTATTTTAGCAGCGTTCGTTTATTCAACTCCGTTCACTCTATTTACTCTTTCCGCACTTTTGTCTCACTCTTACTTGTATTAAAACTTATTCGCTCTCACTCTTTAGATGCGAAAAGAGTAAATAGAGTGAACGGAGTTGAATAAACGAACGCAGCTTTTGGAAGCTTGTGTTTGGAGACTGACCACCCAAAGGTTATTGGAAATCTTATCGTTCGTGGACGACTTTTGGAAGCTTAATCCAGTGCTTTTATAGCAGATAAAGTCCGTATCGCTGAATTTTATTGGGACGCCGCATGTTCGAGCCGAGCGACGCATCGCCGTTTCTTTCCGCTCTGGGCCCTTATATTTAAAAGTCCTTTTGGTTTTGTTTCATTGGCTTTGTTCTCTCTTACTTACTTTCGTGTTTCTTCCGTTAGCAACTACGTGAGGGTCGAAAACTTTGACCTTGACGTAACTGTTTGGATTTTCTCCGAACGAGATTAGGCGAAAATATTGCCGCTGATTCCGAGAGCCTCTTCTACTGTAACACCGTCGTTCGTCGCTCCGGAACCCTTGAAGGAGCTGCCGATCTGGGTCGGCCCAGTGCTGCAGTCCCCTTGCAGATCGAACGTAAAATAGAACTGGTGGCATTCGAGTTGGTATAGTACTATCCCTCTGTCTTTCTGTGCCTCGTGATGCCGTTTTGCCTGTCGAAGGTCTTGGTTCCTTAAGAACCTGCGTTTAGTTGCATGTTTTCATAAAGTTTCGAATCTTGTAATTCCGTCTACTTAATTAATTGTACTTTATTTTATGAGCCGTACAGGATATCCTCGCCGGTGATTTCGCGTTAGTTGACGACGCTTTGTAATTTCTAAATTATTTAAAGTAACGAATTTATTTCTGGGCATGTTGTCAAGGCCGCTCCTGTTTCGCTCCTTTTATTGGGCCACAATTTTGTTGCGTATTAATAAATACTGCACGTTGTCGTATTCTTATTTATTGTCAATATACAGGGTGATCGCTAGTTGTTATATGCAGGGTGTCTGACAAACACTTATGCTTTGCGGAAATTAAATCTGAGGGAATCTCAAACGCTTTTAGCTACGTGTGCAGTCCTAACGGTGCCACGTTCTTCACCATACTACTTGAAACTTATATTCGCTAGGTGCCGCCCTTTTTATTTTACATCCAGGTGTCGACAATCCTATTGTAGCCCACCCCGTCTCCACTGAGCTGGGCATAATTTCAGATAGGTTTTCTTCAACACCGACGAGTTTTCCCCAGAGATTGCAACTTATACAGGATCAATTAGGTAGATTTTAAAAGGTAGCAAAAGTTTCAAAGCGTTTTCTGCACTGGTTTTTAATACAAAAGAGAAAAGTCAGTTTCATAACAGTTATGAAAAATTTAATGAGTTTAATGGCGCCATCTATGTGACTTTTTTCCAAGCTGATCATTTTAAACGCCAAAATTTAAAAATCTCCCTCGAAAATAGGGCTCGTTAAATTCGTTAATTCAAATTCTTAAATACGAACTCCTTGAGTACTTGAACCTTGTATTGGTGGCTCCTTCTGTGATATTTCTGAGACGTTAAAACGAAAATTTTAAAGCTTCTTGGTTTTGATGCGACGCCAGAACAAAAATTGTGCCGAAAATTAGGGACGAATCCAAATCTACTCTCACAAATTATAATTGGCGATGATACTTGGATACAGGTTTTGGCCCAGAAATAAAACAAGAATGTATGCAACGAATGCATAAAGATTCTCCACCCCCGAAGAAAGGCACGGAAGAAAGACAGGAAAAGTGATGGCTATGATTTTTTGCAAGGTGCTGAAAGTAAGAAAAGTTAAGGAATTTATCGACACATCCGACTATTATCTATTTCTACAACTTAAAAAGAGCCTGCGAGGAAGGCGATTTTTCTTCAGATCAGGATCTAAAAGTGCTATACTCAATTTTTTTTACGGAGCTTCCAATGGTGGGTTAGAACAAATGGATTAAAATGTAGCGTGTGTAAAAAAGTGTGTGGACTTAAATGGAGAATATGCTGAAAAATAAAAATGTTCAACCCCCCATCACTTTTTCTTCATGGCTATGTAAATAATGCTTTTCGACTACCACGTTCGAAAGTACAATTTTATTATACTCATTTAAGGAGAGAAAGCGGTACTTCACCTGCCTAGGCAGCTAAAATATTTTACTTGACTGTGCGATGCCTACTTCGACATATTCTAAAGTGACATTAATCAAGTTTTACTTTTGATTATTTTTCAAAAATGCAGTTGAAATCTTTTTTTTATCAAGTAGTATGATTTTTAATTACTTTTAGGTAATTTGTAAAAAGCGCGACTTAGATTTCATGGGACAGAACTCTTAGTAAGAGCTATGTCTAAATAAAATATTGCCCAGATCAGTAAAAGCCTCTTGCTGATCTGGGCAATATTTTATTTAATGTAAATTTTCCCCGCTTTGGCGCTAGTTACCCAAATAAGAAATATCATAAATAACAAAAGAAAAAGTCACAAGAAAACTATAATTGAGCAATAAGATACATAACATACAAGTACTTGCCGTAAACTGCGTGACCTTGACATTAATTGAAAATGACGCTGTGAAATGACGTTCCAGATATAATTTGCATCCGATTTCTTGGGTAAGTGGCGCCAGCGGAGAAACACTTGAACTAATAAAAGCATTGCCTGGCATTATGGCCTGCATTACCGACGTATCCAATTTAATCAAATTAATTTGTCATTCAAATCAATCAACAGAACGTCAGTGTCGTTTATAACTTATTATAAGGTAAATGAAATACATTTTTCAAAAATTTATGAAAAAATTAAAATTTTGTTGCAAGTCAGTTTTGATTGCAGTGGATCCTCTGTACAGCTGTTTCGGCCCTATGTGGGGCAAAACACTTCAAGTGATTTACTTTAGTACAGATTTTTTACCGTAAGAAGTACACAATGCGCAGAAATGAGTTTTCTTCAGACGAAACCATATTTAAAATTATAGGGGAGGTTAGAGTACAGTGACCTAGCAGTCACGCCAAATTCACCGAACAACTTTATCAGTAATCTCACCATTCCTTCCTGGAGCTTATTTGTTATGTCTCACTACATCATATATCATCAGATGGTCGCAGTCCGCCGGTCAGATTTCGAGGAGTCATCATGTACTTCTTAGAAAGAAAGGTGTCTAAGTGGTAGTCGAAAAAATGTTGTGTGCAACACAGCAGTAAAATGTCTTTATCGAACTCGTTTGCTTGCTCGCCGCGGCTTTGCCGTGTAAACTCGTTCGATAAAGTGCCACTTTCCTGCCTACTTACATAAATAACTATTGAATATTCCCTGGTATGATCAGTGTTCAAATGAAAGAGTCACTGAGCAAGTTGACGTTAGTCTTGTCTTGATTTTGAGACAAACTAAAAAGAAAGACTTCGTCTTGTAGATAATTCAATTCTACGTCAGTTTTATGACGTCTGGTATAAAGAAATTTTCAGAAGAAAATAATAAACATTTTTTTAAAATCCAATTGCCTGTTTTGATTTGATGTAATTGTTTAGTTCTTTTTTCGATTTTAGTGATGAAAAGGAAGTCATCATTGACGAATTAAGGCAACTGATGTCTCCCAAGAAAAGGAGCTGATAAGAGAGGCTCTTAAACACCAAGTTGATTGTTGAACTTTCTTAGAGGGTTAGGTGTGAAGGACTCCTTCATTTAATAACAAGTTTTTTATTTATACAACTCGAAAGTTACTTCATCAAAACGATCGGATTTGGACATTGGGGCATGGAAACATTCGAAATGGGGGAACGTTCAAAACCTGACAAAGATGAGATATACATCAATTGAACTGTTCTTGTTAATTAAGGCACAGTGATTATTTTCGACAAAGTGATTAGGTATGCAGCCTAGTTTCATTTTTAGACGAACCAGACAACGTCTTGCTCGTTTTCATCCACCTATACTCCATTCACGAAGAACATAGCGTTGGAAAGGCTACGCTTGTGATTGGTAGAAACACATTGCACGGTTATAATAAGTGTCTAAATAAGAGCCTGGTCAAGTAGACTACATTTAGTAATTCTGTTATGTAAATGCAATGGATAAATTCTCGATCACAACCTACTCGACCAGGGTTTTATTTAGACGCTCATTATAACCGTGCAATGTGTTTCCACCAATCACAAGCGTAGAAAGTTAAGTCCTATCCTTTCCAACGCTATGTTCTTCGTGAATGGAGTATAGGAGGATGGAAGCGAGCAAGACGAAAATTATGTAAACAACAGTTGGCGTCTTGAGTCTTGACATTAAAGTTAGGTTATTTCGTATTCGTGTTTTGCTGACGGAGTTTTTATGACATAGAGCAATAATTATGCTTCTATAAAATAAGTTCTTGTCAGAGCTTTAAAATTTACAATTGCTCCTGCGTAATTCTTCCTCAGCTCGTAGCGCCACTTACTACGTTCTTAAAGTGGATGGACTATAGTAACATTCCTCTACGATAGTACCACTAGTACTCTATGTAGAAGGCGAACTATAGTTTTTAGAGCAAAAATATTTCATTTTGGATTACTAGAATTCGGATGTCGTAAGAAGAAGAAATGCTAAAGAATTTGAATATTTGAGCTAGGACAGACACCGTTTCAAAATTTGTTATTCTCGATGGCACATGGCAGGTCGTTTGTTGGAAGTTAGAAAAGCTGAGAGTGGTCATACTGATTATGCTTTTATTGACTTCTGAAATTCTGGTGGTGGATTAGCTAACTGATGATGGATTTCACAAACGTTACTTAAATTTAATCAAGCGTTAAAAGTAAACGTTGCTCTGGTTACATGTGCTGAAGGTGTAGGAATGATTATTCTTAATCGATGATTAAAGTTAAGTGACGTTTGTGAAATCCAGCGTGAGTCTTATATTTCATCTCTTGCTTGCCTTTATACTTCAAAGATTGATCACGTGTCCATGTTTTTACATGTTACTTTGTTCTTATTTTCTTTTTCCTTTTCCTTTGTTAGATCATGTTCTGCAACCTAGATCGGAAGTCAAAAATTTCTGACCGCTTTTCTTTACCTCCTGTCCATTTCTCTTTGCCTGAGCGAGAATCTTGAATGCTGAAAGCGTGCTTGGACTTTTTAAGACTCAAAGACGAGACGGCCGCTCTTTCTCAGATAAGTTGATTGGAAGCGGCTTTTTTGGCACATGGAGCATCTCATGGCGACATTCTTTCGTAAACCGTGGTACCAACTTTGATTTTTAACTGCAGTAAAGCAAGAAAACACAATTTAACCTTCTTTTTGCTTTGACTTAGCAGGAAGCATTATTAGTGGTTATTCCAAAGAATAAGAATAAATTTTCTCAAACTGTCTAGATGCGTAAACAAAAACAAAGCAATAGATTTTAGAACTATATAATTTTTTAAAGTAATTTAACCTCGGTGCGAAGGTGTAGCTGCATTATACCGGTAATTATCGCGTGACGCAACCTAATAATTGCATTAGCATTACCTCAGCAGCTACCCGCTGTTATGTAACGTGCTGAATATATGCCTCATTTCTTAGAAATAAATCAAATCTTTTAATTAATATCGTACATTGATTAGTGGGCGGTGCGCGGCTACCCATATCATAATTTCCTTCACCGTTACCTCATAGAAGCGACGGTAAATACTCTTTCCAACACTCGGATTTGTTTAAGTGGTTGTTAACGCCGGTATCGCACGATTAAGATTTTTAAATATCCGCTCGAATACCTCAGATATCTTCTAAGTAATATGGTTTGCCGCTTCAGGATTGGTGAAGGATTATGTGATATATCAAAATGAAGATGTTCTTTTGCCTCTTGTTACACACACTTAAAAAAAGCAAATTAGAGCGATTTGCATTCGCTTTAATGTTATTCAGCCTCGTATGATGAAATCGTTGTTGTGGATAGTGTAAAGCATGAAAAAGGCGCTATTAAAAAAGCTTTAATTATTTTTCACGCAACTGCCGAAATAATGCGCAAAAAATACGCGCGATTGTTTTCCTTCGGTCGCGGCCGTCAAAAAAGTTTCGGCGCAGCGTTCGAAAAAACAATTTAATTTAAAAATTGAATAACACAAGTGGAGTATTGACCTGCACCTAAACATGGCCGACTAAAAACCAATCCACCAATCATTTGTTTTTAGTTTTTTTTTCGCGCGATGCAGTGACAGTTGGCCGAGGGTGGTTCGGGGGTGCTGTGGAAGGAGGCTGCTGCTGCTGCTGCTGTTCCTGCCGCTGGGTGGCGTGACGTCACCGCGGGCAGCGCCGTCGGGACCTGTCACTCAACTGCTAATGAGTAATGACTAACGAGTCTCGCGTGAAAATATGCAAATCAAATTGGAAGTCGTGTTTAATAATTCAATACCGCGTCCGAAGTGCTATGGCTACGTGTTCCTTATATTTCAGATAAAGCGACCAATAATCCTGACCCACGTTCATTTCAAGCCCTCATGTGATAAATAAATATAATCGAACTGCATTTCAAATAGCACAGTCTGAAAAATAGAACCGATTCTATTTATACATAAGAAAATATTCAAACGCATTTTGACAGTTTTCAAATGATTAACACTTTCTTGACCTTTCAAAGAGTCTATCAGCATGTCATACAGACTTACAGTACAGCACGAGAATAACAGAAAAATATAAAAGCAGTAGTTTCAAAAATAAAAATTTTATTGTTCGATTTCTGTTCCATTGAATAGTACTGATAATTGAAAAAAAAAATATGGAAATCTATTAATATGAAAGTTAGAAATTTCCACCCGAAACAAGGGCGAAAACAACGCTCAACTAATACATAATTTCAATGAACTTACGCTAAACAATAATTATTCCGACCCTTCAACAGCAGGCAGAAGGAAGGTTTTTATCGTTCGCGTTCGAATCGGCCGTGTGCGTGTAAAGTTAAATGTGTTTATAATTTACAAGTGTGTGAATGTAATCACGTCACGATATAATCTAGAGAGCTGCTACGAACGAGCTTTTTGTTCGGTGGCTTTCTCGTACACGATTACTGTGTGCGCTGAAAACAAACGCTTTTTAGCGAGCAATACCAACTTTGAAATATTAATGTGATATAATACTCGTAAACTATACGGCGCTGTTTAATGAACAAAAAAAGGGGGGATTTATTGTACATTATTAAATTGGCGACGTGCTTTATATTTCCCTCAAAAGGATACGTATAAATCAACACGTAACTTTTGGTTTACCCCCTTTCAGAATTTTTAATTTTATTATTACCATTTATTATATCATTATACATATGAACATGAATATCTAAAAAGTTAAAAAATTAAAATCTCTATTTACATAATAATAGCAACTATCTAAATCATGTTATACATTCAAAATCAATAAATTAAAATACGGTAGCAAGTAAAGAGTTCATGGATGAAAATGAACTGTCGATATCACCGAATAGAAACAAGCTTAACAATAACAATTGACCAGCATTTGCTGTGATCTCCGGGCATAATTATATTACGCGGAATTAGCAACCAATAAATTTATGCGCAGAGTCATTACGAAACACATTGTAGTGTTTATACAAATTCGGTTCACTGTTGCATATCGCTCCACATATTCCGATATGACGCTTGTTTCACGAAGCGAGATGACTGGTGTTACCTCTGCGTAACAAATTGGGACTCATTTATTTTGCCATCACGAACGCAAATTGTTTACGGGATCTTTCATGGTTAAACAAAAAGAAAACAAACTTTCTTACTTATAACACAAAAAAAATCCTATAGTTTGCATGTACATACATAATAATGATAACTGTCTAAAATTGATCATTGATCATCAACAGGAGTATTTAAAAATCTTTTTCCGGAAAAGGGAAGCAAGGTCAATCAAAACTTTACTTGCCACTGTACCAATAGGTTTGTTAATAATAAAAGAGTTTTATTAGGCCTCATCAGGATAGTATAAACAGTGAGCAACTAATAGACTTCTTGCATTTCGAGTAATGTATTACATAGAAAGTGTCTGTGTATTAAAAGACAAAAAAAATGGAGTAGAGTACTTAAGGATATTAAATATTTGTTGAAAGGTGTGACCAAAAATAGATCATTCAGTTCTGTCAATGGTGCAATGAGAGAGATTATGGCTGTTGGACATGGCGTCCTTTATCAGAGCGAACTTGACACGATTCCAATTCTGACCACTTCGTCCGTGCCTCGCCGAATTCAGCTGCCAAGCTAATTGATGCTCTATATTAAACCATTAGTTCGCGCGACAATGCGATTTGACGAAACATGACTTCGCCCGAAATTGATAACATGATTATTTAAGGGCGTCTCGCGTTCACCGACGCCCCGGCGTCGCTCGGTCGTTTCGGTGCAAGTCTACTGGAACTTTCTAATTCCATTTGCATTAGAGCTAAGTTGCATAAGGATTGAAAACAATTGTCAATTAGAGTAGGAATTATAGTTATTTAATCCATGTGTAACACCTAATTTGACTGTGATTTGTTTTGGACGGGTTTTGGAATCGCTTTTCCGAATCAAATTAGGATTTGCTTGAAACTTAAAGATCTCCAAAGTTTTTGTATTCTCATAAACGTTAGTAAGTAATAATCAACATATTGGAATTTTGGTCCTTCTAAAGAAAAATTATGAGTTTGTAAAATGTTGAGGAAAATTATGGTGGAAATGAATGTGCTCGTGAATAGACGGAAGGGATTCAAGGAAATTAACAATGTTTAGTTAAGCAATATAAAATCGATTGAATTCGGACTGTAATCGTAAGTTGTTAGTTGATGGTGGGGGAAAACGAAAGGGTGAAGCTGCAGGGGTCCGATAGGGGAAGGCAGGCACATAGTCCTCGCTTTGCAAGCACCACCTCATTTGAATTTCTAATTAGCAAACCTCCATGCAATTATTGGATTAATGTAAATTACGACGACGCGTTGTGCTCACTGGCAGGACTGCGGGGCGAGGGGCCGGGATAATTAAAATCCGTTGATTAATATGTAAATTTAATAAGATTACAGTTCCAGGAACGAATGGAGCTGGCTCTCCCATATAACCTATCTCCCCATTTCAATAGCGTTAACAAGTTTTTAACGCAGCCTGAAAGGGTTATGTGATGATTTAAATAACGTTAATTTGACTTTCAATAAAATTACGGCGTTTCGCGAGAATTCGCCCGCATAAATTTTAAATCTCCTTCATTTCCAGTTCGAATGTTTGATCAAAGTTGCATTGAACGTTTACTCAAAGCGCGTCTAATAAAGCCAGTCTTATAACGCGCTGTTGATCGCATATTACGAGCCATTTATTTATGGCAATAAACTTCCAAGGCGACGGCTTACCTTAAACCTCGTGTTATATAAATGTTAATATATTCAACAAAGTAGCGGCAAATAAAAGCTTATGCACAGAACGCCGTTCTCAAAGCTTCTCGTAGACATTGAGTAGGAGGAGCTCCACCTATCTTTTTTTTCTGTAAATAAAATTCTGATATAATATGAGACAACCATAATTTATTTACTTATTTTTAAAAAGCAATTTATGTTAATTACACAAGTTCCAGTTGTCATTACATTAATTAACCCTATTAATAACGTGGAGCTCGTTTCAACATCTGCAACAATTTTCATATTTAAATATAATGATTAATCTTGGCATAAACATATTTAATGCGAGTTCAAAAAACTTTTAAAAGCAATTTGATATTGTACTTACCTTTTCAATCAACAAACTTTAACGTAGGCAAAAAAGAAGTAGGAAAAAAAAACACAGGAAAGTTAAAGTTTGTAAGAACTTGCATACCAAATTGTATTAAGCATAAAAACAGTGTTCGGCAAAATGATCTCTTCAAACGTCTTCAGATTTAATGTACTGTTGGCACACCTGCGTACCCGCATTTACCAACGTCAATTACGATTGATTACCTGTTAAATTATACAATAACCAGTCGAAGTCAGTTCCTTGGGGGCATATGAAACATTGACTTACTATTTACGATTTGATAATGTAGTAGTTTAAACTGACACGTTGAATACGGATAAAGGTATTAAGTGATTCTATTATTTTAAGTAATTATTAACCTCTGTTTGATTAGAATTTAATTTAGTTCAAAACAACCACAAACATAAAACGAATGATAAGAAGTTTCCTTCGAAGTCTAATCTAACTTAAAATGTATGAATTTTTCTACTTAATGATTCTGAGGAATTTTGGAAATTTGAGTTGCATCTAAAATGAACCACACTCACTCTGTATACAGAAATATACAAGACGTAAGTCGGGAAAATTAATTATCAGTAATTCATCAATCTCTTTAACTCCAACTTGAATTCCTGAGATTTGGCAAGAGTACATTATTTGAGCTACGTAATCAAAGGAGTCGAAATGATCCCGAGATTAATGACTCCAATTTGTCGAGGCACTCTGGACTTTATCCATCGATGTCCGCTATTTTTGACTTACTACGTGCTACTTACTGACACAAGATCATTCGATCCCAACTACTTTCAACATGTGTATCTGGAGGCCAGAGAAAGAAGTAATCCTTTTAGTTGCAACCGTTTAAAGGAATGATTTTCTCAAAAACTCAGCGCATTATTTTAAGATCCAGAATAAAATATTATGAGTTTGGCTTTTTCGCATCAGGCAGGGGGCTTTCAATTCTAATGAATGGACGTTTTATATGGAAGTGAATAAGTTAAATATTTCAATAATTCATCTTCTTTGGAGTAGTTCGGTTTTGAAAGTTTTATACAGTAGATAATTGATGAGGCTGACATCTTCAATGCCCTACGTCAAAACAGGTAGGTTTCCCGTTGACTGCCCGTCTAAATTAAATAATAAGTACGAACAAAGCGGTCAGCTTAAAAATAGATGTGCGTTTAATGGATGTCCTCTAACAAAAACTAAGCTGGCTTACGCCGGCCAATAATGATGATTTATTTCACAGTAAAAATTGCAGGCTCGCCGGTGCATGAGTAATGTCCTGCCGCCGGAGCTTCAAAGCGTAACGAGTGGGGGCGCTGCGGAGGATGAAAAAAAAGTGCCTGCCGCCACGCACAAAAAAAAGCGCCACTGTATTATATGTGCGCGCCCCGTATTAAAATAATAAAACGGCCGCAATTGGGAACTGGAAATTGGAGATTTTGAAAAATGCATCCGCTTAAATTCGTCCTCTCTGAGGGTGAATTTATTCTACGGAAAAATAACGACTGGAATGCCCAGAAAGTTTTAACACCCGTGGATGATTTGCATTAAATTTTATACGCTTTGTATGTTTTCACACTCACCATGTAAGCACGATTATTTATATTTTTGTTCTTTTAATTAATGCGAAAATTTTCTTCTTTCTTCTATCAACTTACTATTTAGGTTTTAGTTTCTTTAATATCTGTAATGTAAAAACGTTTATATGTACATACATTAAATCCGAATGTTCAAAACCTTAATTTCAAGCTCATTTCATTTATAAAATAAAATACAGGATGATGAAAAACGGTTGGCAAATAGATAAGAATAATGTGTTTTTTATCAGACGCAAAAATTTGTGCTTTCACATTCAAAATTATGTTACAGCTGCAACAAATCAAAATTTCAAAAGAAAAGCAGAAAGAAAAATTAAAGCTCTGATCATCCAAGCAACAAAAATAAATGAGAATGAAATTGATTAATTCTGAATAGTGTTTTTATCCCGCAATGACAACTTTTTAATATAAGTTCGCAATTTTAACGTTATTAGAAATAGTAATTGTCATTGACATATCCTATATATCTGTCAAAAACGACCATAATTGACAGAATTCATAAATTTCGTGTGAATTGTTTCCATATGTTGTCAAATTTATTTAAATAAAATGCAATGTTTGATACTTAAAGATTATCTGTTTCTTGCTGATGATTATCATCAAGCGGAGGCATGTACATTAGTACTGATACTTTTTGGGTTTCTAATTAGCACCCTGTACATAATTACTAAATAACTTTTGATTTGAAACTATTGTTATATTTGACATTTGATGATCATAGGCACTTTTTATTTTGCAAATTGTAGTAAGACGAGAAACTCTTCGTTTTTTTTTTTAATTTCAAACAAAGTTTACAATAAAACCGTCTTTAATTTCTTATAATGAAAAAAGTCACTCCTTGTTTTATAGTTGATGATTCGCTGTACGGTGAGATTAAACAACAAACTTAATATCTTATTGCAAGTCTTGAAAACTTATGAAACAGCGAAAAGGTGAATACTTTACTTGTCTCATTTTCGTCGTAAGAGACCTTCTTAATTCTTGCACGTCTCTTGCATTCTTGCATAGTGATCGCTTTTCTGTAACTATCTATTACTCCTTCCTTCTATACCCTTCTTTCCTCTTTTATTCTTTTCATTAGTCTGGTGTATGACAATTTTGTAGAAGTAATTCAACGAGCCTAGTTATTCTTCTTGTCATATTTTATTTCTTCTTCTACCTTCCTGAGAAATACCTACCACTTTATCTAACACTAATTTCCTTTGTGCTTATTACCTGCTAGAATCTAGAATTCTCTACCAAATAATTTTACGTTAATCAGTAAGGCATTTTTCGTAGTATTAAATATTAATTACTTTCCATTATTCTCTTTGTTCGAATTTGTTTTACCTTCTGTCATCGTGTCACGTGTTTTAAGCTTCAGACTGCTTCTATTCAAATTTTATTTTGTCTCATATCTTTTGCCCACGATTTTTTTCTGTTTAAATTCATTCTTGTGTTTGGCTCTGTTAAGATTAGTGTATCATTTGCATCTGCCAATAACCGATCAGATATTTCAATTGCATTTCAAATCAAACATCAGGCTGCAACGTCAAATTGGAGAGAGAGAGAAAGAAAGAAAACCCGTCTTCACTTGTCACAGTCCATTATAATTAATATTTTTCCTGCTCTGCAATGATTGCTGTCATAATTTATAATTTGACTTTAACAGTCTGACGATGGCTTAACAGCCGAAACCGGTAGCAATAAACAACAAGTAGCAAATATTATTTATACATTTCATCGCATCTTGCTTCCTTTAATACTTTGTGTGTGACCAAAGTGATTAATTGTTAAGGTTTAATTAACATTTAGCACATTTGCCATGACAATTTGAAAATCACATATTTTTGCAAATTGATTTTTGACTTTTTAGGAATGGTCCCTTCTAATATATCTCTTAGATAATTGATAAATTCAGAACTATACAAATTCGTGGGCAAAGTGAAACTAAATTTCCTATTTATCCGGAGGTTCAGCGGACGACTTCAAATACATTTTATATTCGCGATAAGAGGGCAATTGAAGGTATCCGGCATTTGACCGGTGGCGAGGAGGCAGGTATCGATCTAGAGGGGTAGCGGCTGCCCGCTGCGGCCGTCGAGATAACAACAGGGGGACGAGAAAAACGATTGCATACAGTAATCGCCTCACCACCTTCCCGTCAATGATATATGAGATTTTCATCAAAGAACTTGTTATAGGTGCTCCACCGCGTGATATTTTATCGACGGAGATCCTTCACCTCTAATAAATTTCAAGTAGCAGGGGAACTTACTTTTTAAAATTGAATAAGACATATCACAATTAAAGTCGCCAAATTCACAACTTATCGCTTCTCGAATTTCCTAGCAAGCATCTAGAACCATCTTTCGTTCACTGGAATTAACCAGAAGGTTTCAATATTAATACTTCTCAAACTTTCTGAGTTAAATCTAGCATGTTATTTATTGTGTATTGTGTTGAAAACTTCTTATTTGCGACAATATAGTAAATTTAAAACGGAAGGAATAGAGTGTGTGTATCTATGAGTATACACAAAACAGCTTTTATCCCAGTGTTTACGGAGCTTTGTGTTTGAGTAAGTGACCGTATGCTGTTGGAGTTTCGCAACTAAAATGAGTTTCGAAACTTATGCATAAATTTATGAGAAATGTAAGTAAAAATTGAGGAAACGTAATATACATGGTCATCATCATAAGTAAATCCAACATATCCCCCTTACACAAGAGCATCATGTAGATGCTATTCCAAGACAATCTTATCCTTATTTACATAGGCAGCAGGGCAGCGGGTGACCACCCGCTTTATAATGCAGCGTATCCCGAGGGAAGAAGACCGCCTTACGATTGGTACAGACTGATAGCCGTTGGAATAGGGTGATGGAAATCATCTTGGTATTTGTTATGCATTGCTGGATATGTGGACACTGTCCGGTATAATATTTCAATATATTCCTATATTCTGCCGATATGAACGGGCGCGTCTTCGATGTAAATACGCCAAGATCTAAATAAAATTTCACCGGCAACGGACTTCACCCGATCGAAATGAATGTTATAAACGTAATAAATATTTCGCGGAGATCTCATATATTCCGATATCCACGCTGAAATTATATATAGTACACTTTATTGACGCCCGGACATTTTCTTTTATTGAGGTACAATCCACTTGCAATTTTGTAAAGCTGTACTGAAACGACGTGAGAAAAAAAATACTCCTAATAAAAAGATACACTTTCTGGAATCATCTACATTAACTGGAACAAACTTACAAATTAAATACATATTCATTTATCAATACTTCATGTAACTAATGGAAATTGGTAGATGGATTTAAAAGATTGTAATTCTTTATTGGTTCATTTAATGTGGTAAATAATAAGCAGCAAGGAATTATTCAAGAGCTACATATTAATTATACTTAGATAAAGTAATTACAGTCAGTATTGAAATTAATTAATAAGGGATGTGATTTTAAATGAACATTCTCCAGTGTTTCATGTTAATGAACTGATTAGAAAACGAGTTGTTAATGTGCATTTCGTGATGTTTAGCCGAAACAATTTCAAAGTGCAAAATCGTGATAAGATCATTACGTATTTTCGCTCTTGGCGGAAAAAAGGCAAGCGCATTACAAAAGCGGACAATTATCGCAGGGAATACAGATTGCGTTCAGGAGGAATACGTAATAATATTGAATAGCAAAATTACAATGTGTTGTCCGTTTCCATAATATATTAGCAGATCAAGTCTGAACCGTAATTACAATGCATTACTCACTTCAAAAGTTATAATTAATGCTTATATGCCTAAGTATCTCGGCAATTAAGCCAATAATTTATATCATTCTTTGGAATACAGTAATTTCTCTGTTATAGAGGAGTCATAATGAGAAATGAGAATCGTACGAGGGGCCAGGGAGAAGGGTGAAGGAGACGGAAAATTAATGTTATGCAATTCTCGGAAGGTGGGAGAGAGTAAATGTAATTAATTATCTCTGTTCGTAATGACTCTGACTGATGAGGTGTTCGGGCTCGCGCGCGCCCGTCAGGCGGGGGTAGTTTTAGGGGTGGCGATAATCGACCGCCGTCTTTGGATGAATAAGTAGGTAAGCGCATTTCAAAACTTCTTATTTCGACTGGACTTTTTCTACTTAATTAATTGCTTCGTTAAACAAGTTCGACCTGTCACCACCGCTTTACCTGAACGGTAACAACTTTTAAAACTTTTTTTTTTGGCCTGAAATATTAGATTACAAAGAGGAAAACCAGTTCAAAAATTCGTTTGCTTATTAATCAAAAACTAGTTCAACAATTTTCTAGAACACTTTTTGCGTCCTTATTACTACTGAATCAGTTACTAACGAACGTTGTACAACATAAGCGTTCGAACAAAAGCAATTAATAAGGCCGTTACTAACGTACATAAGTAAAAAGCGCCCGCGTTTCGCAAACCATTCATACACAATAAAATAAGTACAATATTAATCAATTAATTCGAGAGCGAATTTATAATGGAGCCCCATTACACACGTGGGAGTGCCAAGCACGATATTATAATTTAAATAAATGCAAACAATACACGTATGACTTAAGACCGTACCAGTCTCACGTCCACATACGCTGCTTTATAAATGTTTAAAATATTTTAATTCGACTTTTTCTCTGTATATTTTTTTAAAAACATTGGAATCGGTGGATTTATTTAAACTGGTTATCCAACCTGAATGGCTTCGGCTTAACATTTCCTTTTAGTTTAGATTTGTTTCGCGGCAAATCATTTAAATGTTTGTTATCATCGGGGGCCCCGACACGAAGCAGGTAAGAAAAATTTCGTTTCACTTTCTTGTAAGCAATCCCGCCGAGCACGTGTAACAACATCGCGACCTGACGAAGACGAATTAGCTCGTAAACGAAACGACTTTGCCACTTAATCGTGCTTCACGAAACCAACTTCTGCCTGTTTCATATATATGTGATTTCTTAGGTAATCTTGTTTATGTTGTTATATAAACTTCAACCAACTTTCGAGATAAAGTACATATGCAATGTGCCCTTGTAAGTCTTCTAAGAAATTATATCAGAAATGTAAGTCCAATACATAGGTCGTTCTATTTTCATTCTTTAAATCAAATTAAATAATTTCTTTCTACAAAAAAAAGTATACGAAAACAGTTAATAATGACAACTAAATGTATTTTATTTTTGTGTGACCTTCTACCCAGAATTTGTCTAGATCATTATAGTAACTAACCACTATTCGTTAGTTTTTCATTCTTCAGTAAATTAATTATTGCATCCGGGTTATTTAAGCGACGTCACGGACATCGTCGTTCAACTTGTTTAACAACGAACGATGACTGGTAAAGGGCCACTGTTATTATGTCGCAGTGTAGCCCTTCGTGTAGATATTTATGGGGACAGCATGAACTACATTTGGATAGCAAGTTGTTTACTATAATCGCACTGATGGTGATAAACATCAAGTAGTTTTAATACAACAACGATACGTTTCAATCTGTAATTAATTAACTTTTAATTGTTATTATTATTACTACTATATAGTGAATTCCCCTTCAATTTTTTTTGTATAAGTATAAGAACTGAAGTTCTGAAGATGCCACTGTGCTGATGAAACAATTGTCATTAAGAGACAATGATAGTGTGGAAAAGATATTGATACTTTTACTGTTTAAATGCATGACGTAAATATCAACGGAAAGGGCGCAACATAATGCAGAACAAAACGAAGACGCCGTACGACGCTAATTAAAAAAATAAAGGAAGCAAAATTAATCGGAAGTCACTACTACAGTGCGTGCTTAGATGCGCTCAGCAGGTGGCTGATGAAAAGTACTCTCATCAGTGTAATTATATTCCTTGAGTTCACTTCGACTGCCACCGCTTTTAATTACGCCGCTTCGGCTAAAAAACGGGGTCTCCATTCGTACGCCCACACGAAATTTATTTTATGCCTTTGTTTCGCATTTACGAGCCATCAATGTCAAAAAGTGCAGCCGGCTGCCATGAATATCGTGGGTCTCATAGTTGCTGCCCCGCTCACATTAACAACAGGTAATATTACGCTCGACTTCGCTTATTAGAAAAAAAAAACAAAACTAGTTTTAAGTGTAGCACTTGATTCTACAGGAAGCTTTTTGAGTCATAACTCATTCTATATTTTTCTATATATTTCAGCAATTAAGCTTTCTATATAAAATGGCATTTTTTGGGCAGAAGATTCTTCTGCAGAGAAGAAGATCAACGATGATTTGATGAAGAACTGCATCCAACTGCTTAAGTTTTGTTGTCAATCTTCCTTCTTTCTTCAGAGTATAAGCTCGTTCCTTGGCAGATTTTGATATTAGAAATTTACTTTCTGTATATACCTTGAACATATGTGAAAATTGGAAATGAATTTCTTTCTGAAATATATGAGATTCTTCGCCTTATTTCATCGTGGAGGTTATTAAAACCGACCAGTTAAATGAAAGAATGTATCTAATGAAGCGAATTGGAAATCGTCGTGGACAACATTCGAATTAATTTTGTTCAATTTGGATTAACTTCGTTTGTAATTACGGAAAACGTAAAAAAAATAAAGATAAATCCGTGCGCCGGCGAGAAAAAATTTTCATTAAAATTCTTCCACTCATTTATTCCCAATTTCCGCCGATGCGAGTTCAGAATTAGGCGCACCGGCATTATGACGGTTGCCCTGATCGATCATGTTATTAACATTCGATTACGATCTTGCTCGTCGAGAGTCGGGACCCGTGAAAACGCGTGCGGTTGATGCAACGTAATGAGCTTATTTAATGTGGGCCCTAGCGTCGTCGTAGACGACGGCGACGGCGGCGTCGGCTAAGCTCCCCGTTACGGCACTGTTGCCCCAACATCGATTTCCTTATTTCATTACTTCGCTGAAAGTGAAATCAAAGCACACTTAACGTCACTTCTATTTACGCCCTCTCACTTCACCTTACGTACGACTAATATTTGTATTTTCGACGCTCATTTCCCTAATAAATAAATTATTCATGTCTCCCAAACATTATCCCACAACCACAATTTTGTCATATCTGACAACTCGTGGGTAGATATAAGTGAAGACACTAAACATTTTCTCAAGACCAGTGCGATAATGACGATGAGAATGATGATGATGTTCTTTCAAAGACTCAAACGTAACACTCAAGCCACACTTGAACTTCTTTGAATTCCTTCAAAGAAGTTCAAGTGTAGCTTGAGCGTTACGTTTGACTTCTTTGAATTCCTTCAAAGAACTTCAAGTGTGACTTGATTCTTCCGAATCGGGAAAATAATTTGACCAAAAGGCAAATCACCACTCTTATTTTATGAAGAAGATGAAAGAAACGATTCGAAAAGGTGTGAATTGAAAAAAGTTATTTGAAACCAGTTGGGATAACATAAACTTTACTGATGTTTTTGTTGAATAAATTAATGAAAGAGACAACCTAAATAAAAATTGGAAAAAAAGCTGAAAATAAAAATCAAGGCAGAATATCACACTTAAGCCATACTTCTTTGAACAAAGAATCAAGGAAAAATAGTAGGAGGGTTCGAATTTCAAATTGTGAACGTATTCGTTAAGCCAGGTTTTAACCTTTTTAAACAATCGACGTTCTACTGTGGGAAAATTTATTCACACTTACAAAAAACGATTGAGTGTTGAAAGAAAGTACAATAGTATAATAGTTTGTAAATTGTTTTTGATTACTATTTCTTTATCTAATAATGAAATTTCTGCTCCTGTGTCTATTAACTCACAAATGTTTATTTAATTTATTTGAATATTGATATATGGTAACTCATAATTTATAAATTCTTCATCTAATGTATCTAAAATGCAATTATTTAAATTTATTTGTTTATTTTCATTTGCAATTTTGTTTTTTATTGAAAATCCTGTTTTTTATGAACATCAGCCTTTGTTACATGAATGTTCTCATCATGTTTTTATTGTTTATATCTTGTTCGATATTCATTTTTATTTTGATATTTATTCACATATTCTTGCCTTTGGTTATTTTGTCTAATTCTATCTAAATTATTTACTTGTTCTCCTTTTATTCCTTTTTCGTTGTAATTTCTATTAAATTTCCTCTCAAAAGTTTTATTTCTATCATAATCATTCTTATTGTTTCTTTCAAAATTCATTTTGTTTGTTTGTATTGAATTAATGTTTCTATTTTGTATATTAACTCTTTCATTTGCAATATCTACTCTTTTTAATAAGTTTATGAAATCTGAAATATTATTAATATTGTGTAGTGCTACTGCTTGATTTACTTCTGGTTCGAAGTGTCTAACCATTTTTAACATTTATAATGTATTTTTCTCTTGTCAACCTCGTTCCTACTCTGTATTTTCCAAACATTAGATCCTCTCTTACCTTTCTTTGTTCATTAGCACTCCAATATTGCTTTTTAAATAATTAATTAATAAATAATTCCTCAAAATCATTAAATGATTTTACTTCCTCACTTACCATGTTGTACCATATTTGTGTATCTTGCTTTAAACTATTTCTTGCAATAAGTATTCTTTTTCTTTCATCGTTTACATCAACTATACATTCTTTTAAATTTTGCAAATATGCTAGTGGGTTAACTCTTTCATCTCCATAGAAATGTGGTAAGTTTTCTTTATTCCAATTGGTATGTGAACATTCATTATGTATTATTTGTTTTCCCTTAAATTCTTCCATTTTCTTTTCATATTCTGATTTTAGTTTTCCATATTTCAATTCTTGTTCATTACCATATTCCTCTAAATATTTCTTCTCTGTCTCTTTCTTGTTTATTTGCATATTTATTCAATTTGTTATTCAAATTTCCATATTTGTTTATGCATTCTTGGCTTATTTCTAGATCTGCTTTATTTAATTTTCGTTCAACTCCTCTTATTGTTTCTATGGTCTCTTTTTGTATAATCTCTCCTATATTTATGATGTTGTCTTTCATTTCTTCATTTATTCTTCGTGTTTCATTTATCAATTTCTTATCCAGTTCATTTCTTGACTCTTTTTTAAATTCTTCAAATAAGTTCAATAATTCTATTTTATTTTCTTCAATTTTCTTATTGACCTCTTCAATTATCTCTATTTTATTTTGTTCTAGTTTATTATTATTTTGCTCTAATTTTTGTGTAATTTCAGCATTATTTTGTTCTAATTTATCTCTAATTTCAGTATTGTTTTGTTCTAATTTATATCTAATTTCAGTATTGTTTTGTTCTAGTTTCTCTGTAATTTCTATTTGTTTTGTACTATGTTTCTTTATTTCTTCCATCATTATAGAAAGCATGTTTTTAATTTCTTCTTTTTCGTCTGACTTTGTTTCGATCTTATTTCTATCATTTCACCTTCACCAACTTCTTCTCTTTCTTCTGTTATTCTTTCTAACTCATCTGTTTTTGTTCTTGTAGATCTTGTCTTTCTTTCTGCCATTATGATTTTAGTCTTTCTTTAACCTTCTTAACTGATTTGAAATTTCAAAATGCCTCGAAGTTGGGCGCCAATTTATTATGTAGTGATATGGCCTAACTTTGGTGAAGCCAATTTATTATGTAGTGATGAATCCTTTTATCTTCTTATTTTATTGATTCTTTCTTTTCTTTTTGAATTTTTCTTTTTATAGGATTCCTCTTTTTATTTGTGAGGCTTTATTTATATCGTGAGTTCTTACAGTTAAGAAAGTCTTTTTATGATTTAGAATTTTAAAAAAAAATGTATGTATTGTGATTTCTAATTATTTTTATAAATCGATTCTTGATTTGGGAAGCCAAATGCATTCGTGTTTGAGAATGGGATCCTTTCATTACCACTGGTTCCATTAACAGTTAAATTTATGCAGAAGAATGTTTGAAAAAGCGACTGCTGCATTTTATTAATTGTCAAGATGTTTCATTTTCCACTACGGAATATTTGCGTATGAAGTTTATGCCATCAATGTTGTGCCGAAGAACTCCGGAACTATGCGTCTAACTGCTCTTAGCTTCGAGCTATCGAGCGCTATTGGAATAATCAAAAAACAACTCAAAAATATTAAGTCCAAACAATGACTTTCTCTAAAATGAAAGAAAGCAACCAGAAAGATGAACTGAAGAGACGTTCAAAAGTTATTGCGAAGCGTAAAATTTTAGTATTTTTTTGTAATATTTGGAGTACTTTATGAAATAAGCTTTAAGTGTCTTAGATTATTTTTTTTACATATCAAATTCTAGTACTTTTTTCGATCCCACATCTTTATTTAACCAAAAGGTGTATCCTTAATTTTTAAGCAAATGAAAGAAATGATTCGAAAAAGTGACGTGACAAAAATTATTTGAAACGAGTTGTCATAACACTCATAACATAAACTTTATTGAGTTGAAATTTCTCTTAAACAACTTAATGGAAGAGACACTAAATAAGAACTGAAAAAGAACGATGAAAATGGAAATCATGATTAAAATTGAAAAGAATTGGAAAGAAAATAAACGAAATATCAACAAGGACTTCATGTAATAGTTGGGTTGAGGAATACTCCTCTTAGCTTTAGGCTCCAATTACTATGGTCAAAGGGCCAACCCTACTAGAATTTAATCGAATTTAGGGGATTTTTAACGTGCCACAAATCGTATTGACACGGGACCTACGATCTTAGTCCCTATCCCATTCTCGATTGAACAAAAAAACGACCGGGTTGAGATTTGAACCCACACCATAAGGGTCTGAAAACAACCACGCAAATCTGTAGCCCACCAAGGCAACAGTAATCGTTACTATGGACAAAAGAACTTATGTGAAGAAGTTGTTATGAGAAAAGAATAGGTAAGAAATCAATTGCAGTAAGCAGCAATAAATAATCGTAAAAGTGATACAATGATTCATCAATTTTATTATACTTGCAAGTAAACTTTACGAATGAAAAATATGGCTGTAAGAGTTATGAAAATAAAATTCTTATGCTACACTTTTGCATTACAAATGTAAGTCAAAATGAAAAAGAGAAAAAGTCAAACTAATTTGTCCAAAAGCAAGTACTCATTCATCCATGAAACATTCAGTTTTATTACTGTACAATTTGCATATTTTTGGTTCACTGAAAGAACTACGAGGGGTGTTTTTTAAGTAAGTTCGTGGAATGGGATATAAAGAGAAGCATATTTCTTAATTTTCATTTTTCAATGTAATCTCCTCGAACAGTGATACATTTACTACATCTCTGTATTAGTTTTTGTAAACCTTCAAAAAAATAATTTTCTGACTTGCTCTCAAAATGTTCATTTACGACAGCTTCTAGGGATATTTCGTCCTCAAAACGTCTTCCACGAAGGTCCTTTTTCAGGTTTTCAGTCACTAGGAGCCAGGTCGAGACTATATGGTAGATGACTAATTTCTTCAAAGTTGCACGACGCCATAGCAGATACGGCAACGCGAGCCTTGTGAACAGGCGCATTATCGTAGAGTAAGATAACACCTTTTGCCAACTTTTCTCGCCCTTTTTGTCTTATGCCTCTCGCAAACGAGTTGGAATACTTGCATAGTATGCTCCTGTAATAGTCTCGCCCTTAGCCTTGTAATCTACAAGCACAATTCCTTGAGACTCCCAGAAAATTGAAGCCATTACTTTTCCAGCCGATTGCAGGACTTTGAATTTCTTTGGGGCTGGTCAACATTTCACATGCCGCTGCCTCGACTCTTCTTTTGATTCAGGATCATAAAAATGAACCCATGTTTCATCCCCAGTCACAATCCTGCTGATAACATCTGCCTGATTGTCCCCACAGAGCTCTAAAAATTGCTTACAACAATCAACGCGGTATTGTTTTTGATGAGGTGTAAGATTTCAGGGGATCCATCGTGCACTGACCTATGACATTCCAAGATGTTCATGAAGAATTTTGAAGGCAGTTGTTTCGGAAATTTTGAACATTTTTGCGATCTCCTTCAGTTTTAGTCGACCATATTCCATAATGGCAAGTTCAACTTTCATGATTTCGTGTGTCGTCACGTCACTTGGTCTTCCAGAGCGTTCATCGTCTTCTAAGGATTCTCTGCCTTCTTAAGTAAGCGTGACCACTTATAAATCATAGTTTTACCAGGGCAGGTATCTCCGTAAACATCTCTCATTTCGTTTAAAATCATATCTACACTTTTTCCCTGCTTTGTGAGGAATTTAATAACCGCACGAAACTCGATATTCCACATTCTCAAAGAATTTGATGTATTTACTTAATCTTTTAACTACTGCGAAACCACTATTATAAATATCGGTATGAAATTTGACGTTTCTACCCAGAAATGATTCACAATTAATATTAGAAAATTAAATGTTTGTTTTTCCATCGCCAACTTAGACATTCCGCGAACTTAAAAAATTGCCCTTGTATAAGAAGGAGAGGAATTTGAAAATTTTGGAGACGATGTAGGGCGTATTATGCATTGTTGATTTTTATACAAATCGACGTTGCAGACTCTGGAGACCTAAGATTAATTGTTTTCATCCATTCCTTTTTATTTTTTCCTTTGGCTTCCTAGTTCGTCGATCTGTATAGATCCTTTCATTTGTTTGTTCTTTTTCCAACTGATCTTTGACTTTCTTAAATCGCTAAGGTTTTCTAATTCCTAATGTTTTCCTCTCTCTTCTTTACAACCCGTAATTCTGAATCGAACTCCACGGTTTTCTGTTTTATGGAGTCATTTCGTGTTTCTAGAAATCTTTTCAACTTTAATTGCCCCTATACATCTTTATCCTTAATTTTCACTTTTTCTTTCTCTTCATTTTTATTGTTGATTGCAAATTACGTAATTACAATTGATGGAGATTCTGTAAAATTAATAGAAATGTGGCGACGTATATCATGTTTCGTTTTTTGGTATTGCTTTCTAACCCCATTTCGTCTTGCATTTGCTTCTTCTCTTTTGACAATCCTTTTTGCTTATCGTTTCCAAACAGCAGGCACTGGCGTCTTTGATTGTTAATTGTCCCCTTTGTGTTAATATCAGGATGACTTCCATCGTTGACTTATATGCGACCAAAATTTTTTTTTTGGGTACGCTTTCACCAGTCTTTCTTAAATCAGAGATTTTAAAAATCAGTAACCAATTTTTGTTTAATAAATTAATAGTTCATATTTAATAGAAGACCTTTATATACAAGAACTAGTCTCATTCTAAATTTGAATTCGTAAGCGTAAATATCAATAATTCCGTGTTCACTTTGTTTGGAAAAGTGTAATAAACGAAATTCGCTACAACTCTCCAGTTCCGAACATACATATAAGAATTCCCCCAACACAACGTGCGGACTGAAGGTCACTTTTAGGGTTTATGTTATTTGCCTTTAATATAAAGCCGACTAAATGAACGTCAGTATCCAAAGACTGGGGGAGATTTATTCAGTCTGATAAATTGGGGATGTAACGTTACAAGATTATTACGGGCAGCGTACGCATAACTTAGACATTCCGGGTTTTCAGAACACGACATTCTGGCATTTTTTTGTGGAAGAAGTCGGTGAAAGATTTTATATAAAATCACAACATGTGGATTTAGTAAACAACACATAAATAATTTCTATAAGGATTAAATAATAAAATCAGAATTTGTTTACAACTTTATTACCGTTCCAAGTAATAGATAATTTCTTCGTATGTAATTCAGAATAAAATTTAACTCATACTAAAAGATTTTAAAACAACGTATTGTTTCACTTAAATAAATATTTAGGAATTTTAAAATTAAATTAAATGCAATATTTTAAAAGTGCCAATCATAAAAGTGTCTATTAAAAATACGCATTCCTCTTATACAGGGTTTTCATGTAGCTCGCAAGGGCCAACATATTTCCAGAACTACGAACTACGAAAGTAAGTTATTCTATGTTATACTGACGTTATGATTTTCAGGTTCACAATCATTTTTTTTTTGTAAAAATGTTAACTTATAGTAGGATGTTCCTGAGGGTTAAGTTAATGGTAACGCCCTGATGTTAATTTAAGCAGTCTGACTTAAACGTAGAAAATTTTCCTCAATTAGTTAACGTCATTAAGAACAACATGCAAGCTGCTAACTAATTATAATAATTATAGTTCAAAGCGAGAGAGAGAGGAAAAGAGAGGACCCTATCGTACAAAAGCCGCTACTAATCAACGGGGCTGTAATGTCTATGCCCCCTACCCCAATCCACTTCCGACAAACAAAAACCTTTTTCCAATACAACGCGAGTCAGTGAATAAATGAAAATGAAGGACTATTGGTTTTTAGCTTTTGTCTGTTGTTCAAATGAGTGTGTGTTCGAAAATCAGTTAGGAGAACAAAACGATTCAGCCCGACAACGAATACGCTTTAGCAACCCCGATGCACGCTTTACCCCTACCTACGTACCTCCAGCAGAACGGACTACCCTTACCCACTCTATAATACACCACACGTCTATGTATTTTTATTCTTTGTGATTAGTCCGCAGCATTTTACTCTTTTCGCGCATGACTTTTTGTAACTGGACGCTTCAATCTGTAATTTAAAAACACGCAAATGTAAGTATTGATTTTTAATAAAATTCATTTTTTCGGTTGGCAACTCGTTCCACCAATCGCAATCAGAATCAGTAATGGGCAAATGCTGCATAATTAACTAATTATAAAATACATTTATGACATTTTTGTAGCGGCCATTATTATCACGTTGCCAATATTTATAAATCTTCGTTCCGGCGTTATTAATGCGCCAACGGCAATTTTTATTTCGGTCCGCATTACAAAATGCAAATGAATTTATGCGTTTCATTGTGCTCCTCTTTTTTTTCCAGAGAGTAACTATACTCATACGAGGACCTCAAAATAGGAAAAAAAAAACAACGATCGTTTGATTACGGTTGTTACGTTAACACAAAAAATGTTCTATAGGGGCAAAAGCTGCTAATTAAAAGCACCATCGCGGATGGTCTTATGTAAAACAGGTTTAGAGAATTCGTGAAACGATGATTGATGGCGAAATATACATAATTTACAACAGGTAGAAATGAGGTTAACATCGTCGCTCTTGTGCAAGAAATACGTTAGGTGTTTCACGAAATACACCTACAACAATTACATGTACCACTACACTCACTAAAGTGTACAAAACAATTATTAAAACTTCATGACAAAATATGTTTTAATTCTAACCATCACATCGTCCAATGGCTTTGAGGATTGTCGTTGATAATGCCAAAAAATTAATCGTTCTATAATAATTGCAACTCACTAATGAAAAATTGATGTGACACAGCTCTAGGGTACGCTCAGAATATCTCTATCTTCTAATATTACATGAGGTTAAAACAAGATGATCATACTAGATCAGCGAATCGAAAATGCTATTGTTAATATTTTTTTCTGAATCGCAAAAAATATCTGGATGCATTGGATCAGAAGTGCAATCCTTAGCTTTGAGGGATGATTTACAACTGCCTTTCCCCAATATACACTCTAACGTAAATGTTTGGGAAACATTTTTCGGAATTAAAGTCATTTCGTTTGTGTGTCACACGATTAATAGCGAAATTAGTCAGCTAAATTGAACTGAATACGTTTAAGAAAACGGTCACGTATTCCAGTTAGCGTTTGGTTTTAATAAATATTAGAAAAAATCCAGCCGTTGAATGAAATAGCACATACCTCAAAAACCCGGAAGAGAATGCCGGTGGAGTATTGAGAAATATTTGCAAATCATTCTAAAAATATAATCAAATTGTGGTTTCTCATTTACGCTCGTATACATAAAATGGTACACCGGCGGATTAAAGAAAAAATACCTTTCACACCATTGAAAGGAGCTTTAAACTTAAACATTTTGTACTAGCATAAGCGAATTCAAAATGAATTAAATCAGTGATACTTCTTGGTCACCTGAATAGCAGGTTGGAATCGTTCTTCTGCCGACGTTTTGTCGTGGACCATGGGAGACTTTTTTTGGGTTGCTACTATTGGTTGTTTTTCTCTTCCTTACTGGGGTGTTGTGATTCATTGCTACATCGTTGGGAGAAGAAAAAAGATTCGGGCGATTTATGGCTAGTTGCACCCAAACACTTAAATTGAGCTTACATTTAAGTGCAAGTCATATTCTAAGTGACATTTAAGCGTTTGGTGCAACAGGCCATTAAACAAATTGAAAACCCTCCGCTGCATCAAATCAGTGTTTTTTGACATTTCTTTATAAAATATCTCTTCAACATGAACCACTATTTGCCTACTTATAGTTCTTATATGAGAAATCCGCTGTTTCAGTTCAGTTACTGAACTGTACTAAATTCGTTCCATTTCCATACATTTTAAAAGCACAAATATTTCGCTAACTTTATGTTTATAGTATTACAGTACAACAGCTGCTGAAGAGGCCCCAAATAGGACCGAAACAGCTGTCCAGAGGATACTTGAGGAATCCATTGCAATCAAAACTGACTTACAACAAATTTACAAAGCTTTTAAATTATGCTTTGAGAGCAAGATTGGCCACCTTGTGTGTGATGACTCATTAGTCGGCTTTCACACTAAAGTAGCATGCTGCGTGATACTTGCATCTTTTTAGAAGTAGCGTGCCGCGTAGCGCATCTTAGAATTTTACTTTCACATCAAGCTAGCATAGCAAGACTATGCGATTCGCGAATTGGCAGTGTCTTGCGAGTTATTATAATCAAGCTGAAGCTATGAATCCGAAGATGAAGCTATGGCGTTAATTGTAGCGGTGGTTGTTAGGAGGAGAAAAAGAAAGAGAATGTGTGATTGTTAAAGACCTCCATACTGTTTGTAGCACGTGTATGAAATGATGAAAAAGCAACAAGAACCACAACATTGTGGTTCCTGATGGTTTGATGTCAGCATGTTGTCAAGAACCCTCGTTTAGCTTGACAATGTTTTAATTTAAGATGAAACCGCGGTCTCTACTGAAGTAGCGTAGCAAAATATAGAACTTATCCTATGAGCTAAGCTGCACGTTGCAAGTGGCAGGTCGCATGTTATTTATTTATCAATTGTTTACACAGGTTCTGAAATTAATGGCATGCAGCGTGCATCCAGGATGCAAGTAGCACGTAGCATGCCACTTAGGTGTGAAAGCCGCCTTAGGCAGCAAACTGATTGTCATTTGTCAATTCTCACACAATGTTAGATCAAAAATCGTCCACAGGATGTTGCGACCTAAACTATGGATTTAAACTTATAGTTTTGATACTTTTTGGAATGATTTCAATAGTAAGTTTCCTTGTCACAATTTTCATTTATTACAGTCCAAGATCGGTTAATGATCAGATATTTACAATCAAACAGTTAATGGCGAACAGTTACGAACATAACTTGGCAGTACACGCACTCCTTATTGACTTCAGACAAGCCTACGACAGACTTAACAGAGAAAAAATATTTCAAAGTATGAAAGTACTAGGAATTCGAACAAAAATAATAAGGATGGTGACCACTTCCAAATCACAAATGGGGTATGTCAAGGGGATCCAATGTCAACATCACTCTTTAATTTCGCATTGGAAAGGGTACTACGCCAAAGTAAAATACATACGCAAGGAAACATTTATAGTCATATGCACCAATGCCTGACGTTTGCTGACGATCTTGTAATAATAACTAGAAGAAAAAAAGAAATAATAGAAGTAATAAAGAGGCTCGAAAAGGCGGCAAGGGAAAACGGTTTGGAAATAAACGAAGAGAAAACAAAATATATGGTGATGAGGAATGGGAACGAACAGACAAGAAAAGATTTGACATTTAAAATTACGGTGGATAACAAAACCTATAGGTTCAGGATCGTCAACAACGTAGGGTATCTAGGAGTTAATATAAGTAACAGAAATTCGGAAGAGGAAGAGATAAATGCAAGATTAATAAAAGCGAACACAAGTGCTGGATCACTAAGGATAATATTAAGCTCTAAATTGGTATCTAGGAAAACCAAAATAAGAATATACCAATCGATAATACGGCCCACTTTATTATATACTAGCGAATTGTGGATTTTGAACAAGAGTGAAGAGAAGAACTTGGAAATGTGGGAAAGAAAAATCCTCAGATGAACATATGGAGGAAAGATAACAGGTAACATATGGGAAAGACGAACGAACCAAGAAATAATTGATCTATAACAAACTCCAGCCTTAACAGCAGTCATTAGGTCTAAAAGAATACGTTGGTTAGGACATGTGAGACGATTGCCAACGAACCGAGCAACGAGAATGGGACTGGAAAGGTGCATAGGTGGAAGAAAGAAAAAAGGCAGGCCGAAGAAAAAATGGTTAGAAGCTGTAGAAGAAGATCTTAACAAATTAAATATCAGAAAATGGGAAAAGCAGTCAGAAGATAGGAAGAAATGGAAAACAATAGTCACACAAGCCTTAGGCCTACAAGGCCTGTAGAGTTGTATATATACCGTGATTTTATTTTAACGCGAAACATTGCTGTTCATATTACTATGGAAACTAATTCCAATTTTTAAAAAAGTCGTTGCGATCGTCGCGTCGTCGTTAGGGCACAGTGAGGGTTTCGTACGTCATGTCAAATCAAATTTGTCCATTTTAATTTGGAACATCTGTCAGGTGAAGAAAGTTAGTGAAAATGTATCCGGAGGAATTACCCCTGGACAAGTAACTAATGCAATTAACAACTTTTATACTCATTTAGGATGAGGATGCAGATAAATGAAGCAAGGTAAATGAAGATATTTTTAAAAAATTGTTGTGATATTTGTTTTGATTTAAAGAATTTCTGTTGTCTTTATGTTTTAAGTTTACTTATATTAAACAAAAATAAACTTATCTTGTGTAATTGAAAGAGTCGCTATTATTTTGTAGTACAAGTATGTACGGTTGCGGAATCAAAAAAAAGCATACAAGTCTTAAGTCGTTTAGGTTATATTTTGCAATATTAGAGTAGTGTAAATCGATCTCTGTCAGATTGACATAAACGCTGACGTAAAATGACACAATGCATAATTCGTCATGTCAAACTTTCACTTTTAGGAGTCAACAAGAAAGCCATAGATTGTGGTAATAGTAAACTAAACTGAGAATTCATTTACGATAAAATAACATACACAAATATATTTAACAAATTAATGTCTAATGCTTCACAGCAGCTCCATTATTTCTCACAACACTTTACAAACGCTCAGGCATTGAATAAATACAAGAACGGATATAGTCAGGGGAAAGTTCATTCCCAATTTCTTCAATCTTATGTAATAATTCGTGTGCATCTGCAGGTCTAAAATGAACGGCGTACATTTTCTTCACGATATAACCCCAAACATGTTCAATGGGGTTGATATCTGGGCTTCTGGAAGGCCATGGCAAACGCATAACGTTATTTTCTTGAAGCCAGTTTTTTACAACTCTAGATGTATCTTCTTAGTGACCACTCTTCTCTAATTAGTGTAATTATTTGCGGTTTTTGGGCAACAGCTAAATGCGGCATGTTACTGTCGGTATGTCACCTTGACAATTATTTTGACGTAAAAGTCGAAAATATTTCAAACAAAGTTAAGTTCACAGCAAGACATTTTGAGTGTATGCTTTTTTTAATTCCGCAACCGTACCTATATCGAAATCATTAATAACAGAACAGATTCTTGACAGCTGTCATCCCATGTTCTATTTCAAAAAGGGTAGTTTAATTTACAAATTGTAAATGTTGCTATGGATTCTCAGATTCGTACGTAACAGCCAAGTGCAGCAATGTTTCATGTTAAAACAAATTCACGGGATATATACAGTCCAACCACATATACATTTATTACAGATATTATTCGTATATTTTCTTCAATTTTCTCTTCTTCTTCTTCTCAGCCGTGTTCTCATTGTTGAAAAGTTCTGGTTCCATATGGTATTTTATGACTTTTTCTATGTTTGCCTTTTGTCTCTCTGTAATGATTAACTCCGTTTCTTAACTTGTTCAATCGACTTAGAGGTATTGATCTTATGGTCTCTTTTTCCCTCAATTTTTTTTAACTTGGACGAGATTATAATCATTAACCTATTTGTGTATCCATAATATGCTTCGTCATCATATTGTTGATGTATCTATTATGCCTTTTTCTTGGATGAAGATGCGTTCATCTTTTCAACTATCCACGAAACAGTTCGAAGGAGATAATTCATTTTCTATCCCATTTGCTTCATCTTCCAACTTCTTACGTCATTTTTCGGTTTTTAGCTAACCTGTCTGCATGTACAATTACATATCTGGCAGATTTATCATCGTAACACATCCAACTTATATATCTTTGGTCCCATATTGTTAATGGCAGCTAGGTAGCGAAGCTTTCTATTGCCTTGAGTTCAGGAAATCGTTTAGATGAGTTATTATTTTATTTTAATCTTATGAAAAGCTAAAAGCAATTGTAAATTTATGTCGATAAATAGAAAATATACATTATGTATAGACAAAATAAGTGAAAGATAGAAGATATGATGAAAGCCATACCTCAAGGAATTATTATTGTTACGATATCATCACAAATGATGTCCCGTTACAGATCCCAAACAGAAAAAAATATATGTACATCTGACGTCATAAATATCTTCACAACAACCCATAAAATTGGATTTCGTCAAATTTGGAAAAAGTAATAGATTCTACATCATATTTTTCAAATAAAAACAGGGAAAAATTATTTAGATAAGCAAGTTCTAAAGTTGGAGCATTTCGAAAATTGATTGATCTACTGGCTTCAATTTTTTTTTGCCTTATCGAGTTTCAGATTGTAATTGTATATTAACTATTTTAGAGGATGGGCTAAAGTATTTGCTTCATGAATGGTACTTTAGTAAAATAAGATTTGTATATTTTGGACACGAAAAGAATCGATTCTTTTACCTTAGGATAACAGCTTTTCTTGTTCCTTTTGATCGATTAATAAAAACGAGATGTATTTATAGTTTATTTTTAATATCAAGATAAGTAATTGTTTGTAATTAATTTACAGAAACGATCCGGTTTAGCCGGAGAAATAATTTCGTTGTTTATTCCACAATCTAAGAGGGTTATTTTGCAAGGGGTTAAACGTTAAAACAATAGTGCTGTAATGAGATTGCCGAAAACGGCTTTATCATATAAATGACAAATCCACGTAGGCATTGAAATGCTCATTGTGTATAAATAAATTAGCGTGCTCGGTACGAAAAGGATACATAATTGAACTCATATTTCATTCATATAAATCACTAATCTGACCCTTTGAGTGCTTTGTGAAGTTGGTTACAATAACGTAAGCAAGTAGCGGGTAGGGTTTGAGGTGCAAGGCACCGTGAAATTACACTAGTGCGGGCTCGGGAAGTTCCCTTGGGCAGCCTGGTCCAACATCCATCTCCCGGGTCACTGTCGGGCCCACTGGACAGGCCAAATAAACACACTCCTACCACCGCCATCCCCAACACTGCAGGATGAGGACCGCTGTTTAATGCCGGCTAGAGCGAACTTAATGAGATATTTATACAGTAATCCATGAATACCACACGTACGACTAGTAAGTGGATATATCTGCTCAGGGTAATGCTGTTTAACACAACTAAACAACATTACGCATTAACTTATTCCATAAATAAATTTATCTCTGATTGTTTGCGCCTGCTTGATTTTCAACATTTGGAAACCACCACCAAATTGTCTCGCAAACCCTAAAGTAAACACACAAGATTAATTCCATACATTGCTTATATCATAGCTAAATCTATTATAATTTCAACGTAGGATATTTTTTTTATCGAATTGGTTCTTGCCCAACAAGCGATTCCGATAATGTTTCATCTAAAAACTAATTTATCCATGACAAATTGAGTGAGTTTTTCGAAAAACTAAAACCAATCAGGGTTGCAAAATCTGTCAAATTAAATTGCAATGAAAAAGCATTAATCCTGCAGTAACTAATCAGTCAATCAGAAGAAGGAAAATAAATGCCAATTAAATAGTAATGACAAGAGGCTTTAAATTCTGCCTTTTTTCTGCGTTATTTAATTATGGCCGTTTAAATCAGGAATCATCAAATTACACTGAGTTCAAAAAGTCATTAGGGTTAAATCGATTATGGATTGTGGTCAACGAAAGATTGCTTTTCCATTAATCGATTAATTGTATAAGTTTAAATGCTTTGAGAAGACTAATCGGCTGCTTTTCGATTATCTTCAAATAAATTCAAATACAATCATTATAAAATTTTCAAAATTAAATTTAATGGTGCAATACACATAAGTTACCAATTATTTTAAATTCCTTTTGATATTTTCAAAGATGTTCTTATAATTTAAATAATTTCTGTAAAATATGACGTTGTTCCCTTAATATCTTAGTGACTCAACAATATAAATTGTACTCAAACAAAAAAGAACAGGACCTCAATATGCACAAATTAGATTCACAAACAATAGATCATCAAGAAAAAATTTTTGTAAAGGAAATGATTAAATGTCCTTTTTAGATATACAATAGGTAAATGTGAATGTCAAAGCTTGAAGCTTAATAGAAAGTTAGGTCTATAGTAATTACGGCATCGCTTTAACGTTCATATATATTAAAGCCAGAAAGTTTTAAGCAAAGACAAATCATGCAAATTAACGGCGGATTAACGTACCCCTATGCATATAAGCTCACACATCAAAACTTGCGTAGCATGCGTAACGACGAAGTAATACATTACTCGGGATGAGGAAGTGGATGTGTACCCGTTTGTTGACGGAACTTAGCAATAATTCCGGAATAGGACTATTGCATACAGGCAGGAACTTACCTTAGCGCTTGTCACGGCTGCCAAAACAAACGACAGTTTGAAAATTCGTTCCCGAAAAAATTGGCAACCGTATATTTTCCTGGCACTGACAGCAGATTAGCGCTTCGTACGTGTACATCTGCATTCACATTTTTGCTTATAGTTTTTAATAAAAGCCCGTAATTTATGCACGCAGTTGCGCTGTCATCTGCATAATAGAAAACTCAATCAGATGCGCATTAAAAACAGGAAATAGTACAGGGCATTTATGTCGTCGATGTGCACTATAAATTACGGGAAAATTTGAGGAAATTATCAACTCTGTGCCATGTGTGAACGTATATTTATGTATTTACGAGCTCTCTCAAATCTGCGCAAAAAAATTCTGTCTTGCAGTCCAAAATCGATATGCACACGTTTATGGAAAAGGGAAAAAATACAACACATTTTATGTTTGGTCATATATTTTTTATTTGTACAAAATAAGAAGATAGACAATAGAGGCAAATATTAATGTCTCCTTTTATCATGTACTTGATTGCCTTCAAAATTATTAGGTCGGGCCTTGGAGTTAATTGTTAATATCTAACAATTTTTAAACAGTGTATCAATCACACAGTCACGCAAGTGTGACGTGTCGATGGAGACATGACGCACCCTGTATATACCGGCTGTCCCAAAATGGATGGCGACCGGTGATGTATAGAAAACGGTAATACATACAGCTTCAGCAAAATGAATTATATGCAATGTGACCATGAGAAATTCAAGGAAAATATTTTTAGGTATCAGATTTGACCACAAGGGGGCGCAATCAATAGGCTCAACAATAAATTTAGTGATATTAACCAAAGTTTCAGTATAAGGAGTAGCTTTGGTAACGCCTTCGGAAAGTGAAATTAATGCTGCACATCTTTGTTTTGAGATTTATTATCGTATCCCTATTAATAAGAGTAGAGGAAAGAGTTGAATTAATTAGTTTCAAAAATCCTATCACTTCTGCACCCTGCATCAGAAATGAACGAATTCAGGCTCGATTGAATTGGAATTTGAAGCTGATCTAAAAGTGGCGCTCAGTGACTCCGGCTACTTCCCAAGCAACACCATTTCGTTTATTAGACGGTTTATATACGACAAACAGGGATATTTTTGGTAATGGTATATAGAATACCAAAAATATTCGTATTTTAATGGTACTATTAGTTACCGTAGGATAAGTGATGCGTTAATTAAACGTTTTCATTAAAATGTAAAATGTCGCGACTTGCAAAACACGTTTATTCCATCTTATCATCCATCTTATCAATGTATCATTAAAAATTTAAAATATAATCTCAAAATAGTATATTATTATACAAGTTTCACAAGAAGGCTTATTGTAACACGAGTGGGGTTGGGGTACGACTAGCGAAGCGTAGCGAGCTAGGAGTGCCCCAACGGAACGAAAATATGAAACAAAAATATGAAAAATATTGGATCTTCTTAGTATATGGGGAATTTTAGTTGTAATGCGTGGCAACACTGAAAACCTTTCGTTTTAATCAAAAGTCACATTAACAAGTTATTAATTTTTCTTATCCAGCTTCATTGTGAGTATATTGTTAAGTAACAAATAAATACTGAGCTATTTTGTAAAATCTATTAAATATTTTCAATTAAAAATGACTAAAATTTCCCCAAAAACAGTGTCACAATGAGCTTCATTGTGAAACTGTTTTTGGTGTCACAATGAATCCATTGTGAACGCAAAGTAGAAAAAATATAATAAATGTTTAGACGTAACAAGTTCAAAATATTTATCCAAATTGGTCTTGTGATCCTTGTTACAAAGTAAATTTTCCATAAAAATACTAACATTTTGGCCTAGTTGTACAATGCCAGTTTAAATTTAAGCTGAAGTTTAAACCCATAACGATTATTGCAACAATTGTTTCGGGTTTCGGTTTAAAGTTAAGCTGGAATTATACCACTAGACCTAAATGAGACGTGAGCTTAAAATATGAGTAACTTATAAATTTCGCCGCGAGATGTCGCGACCATAACAAAAATTGTAAAATATTTCATTGATTTGTAAGATTGTCTTCTAGAACGTCATCTCTTGTTCAAAATGAGTAGCTTCTGATACGCGAATATATCTAAGACTTCTCCTAAATATTAATTTTACTGAACAAAACAAAAGAAAGTCTACGGGAAGACGAGGAAACCAATGCCTTAACCTAAATTGTGATGCCTTTGATTGATTTTGTGAAATTGTCTTCTAGAGCGCCATCTTTTGCCAGAAACTGGTAGCTTCTGATGTGAAGATATACCTAAGGTTTTTGGGTTCTCCTAAATACTAATTTTACAGAACGAAACAAAAGAAAGTCGACTGGAAGACGTGAAAACAGACGCATTAACTTAAATTGTGATATCTCTGATGGATTTTGTAAAATAGTTTCCTAGCGCGCCATCTCTTGCCAAAAACTAGTAGTTTCTGAATCGCAGGTGTAGTTAAGGTTTTTAGGCTTCTCCCAAATATTAATTTTACAGAACAAAACAAAAGAAAGTCCACTGGAAGACGCAAAAACAGACGCATTAACTTAAATTGTGACATCTCTGATTGATTTCTATAAAATTGTCTTCTACAGCGCCATCTCTTGCTCAAAACTGGTAGTTTCTGACACGGATATATACCTAAGGTTCCACAGTGTTCTCCTAAACTCATTTTGTAGAACAAAACAAAAGAATTGAACGGGAAAATACGAAAACTCGTGCCTTGATCTAATTTGTGTCCACCTCGGATTGATTTTGTAAAATTAACTTTTAGATCTAGAGCGTCATATTTTGCCTAAAACTGGTAGTTTGTGATTCGGAAATTTGGTTAAGGTTTTTAGGCTTTCCCTAAATGTTAATCTTGCAGAACAAAACAAAAGGTAGTCGATGAGAAGATACGAAAATCAATTCCTTAACCTAAATTGTAGAAGTTTCAATTTCAAATGCGTGCCAAAATCAACCACTCTTCATTGGGTGGCAATTATTGCTTCGACGAATTCAGGGCGACATCTGTTGACCAGATCGCTTCTACTTTTCGTAAAATACACAACCTTTGTCACATAACGATTATTTACGATAGCTTTTCAACAGAAGTGCCAACTATGGGATAACTGCTGCTCATTAAAGTTGTAGTTTATAAGTCAAAACCGAAGGAACTTTCTTGTCCATTACAACTACAAGTGATCAGAAAATACATATATAATTACTACAAACGATGAGACACTTATTAAAGTTGAATTAAATTTCAACATTTCGCTATACGTTTCGGTTTGGCAGCTTCTTTAGAATAAGTTCTAATAATATAAACACGTATGATTATAATAATTTTATAGTTTCAAAATATACGTCTAGTATAAACCATGTATAAACATTGCGCGTACCATATAAAATATACATTTTGTGTAAACGTTATATTTATCCCATAAAAAGACGTTAGTTAGACTGTCACTCATATAAATAAATACTAGTCTACAATGTCCTACATTTAAACTAAATTCAAGACGTGTTTTAGACATATTCTATACTTTGTGTATTGCATGGGTTTGTTATAAATTTGTTAGATGGCGCTGTTTACAATGGTAATAATTATTCCCAGTTTTCTTAAAAAAATTAAATGGAAAGTTATACAGTGCACTCGCGCTAACGTGAACCGTGCTTAACATGAACTCCTGCATAACGTGAACACCTAAATTTTAGCATTGGCCACTGTCTAACGTGAACAGTGTACCTCGCTAACATGAACATGAATGAGTTACTTTATATATATATACTATAGAAATTTACAACATAAGTCCAAAGAATCACTTTTTACTTCAATTTTTTTCCAAAAATACATAATATGTAGTACATAAATAAAGGTTGAAAGTGATGTGTCATGCTTTTAATTGTTTTTAAGAGATGAAGACTGCATTTCGGAAACATGAACAATCGCGCAAAGTCCAAAGAATCACTTCTTACTTCATTTTTTTCCAAAAATACATAATATGTAGGACATAAATAAAGGTTGAAAGTGATGTTTCATGTTTTTAATTGTTTTGACTGCATCTTGGAAACATGAACAATCGCGCAAAGTCCAAAGAATCACTTCTTACTTCATTTTTTTCCAAAAATACATAATATGTAGGGCATAAATAAAGATTGAAAGTGATGTTTCATGTTTTTAATTGATTTGACTGCATCTCGGAAACATGAACAATCGCGCAAACATGAACACAGCTGGTTTTAATTAGTTCACGTTAGCGCGAGTGCACTGTATTTATTTTACAGTGGTTACAAAGCTTCCAAAAATGTGATCATTTTGGTGAAAACCCAAAATTGATATTGATTATTATCAAATGAATCTATTAGTTCATGATATTAACGGATCGAAAAAGTTCAAACAATTGTTATCGAGTAATAGTTTTCATTTTGAAATTAGCTAATAGGAATTTTATTAATATTAAGATATTAATAATAATAATAATAATTTTCAGATCATATTCTGCCTCAGAAATAATTCTTGCTTTAAGCGTTTTTGAAAAACGGATAGTGAAAGAACCTTCAAATCGTAATTCAAATTATTTAAACATTTAGCCGCATTATAGCAAAAAGATCATTTGAAAAATATAGATTTATGTTTTTGAATGTCTATAATATCCTTGCGGCGAATGTTTATATTATGGGTATCCGTCCGAAATCTAATCTTTGCCAGAAGGTATGGAGGAGTTTTAGTGTATAGTAATTTATGACACAAACATGCAAAACGTAAAGTCCGTCTATTATTCATATTTAACCATCCAGAAGCAGTCAGTTTGTGAGAAATTCGATGACGCCTCCTAATACTATACATGAATCGAAGGCAAGAATTTTGCATAACTTGTATGCGTGGTAAGAGTAACGTGATTTGTGGCAAAGTTAATGAACGACAGCGTTCCTTACCAAACAATAAAAAGCAGCATCTTTCTGGGTTAATCTTTAAGGAATGCTTAAGTGACGACACTTTAGATAAATTGCACAAATCTTGGTTAACCCGACGAACAGCGTCTGGCAACAAGTCGACCGAAAAAAAGTGATATAAGTGATATACATATACTGACAGTTGAAGTCAAATAAACTATGGAATCTGTAAATGTATATAGAGAACAGTAAGGGGCCCAGAGTAGATCCTTGGGGAACTCCTGACTGAAGTATGTATTAACTTTTCCGAGTACAAATAATTCCCAAATAATTACGGAAATATCTAAGAGCAGTATTATCTAAACCAGTAGAACGCAAGATGCTTAAAAGTACCTCATTAAATGGAAAGCCTTGGACAAATCAAGGAGTACCTCAGTAGCTCTAAAGACATCGCTTTAGCCAAAGCAGCAGTACAACTGTGACCAGCTCTGCTTAAAAGCATCTAATTGTTTCTGGGAACAGAGAATAAGAACAATGACAAGACAACAAACAATCACAGAACACAAACAATATATTAGTAATCAATAGTTTAGATCGCTATATCCTGCGACCGATTTTTGACCTAACATTGTGTGAGAATTGACAAATAGCAACTAATTTGCTAGTTAATAAGTCATCCCACACAAGGCGGCCAAGCATGCTGTCAAAGCATATTTTTAAATTTTTAAAAATTTAAAAATCTTGTTGCAAAACGGTTTTGATTGCAATGGACAGTTGTTTCAGCCCTACTTGGGACCTCTTCAGCAGAAGCGTAGCTCGAGAATTGCTGAAGAGAAATGAAAAAGATGCACGAGGAATCCATTGCAATCAAACTGACTTGAAACAAAATTTTTGGTAACAACTTAGTGGTTAAATAAAAGCAATGAACAATAAACATTTTAGCTTTGTTTTGGTTATTATTTCAGAACGATTCCCGAACTGTGCAGAACTGGTTGCACTTGAGCGTTCAATTCTAGAACAGTTCTGTGGTAGTTCTGGTACTGTATAAACCAAAACAGAAGTTAGAGTACATTCTACCTACTTGTAATAAAGTACCTTGTAAATAAAAATACTATGTTAATTTTAACTCTACTCACATATACTGGATTAGTTATTGAATAATCCATGTATAATCAGTACCCAATTCAAAATTATATTTTAGGCAAAAGTATTTTATAAAAACATTTCTATTATTTTTTCTTAATTATATGAATAGTTAATTATATGAAGCTTATTTTGATTAATATAATACAGCAATACTGACTGCATAAGATTTGCGCACGTACGAACTCGGAATTCCATATCAGTTCCTAGTAAAAAGTAGGAACTGCTGTAACTGTTCTAGAACGGTTCTGGAACAGTTCCAGAAATTAACCAAAACAGTGAATTGTTAGTTCGGAACTAATTCTGAACGAACCAAAACACTAAAAGCATAATACGCATATGCGAACAGTTTCAGAACAGTTCCAAGTTGGAACCAAAACAAAGCTTTTATAAGTGTTCAAATTTCTGGGAAGTATTGAATACGGCAGCTCTTAAAATGCTTGATATCTCACTTTCAATGCATTCAACTATATTTTCTGGTGTGGAGGGCGCGTCTCCAAAACCAGATCTTTTAATTTTCACCATAAATAAAAATCAAGAACAGCTAATTATGAGGATCTCGCTGGCCATGGAAATAAATTTCCTCTTCCAATTCAGTAATAAAGAAAGTGGTACTTCAATGTATGCAACTACGTTGTACGAAAAGTGTACTGGATATTCGTCATATTAAAATCATACGTTTCTTCCTTTTTCTAGCGAACATCTTCCACAAGCAGATCATTACTTTGCTAAAATATTTAAGTACGTTTGGCTATTAAAACGATCAATAAAAAAAAGTTTTGTCGTCCAAAACGACTTTACATTTCCGCTCCATCTGTGTTGATGAGCAATTTTAAATTTCGAGAGGTACAGTAATTTAAGTAACCAAAATTAATTGAATTGACAAATTTGGCAGTTCATTTTTGTTTCCATGGCAAGTGGATATCCAACTTCGCAAATTAAATCGCCGCTATTTTGATTCGGGATTATCTACTGTTAGTTAACAGACTTATTTGAGAATAACTCGCGGACGTAAAAAGATATCAATTTCGGGTTATCACCAAAATGTTCCTATTTTTTAAGCTTTGTAACCACTGTAAAAAATCATACCTTTCTATTAATCTTTTTCAACAAAACTGGTAAAAATTATTACTATTGCGAACTAATTTATAACAAAGTAGCCGGAGTCATTGAATGCAAATTTGGGATCAGCTTAAAATTCTCTTTCAGTCGAGCCTAAATTCGTTCATTTTTAATGAAGAGTATAGAAGTTGTAGGATTCTTGAAACTAAATAATTCAATTCCTTCCTCTACTCTTATTAATGGTGCTACCATCATAAGTCTCAAATCAAAGATGTGCAGTATTAATTCAGCTTTCCAATAGCGCTATTAAAACTGCACCCTATACTGAGACTTTGGTTAGTATCATTAAATTTTATTGTTGTGTCTATTGATTGCGCCCCTTGTGGTCAAATCTGATACTTAAAAATATTTTCATTGAATTTCTCATGGTCACTTTGGTTATATTTCTTTTCCCGAAGCTCTAAGCATTGTCGTTTTGTATATATCGCCGGTCGCCATCCATATTGGGACACCCGGTATAGTCTACATTTTACTCGACTAGTAATTAATAAATGTAATAATACCAGGAGTTGTTAAGTGTAAAAATAGTTTGCTTTCTTCCTACAAATATGTTTTCTAAAGACAAACGATAGTTAAGTTTTATATGTAAAAATTTATGTAACTGAATTAGACTTTGTTTTTTTGTAGACCTTTTTCAACTCTATTACATATATCGAGATGGACCGAATTCACTAATCGGATGAGAGTGGATTACAATATTTCAGCGGCATCTGATGATATTGATTTCCAGAATATAATAAATCGTAAAATTTATTTTTATAACTACACTGTCTCTTCAATGGCATTTGTCTAACTTTTCTGTGGAGATATTTCCCATTTCTTTATCAGTAGCAGAATTATATAATTAGTCAAAATATCGCAACGATGAAAATATCCAAATGAAAAGAAAAAAGTAAAAAGGAATAAATAAGAAGGTCCATAGGAAAGCAATGTGGAAGCAAAATCGATTTTGCTTATGCTTATAATTTTTCAACTCCACTTGTTAGAAAGTGCGTAATGAAAAAATTAAGGACTGCTCGATTTTTAGAGCATTTCCCAAAAGGAGTCTCGTTCCTCTCAGAAGGAAAATAACTTTATTTAATCAAATTGAATTAGGAGGCCAAATGTGTAGGTTTTTTTGGATTAAATCAACATTGAAGAGCTGACCTTCCTTATTTATTCAAATTAATTTTAAAAGTTTTAGGAGGTCTTAAAAATTTTAATTAATTTCTCCCAAATTGAGGAAAGAAAATTGTACGTCAATGAAGGCAAAACATTTGAAAATCGTTGAAAAATATTAAAAAGTGATCATTTTGTACTAGTTTTTAACTTTGTTGCATAAACGGTTTAAACCGGAGCATTTTCAGTGCGACAGTTTCATCTGCAGCGCAAATTATTTAGGCGCATTTAATTAAGTGCCTCAAAGTTTCCGAAATGGCGGTATTTAATTACACACAACAAACAGTATCGGTATGGGTACGAGTTTTAGTTTTAGCCGGTGCGGGCACGGGGTAAGTTGCGGCAACTTATAATGCGAACTCTCAACTAATAGAGTCTCCAATCAATACTGGATGTTGTTACACACGTTCCGGTGCTTTTAGATGCACGAGTTACACTTTAGATTAAAGATGAACTGACCTACCACCCTTTAGTTCAGGTAATAACATCAAACAAGTATAATGCGTCCATTTAAACCGTGCATTAAATGGCAATCAACCTTTGTTGGCTTTGGTCCTGCTAAAACGCTCAATAAATGCTGTGTAAGGCTAAAACTTCTTTAACTGGATTAAATTAGTGTTGATGTTGATACGTTTGGGTTAGATGAGGATGGAAAAGAAATTACTTGGACAATTTGAGTATTAAATGTAATTGTAGCTAGAAGAGAAATGACAAATTAAAAGGTGTTTAATTGGATCGTCAAAATTCTGAGTAGAGCCTTGAAAATATCTCATCAATTACGAATGCATCGGTAACACTGGCAATTACTGTTGAAGTGCTTTTAATATTTGCGATTTCGGGGTGTAATTTGGTACAAGTCGTCAGTCAACGGCCGGGGCGTCAAAATTTCGTGCAATTTGGAAGCGGGGCGCGCACATCAATTTTGTTATTACATTTGCGTAATTTATCGCTTATTTTTCATCGGTCATATTCATAAAATGTAACAATACTTTTGAATTTTAACGCCGGCGAATTCCAGCCGCGCCTCGGCTTCGGTTCAATCCCGAAATATTGCTTTTTAATCATTGGTTTTTCATTGCCGCAGTTTTTCACTCATAAATTGTCGTTTATTGTTTTAGGGTAATTTTTTAATAAAATTTTTGCTTGGGTGGAATTTTTTTCAACAAATCAGAAATATAAATTTAAAAATTAATCACGCGACTTTCAATAATTACACTTTAGCCAAAACAAAAAAAATATTCAGGATTTACTCACGGAAAAGGAATTACCTTCACTCATAAAGGATCAATTGAGTCAGTAGCAGGAATAAGAGGGACATTATGTATACCGGTAGTTTCTTTAAAACGTGGAAAAGGCCTGCATTATAAATAAAGTAGGCGGACCCCAAGTTTTCATTTATTCGTTAAGCCATGCTATCCTTCGTTTCACTTTCTAAGCAAAACGTATAATTACGCGTATAAGTTTACAACTCAAAACAAAACAAACAGTATATTTACTCCAGAAGAAATTTTTAATTGTTTAGAAACTTAACAGTGATTTGTTATTAATAATTTTGTAAACAACACCTTCTGTAGGTACGCTCTTTTGCAATCTGTAGTTAATTGAAAATTGGAGCATACACTTTACGTCTATCCTTTCTGTAAGGGATTAAGAGAAGCCTCTTTAAATCGCAGCGTAAATAATGACGCTCTTGAGGGTTTAAAAACTGGACAAAAACCGATGTTCTAAACTTTTCCCGCTTTATGAAAAGCGCCATGAAAATCCGTTCATTTACTATGAATGAATAAAATATCACATTATCACATTTACTAAGCCGTGATACTTGCCTTCTTTATTGTATATTTTGTTTGATTTATTGATTTACATTGTTACATTGCCAACCCCAACAATACTTGATAAGTTAATTAGTTTATAGTGAAGGATGTATTACAATCTTCGATCGTAATTATTCCAATTATTATTACAATTAACAATTTGTATGAAGAAGAAGAATTAATTGCGTGCCATTGTAATACGTCTGCGTTTCTTGCAATCAAAGTAGCAACAATGTAAGGTACTTCAAATAATTCGTGTGATTACTGGAAGTGATGCAATAATAGTAAAAGAAGATCTGATTAAATCTGCAGATAAAACTAAGCAAACTAATGCATCCCAACCAGGCCTTAATTAATTGCAACGGACTGCAACAGCTCCTTAGTTAAATAAAGTAGCGTGTAATAATAACGTAGAATAACTATTTATTAGAACGAGTTCCCCTGCCGCACATTACCCGGTAGACTTAATATTAGCAGTAAAACGGGTAGATTGCAACATTGTAGATTAGTCCGTGTTTATTCGAAGTGCGGCGATAAGTTGGTGGACGGAGCAGCGCCCTCGATTTATGGCCAAGCAAGGGCCGTAAAACAACTTTGATGCTCTAAGCACTGGACCTTGCTTGTATTGTTTGCTTCAACTTGTCCGCATTAGTGTAAATTATGGTTAACGATAGCCCCACGAAATTTCCACCCCCGGCCCCGCAACACCAACATCAAACAATAGGCACGGACGCATTACGAGAAAAAGAGTTGCCTTTCATCCACAGCTGCCTTCAAAGTGTCCGTTTAAATTTATATTATTGTTATTATTATTATTTTATCCAAAGCACGTTTCGCCCTGTTGAATTTCGTTAAAGCTACAAAAAGTACAAAAGACTGTAGCTGATTTTATCTAAATACTCAAACTGTTTTAAACATTCGCAAAGGATGTTTTCCTATTCCATTCTAACAGCCCGAATTCAAATTTTAATTTTTAGAATAAAAATCGAATCGAAATAATTTCGATCAAATGAAATCATGTGTCATCTCCAATTGAGTTTGATGATCAAAAAGATTTAGGTTGGAGGTAGTATCAGAGTATTTGGTCAGTCATAGGTAATTCAAATTGTTGTCCTAAAGGAATGGGAGGACATGTGTAGTAATGGTGCAGTTAGGAGTGTCGATAAAGGATTCGTTGTGGCAATTGAAATTAATTTGAGCGGAATATGGCTCATTGTGTACGCTGACCTTGTTAAATATGATATGACTTACCTCTGCCTTGACGTTAAGAGCAGATGGAGATTGGTGGACCGGTACTGTCGCGGGCCCCAGCATGTCACCACTCTCCTCTTCGGCGCCGCCTTCTGCCATGTCAGCCTCGCATCCTGATTCGTCTGCAAATTTTATAAACATACTAATTAACTCGGCGACTTGACATGTTAATTAAATATTAAGACGGTTTTTGGTACAATTAAATCGAGAATTTTAATCACGTGCGGATAATTATTTTTGTTAGGCGCGCGGGGCGATGGACGGCCATCAGTCCAACTAACCGAGTTGTAATTAGGTTAGATCTGCGATGAATTTTTTAATGAGAATGTTCGTACTCATCTAACCGATTAATTTTAATGACAACGAGATGTGGATGGGTGATGGGACAGATGGGGAATAATATTATGTAAATTATACCGTCTGGCAAATTTTTATATTTCATTTTTTTTGCCAAACCATTTTCAAATTAAAAGATTCGCAAAAAAAATAGATCAAGAAATCATTTGGTACAAGTGGTTCCAGTAAAGGTATTCACATTACATGACAAAAAAAAGCAATTAAAGACACTCACTAAATGCTATCTGTTTCCTACCTTCACTAATATTAAGTGTTTTTTGTGACTGTCAATTTAATAAGTAGAAGTAATGATGCACTTTCAGAATCCGTAAGCTTCTTCAATTTACTGATTTTCCACAGAATTTCCTCAAAGGAAAGCAAAATTAGTGTATTTTATTTCATTGCTAATCAAAGTTTTGACTGTACGGAAAGAAAAATTAAAAAAACGAACACAAATTACCTTATTTTTTCTTTCTCGCTTCCTGTTCAATTAGCTTAGGTTCTGGTAACTACTTTTGTTCATTCAACTATGAAGGTATATAATTATAATTTGAATAATTGCAACCTAACACAAATTATTAAAACAAACTAACCATTAGTCACTTATAAATAATTAAATGTCAAAAGCGATTTTTGCTTCGCCATTAAATAAAATCACATACTTTAATTAAAGTGTAAATAGTCTTGCGAAACAGCATGAAATGAAGTCAGTGTATCTTTCCATTAAGATTCCCCCCTCATAACACATCATAAATCAGTATCTAATATAACTAATTAATTGACATATTGATTTTTGCTTTTGATTCACTCTTTATTTAATGAATAAATGTCGCAAATTAAATAGAAACAGTACGGGTTCGAGATGTCCTGAGGAACGCCCGATGAGAGCGTCATTAAATTGTTAATCATTCACAATAAATAAGTTAACATTTTATTGAATATGGTGACGTCAATTGTGACTCACTCACAATTCAATTCGTTCCCTACAAATATCTTCTCTTGCTTCGTCGATTTTAAATATTAAGTCAACGTGTTTCTCAAAGAGTATCATTCGATCACAGGCGAATGAAACTTTTCTGTGCATACTTGGGTTAACGAAATAATTAAAAAGAGAAAGATACGCAGGGTGGTGGAGGGTAGATCGTACCTACGATCATTAAGTCTTACAGAGTACTTTACGACGAGTGCGTGCCCTTATGTCAGTGGAACCATGCGTGACCCTTAACAATGGCAGTCAGATTTGGCGAACGGGCTTCTAAATGAATACCGCCTGGGGTCCTTTCATGGCCCTCTTGTTCTAATCATAATTGATCCTGGGTGAAGCTTACTGTTTAATTATTGACCCCCCTGTGTTTTACGTTATTGAAATTTCGAAAAAGTTTTTAACTGACCTGAGAGGATAGTATAAACTCACAATCAGTCGCGCCCATTCTTACATGTACTTATTAATCACTCCCTGGTAACCAACTTCCTATTTACTTAGCGCCGTGCGTAAGACGCAAACAATAACTTTCTTCAATGTCACGCCACCTAAGATCAAATCTGCATGCCAATTTAATTCAGAACAGCAATGCCGTATGCCGTACACCTAGAAGGAATTCCGATATGACTTGCTTGATAAGTTATCTTAATAACACGGACTTTGTTGGCTTTGTTTTAATACGAATGAGTCCATTAGTGTTTATTGTTGGTGTAACTTAATAATAATTATCAATGTAACTAAGATTTTAATATTTTTTTAGTCATAATATCCGACATCAGTTATCTTCCTATGGGTGCACACTAGAACAAACATATTTATAAACATGATTTCGTTTCTATCAATGGAAGAATGGAAGATGAATATTAGAATTTTCATACTGTCAAAGTATGTGATAAAACTGTGCGACTATTCAGAGTACATTTTGGTGTTAGGTTTAACGTTTAATTTAAGTCCCGTTAATGTAGAAGTGCTGTAATTAATTATCTGGAGTAAATAATTAAAATTAATTTAATTCGTAAAAATTTTGCAATTCAAATGGAAAGTATTAAAATGGCTAATTAAAGAAGTTTGTCATCTGATTAAGCAATTTTATTAATTGCTTGTTAGTAGCCTACAGTGGAATGATATATCGGGGCCTAGTATGAAAACGCTGCGCGCAAAAACTGTACTTAATGTATTAAATTACTATATTCTATATTATGTTACCTAATAAATTATACAAAATTATACTTCATTACGGCATATCATTTGAATAAATTAGGTTAATAAGGGAACCTATTAAGCCGGTCAAATTACAATGCGTTTATAACGTTTAATAAGAAATAATTAGGACGAGAGCGTACGTGGACGGATGATGGGGGCTTTAATCTTTTGCTGCTCAGAGTCTTTTTTCTTTATTTAATACAGCTTTTAAATGGCCAATTTCAATCTAAAAGTAGGTTTCGTTCTTAATGTGTCATTATTTAATAATTACGGGTACAGATACTGTATACAGTCATTTTATTTGGGTATCCTTAATATTATCAACATTTTACACTCTCTTAAAAATTAGGGGTGTCATAAATTGTATGTAACGTTTTGACTTAGGAATGTGTTAAATTCTCCAAGAAAACATTATCCTAGCTCAGCATGTACAGCGCTTGCATTTTATGACCTTTATTTATAAGAGATTAATTTCTATCCTGTCTGCACCTTTTTTCAAGTTTCAATGAAGCAACCGGTATACAGTACGATTCAAAAGGTTCGCACCACCGATTACGTTAATAGGAGTACAAATATACTTTCAGAATATTTTTACGGTGCGTGTTTTTCTAGATATAAATGTTTAAATGTTTTAAGATGGACTTATTAATTTGAAACCATAGATAATAGGTACCCTCATTTTTGTTGACAACTGAATTTGCACTGAATTGTTTGGAAATCAAATTTGACACAATAATTAATACTTTATTTTATTTAACTATTCTTAAGTTTCTTAAGTAAAAAATTGATGAAGGAGTAGGTCGAGGCGTGCTTGTCAAGAAAACACGGTAAACTTTCAAAGAGTTTAGAAAAATCAGAAATTAAAAGAAGCAAACGCTCATTTAAGGTTACGTGTCAGACCATGGTAACCATAGTGACTCCCAATTTTTGCTGCACCGTTGCCGACCTTACATCTAAAATAATGTTAATATTTCCAAAGTGCTTTTGCTGCTTTATTACAGAATATTAATTATTATGTTTAATAACAAGGAAACTTTTACATGCCTGTATCTACGGCTCTCATTAATAAAAACATTGTTAAAATTACATTATCTGATTAATACAAAATCAACGTCAAATTCATATTTTTCAAGACCTACGTATATCTTCCTAAAGATAGCTCGTAGAAAAATTTTCTTTCCATTTTTGAGAACAAATAAATGTTGTAATGAACGCCCGAGTGATGGTGCGGTCCTCTTGAATCATACTGTATATAATAATGTTATCCACATTACAACAATGAACAAGTAAAAAATCGATTTGATTTATATACTGTCTCAAGAGTCTTTGATTTCAATATTATCTTATTTTCATTGTAGAGGAGAAGGATTAAACTGATTACCTCAAAGACTACGAAATTGTTTTGCTGCTTTGCTACTGTGGCGGCACAAGATCGACCATTCCTGAACTCGATGACTCGTCTCGTTCCAGTTACACAGATCACACGACGCCCGGTATTCCTTCTAGAATTCCGAGTAAATGCAATCCTTCTAAGTACGGGACCACCGGGTTAAGCAAGGGTTTGTAAGTGCCCCGAAGGAGAAAGAACGGACAGTCGACAACGAAGATTCACGGGAATCGGTGTGGTGCCTGCCGGGGCAACGATGCCTATATTAATTATTAGTTTTTTAAATAAATTAGTCTTGTAAATAAATTAGTTTTACGAATCGAACCACACTACTTAAAAAAAATTGTAGTTAAACTGAAAAAGTACAGAAAGAGAAAGTACGAAACTGAAGAGAAAATCAGAGTGAATTGATACCTGTTATTTTAAAGTGTAAGTGCAAGTAGTCAAAATCGTCTTTGTATTATAAAATGCAGTTGTTTCGTTATCGCCATCAAATTAATTTCACCATTACGTCAATTCACGAAAATTTTGCGTTTAGATCCATCCTTATGGTTTTAACCTCTTCCTGTACTGTAGTATGGAAAGCTATTACTTGAATAGGGAACAGGTTTATGGACTATCACAAAATAATATTGAAGACTATGGCACTTGATTTTTTTGAACGTAAAATGTTCGTATAAGTCGAAGATAAGATCGCCCAACAATAAGTGTAATAGACAAATAATCAGTATTTAACATTATTCGCTCGAAAAATCAAGCATTTGTCATAAGCAACATGTATTTCAAGTATATACTCGTAAAAGCTTCTGCGAATTACAATTATAATCACCAATCAGCTAATCAGTATACAACGCAAGTTTCTGCAATATAAGATCTGTTGCATTCGTAAGCTCTTATATGATGATGTATCATGGAACATTAAGGCCCAGTTTTACAATCGTGGAATAAGGACGCAATATCCTTTAATGTTCCTCCATATCTAAGTCACACCTATGTCATGTTATTCTAAGAATAATGCTTATCCGACGATTGTAAAATCGGGTCTAAGAGTTATGTCAGTCTTAATTGCACTTAGATAATACTTCATTTAAAGGAATGGAAATTTGCATCAGAAGTTGAACGTCGTTCAAATAAATGCCTATCAGATCACTTACAATACTAATCGAGTATAAAATAATGCCACAAAATAATTGTACAATTATTTTTCATAGGTTCCTCTTTATCTAAATAATTTTGGATCCCACAGTGCATCTGGTTATTTTTTTTGAAAGCGAAAGCAGTTACATACATAACAGCGCTGTTATTCTTAACACCAATGATCCACCAATTCTTTTTATAATGTATATCAACGACATAATTCACATCTCTAACACATTAAATTTTGATACTAATCTAACTATCTATGCAGATGACATATCATTAATTGTCTCAGATAAATCTCAGGATACTTTAACCTACAACAGTTGCACGCTACTTCAAACAGTATTGGTGTACGACAAATTGGTGTACGACCAATGATTTGCTATTGAATTTAAATAAAACACATAGTATTACGTTTCATAATAGACAAAAACCAATTAATATCACAAATTTAAATGTAAATGGTCAAACCTTATCTAACAAAGAAACTATAAAATTTTTAGGAATCACCTTAGATAAAAATGTTAGCTGGAAAATACACTGTGAAAATTTGTGCTCGAAACTAAATTCAGTTTTTTATCTTTTCAAATGTCTAAGAACAGTTCTCACAACGGCCCAACTAACCAACCTTTACTATGCACATGTGCAAAGCAGGTTAAATTACGCCATCTGTCTGTGGGGGGGAAGTAGTTCTTCTAAGAATGTTTTTATTTGCCAAAAAAAGATACTTAGATGTATATTCGGTATTAACAAAACTGAATCTTGCAGAAATGTTTTTAAAAATTCTAATATTTTAACGCTTACATGTCTTTTCATTTACAACTTGTGCAGTCACATCCATCAAAATAAAGCCAAATACATTTTAAGTAACACAATCCATCTCCATAATACACGAATAAGTTCAAGCTTTCAGATTGAATGTAAGTATGCTTAGCACTAATGTTCTGGGTTTGAAATTGTATAATATGTTACCCGTCAGTATTAAGGATCTCAATTCAATCCAGTTATTCAAGAAACATTTAAAAAAATTTCTGGTAGAACGTTCTGTTTATTCAATTGATGAATTTTTCCTCTTAAGGTAATTATAGTTATATATGTTTATGTAATACTACCTATTTTGAACTTGTATGTATGCATATGTATGTTAAACAGGTGTATTCTAATACTAATTCTAATGACTTGTAATATCTGACAACCACCTCAGATGGTGTACTTGTAGCTATCTCACTACTGTACTGACGATGCCAATTTACATTTTGTAAGTGTACCATGGGCTTAATAAACTTATTATTATTATTATTATCATAGGTCTGATTTTCTTACAAAGATTTTTAGATAGATGCTCTTTTTGACATCAATATATTTAGCAAGTGTGCGGGAAGTGAATTGCAGTAAAGAAGTAATGTAGTAGCTTTCTGCATTTAAGATCTTGAAGGCCTACCACACATGAAATAACAGGTCAATATCCTCTTCCGAAATGCACTTGTTTCTTCTGCGTCGTTTTAATCGAAAGCAAAGCAATTCTGCACCATTTACGATTACCTCCAACTTAATCAATAGCTTTTTTTATAACAAAGAAATCTAAATATGTAAATGATGAAAAGCATCGGTATCATAGCAGTCAAGGTCCTTACGGTATTCGTACAATTGAGAAAGAAGATTGTATTTTGAAACGAAGAAAAATTTTTTGTGACAAACAATAAATATTTAAATGTAGTTTAACGTCATCCTTAAGAAAAATGTACAGTTATTTAAATATTTGATAAAAATTGCAGGTATGTCCTGAATATGTATATGATGTACATGTATCACAAAATCTTTTAAACGGACACTAAATAGCGCGCTAACACTTTACGTTTCGCTATCGTTTGATAGCTTCTTCAGAAGTGAAAAAATAACAAGGTTGTCAAAATAAACAAGGTTGTCAATAGAAACGAGGTTGTTAATAGAAACTGAAAAAGTAATTGGTCTTTTTTTAAATATTGGATATGCATGTAGTTGAGTAGGGGACAATAAAATCCGGGCAAGAATTTGACATATCATGCATAGATAAATTGGGCCTCTATTGAGGCTATGATTCTGTCAAAACGTAAAAAAGATTTAAAATATCAAACTTAATAAACCGAAGTTTCTTCTCTTCTCCTCTTCCTGTCCAAAGTCAAAACCCTTACTTTTTGAGTGGTACTTAAATGCGACGTTTTTCAAAATATAAAACAGACAAGAACTATTGGCAGTAAGATTTCTTTTACATTGTAGAAATAACGTGTCAGGATTTTATTGTCCGCTACTATACATAAAGAAAAGATGAAATCAAAATTAAATCAGGTCACTGCACATTTTTATTTGATCAATACTAACAAAATACTGTATTTCATTATAATTCTTGTGACTGTTATGTTCATTGTTATTTTGGAAAATTGATAAACTATAATTTGAGATATTTTCCTGTACCCTGCGCGATTGGCACAATATTAATTTATTATCTGTATTTTATTCAGTGGGAGATACTATCAATGTCTATGTGAACGTCAAGAAACGAACAGTTACTTCAATTGTTTGGGAGAAATTATAGATTTCATTTATTTTATTTTCATGAAAATTTTATTCCATTCAAAATATTTTTGATGGTAATACACAGTCTATTCAATTTGAAGCGCTCGCCGTTGCTATTTTTTTTTTTTTTTAAACAAAATTTCTTAATTTGTTTCGAATAGGTAGGCCATGTTGACAAAATGATACCTATGATATGATATGATATTACCTATGCACGTAAACAACAAATAAATAAAAAAATGCATTGTCGTTAGCAATTTTCATTTCAAATTATTTGTATTAATTAAAATGAACAATTTTATTAAAGAAAATGATGGAGATTAAAGAATAGATATATTTTCAATCGAATGTTTATAGCAACTTGAATATAACGAATTTCCTAATGCTATTTATTTGGTAGAATACAATTTGGGATCTTTCAATGAAAATAGCACGTACAGCATAAGCTATGAGATACAACAGTGTTCTTTCAAAGGAAATTAATTACGATGATTTCTTCTTTAATTTATTTGTTGTTTACATGCACATTTTGATAGATGTCACTTGTCAGTTATCTAGACAACTGGATTTTACACAGGAACATGGCCTACTCATCCGAAAATAATTATATGAAATTATTTCGTTACTTTGTAAGCAAATTTAAGAAACTTTGGTGTCGCTGTAAAGAGAAAGAAAATCTCTACCGAATGAATTACAAAAATTACAACGCTGGTATTTAAAAAAAGTACGGTCGTACAAATATTTTGACAACTATCAGTGTAATTGTTTTCCTGACTAAAAATTCATAATCAGCATGAAAATTAGTGAATCTATGTCCGAATTTATATGTTCAAAAATAAAAGAGTTAGCGACAGTGAACGTTTCAAATTGAACACCCGATATACTGAGAGAATTTTTTATTAAAAAAAAAATCAAGACAATTCAAACAAAGAGTTCATAATTTAGTGAAGAAAAAATGTGAATTTTTGTCTCATGCAGGTTTTACTTTGCAGATACATAAATGGAAGTCAATTAGAAATTAACTCAGACGGTCGTTTCCGGTGACGTAACATTAAATGCACTAAATTAATAATCTAATGCATTTAGTGAAACAAATTAAAACATGACTACATAAAATTCATTAAATTGAGTTGGAAACGAAGTGACGAGAAAAAAACGGAAAAATAATGTCAAGGTGAATTATTTCGTTATAAAAATTTAAAAAAAAAAACATGATAATCATAATAACAGAATTTAGTGAATTTATTAAAAAATTTAGAGTATTTTGATCATTAATTCGCCTATCGGTGAATAAATAAATCTAATTGAGTTGAGTAAATTATCTTATTAACGAGCGACTAAAAGATGGACTTTCTGAATTTTTTTTATAAAAATATGTTTCATTTGTAATTGTAAGTAATAGAAATTCACCCCAGCAAATTATTTTTCTGTCTGTTCTCTGTAGTAAAAAAAATATGTTTACAATCAATACCCCTCCTTTTGCAACTTGTTGCCTCCAACATCCTGTGAAAATAGAGATTTCACAACTTGGCATACGAACGGATATCGTCTATAAAAACTGTTCGCGATAGACTCGATAACATAGGGAAGAAGATCCCCCTGTTTTTGTCCCGATGTCAAGCAACCATCCGAAATTACTCATGCCCGTTCCTTTGTAAATTCGTATGAGCTTTCCCCTCCTTTAACAATTAGCCACGGTCCGGACGAAATCGCTTTTATTTTTTCCTTTGCGAAATCCGTATTTTCGGGTTGCGGAATTTTGTTAGGTTCTTTTGTTCTCGCGCCTGGCTGCCGCAACACTATCATTAATTCCCGCCGCAATTTTAAAAAGGGCATTCGTATTTAAGTGCTTTGTCTATAAATCACGGCGAACATGTTTTATTAATATGCATTGGTGGGTGGGGTCATGTTAATGCAATTAAGACTCGGGGCACTGACCGGCACACATACGGGTCTCCAAACATTAACGGCTACTTATTCTGTTACCACAATAACGCAATAACTACAAGCTCCGTTGTCGAATTTATGTCGCACAACTGATTGACGTGTCTGCTAAGCTATGCGTTCTATTAATTAATGGGTGTAACTTAATTTACAATTATGTGTTTTGCCATTACCGCGTCGCTTGATCAATTTCTTTATTACGGTCTTGGGTAGGTGACTTTGCCTTACATCCTGCTTCTACGTAATAAATTATTAACATTCTCGTTTCATTTTATACGGAATTTACATAATATATTAAAGATAACTAATTACAACGTATCATGAAATGCTTTATGTGCTGAAACAGAACAATCAACATGCTATAAATAACGGCGAGATATTGTTAACAAGAACTCGTTGGCATAGCTCCGCTAATAAAAGAATCGTGCTGCATGTTTTAACGCCGGTACAGATCTTCAGTACAATGCTGTATAATAAGAATGAATATAAAACTTCGAGAAAATAAAAATGATAATAAAAAAACAACATCCCAAAGAATTGAAAGAGTTTGGGAAACTTACAAGAAGACCACCACAGAGACTAAAACGATCAAGTTAGTAGCATTATTCAATCTATTAATCAAGAAAAAAAAAGCTTTAATTATTCCACGTTACATAAATGTGGATTGTATAGGGTGAGAGGTTGGCTCGTTACAAGGGAAGCAGAATTTCTTAAATTCCGCATTGCTGTTCATATACATCTACCATATTTCTCTATATTTTTTTTCTTTCATGGTAAACATACTGATTTTCTTTGCAACAAGAACCTCGAACAGTAATATATATTCACACAAAATAATACTCTAGGAAATAAAAGGTCGTAGTTGTATGGAACATGTAAGTAAAAGGTCATTATCACATACTTTTCATTCAGTATAGAAAACATGAAATCATATATCATGATTCATTCTATTAGCGGATTAACAATTCTAATCCCTGCAATGATATATAATAGTTTCAAGAATCTAATAATAACATGTACGTTTTGGAAACTTGTTCCCAAAGAACTCATGTGCGTATAAGGTTGGATCGTCTTATACTTATGCAAATCGGTCCTCATTAAATCTCCAAAATGACTAACACGAACGCAAACTTAAATAAAAATGTAATTTCTGCACGAGAAGTTTCAACAAACGAGATTCGTTACAAAAGAACGCCCGAAAATAGAGTCGACACCGTTCCGATATCAATGCGATTAATTAAAAAATATTAATTAGTCGCACAAAGTTTGTTAGCGGCCGACATTTGCATATAATCTAAATATAGTAGTGAATTTCTGCGGCCTCCGGGCCCCAACCTCCATTGTTGGCCGTAATAATAATCTTATCGTCGCCCGACTGTCAAAAATATTAATTTGATTTATTAAACAAAAAACGTTTCGCTTTTACACAGTTGTCACGTGAATATCCTTATTTAAATTAGGCCGCAACACCCACAATTCTACCGGAATTGAGTCAAGGTTCTTTTTCAATACCTAAAGAAAAAAAAATATTGCTTGTTGAATGAAGTAATTTTATAAGTGACCTAATGTTCCATTCTTAAAATATTAGTTTTTACTCTTAAAAACATGTAGGTATGTGTTTAGCAATCGTAAAGACAAATTACGATGGTCTTTCTCAAAGTACAGGCAAAAAATGATATACGGAATTTCGAATACACGTGCGCATGAGATGTACAACCTACAAAGCTCTGCGATCAGATAAGTCTGTTTATACCAGCCCACAATTTCAAATAAACTTTAATGACCAAATGGTTTTCACTACTTACATGAGAGTCAAAGAAAACGCAAATGAAAAAGTACTTCCTTGTGGCATATGTCGCAATCTCATCCAATTATCCTAATACGAAATAGGAGGATTTAATTTTAGTAACAATTATATTGACCCCTTAATTCTGCCATCTCTTGATTAGCTTCATTATGTCGTTTTCAAAAAACTTCAAAATAAAAATTCTAAATGAATTCTGCAGGAATTGAAATTGCCAAATTTACTTTTGTAAGGTGGTTGGTTTTGCTTGGTCTAAGATCTTTTTCGTTCCACATTGTTGTAATTAACCCATTTTTCATGTTCTGTTATAATCGGCCCAGTTTTGTATCGGTTTTAAGGTCTTGCCATAAAAAAAAGTGATAGAGGCGACAAATAGATCGCAGTGCCGATTTCTTTGCCGATGTTTTCATAGCACGACCACAAAACCGATATAAATCTGGAATAAGTATACTAGCCGTTTAGAAATGGGGATCATGTTCATTGCATCTATATTTTGTACAGAATTTGGTTCATATTCTTGAAAATTTTAAATTATACAGTAAACTGTATCAAAAACTTAAGTAAATCAAAAACTATCTGGAAATATACAACGTGTTCGATTTCCAAATCACATCTGCAACCCAAACACTTCTTGTTCCAAGCAAGCAATTAAGGGTGGTCTAAAACGGCCTTTATAAGTAACTAATGGCAAATAGAAATGCAAACAATTTTGTTTTGTTCTATTTAGTCGTGAGGTACCCCATATGCCGATATGTACCGATTTACATATGCCCTGGTAGGCTTGTGCGATTCGGGCAATGCTGAATCGATTTTCGATTCTCCAAAAATATAGATTCCAATAGAATCGTTAAATTCAAATCGAAACAAATCGATTCTCACAGTATCGAATCGATTCCACACAAGCGAACCGATTCGTACGGAAAGGAATCAATTCGCATGAAATCGAATCGATTCGTATGTTAGACATTTTCTATTCAATTTAATTGACAGTTTCTCCACTAAACAACTGTTTACTTAGGAGCAGAAAATGCTACAAGTCGGAATAGGGAATTCATAATTATCGAACGTAGAAGCAACACATGAGGGTGGTTTGATAAGTCCATGCTAAATTGAAAGCTACAAAATTTTTCTGGGTGCACTATTTTTATTTTCCAACGTAGTCTCCTTGTAGGCACATACTTTTAGTACAACGCTGTTCCAGTTTGTTGATCCCTTCCAAATAATAGGATTACTCCAACTCTGCAAAATAGGAATTCGTTTCCATAATCACCTCCTCGTTAGAATAAAATCTCCTTCCCGCTAGCCTTTTTTTTCAAATTAGGGAACAAGTGGTAGTTCGAGGGAACCAAATCTGCAGAATATGGGGGATGCGGAACGATCATCAATTTTGCTGCCACAACTCCAGACGAACGAACTGGTGCGTTATCGTGATGAAAAAAGATTTTTTTGTAGGTCAGTCAAGAACGTTTCTCTCGCAGTATGATGAGTAATATGCACCCCTAATAGTTTTACCCATTTCCATGTACGGTGAAAGCTCCCATAGCGGACAGCTCTCTTAAGCGGACACCTCTCTTAGCTGGACAGTTTTAATCTCCCATTTATGTAATTTACATACATTTGCATCTATCTTAGGCGGACACCTCTAATGGACGGACAGTTTGCTGGTTCCGGTCGGTGTCCGCCTAAGAGAGCTTTCACTCTAATAGATGAGGATTATTCCTTGCGAATCCCAAAAGACTGTTGCCGACGGGACGGTCTTCGCCTTCTTTGGTGCAGTCTCCCATTGTTGGGACTGTTCCCTGGTCTCAGGTGTGTAGTCGTCCATCCAAGTTTCGTCCACAGTGACGAAGCGACGCCTAAAGTCCTGTTTCTGTTTCTGTTTCTGCTGAAACAGCTGCCATCCGTCATCGGAGCACCTCACACGATTTCGTTTTTGGTCGACTGTGGCACCCATCTCACGGATAGCTTTTTCATGCCCAATTGTTGTTACAAAACATTATGTACCCGTTCGTTCGAAATTTCCACAACATTAGCAATCTCACACACCTTCACTTTTCAAAACATTATGTACCCGTTCGTTCGAAATTTCCACAACATTAGCAATCTCACACACCTTCACTTTTCTATCATCCATCACCATATCATGGATTCTCTGCATGTTTTCTGCAGTAGTGACCTCAACAGGGCGTCCAGGACGTTCAGCATAGCTTGTGCTCATATGGCCACTCCGGAAATTTTGAAACCACTTATAAACCGTTCTAATCGAAGGTGTAGATTCACTATAATATTTATCGAGCTTTTTCTTAGTCTGCTGAGGCGATTTGTCTTTCATAAAGTAATGTTTGATCAACAAACGAAATTTTCTTTCGTCCATTTTCTGGAAATCACTTCTTCGATTCAAACGAAAGCCAAACACAGAAAAATAAACCAATCTGACTGAGACTTGGGGTGTGTTCTTCCAAGGGATGCTTCTAACTGAAAATAACCTTAATACGCCCCATCTCCCTGACTCTGCGCGGACTTTTCCTACCATTCTCGTAGCTCATCGCGCACGTCAATCATGGCCGTTCGTAAGTAGCACTCGTAGTCAGACTTTAAGAGCAATCAATTTACAGCATATCTGCCGTTTACTAACAAGGTTCATTTTCGAACGAGTTTACGGCTTTTCGTTCTTAGTGCATACATAATGGGTGGTATGCATAAAACGAAGTAGATGCTAATACTTCTCAAATTAGTATATTCTTCGAAGTATCTTCTATTACATAAAGTACCTACTGCAACTCTGAAGCATATACTACGAAAGCAAAGTTTATACTACAGCACGTAGTAAATACTACGCTGCAGTAGTATTTACTATTAAAACGAATCTGAGGCTTTGAAGTAGATACTACAGTAGGTGCTTCTACAGCGAAGTAAAAACTTCTATGTGCTCTTGTGCTCTAGTATCTACTCGATCGCATAGTAAATACTGGGTCTGATGAATAAAAATGAAGCAATTGCTTAAAGTAAAAGGTAAAAGCAAAAGCAAATGCTTTGAAGGAAAATAGTAAGAAAAGCATTTGTCTCAATTTGTATGAATAATCTTTTGCTTAGACTCTATAGCAAATGCTTCAGAGCACTAGCTTTTGCTTCTTTTCAACACGCAAGAACTTCTCCGTGCTAAAACATAATTCAACGACCCATCGCAGTATTTATCGTTTATTCGCGCATTCTTATAAAAATGATAATGAAACAAAATAAGTTCTAATAAATATGAAGATTAATTTTTTTTTAACAAAAACATTATTATAAATTTTGTTGATTAAGAGCTTGCTAATTTTGAAAATTTAATATAGCGATCAGTTTCGAAAAATTTATCTTCTTCAGGCTGCTATCGTCAAAAATAAAATACATATTAAAATTGAAAACTACTATGATCGGAGAGAAGAAAGAATACAGAAATTTTTGGCGAAAGCAGCCTGAAGAATATAAATTTATGGAAACCGGTCGCTATATGAAAATTTTAAAATTCAGAAGTACTCTTATTACCATTTTAATTACTTATTATATGTAAATGTTCGAATTGTCCTCTTTCATGTTTTAAACAATGAGCGAAGCCAAATATTTATCAAATAGGTGTACTTTTTATATCTTAAAGTTTCCGGATTTAAATCATAACATTTCATAACTGAGAATTACAGCACGTTTGCATTGTTGTTTTTTTTTGTTTTTAACTGAACATAGGAATTTTTATGTTGTATGTTTAGGGGCTGTAAAAAACTCATGGTATATCTGAGGAAACCTTTCATTTTTTGAATAGATGTTAATGCACCTTCTCGTTTTTCGTAATGGTCACCAATAAAATGCTCAGACAATCAACATATTGTAGTGTTGCTTTTTATGCAGATGTGGTAAGTATTGGACTTGTGTATTTTCTCTTTTAATCTTATCTTTGTACCACATCCACCACACAATTACGTAGTCTAGTAGTCTGATTTGAATTTTTAATTTATAATGTCAAAGTGACATTTCAGGGTGGGAACTCTCAATGTCAATTGTAATCCAGTTATTTATTATAATTTTGAAGAAAATTCCTTTGAAGATAAATTGGTGAGTAATTTAAATATTTAATTTTGTAATGTATGTTTTAAACTCCTAAAGATATACAAGTAATCCCTCGTTTGCCAAGTGTTGCTACCTGTTACGCCCAATCGCGAAACAAACGATAAGAATCCTTTGACACTTTAGAATTTTATGAAGTTTAAATGTAGTGTGATGTTGATTTAGAAATTCTTATTATTGTTACAGAGAAAGCCTTATTTGCCAAGTGTTGCTACTTGTTACGCCCTATCGCGAAACAAATAATAACTTTTCTATAATAATAAGAATTCTTTGTAAATGTGTGTTGAAAGTTCAAGTGATTGATGAATGACAAGACGTGTTATATGTAGTGTATTTTTTTTAAATCAAAAGAATTTTTCCAAATCAAAAATAAACTTACTTCAATGTTACGTAGTGAAACATCCCTGGATTAACTTCTGATAATTAATTATAGATGAATGAAATAGATTAAATTTTTTTAAAGTTATATTCAATATAGGGACCGTGCACATGCCTGCGTTCAGCGACGCCTGGCGGTGATTTATGCATTAGTGGTAGGAAAACATTGTTTTTAGGTTAATACACCTGTGACACGTTGAAGTGAAGTTATTAACGTCACTCTGTAATTTTTAATTTTGCAATTACAATGGATGTTGAAATATATTTTAAAATCTTGTTTATGTAAGTGGACGACCAGCTGGTAGTGGCCGGCGATCAGGCGCAGTCACCCTATGCATAACTTCAATAGCCGAGCGAAAATTTTGGTATTTGCGGAAGAAATTTTGCATGGCATTGATGGTCAATAAAATTTTTGGTTGTGCGCAGATTTGTTGTTATTTCTTGTAATTGTATTAAAAATATTTAGGGCCTTTTCTAAATTTACTTAAATCTTGCAACAAGTTTTATCGTTTGATGATCAGTACAATTTCTAAATATGCAAAATTTATGCAAATTCTGCGTGGTGTCACTAATAGATGTGAAAATATATTACAAATTGAATTCTATTGTTTATGAGCACAGTATTTCAGAAAACACATCAGAAGATCGGCAGTTGATTATTGTTGCACATGGGCGTTTTCTGTTATTTCTAAATTTTTCCTTTCAAACATAATGGATTTTAAATGCATGACCTCCGTACACAAATTTATGGAAATTTGCCTAACTGGAACGTATTCTTCACTCTTTTTTGCTCTTTTACACCCATTTGTATAAATAAAATGGGTAACGAGAGTGACTCATAGAATTAATGTAAAAGTGCTATAAAATAAACAAAAATCTGAGTACAAACCTCAATTTAAGAAACATCACTAATATAATCAGTCTTTTAATACAATTAACACAAAGTATTCCAGTTAAATAGTATAAAACATGTTCCACATGCATTTGACATGAAATCGGTCTGATGATCGGTTGGGGCTATTGTTTATATTGACTTCTTCACATGAAACGCATACCATCAGTATCCTGACTGTAAATGTATTCACAATACCAAGACTAACCATCCGTTAATCATCAACCGCATTTGAAACTGGCCTACATTTGACTTGCTTTCCGACTTCTCATGAAATTCTTCAAACTTTCATTTCATCTGAGTCTCCTGCACATTTTTCGAATAGAGTACATTTTACGTAATGACTAATCGATATTGAAATCTATGAATCACTTTCAAAACAGCATACAAACTTAAATGTATATATATTTATAAATAATTTTTGTTCAAACATCAACTTCAAAATTCTCAATTTCTAATACATTTTCAACTAATAAAGGAGAAATAAATTATTTTCACCTTCACAATTTTTGGTCCTGATGAAGTAATAAAAACATTACGAAATATTGACCAACAACAAAATATATTTTATTTACAATAGCCGTTAATCCCTGTTAAAAATAATTTAAGAATTGGTTTACCTAACAAGTACGGCATTACTTCCCTACGAATATATATTTATATATATATATTTTCTTGCTACTGTCTGGATAATTGTAAAATTTAACATTCTTCCTGTTACTATAACTCTTATGACAATTTACAGTTGTAATACATAATAAGCATTTGATCTTCTGGTATGAAATTAATTACAAAATTCAAGTTCAAATGCACATTGGGCATTTGAAATGACAGATGTACATTTGAACTGTCATCATACTTCACTCGTGTTTTCATACCACTTATGCAAAATATGACCATTGGTGGCGCTGTCATCGCATGTGCACGGTCCCTATAAGGGCAAAATTATAAGAACAAAATTTTTTTATGTTGTTTATATTATGGTTGCTATTGAAAGATTTTCGTTTTGTGTACATATCCTCTCCATTACACCTCGGTTTGTTGATTCTCTTAGGTGATCAACCCCTCCATGTTATTTATAAATCCTTCACTCAATCCGACAGTTCTTGTCACAAAACGTCAATCTGACAATTAATTTAAATATTTCAAACTTAAATCTAAACTAAGTAAGTATTTCATTTTATTAACATTTCAACTCTATTTTTTAACGATTAATAACAATTATAACAAAATTCTAAATATTAATTTAACTAAACTAACTGTATAAATGTTTGTTACATAAATTTTGATAATTTATTACTTTGTCTGGAATTTTATGGCCTTTTACTCTAAATCTCCTACCATCTTTCATGTAAATTAATCTTTTATTTCTTTTAGATGTTTTTCCTTTCCTCTGGATCGGCCAATGTCTCGCTGTGAGGGGATGTTGCAGACCTAGACGGTTCTCGTGTATATGCTCCATCCAGGTGGAAAAATCCATCCAATCCACAAGATTCAAAAATGGTAGATTGTCTTCTAGGATGCTAACTTGGAATTTGTCGCTGTACAAAACAGAGACATTTGATTTGATGTGAGAAGACATATTTTGATGAAGATCGTTGTAATTTGTAAGAAGTTATATGAAGAATTTGTGATATTTTGTATACTTGAGGAATATTATTTGAAGAATGTTTTTTATTTCGGATATTTTTATAAGATGCGAAGTTTGTCGGAAACAGCTTACGATGAATAAACTTCTGGACGTAGGTAAATATCACTGCAATATGTTCTCCTCATTGAAACGAAAAAGCCGCCTGTAATCATTCGGTAATGTTTTGCTATGCTTCTTGTATTGTTTTTCTGCCCTGGGTTGATTTAATAATGCCATAATTTGCAAACCCCTTTAATTCTAACAAACCGAAAAGTTTAATAATGAGCTACCTTCACATTTTTTGAAGCAAATGTTTTAAGTGTTAGTAAATGCTCAGTTTTATTCATGAAATGAGTTTTATTCATAATTATGAACCTTTTGCTCCAATCGAAACAAATGCTTTTACTTAGAGCTCAAAGCAATTGCTTCAAAATATTATTCATGTATTTTGAAGCATTTGCTTCGTAATTTTAAAGTAAAAGCATTTGCTACATTTTATTCATCAGACCCACTACGTTACTATAATAGGTACTTCACTTTTGAAGTAGGTGCTTGAAGTATTAGCATGTACTTCGCTTTATGCATACCACCCAATGAAGTTGGGAAATACTGAAAAACGGTTTAGGCGTTTTCATTCTTTGCATTTTATAACATAAAATTAATTAATCAACACGAACAACTTACAATATGCAAAAAAATATGCAAAATAAGTTTTACTGTGTATTATTGTTTTCATGAAACAGTCGATTCGATTCGATGAAACGATTCATTCGATTCGATTCGATTTTTTCTTTTCGAATCAGTGAATCGATTCAAAAAAGGTCAATTCAATTCGATTCGACATTTTGATTCGATTTTTTTTTCGAATCGGCGAGTCGATTAATTGATTTTTTGCCCAGAGCTATGCACTGAATTTCGATAAACTGAAGACAATTTCGCGAATAGTCTAACGAGGATTATGTTCCAGATTTGTACTTCATCACACTTCGTTCGCCTTCCAGACCATGGATTTGACCGAAAAGTTTCCTTCAAGAAATTTTGGTAACCAAAATTGGTAGAGCCGATCGTTAGCATCTTCACCAGGTACTGAAGATATCTCTTTTCTGACTTGAACAATACTTTCAAAAACCAGAGAATTGATTGCACGCCAGTTTTAGAAATTGTGCCAAATGTATTAATTTACATTCCTTGAAAACTATCTACTGAAAGAAATTAAAACGTTGTTTAGATACCTATCTAATTAATAAGAAAAAAGACTATGGAAACATGTTAAATGATTTTTTTGATAATGTGTCCAAACTTCGAAATTTCAGAATCTTTTTTTTCATGTCGAAATCAAATACGAGCTATTAAACGTAGTCTTAATGTCAAATTAGATGTTAAAAATCACGTTAGGCATTACAATAAACTCAAATGTGGCTACGGCATAAGAAGATAAATGCTATGGTTTCAATAAACGGCTTATGTACTCACCAACCTTTGAAAAGGAGAAAAAGAAAAAACTAAAACTAAACTGAACAAAAAAAAAATTTTCTAACAGACGATATTTACAAACCATTACGTACAAAAACTAAAAAGCAAAGTGGAACAAATTTTTTTTTATGTTCTCGGTCGTCGCTCGGTGAAAAATTACGGGGCGCAGCGTGGTCGGTTTGGTAATCTCGTAAAATGTAAAGCAAAATAAATTGGAAGTATAAACACTTTTTCTTGATTTTCCTTTTATTTCATAAAGTTGCGCCGCGCAAAAAGCGCAATTCATCCGGCGCTTTTCTTTCGCGCACAAGTCTCGCCGAAGTTTTGAAATAAAAGTCGTGTAAAATAAAGTTCGAGGTGTGTTCTAAGCTTGCGCTTTGACCTAGTGCGGCGAAGAAACGCGCGCGACAAACGGGTGCGATCGGTTGCTCCGTAATACCTCCAAGGATCCTCCCAGGACGAAACCGCTCGCGATTTCACTCGACTCCTGCCGCTATTAAATCGCAAGCAATTTTTTCAATCGACGGCAAAATATGTTGTGTATGTGAAAAATCTATTCGCTTCTAGTCATTAACTTTAACAAATCGTAACGAGGAACTAATTGCGGGAGTTATTCGTATTTAGTTACATAACTTATTAGAAATAAACAAATTAATTAAGATGAGTTAATAGAACGTAAATGAATCATTTAATGATGTGCAGATAGGAACGTAATGGTTTCGCAGTTAATAACAGAAGCCGTAATACAAAAGAATGTTGATTTTAAAGAACATTTTCCATTAATATTCTTTTAATAAACCCAGCTTAATTAATTCTAATTTTCAAAAACTATTACATCCCTAAAAGGACTTATCTACGAAAACAATAGTTTCGTTTATACTGTTTCAAAAGAGTAGTGTAATGAAAAGTAAATATTTTAAGGCACCAGAAAAATTGCTGCCTTCAAGATTTTTGTAACGGTTACTGATTACGCTTGTTTTAAACAAACTCAAAGATTTCTTTCTTCGTCTAATCCGTTACATATATATATTTACGTGCACCAATCCCGCCTTGTGTAGCAAGCTCACACTCAATTACCTCAAACACTTACTCGGTATGTCAGAAATCCTTTAGGTATGTGAGTATATCATAAACTACCTTTCTGTGTAGGATCGAGCAAAATCTTCGTTTTCAACGAGCACTTTTTCAAACGATCAAGTACACAAACGAAAATTAAATATTTAAGCAACAGAAAGAAAAACAAGATGCTAAGTAAAAATGGGTGGACTTTTGTACACAGATGATTTGTATACCACCTACAATAAGATGAGAGAATTAATCAATATCTGGATGGCAGAGCTCGAAGAGCTGGGACTAGTGGAAAAGAACGTTGGCAAATGAAAATAGTATATGTATATATGGGTAGCCCAATGACACCATGTGGAAGAATAGATCAAGAGGTAGAGAGAGGATTTCGGAAATCTTATGAACCAGAAGAGCTTTGTGGCCCAAAATTAATGAAAAACAATTAAACTGGTTTGATCACATAAAGAGGAAAAAACCAGAGGAATTATGGAAGAACCACAAACACCAGGCAGGAAATCAAAGATTTGTACAGAAAAATGAGAAAGGATAAAAAAGGATAATGTTACCACTCCTTGAGTGTGTATACATTTAAACATCTAAAAACTTCTTAATTTATTTTGTAATTTAAATATAGGAAACTTCTGCTTTGTCATGTTGGTAACATTGGTCGGTGGTTAAAATAATTTCAAACAAATGTCAATTTGAGATGCCAGCAAATAAAGATATGTCAATTTTGTAATTTGAGACGTCAACAAATATAGCCATATATGATGTCGGCAACCTAACAAAATAAAATTTCTTGTGCTTTAATGAGCTACTTTCTCAAATCCAAATGAGTGTCATAATGAAACCATTAAAGAACCCAAAATAGAAAAACAGTATTTCCTAACCTTTCCGATCCTCCTTTGCTCATATTAGTGCAGCAGCTACGACTATATTTAAGCACTGCAGTGTATAGTCACATGGTATTTGCATATATGAATGTTTCGAGCATATTATTTATAAACAAAAAAAAATACATAAATCCCTGAGTGAATTATGATGCACTTCATATGAGTCACCTTATTATTATTGTTAGTACTAAAAACATTTTACGTTAATTTAAAAAGCATAAGATGTACAATTCGTTCCCAGTATTCTCCTCGGTGTATAAACCGCAGCAGCTGCAATTATTAATTTTTCTCGAAGAATTTGTGGTTGGTCAAGTTAAAAAATTTACCTACCAAACGGCCCATAATTATTCGTAATTTGGTAATAGCGGCCCCCGTATTGATTATAACATACGCAAACCGTAATTACAGCCATGCACATTAACATTGCACGAGAAGTCTAAAACGCTCACTTCTATTTTAAGTCACAAGTAATTAGCGCCAGCACCTTAAGGCATCTGCTTTATTTAGCCAGTTGTTCGTTCAAGTATTTTCACATTCCGCCGAGTGACATGCGTCCTGATAAGTAATTTCGAAATATTCGAAATAAATATAAGTATGTGCATTTGTTGGTTTCGGTGGTACCCAAAACGTTAACGTTAAATGGAGATCTTAATTCCGCTTAGAATTAATTAAGGAAAAAACGCAGATTACGACATTACGACGAAATAATAAATACGAAACCAATTTCGATTTAATTATTCTTTTAATGTTGCGTAATTACAGGCGGAAAATTTCGCGAAGGATTGTCTGAGGAAAAATATAGGCGTGAGAGGGGGGCCCTTTCAAGTGAAGGTACGTAATTTACACGGCAAATAATAAAAGACTTTTATTGCTTCCATCATTTTAATAGTTGCAGCAGCATACGATTATCACGTCCACGTCAGTTAACGGTTGGTATGCTCATCATTCAAAAGTGAGAAAGCTAAGAAATATAAATACGCAATTGTCAATAGAAATGATATTAATAAAAGAAAAAACTACGTATAAGATGGTATAGCAGAAAACCTAATTCTTAGAACTTGATGGAAGAAGCACGACTTTTTAAACATAAGCACTTTTTATGCTCTCTTATCAAGAAGAGATGGATTAGAAGGTGCTATTAAAAAAACTACCATTTAAATAAGAAAATTAATTCCTTTTCTATTTTTCAATTTTAATATTACGTTTTCTCGTATTTTAAAACCTTAGTACTATTCTTCTTCTCCAAATTGTTTGTATCTGTTTAATTATAGTTGAATTTTTTTCGGACAGATTTCCTATTACTCTAATAGCCTTTCTTTAAAGAGCAAAAACTGGGTCAACTTCAGGACAATATCCCCAGATCAGTATAGCATACAACATTAAGGAATGGAAAAGTCCATAATAAGCTGTTAGTAACGTTTGCCTAGAGGCCTTGTTGGTAAGGTTTCGAAGTAGGAAAATATTACTGCATAATTAACCAGATAATTCATTAATATGTGAATTCCATTGTAACTTTGGAACACCTAAAAACTTGACCGAATTAGGACGAGAATAGTTTATTTTATTTAAAGAGGACAAAAGTTTTTTAGTTTTCGGAACATTCAAATGAAGTTTGTTAGAAGCAAACCAATCAGTTGTACTGTATTAGAATTATTAAAATTTAAGGTATTATCATCGGCAAAAAACAAACAGTCAATGTTCGGGTACACAGTTGGAGAAATCATTAAAGTAAATCAGAAATAGAGGAGGTCCTAAAATGGAGCCATGAGGAACGCCAATGGTTACTGTTGCTTCGGCCGATAAATAACCATTCAAATAAACTTGTTGTTTTCTATTAGATAAATATGATTTAAGTAGATTTATACTATTAGGATCGAACTTATAATGTTTGTGTGTATCAAATAAAATTGAATGAGATATGCAATCAAACGCCTCACTTAAGTCACAGCCCTTTTTCAAAGCAGTGTGTAGTATTATTTACAAAATGCAACAGAGCATCAGTTGTATTACAATTTTTCCTGAAACCATATTGCTAATTGCTAAACCACATTACTAATAAAAAGATTATTTTCATCAAAAAAAAATTATTCTTTGAATACTAAGCACTTTTCAATAATTTTTGAAAGCATTGGCAATAGGTCTGTAGTTATCAGTTATGTTTTATCTCCACACTTAAAGAGCGGGACAACTTTGGCTATTTTTTAAACCATCTGGAAAACAACCGCTTGTGATAATTTTATTAGTTAAAATAGTTAGAGGCAAGATACTGTTATTTAAACTATAATTTTTTTATAATGGTTGCATTCAAACCGTATACATCTTTAGAATTGTTATTCTTCATTGACATGACAACATCTCTAATTACATTAAAACTGACTTCAGTAAAGCTGAATTGGGAAGTTGGTAAAGTCATTGTGTCCAACTATTGTAGAGGATTAATATTTGAAGATGGAATACATTGTAATACATATTTTGTTTGGTACATTAAGAAAATTATTGTTAAAATCTTCAGCACTCGTGCTAGAGTGTTTAGGTTTATTTATTGTAGTTGCTCTACTTATTCTGATTTTCAGTTTTGTTCGAACCAATTTCTTACCAGTTTCGTCTTTTACCATCTTCAGGGCAATAATTTCAGTAACATTCCACGAACATTTCTGTCCTACTTTTAGCAAGTCAGTAATTTTGTAGAATAATTGTTACAGTTCCTATAAAGTATTTAGTGGTTTTAATTCTTTTACTGATGAATTTGACACAAACGATTGCAAAAAAATCTGCCTTTCTTTGTTTTTAATTGGGAAAGGTGTTCTGTCCTAACTTCGATTCAAACTAAATTGTAAGGCCACAAATTATTTAAAAAAATTAATCAATTAATTAAAATAGAAAACAATTCCCAAAACAAGTATTCTTTTAGTACTCACTGTTTTTTCCATGAATCGAAAACCCAATACCACACGTCACGTGCGAAAATTCCGCGATTCCAATACATAATCAATTTACGTAATGGAAAATGCAATTTAAAGGAAAATTACTTTCTTATGAGAATAAACGGACACAAATAATCACTTAAATACATAAACGTACACAGAACCAAATAGAATGAATTCGATTTGCATAACAAACAATTACTCCTGTGCCTTCAGGTAGGTATAGACATAGAAGTGACTTCTTGAAGGTATATTGAGCATCTGCCTATTTAAAAGAAATTAAAAGCAGCAGTATAGGAAATTCATCCTGAAGGTGACGATTCTACAATCTCGGCCACTTCACGGATCATTTTTTAAACTAATCGTTAACGGTCAAGTGAAGAAAACGGGATTATTTTATTTCTTACCGAACGAATTTTTTACATCCTTCTTTAAACTAACAATAAATGAACCACAAGCACGTCAACAAACATCAAGTATTGTGGGGGTTTTTGACTGTGTCACATTTCCAAGAAACGTGCCACATTTTTAAAAGGGGACATTTCTAAAAGGATGCTTACAAATATATAAATACATAAATTTATAATTAAATTATCAATAAATTAAAAAAATTAAGGCGTGTGATATTTCCACGAAATTTTTTATTGCATCCAATTTTATAGTCAAATCAGTGTAAGATTTTTTTTTAATTCAAAGGAGGGAAACAATTTCGTCCTTACTTTCAGTAAAAGTAACTGAAAGTCGTTCGTAACGAAGTCCTTAAAGAAGTTGAGCGCGTCTCATCGACCGTGCAGGAGTTTGTACGTCTCCGTAGACGACCTTGACGCTCGCGACGCCTTTCAAAGCTCCGATGACTCGCGGAAAGTGAGAGGATGAAAACACGTGCATGTGTTGTGACACGCACGGCCACGTGTACCGGCGTAGCAAAATCCTCTACCAAACATCGAAACTAAAATCATTAGGTAACTCGAATCCAGTGTAATTAACAATTACTCGTAATTAAAAAAAAAAGAAACGTATAAGAAGCAGTCGCTAATTACACTGTAATTACACGAAATTATACATCGGTATAATCGAAGAGAAAAAAACATTATTTCACGTTTTAAATTAAGAACATGATTCATTACGGCCGAAATGAAATACATAATTATGTAGAATTTTTGCGGAGGCGTCTTTTTCTTGTTTTAAAAAAATGTGAAGTAGGAAAAAATGGGGGGCCTAGTAAATGACATGCAATAATTTTCGAGATTATATTGAGTGAAAACTAATTAGCTCTAGCTCGGGGAATTTAGAAACGTGAATACGTTAAATAAACATTTTAACACACCCATAAGCATATTTAATTATACCACTATATGTATGTTAATTTCAAATGCATGATTCATACCTTATAAATAACGACTTTATAATGCGTCCAATATAAATTTCAGTTTATGTGACTAAAGAATATTAGTCACATAAGTTGAGCGTGGTATTTATTAGAGCGAAGGAAGTCGGGGGAGTGTTTCGTTATTTTATTTTTTTTTTAAATAGAATCATAATAGAATTCGAATGGTACTTACCGGATGCTGATGAAGTATTCGAATATAAAACTTCTCTATAGTTGGTAGCCGTTTTGAATAATGTAATCAAACAGTTTAGAGAACCTCTAGAAACTTCGTCCTAAAGTTTATGTAACGCTTCACGTTTAATTATATTGTTTGTTTAGCATTATGTTTATTATAGTAGTTCCCATAACCAACACAACTTGCAGTTTTAACTTTATTCTCGCAATTACGATTATGCAATTAAACAACTGTAATTTATGCGTTCCAAGCTCACTCGTTAAAAACTTCAAAGTTCATTCGATGCGAACAAACTCGGATTAAGTTTCTCGTGCAGGTAAAAATACACCGATTAAGTTATCGTCGTGCGGCACCCACTCAATTTCAGCGCGCTGTGTGTGAAGTATGTTTGTGAAAGAAGCATGTGTCATTTGTAAAAGTTGCTGCTATAACGCGCGCTTGTTTGAAGTCGAGTCGAGCGGCTACTGGCGAAAACAAGAGAATTCTCTGACGCTCTCGGTCCAACTTACCCCTACCTACCCTAGTCGCGGTCTCACTTGCCGCCCCTCCGTCGGGACGCCCCATGAGTAAACCCCATCCACGAACGCTCGGCCACGCATGAGCAAAGATTGTAATTAGATTCGTAATGTCCAGTTCGTTATTCTGGAGGTTGGGGAGGTTGAGTGGAGGAGACGAAGAGGACGCGATGCCCGACAGAGAGCGACGCTTCTAACTCTCGGAAAGTTAGCTCACACTACGAGCTAATGATTTATAGTCCTGCACGTTCAATTTTGGATGCATCGCGAAATGTTCCGATAGAGAAGGGGGGAAATTTCTTGGGATTTAACTTTTAATATCCTGATACGGTTGTGTCAAATTATAAATTATTTATTTCCTTAACGTAACACGCGTAATATTTTAAAGTTCAACTGTCATTCTTTTAAGATCAACTTAAGGTTTTTTAAACAAAAAATGAATTCTTTTCACATCATCACTAATGATGACCTGATACAATTAAGAATGTATGTACTTAAATTGAATCTATCGTTTATTTTTCTAATACATAGAATTAGAGAAATTGTTTCGATTATAAAATTGAATACTCCAGTCCGTAGCAAAGTTATTTGCCCTCTTGGCGCGCGAATAAGTTTTCCCGCCATAAAGTTCCGTAGCTTTTTGTATAAGATGATTCAAATTGCCTCCCTCTTCTACGTGGCGCGCTGGTGTAGTGCATCACTTGACATCCCTTTTAGCTCAAGTCACCAAAATAGATAAAATGACTAAAATGTATTCACGTTAATTTATAACTTACAAAGTGTTGAGGAAGGGTCGACAAATAAGTATCTTCGCTTTATGACATATTTTAAAGGCCGTTTTAAACTAACCAATTATTAGTATGTATAGTATTTTGTACTTTTGGTTTCGTTCCATTTCTTAAATAATACAATTGTACGTATCCTATACAGTAAATTGTATCAAATTAGAGCTGTCTGAAAAAGAGTAGAACGTGTTCTACGAGGGGACCTGAACTTTTTAAATTTCTGATTGATAACAAATTTACTTCATAATAATCAGAACATTCATACAGATTTTGGTAAGTTGCTCCTTGATTGATATTAGTAACCAAAGGTTTTAAGAAAAACCTTTCGATTTGTCTTAAGGTTACTAAGAAAACGCAGTGCGGAGGACTAGACGTTTAATGCCGACATATTTCGACCTTAGTGAAGGCCATCTTTGGGGCGACTACAATAATAAATCAAGCTAGTTAGTGCCCGTTATAGGCAATAAAATGAAATTACATACCTAGGCTAAGTTAGGTGGTTGTCACATGATTTTCACAATAAGAAAATTATTGTACGTCAGTAACTTACATGTTGAACAAATTAAAAATGTTAAAAATATTGTAAAGTTGGACAAAACTACACGTTAAAAATTACAGAAATTGACTTAGCAGCTAGTCGAGTATTGTGATGGCTAACAAAATTATGAATAACAGGTGAACTGCAAGTGAATGCTTAATGACAGGTGTGAAACACAGATAAAGCAAATCGGTAAATTTAAAAAACGAAATGAAGCAAACCTAAATAAACAATAATACCCCAAACATTCTGCCAGTTAATGTTGCTGAAAAATTCATCCTGAGGTCCCGTCAACTGATCATTCAGAATGTTAAAGTTACTGTCATTTTTATGTAAGTAAATTTCGAGATTTTCCGCGATGTTAAGTAAATTCCCTTTTTTGTATTTGTGTAAAATTTTAACATTATTAGAAGGTACAAAATCGTGTGAAGATTGGATTAAATGATTGGCAAAATTGGAATCAGATTTGTGTTTTTTAAAAGACGTTCAGACAGACGTGTTCTTATGTTTCGACCTGTTTGTCCTATGTAAATGGAATTACAGGAGTTACAAGAGAATATACACCACTTTGTTCAAGAAAATTAATTTTATCTTTTGTTTGGGATATGATGGTTTTGAGATTGTTATTGTTAGAGAATGAAATTTTTAAGTTAGATTTATTAGTGTTTTTTGAGAAATATTTTTTTATTTTTTGGGAAAGGTTGTGTAAATAAGGGATACTGAAAAATTGCGGTTCTTGTGTGTCTTCATTTTGTGTGAGAGTGTTAGTGTTGTAAATAGTCTTATTAATAAGTTTATTTTTAATTCTGAAAAAGAGGTTTTTTATGATATGCAAAGGGTAACCATTGTTGTAACATTTATACAGGGTGACTGAAATTCGAGGGCCAGCATGGGGATCTCGCTTATTATAAGAGATATAGAATCGGTTAAATGGAGGCAAATTTCATGTTGATTAATAATCTGTTAAGAAATTTGAAATGTCTCGTACGGTTTCTTCACAATCGGAGAAAAACGAAAAATTGCGATTTTCGAAAATAACATTTTTTTCTGAATTCATTGGTATGCCACACTTGCTATTTTATTTTAATTTTCATTGAGAAATTTTGAAAAAACTGAAATCAAATTATGTGCACACATTAAGTTAGCTTAGTTTCACACATTAAGTTAGCTTAGATTCAATTGTATGCTTCGTAGCCAACCTTCGTTTAATTGGTCTGTCATTAAATAAAGAGTGGCGTATCCAAATTAGTGCTGGCAACCTAAATCGATTTTTTGGATAATCGGTTAACCGGTTTTGGATATTCGCGGTTTTGGAGAAAACCGAAAACTGGTTATCCGGATAACTCGGTTATTCGAGTATTCAGTTATACGGAAAACCGGTTATTCGAATATCCAGTTATTCGGATAACCGGATATTTGGATATTATCAGTTTCTTGGATAATCGGAAATTCGAATAACAGGTTATTCGGATATTCAGATATCCGATTAACTGGAAATTCGAATAATTGGATATCAGAATGGGTTTTGTTTGTTAAAGATCTTCAGTACTTATTAGAAAAAAGTACATACACATAGTTACATGTGTATTTACTTAATTGCTTTTATTATAACGTATTTGTGTATTTGTGTGCCAAGTTTACAATTATGGAATAAGGGACAGAATAACTTTTCGTAGGATATCATATCCCTTGCTCAATTCTTAGGATAATGCGCCACTTTACAAGTGGTTATTTAGGACGGAATAGTAAAACTTTAATTTTCAGGATACATTTGTGTGTTTTATACAATCCCTGCATGAATGATAAATTTTTATTGTCGGCTGTACAGAGACAATTATAAAATATCTTTGTTATTAGAAACAGCAGTATTATTTTAATAAATAGGGAATTAAAGAAAATTCCTTTTGAGCTAAAATTATGTCGGTAGAAATATTTCAAGTCCACAAACTGAAACTATTTGCGTTAGTTTTATAATTTGTTGAACATTGTTCATTAGATATAACAAGAATAATTATATCAGGAAAAAAACTTTTATTTTTATTACCTATTTAAAAGCACAAACATATTATTGTGAGTAGTGACAAAAAATCAGTTCTTTTTAATACGTCCTAATTAACCGGCTTTCGGTTAATCAATTGGAATAATTCAAAAATTGAATGATCGGTTTTTCGAATATACGAATAGTCATTTGTTGGATATCCGAATAGTCGTTTTTGGATATTCGAATAATCGGTTTTTCAAATATCCGAATAGTCAGTTTTTGGATATCCGAATAGTCGGTTTCTTGGATAATCGAATAATCGGTTTTAACCATTATTGGGATAGCCGATTATATCCGAAACCGGTTTTTAAAGAAACCGATTATTCGGTTTAAATTCTTTCCCGTTTTTGCCAGCACTAATCCAAATGAAGAGAAACGTGATATGTTGCGTAAGTTTTATCGTCACAACGAAATTCCATTACAAGTGCTCAGCGGTATATAGAAACTTATCCGGAAAGAATCCAACCAAGTATTAAATAATTTTCCAAGTTGGATAACAATTTGATACAAAATGATACAACGGCTAAGTATATCTTCGAACGGAACAAATGCTGTGATTTTTTTCTCTCTTCTATTTATGTACATTCTTTTGGAGTTTCAAATGTATCATTTTGAAGGAAATTGTTATCCAACTTCAGTACCTAATATGTATGTACTTGATTGAATTATCTTCGGATAGGTTTCTAAATACCACTGAGCACTTAAAGTGGAATTTTTATGGCAAATAAAATATGCGCAACATATCACGTTTTTCTTCATTTGAATATGCGATTCTGTATTTAATGACAGTCCAATTAAACAAAGGTATACGTATCCTTGGATACGCAGTATACAATTGAACCTAAGTTAAGTTAATGTGTTACATGAATCTAATTTCAGTTTTTTCTAAATTTCTCAATGAAAATTAAAATAAAATAGCAAGTGCGGGATACCAATGAATTCAAAAGGAAAGGTGTCATCTGTCTGACCGACAAAAATCGCGCCCATAAGAAAAAATGAAGTTGGCTCTGGGAAAACAAAAACGAATTTTATGACGAAAAAGTCATAAATGAAGAAGTTATGTCCGATTTTCCGATTTCTCAGATTGTGAAGAAACCGTACGAAACATTTCAAATTTCTTAACAGATTATTAATCAACATGAAATTTGGCAACTTTGCCTCCATTTAACCGATTCTCTATCTCTTATAATAAGCGAGATCCCCATGCTGGCCCTCGAATTTCAATCACCCTGTATACAATGCTTAAATTTTGAATTGGGACACTGACGCTGGATTTCACAAACGTCATTTAACTTTAATCATCGATTGAGAATAATCATTCCTATACCTTCAACACATGTAACCATGGCAACGTTTACTTTTAACGGATGATTAAATTTAAGTAACGTTTGTGAAATCCGCCATTAGTTGTTTTTTTTTGTAAAATTGTGTTTAACTCAAAAATAAAAGGCAGAACTTTTATTATAACTTTAATTATGCATTTAAGTACATATTCATTAAGAAAAAAGGCACTAAGTATAACAAAAGTTGAATAAATAGCATAAAATAATTTTGAAGACCATAAGCTACAGGGTCTGGCTTATCGTTTTCAAAATTATTTTAATTTAGTTACAAATATTATGGATAACATATGTTAATTTTTTTTTAATTAGCATAAAAATGAAAACTTAGATAATATTGCTTCGGAATAAAATTATTTCAAAATATTGTTCTGTTCTTTTTAACACTTCCGGATCATTATTAATATTTAGTGGGACCTCCTCGAGACCAAATTAAAGCCTGCCATCTTTTTGGCATACTTCTGATGAGAATATCAATAGATTCTTGTGGCATTGCAAGTCATTCTTCTCTCAATGCCAACCATCCAATTCGTTCAGTGTATTTGACAACTGACAACAAAATATCAGAAAACTAAATTTAGCAGACTTCTTGTTGCAAATTACAGGACTTGCTAGTTATCAGTAAGCAATATAAGCTATGACGCGATGTATTAATAAAACAGTTTTGACAGTTGCAATAAGGGGAGAAAATTGGCATAGGCGACTTGACTAATACGCAAGAAACTAGATAAATTATATACAGTGACTTTCAAAAAGTGTGCTACAAATGGGAATTTTCTTTATTATCGGTTTTTATAAAAATTTATTGACGCAGAACGCTTCTGCATCCCTTAAAGTCAAATTGGAAAATGTCAGATGAAATTTATCTTGAACGGTATACAGCGTGGACACCGAGAAATGAAGACGGCTTAAGAGTAAAGTTCTCTTATTTTACAAGATACAGTAAAATGTCGTAAGAATAAGTTATTCAGAATTAAAAGTTATAGCTAAATATGAAATTACAGTCTTCTATCTCAAAAGTAAAAAAATCACAATTTATTGTGAACCACTCTTTATACACACTACATTAGGAAATACTGGTTGAATTAAAGCGTCCGCCAAAGTAATATGAATAGGATAACACGAAATTTGTTCTTATTTCTCAATTATTTCAATTGGTTCTGAGTAATTATTTCAGTGCGTTCCGAAACTTTGTGCTTTCTTGTAGCACACTTTTTGAAAGACACTGTATTTATAAACATAAAAAATACGTTTAATTAGGAAGATATACAAAAATTATTAACTGTCCCATTTCAAATTTTGAGCAGAGTAGTTGATAAACACCAAAGACTTCGTTCCGTTACCGTAAATATTGACCACAACCTACCAGATTGTACGAGAGAGCGTCTCTTAACCGGCCTGGACAATTTACTAATTCAACTGTTTCTCCGCTGGCGCCACTTACCCCAAAAAACCGGAAACGGATACGTCATTTTCTATTAACTAGGTCTGTTTGTTTGTATTGCTTGGAGTTACTCTACAAGCTATCATGTGCAGTTTTCAATCAAATTCGAAGTTTTTTCAGCACGAGATATACGAATTTGACTGAAAACTACACATGATAGCTTTTAGAGTAACTCCGAGCAAAACAAACAAACAGACTTAATGTCAAGCTCGCAATTGTCAGTGTCAAATTGATAGCATATTGATAGTTACTTCAATTTTGTTTAATTTAATTTTTGAACAATTTGGTTACTTCATTCTTATTAATAATAGTATATAGCAAACACCAGCAATAATAAATGCATAAATGAATAAATGCAACTTACCTACGCAGTGGGTGGTCTAATTCTACTAGAACCAGATCATTTAATTTCCATTGAATTTTAATTTATAAAGAAAATGGCTTCAACTTTTATGTTTTTTATTTTGACGGATCAACAACTACAATTACGTAAAAGCTCTGACATTTAGCCAACAGGACTTACTATTCCTTACTCCAAATGTGTTTTCAGACTTCTTCGTTTGCAGCGACCTCAGAGAGGAACTCTTAACATGTTGCTACGTTATTGGTTGTTGTTAAATTCAATTTTGTTTTTATTTCATAACGTATATATTTGTCTGTAATCATGAAACTCTTAAGGTTCAGTGTTAAAATCTATAAACCTCTTTTGGGTTCTTTATACGCTCGTCGATTTTTCTTATGTTCATTTATGTATCAAAAAAAACTCGGGTCAACTTAAAATTCTTTATTAACAATTTCTTTTTATGCAACAATAATGACCGTTTGTTTGTTTTAGCTGAATAAATTCTGTAATGGTCATTTGTTTAAATACGTAATTAATTCAAAAAGATTAAATTATTTATTGATATTATTAAAAGCAAATTTAAAAGTTTAAAAATGATTTGATTAATTCAATCTTACGGTTTTATATACATCAACTATTATCTATTACACTTCACTTTACATTATTAAAATGATCCGCGGTGGCTTCACATAACATTTCGTGTCACCTCGTACATTCATACCGGGTATTTCAAGTAACTATCCCCAAATTTAAACTCAGTCCTACTTAGAGTCTCATTAAAAAAAAAACTCTTATATACGTCGCACCGGTGGTGAAATGAAAACAACAACTTTTTGTGAGAACGCGAAGTAATTCTTCTGTAGAAAAATAAGTTCCTTATTATTCAACTCTCGCATTCGTACTTAGTTTCAAATGAATCTCCATGTAATTCTGATTGCAGTTATGAAACAAATATAAAATTGGTTATATTGGACTTGCTCCTGGTCTGAGAAGTCCGGCTTTGGAGATGCCTTCAAAGAACTGCAAATCCTCCACGATGTTATAACATCCAAACTGCTTTAAGACTGGTGTGTCTGTCAGTCTAATGACGGCGATTGCATCTTTTGATTGTTGCCCTCAGTTTGTTTTTCTTAACAAAAATTTGTGTTTCAGTGTTAGCAACGTTTGAGTCGAAATACCTTGGGATCATAATTTTTCTTGATATACAAAATTTAACTGATGTATGATGAATCGCGAACTAAATTATCATTATTATCATAATAATAAACACAAAAATATTGTTACAACAATTTTCAAAACCTTAAAACTAAAATAACATAACGTAGCAATATGTAATTCTTCAAAAATTACTAAAACCTTGTTTGACAAATATCGCTTAAAACACGAACTGATAATTTTCATACTACATTTTCTCTTTATCTAAACCTGGCCCATGAAAAGTTTCAAAGTTGTAATTGTTTGCTCAATAACGGTTTTCTTTTCAGTAAAAATCATTTACGAATTATTATGTTTGTCTTGATTCATTCTGCGCTAAAACGGGGAAAATGTGCTTTAAATAAAAAGATTGTGTAGGTCTGTTAAGAGACATGTTTGTCATTTTAATTTTGCTATAATTTTCTAAATTACATTAGAAATATTGATAGGACTTTTGAAAAATCAAAATATAAAATTCTTATTCGACATCTTTTGTCTTGTAAAAAATTTCTTTAAAAAAATCCTAACATTATTGTCACAGTAGCAGACAAAAGCAATCTTGCTGTTTTGATTGACAAAAATAACTATTTTTCAAAAGTTCAAACCATGCTCTCTGACAATAACACATACGTAGAATTAAATAATGACCCCACAGAAAATTTTCAGCGTAAAACTTTTAATATTTTATTAATAAGTTAGAAAAATCTGTTGAAATTAGTAATAATATTGCTAAATCTCTTAATGTACAGCATCCCACATTTCCAAAATTATACTGCATTCCAAAAATTCACAAACCTAACACACCTCTTCGTCCAATAGTTTCTACTATTGGTTCTCCTCTATATTTCTTATCAAAATTTGTTTCAAAAATTCTTACTCAAGTTGCTAGTAAATCAGAATACTTTATAAAAAACTCTTTTGAACTTGTAGATAAATTAAAAAACATAGATATACCAAATAACTGTATTATAATTTCCTTAGATGTTGTTTCTTTGTTTACTAACATTCCAAAAGAGTTAGCTTTAAAAAGCATTAATGATAGGTGGATAGAGATTAAAGATTTTACAAAATTTTGTGCAAAATTTTGTTTTGATTACAGCTGATTCCTCGAGCAGGCTCTGTACAGCTGTTACAGGCCTAGTTGGGCCTTCGTCAGCAGAACCGTAGCTCGAGAACTCCACTGCAAACCAAACCGATCTGTCCAGGTTATTCGCCACTGCGATGTGAAAGTAATGAACATTTTAAGTAGCGACATCTTTCGATCGCTTTTTGACCTGACATTGCAGTAGGATTGACGAATTGAAGCCACATAATAAGTCATCCCATGCAAGGCGGCCATGCTTGCTGCCAAAGCATATGAGAATTTTAAAAAATTTTGTGCAAATCGGTTTTGATTACAGCGGATTCCTGCAGAACCGATTTGCACAAATTTTTTTTAAATTCTCATATGCTTTGACAGCAAGCATGGCCGCCTTGCATGGGATGACTTATTATGTAGCGAACTGGCTTCAATTTGTCAATCCTACTGCAATGTCAGGTAAAAAACGATCGAAAGATGACGCTACTTAAAATGTTCATAAAGATTTTACATTTGACATTTCTAAAGAAAATTTCATAGAAATTATTACTTTATGTTTTGAAACATCTTATTTCGCTTTTAAACAGATTTTCGGCACTGCAATGGGTTCTCCTTTATCACCTGCTTTAGCTGAAATTGTCATGCAGGAACTAGAAAAAAGTGTCATTAACTCATTATCTTTTAATTTAACATGATATTTTCGTTACGTCGATGATATTTTATTATTTGTGCCTTCAGATAAACTAGACTTTGTTTTAAGTAGATTTAACTCTTTCCATAATAGATTACAATTTACTGTAGAAAAAGAAATTAACAATTCACTAAGTTTTCGTGATGTAAATATTATCAAACAAAACGACAAATTAATAACTAATTGGTTTCATAAACCTAGGTGGTCAGGTAGATACATTAATTTTCACTCGTACACATCCAAAAACTATAAAATTGCAACAATTATTTCCTTAACAGATCGAGCTGTTTTACTTTCAGATAAACTTTTCATTTATGATAATTTAAATTTAATAAAGAAGACTCTTGTTCAAAATTCTTATCCAATAAATCTTATAGAATCAGTAATTAAAAATCGTATTAAATACATATCTACAAAATTCAAAAATCTACAATAATATTATACAAACTTCAAACAAAAAATACATATTTTAGCTACGTGATGGTTACGGTACTGTAGGATATTCACGGTTCAATCTTAACAGACTTCTTTATTGACCGAAATACTATAAATTCAAAGTTTAGGCCTCATAGCAGGTACTTGGGACACAAGAAATTTATGTCGAATGTGTAGGGAATAGAAGCGGTGCAAAACTGGGTTTGCAGATAACCAAAAGAATTTTCCTCTGTCGGTACTTGCAAGTTGCCTGATCATTGGGATACAATTATCAAGTTATTTGCCAAATAACGTCATCGGGAACTTTATTAGGAGGTGGAAAGATCGGGCCTTAGTGTGATTATCATGTGATTATATCGCTATATTTTCCAAAGTGCCTGTAAAAATTGAATCAAATTTTGTACAAGAAATGACATTTTAAAACGGCTTTAAGAACTACAAGTTATATTTTTTTAACACTGCGTTTTAATCAAATACATAGTATAAAAGCCTCCGCTCTCATATTTATAATTTTATTACGCAAATATAAAAGTGTATGGGAAATGTTAAGGCCGTTTTAATCTATTCTATTTCTCGTACTTGCAAGATTTGGTTCTATTCCTTGAATTATTTAAATTGTGCTGCAAGGTGCAGCAAGATCTAAACAGAATCAAGAATTATCTGAAAAAATAGAACGCGTTCTATCTTCAAACCATATCTGTAGCCCAAAAAGGATCAAAAGGATATTGTTTACCACGAGACGGTACAACTAGTGACTCTGCCAGAAGCAATATGGAAACTATTTAAGAGTAAATGACACGTAAATAAGGAACATAAAATCTCAGGGAATTGAGAAAGAAACTTAAAGAATGAAGTAAGCGCCATTCTACGTCATGCTGCTTCATTTCATCATATAAAATTATGGCACGCATTTAAAAGAATATATTGCTGAAGAAGATGGGCATTTGAAGTATACCAATTTTAAAACATAATACTCTTTTCTCTTCAGTATTTAACTGCGTATTTGCCTAATTTGTAGTTTAGATAAACAATTTTTTAAGATGTCTGAAATAAATAATAAATGTACATTAGCAGACCATTTACTAGTTAACTAGTTTAAAGTGTTTTGGCAAATAGTTGACCATATTCGTACATCACTTGTATGCCACTTCTACTTATTGCAAACTCCTTTCTTTAATTTCTCTAGGGGTGTTGAACAAAGAAAATACACAAATTATTATTCCCTCTGAGGACAACTGTCTTTAATTTTTCAATAAACATTTGTTCCAAGAGAAAAAACGTTTTTTTATGATTTGAATAAATAATACTTCTTTATTTATTTATTTATCAATGTATCTTCTAGCTACTGCTCGGTTGTAGAGCCTTCATTAGACTGCTAAAGCTATTTGTTTTAATTTCTTGTATTTAATAATACGATCCCATTGTCAGTGAAGTTCATACCACTTCGAATGAATTTTTAATTTATATATAAATTACGAAAATTTGCGAAGGTCAATAGCAAGGATCACAGTCAAAAGACGACAGCAAGATAGCTCAAGAAAACTTGAGATTATATCTTTGATCAGGCTCAGGTTGAAGGCATGTTTGTCTGAGTATTGGTAAATGTTATTTTGTAACTCGTGTTTAAATAAAAACCTGCTCAAGTAGGCTACATTTAGTAATTCTGCTATGTAAATACAATGGATAAATTCTCGATCACAACCCACTTGAACAGGTTTTTATTTAGACGCTCGTTAGTTTTTCCTAAAGGCAAGGGGTTCGCCAGAAATATGCAAGACTGAATGGTACGCTCGTACCATTGGTTTAGGCAATCTATTTGAAATTACTTAAACTGGGTAAGTTTGATAGTTTTGATTGACGAATATTAATCTAACAAATTTAAATTTATTTTTCAGAATTATATAAACTAATCAACAGATAAACCACCATAGGCTCCATATCAGATGAAAAATTATACAGTCTAGTTCGTTGTTCAAGGGATTTAATTAAACAAGTAAATCTAAACAAATTTAGCAAATATAGTCAGGAATAAATCCTGTGAACTGTTCAAGGCAGAATTTGTCAAGTTGTCAACGATTAAATAAATCTAAAATAGATTTCAAAGTAAATATTTGAAGTTAAATTTTAATTAGAGTTAGAAAACATTTTGCAATAATAATTAAATTATATTTATAGTTTAACTTATTTATTAGTAAACTGTTTTAAGTATTCTTACTTATTTCCACTGATCACTTTCTACACAAAACTTATGTCAGGTCTGAACATGGACTAGAATATGACATTTTCTGGACTTCCTTTTATATCACAGTAAATAACCTAAATTTAAAAAAAGTGCAAACTTCTTTGAAAAATTTTTAAAATGAAATAAATTAAATCTTTTTTTCCTTTTCTTAATATAATGTTAAATTTTAATGAAACCTAACCTAACGGCTTCAATTTTAGGTATTCGGATCCTACTCTGATTAGGCAGCTTTACTAAAATGCACCGACGTCCACTATTGCTTTCATAGAAATAATCTTTTGGTTTGCGGCTAAAGACATGTGAAAAGCATTTCGACAAATCTTGGTGTTTTGAACGACGAAGGAGCTGAATTGTCGACAAAAGATGCCTCAGAACTTAACTCTGGTTGAACAAATTTCGATTTCCAGTAGCATTCAGCATCTTTCATGACATTTTTACTGAATAAAATGTATTACAAAATAAATGACCACAAGACTACGTACATTATTTGATAGCTTTCCGTTGTCCTGAAAGCTGTAAAAAATAAACCAGAAGCATTCATGGGTTTATTCAATGGGTTTATAAAATTAGATATTCCTTTTATTATTTGAAGTACTTTCAGATCCTCCTGTACTTTCAATAATAGATTTTTTACAACTAACATCTCAGTCAGAAATTAGGAAATTATTATCTTAATTTCTAGAAGGAAACGCTGTTCCACTTTTGCGAAAACTATTTAATAGAAAACGAAAAAGTAAGGTAGGCATTTTTCTTTTTATTTATTTACGGGTATTCGTCATAAGTCGTAACGTTTAAAAGACAATTACAAATTTTCTGTAACGACCTGAAATAGCGCTTTTTCTGACGCAAGACGTAGGTGCCAACTTAATTTCAGCCGAATTAATGGACCGTTGCCGTCTATCTTACACACGTGAAGCGTGTCATGCGGATGGGAATTTGAAAAGTCCGAAACAAATCGACGAATGTATGTCCGCCGGGCGAACTCGTGAAACGTTAAATTCACAACTTTAAACAATTGCGGCACGATTTCCAGGAACGTTCCGCATGCACCTCAAAGACGATACGAACAACGTGCGAAATGAATCGGGTTGATTAAATTGGACTTTTTAAATGGACTTTATAGTTCTGAAAAACATCCAGATAGAAAGACAAAGATCGAGAGAAAGTTTGGAAATAACAGGGGGGAAAAAACTGTACGTCTGTTAACCTACATTTAATAGTTTAGGTTTAGGCAATTAACGTTTACTCTAATTCTTTTAATTCTTTTTTTTTTCTTTTTTCTATAACATAGAAGCCAGTTCAAGTTTTTTTTATTATGTATTTCGAAATCGTACTTGGGTATCAAAGAAAGAAACATGCATTAACAAGAAATTTAATAATCAATCAATCACAACAGGTGTTTTTATTTGAAATTAATGAAACACGTTACGTCGATTAATGAAAAAGAATTGCGTAATTTATTTTATCTGTGTTTTTTTTTTCTTTAATATCCTACCTATACATACGATTGTAACATTGACAAATTACTACTATTGAGACACTGATTTGTATGTATAAAGTATTTAGACAAAATAAACAATTAGAGGCGGAATTCTGTCGATGTAAATACGTGCTGACAATATAATAACAGACATGTTAATATCTGTATTTGACTTTCATGAATAGAAAAACTAAGTTTTGCGTCATGTTCTATTCAAGTCGTAATGAATTTAACGTTTACGATTCAGATTCATTTCAATTTTCTCAAAATACCAGAACTATTTAAAATAATTTCAGAAAAGCAAATGAATGCGAACATCAACAAATGACGTGATAAAAGCTGTGAATATTGACTAGGAAGAATTTCTTATACTAAGGATCAAACGAGGATAAACCTTAACAATTAATCACTTTGGTCACACACAAAGTATTAAAGGAAGCAAGATGCGATGAAATGTATAAATAATATTTGCTACTTGTTGTTTATTGCTACCGGTTTCGGCTGTTAAGCCATCGTCAGATTGTTAAAGTCAAATTATAAATTATGACAGCAATCATTGCAGAGCAGGAAAGATATTAATTATAATGAACTGTGACAAGTGAAGACGGGTTTTCTTTCTTTCTCTCTCTCTCTCCAATTTGACGTTGTAGCCTGATGTTTGATTTGAAATGCAATTGAAATATCTGATCGGTTATTGGCAGATGCAAATGAGACACTAATCTTAACAGAATCAAACACAAGAATGAATCTAAATAGAAAAAAATCGTCGGAAAAAGATAAGAGACAAAATAAAATTCGAAGAGAAACAGTCTGTAGCTTAAAACAAAGAGAATAATGGAAAGCAATGAATATTTAATACTACGAAAAATGCCTTACTGAGTAACGTAAAATTATTTGGTAGAGAATTCTAGATTCTAGCAGGTAATAAGCACAAAGGAAATTAGATAAAGTGGTATTTCTCAGGAAGGTAGAAAAAGAAATAAAATATGACAAGAAGAATAACTAGGATCGTTGAATTACTTATACAAAATTGTCATACACCAGACTAATGAAAAGAATAAAAGAGGAAAGAAGGGTATAGAAGGAAGGAGTAATAGATAGTTACAGAAAAGCGATCACTATGCGAGAATGCAAGAGACGTGCAAGAATTAAGAAGGCCTCTTACGATGAAAATGAGACAAGTAAAGTATTCACCTTTTCGCTGTTTCATAAGTTTTCAAGACTTGCCATAAGATATTAAGTTTGTTGTTTAATCTCAACGTACAGCGAATCATCAACTGTAAAACAAGGAGTGACTTTTTTCATTATAAGAAATTAAAGACGATTTTATTGTAAATTTTGTTTGAAATTAAAAAAAAAACGAAGAGTTTCTCGTCTTACTACAATTTGCAAAATAAAAAGTGCCTATGATCATCAAATGTCAAATGTAACAATAGTTTCAAATCAAAAGTTATTTAGTAATTATGTACAGGGTGCTGAATAAAAACCCAAAAAGTATCAGTACTAATGTACACGTCTCCGCTTGAAGAAACAGATAATCTTTAAGTATCAAACATTGCATTTTATTTGAATAAATTTGACAACATATGGAAACAATTCACACCAAATTTATGAATTCTGTCAATGATGGTCGTTTTTGACAGATATATAGGATATGTCAATGACAATTACTGTTTCTGTTTGTCATTGCGGGATAGAAATACTATTCAGAATTAATCAATTTCATTCTCATTTATTTTTGTTGCTTGCATGATCAGAGCTTTAATTTTCCTTTCTACTTTTCTTTTGAAATTTTGATTTGTTGCAGCTGCAACATAATTTTGAATGTAAAAGCACAAATTTTTGCGTCTGATAAAAAAACATTGTTCTTATTTATTTGCCAACCGTTTTTCATCGTCCTGTATTCTATAAATGAAACGAGCTTGAAATTAAGGTTTTGAACATTCGGATTTAATGTACGTACATATAAACATTTTTACATTACAACTTTCTTGTTTAGATTAAGTAATAACACTTAAATGTTATCTGATGAGAACACAGCATAACATTTAAAATTTTTGCCGTTGATGGTAAAGTAATATTGTTTTAAGAGAGGAAAGTTTGCGAACGTAGTAACAAAAATAAAGCTCATTAAAGTGAAAAGATTAAACATTTGACGTTGCCCCGGCATGACGTGGAATTAAACAGCAGAAAAGTCGGGAAAGTAAAACAAAAGGAAGCCTTACGAGGACGAAACATATTCCCCGTAGCCAAGCGCCGTTCTCACATGAAAGAAAAATTCTCAAAGAGTCCTATTTTTGTCTCTGCTAAAATAAATGCAATTAAAACGATGTCGACTTGTTTTACTTCTTCGCCTACACTCGACAAGGTACATCATCGCAGTCCTCGTAATTATCCTCCCAGCTTAGTCATAATATATTATGTTAATTTGTATTCAGTAACAAATGCTGTATCATTATGTTAATTTATGACTTGCGTATTTTTATTCGTGTCGTTAGTCGACCGGGCTCTCTCGGATTCGGCTTCTCCGAACGACTTATTAGCCCGGAGCCTGTTAAAACAGCCGTCATCGGCATTTAATTTGATTATAAGCGCAAAATCGGCTCTCAATGCGACGCGGTGCCTCCTCGCGAACGCTAATAAGGATAATCCGTAAAAATTTTAATTGCATTAATTGACAGCCGCGAAATTCGGGCGCACTCGAAGCCGAAACCGAAATAATAAATTTGCGCGCCGGACGAAACTAGGACGAATTATTCACGCTGGCCGTCTCATTCTCTAAATTAACTGTGTAGTTCAAATTAATTTCGGATGAATAGGCTTTTCTCGTGATCAATTCACCACGTTTATCCAATCGCAACTTCCTAAGATGCAAATCTGTTGGGGAGTTTATGTGATTCAATGAAACCAACTCACAATAAATCAAATTAATTCAAATATAGATGACACAATTGAAGTTGATTCAACAGCAAAATTATCATTTATTTCAAGACAACGCCGAATTTGGAAAATCCAAGGTTTGAAAGAACAGGTCAAGCAAATATAGAATGATATTAGAACACATTTCGTGGCTGCTTCAACAATAAGAGAATTCATCAAAATATTTTCGTTTTCATTCAAACCAGTGTACTTTTCATTCATTCCATAAACCTCATCTGCATATCATTTCGCCTGCACACATATGTGACGGACGAAACTTTCCAATTAGTCAGTGCAAGTTGTACACTGGAGATTATAATTCGCGAATGCCGTCGCCGCCGCCGCGGCCGAAGTTATTTTATCGATTTAGGGACGGAGAGCCAGGGCCAAATCTCGCTCATTAGTACGGTGAATCATGGCCCACACTTCAGTTAAATTGCTGGATTATCATAATGCTGATCTATAACCGATGTAGAGAGAAGCTACTGCGATTCTATTTAACCTTTGAGCCGGTCGCAAACGCCGCAAATGCCTTCCAGCTAAATGTCATTTACCTCGTCCTCGGAGGAATGGTGATGGATACAATCTGAAATTGGGAAACAAATTCGTATCATTGCATGACGAGTGATTATCATAATTTAAAGTCTTTACAAACTGTACCGCCGCGCCGCGCCGTGGTACTCACAGCCTAACCCAAAAATGTTTCTTCTGAATCCCAGGACCTACCAGAGAAGGACTTGAGGTTTCGCTCTACAAGTGATGATGTAAGAAAACGTTGAACTATAAAAAGGACTTCATTCTTGAATTTGGCTTCCGATTTCTTCTTGGTCACTGCGTTTATACTTATTTTTGTTGCATACTGTGTATAAGATGAATTATTTTGAAACGTTTGCCTGCTGAAGTATTATTTGTCTATTACCTTTTTTTTCAGTTAGTAGAAGAACTTACTCCACTCGGGTTTTGTTTACATGTAAAATTTAACCTACTTTTCTAAAGATGTAGAATTAAAAAAGAAGTAATGCGGTTTATAAAAACTGACGAAAGGCTTAAATTTGATCTGATCGACTTATCTCGCATTCTGGTTTTGGTCGCCGAAATTCTTCACACTTGAGAGTCCACAAATTGATACCTTCTATAAGCCCGAAGATTTCCTTTAATTGTCGACTGAGAAAAAGAAGCAGGGTTTCCGGAGCGTGCTTAATTCGACGCTTACATATTCATGGTACGCCGAATTAATTCTTTCTTTGATGTAAGACTCAGTTTGAAATTTATTTAAATTGTGCACAATTTATGACGTGCATTAAAAATAATTACGCGTTCTCCGCGAGATTATTTGATTTACAATCACGCATGAAATTATGTATTCGCTTAAATCGTGACAAACAAGTACGGCATAAAGCGATTTTAATTATAGTTTTCCAGGAAGTTTTATTATATTATTAAGCGATAGCAGAAACACAAATGCTACTGGATGGAAAGTGAACAAAGAGCAGCTGCGTTCATGTTCAATATATTTTTTTCCTACCTTTTGCATAAACAAATAAAAACTATTGATTCCTGTAGTTACATAATTACTCCTTTAACATGAACAACAAAACATTGAAATAAACAATGAAATATTTATCGATACCTCTCAATATGATATAGAGTTTGATATGTGAGTTTGAAGTACTTTATGATGATTACATATTGAATATGTATGTTAACTTTTCAATCTTATAAGTTTTCTTTCAACAAAACAAAACAAACGTAACCGTCCTTAATATGTAGTCGTAGAAATAAAAAAATTGAAACGATGTTCTATGAAATTACCATGCATAAGATCATGTCCGTCCCGGTCGCCTTTAATTAATTTTTAAATCACTATTATTACGACGCACGGTTTTATTGATTGTAACATTAAAATATTAATTATTTTAAAAGGTTGCAATTGAACGGTAATTACAGCCGCGACTGCTAAATATATTATGAGAATGGCAGCGGTAAATACGTGCTCTCGTTTTTTTAATTTATGCGGCTGAACGCGAGTACTTAACCGTAATAAATAAAATATTAATTAAAATTAGGTTCAGCTCTTAATGTAATTAAAATTTAAATATGAGAAGAAAACGACCGCGTACAGGTTTCCCGGTATTTATTTTGCCTCCTCGCGTCACTCTTCTTAATTCTTAATTACCGATACGAAATTTATTATAATTAAAAAAGCCCGATTGTTAACTGCTATTGAAACACGAACGAGTATTTATTGTCAACAATAAAAGGATAAAATATTTTCTGAAGTAACATTTCAATTTATTATTTTGTTAAGTTAATGTATATACCAGTGGTTCTCAAATTTTGATTCTATGTACCTGATTGTGTGGATATCTAGTAGAGATGAATCTTATCTTAAAGTTCTGACGATATAATATAGCAACGAAAGCGACGATTGCCCTCGAGGGTAAAAGTTTCTCTAACCCCAATAGGATAAAACAACTTCCCTTGAAACCTCCGTCAGATGTTTTCTCTCTTTCTGCCTTTACTTTCAATATAAACAATTGTTAGTTTAATTGACTTATTCAATGGTTGTCATTAGTAAAGAAAAATCTGTGCGTGGTATGTGAGAATTGCGTGTATCTGCAGGGATAGATTTATGATGAGGATAATAGAGTTCTACAAGTAGTAGAGTGGAGAGAAGCGAAAACACATTCAAATTATATCTGCTACATATATCATGTCTATTATCAGGTAAATCAGAACTACAGCACGAATGTCCAGGACAGTATATCTGTACGTATGAGTTGGTAGAACTGGGCAGGGTAAGACTGAATTATGCGCGCCATGTTTAATGTTTATTAGGTCGCTGCGAATGACGGAGCTGCAATTAACGGCAAGCTGTGACGTGCATAATAAATACGTTAACTAATTTATTAACAAATAACACAATTTCAGCAACTTAGAACAATAACGCGGTGTATAGACGAACGTGCATCCGCACAGGTAGATTTTAATTACATAAAATCGAAATGTGTTTATGCATCTGTACGTTCGCCGTTTAATTAGTTTATAAAATTGATTCGTCGGGCATTAATTAATTTTTGAATTTAATTAGATTCGTAATGTGGCAGCCTGGAAATGAGCAAAAAAAAAGGGACGCCCTCAAGGAACGCATTGCGGCTGCATTTTACACTTCATTTAAATGTCATTTTAAAAGTTATAAAAAGCGCACTTCATTAAATTAATTAATTATCAGTAGTTTAGAACATGCAGTAATCAACCGTAATGCTAATTACTGTTTCATTTGAAATTAAATCATTAACAGTACCTATTTATACCTGTAAGTTGTAACCGGAAAATATTCAACTAGCAAAAGCAAAGTGATTAGCACCGAGAGCAAACATTTAAAACTCAAAATTTAATTTTCCTTTTATTACTCTCCAGTCTTACACGCATGATATCATTTCAACCGTTGGAATTTTGCCCATATCTCAAATTGATTTAATTAACAGGGCAATATACTTACTTATTATCGTAATCATAAGAGATGAGCCCTGCGTCATAAATTATACGCGTCCAGCGTTGAATCATCACACATATAAAACATAACTCCATCCTTTTCTTATTCAGCGTTAACAAGGGAATAATACTGAAATATTTACCGGCTATAACTTCGGTGATTGATAACGCAGGACTCATCTCTCGTGATTTGGAAAATACCTTTCTGAAAACCATTTAGAAAATGTATCTATCACGAACGGCACTGATTAAATAAACCAGTCGCTGTAGACGTAACACGTAAATAGTCCGCTCTGGGAAAAATTAACTAATTAAAATAAAACCACAAAATTTTCTCAACATTTTATTTAGTAAACTCAGATCTAATCACATAATATCTACCAATCAAAATTAGTTAACCAATAATATGTTGACTTACAACAATTAAAAACAAAAAGCGCACTGTGAGCCAAATGGACGTGTCCAATTAAACTGAGAAAATCGTTCTCCCTCAAAAGCCTCATGGAATGGCAACAAAGGAAAAGGATTGTTCAACAGATCTGATATATTTGAAATAAATACAGGGATGGTCTTAGTTCGGGTCTCTTCCATAAGTTTCGACTTTTTCCATCTTCTACTTGGCTGACCTCTTTTTCCCCTTTTTTTTTAATAAAACCTTTCTTAGGTAACTATCTTCTCATGCGATCGTTCCACAATCATTTCTATTCCTCTATTTCTTCCACCTTGCATTCTCTTTCTAATGAGTTCTGGAAATGTACCAATCAAATTCCACATAATGTTTTCGAAATATATTGATTATTAGTGTACAATAAAAACAAAAGGATGTGTTAGGTAGCAGAACGAATGAGTTCAATTAATTTGAAAAGAAGAGAAAAATGTAGGATCTTTTTCATGCAAAAGCGAAAATACGAACGGCATTGAATGGTACAAAAGAATTGATAAGCGGATCCCCATATATCGTTGTTCTTTGATTTCGCATTTGAAAAAATAAAATAAGTAAAACAAAACCGCACAATTTGGTGGCGTGACATCCACATACATAATGTCGTACAAAGCAAGTGCGATACTATTGTTCGTCGGGGTAACGAGCGACGCATTATCCTGAAATTGCCGCGAGTTATGCTCACCTGAAGAGCTCGCTTTGTCAGAATCCGATACCAAATCCTCCGAATATTCAAATGACTCTATGTACTGCAACAATTTTAATCTCCTGATAATAAAAATGAAAATAAATGTTCATCGCCGGAGCATGTATGCGAGCGCGGGCATATAAATTATAGCCATCATCCCATCAGAGAGGGAGTAAGCCGGGCTATTTGTTATTTTTCATTTCGAAAAATCCAGTAATTTAGTTTCTGTAGTGTATGCAGCTCGCTCCCATATCACATTTCCTGGCTTTTTATGGCGCAATGATACATCATTCAATATCGGCCGTATTAATGGCTGGTCTCTCGTTGCTCGGCCACCTACCCCCCGCCGCTGGACTCTGATAACGCCGAACCGGAGATCACAACAAATTGCTCCACGGTAACTACACTTCTTTTCTACGTTCTCAACAATAAACCATCAACTCTTTGAACCTTTCTATACTGTTAAACCTATATTTCAATCTGATAACCCCTTTCTTGAGAAATATATTTTCAGTTACTTTTTCTTACTACCATAGCCTTCTTAACTCTCTCCTAGTCTTCGTTGCATTTCTTTTCAGTTTCTGCAGGTTCAGGAAGTCGATTTCTTAAAACAGAACTTCATGGTCAACTGGATTCTTCTTCTCTGTTTTTTTTTCTACTGCTTCGTCTTCCATTAATTTGTAACTTGCTTCTGATATGTTCATATTGGTAAGCTTGATCAACAGACTCTATCCTTCATTTAACTTCACTTTACGATTGCATTTTCGTATACTGTTTTGATATCGTCAAAGGTTCGCTACCACTTTTTGGTTGGCTCTTCTGTTTTGTTCCTTAAAGTTCCTGAGCCTTATGTCTGTGTGATATCTTTATCATAATGGCCAAAGGCCTATGTAAGTGTTAATCTAGGCTTATGTTGTTTATAATGGTATTAAGTTCTGTGCTGTGTTTATCCCTGAAGTCATTAATTTCGTCGTAATCGAAATTTTCCTCCGGGTTTTGAATTTTCCGAAAATATTTCAACTCAATTTTGAAATGGTCCGCAAGCTCTTTTCTAAGAGAAATTCAGTTAATAACTTTATTGGGGACTGAATACTTCAATCTAGGTTTCCTAGTTTTGATTGACATAACATATACCTAAATATAACTTATTTGATAGAGTTGATAGAGTTCGGAAACAAGCCATCAAACTGTCTATCCTTTCCACCTTAAGGTTACTGTATTCATTTCCGCGGCTTTCGTCCCCCAATTAAAAAGGACGCGATGAAACGCTAAGAGGAAAAAGGATGGATACATAACAAGTTACTGTTGCTAGGGAGTTTATGAATGAATTTGATTAACCCCAAATTAAAAGAGATGGAAAGTTGGTGCTACCCTCTCAATACAGTAACCTTATTTGACCTGGTGGTCACTTATGACGATACTATATTTTATTCTTTTTGATCTAGTAAATTAGTGGAAGGTATAGTGATGACGATAGCTAAGTTTTATTTTGGGTCCGTAAGGACTTATTTCAATTTAGCAATTTCTTTAAAATTTCATTTAACATTTTAGCAACTTTGCCTTCTACTTGTTCTTTAGTTTTTTCTGTTATTTTTCTTTACTGTTTTCAAACACGAACTATTTGATTTCATTGTACAAGGACCCAAGGTCCAGAAAATGTCATTATTTCTTAACTATACATAAATAATTGACTGTGGATTTTTTGACGCATCATCTCCAGAATAGCCTTTGGAATCGCCAGACCTTACGGCGTGTGACTATTTCCGATTTTCATCGACTATCCATGGAATATTCAAGAATTAAAAAGAAGAATTAATAAAAACATTAATATCTCGTTGGATATGCTGCATTGACTTACGCAAAATTTTAACAACCGACTTCAGGAACGCGTACAGAAAAGAAGAAATCATCTACCCGGCATAATCTTTAAAAAATAAAAATGGCATGTATAGTCGTCCAAGTTTTGTATCGGTTTTATGATCTTGCTATAAAAAAATTCTTCAAAGAGACCGGCACTGCGGTGTCTGTGTCTCCTCTCTGTCGTTTTTTTTATAGCAAGACCATAAAACCGGTACCAAACTGGGACGACTATAGTTACCTTGTATAGTAGCGGTTTTATGGCCCTGCCAAAAAAAGCGACCGCAGGCCGGTCTCTTTGAAGTTGTTTTTTATTGCAAGATCATAAAACCGATAGAAAACTTGGACAACTATACCTATTATATATTTGTTTGTATTAAAGACATTTAGTTTCAACTTTATTTCGTCTTCAAAACTTCCCGTTCCCGTGAACTACCTTGTATTATAACTAAAGCACGGATTTAGGTGTATTTTTAGGTTATGAGTCACGATCGACTAAAAAGATGACTTAAATATTAATAATTTGATATTGATTTGAATATTAATAATTTGATCCCATGCCCAAAACTTTAGACCTTTATCCCCTAAAACATACAGGGGCTTTCTCATCAATCCTCCGCCAAATGAAAAATTTCTTAGAAGTGATTTATTTAGTGATTTATTATAACTTCTGCAGAGAAAGCTAACATAACGAAAATTCTGAACAATATTTTTAATAGTTTATTTGCTTGGGTATGAAATTAATTGCGTTTTGCTTTAAGTAATCTTGCATTAATGTACTTGGGCGACAATTGAAAATATTTAATTGTTGATGTCTTGACTGCTGGATTCAACAAAGTTTAATTGCATGGGGATGCAGTCAATTGAGGTTGGTAAAAAATCTCCTTTTAATTTAAATCACGCTTTCGGAAATGTTTATTTCCTTCATCAGGACAAAATGTTTAATTCATAAATTTTATATTAATGTAATTTATAATACAACTGTAACACGTTCCTTATATGTCAATTTTAAACAAAATGTGTTTCGATGCATGAATTCCTTGCCTGTCAGACAGAGTGTCTTCCATGTTGTTAAAACTTCAACAATTTAGTCCTGATGAAGTAAATGAACTTTTCCGAAAGCTTGACTTAAATTAAAAGGAGTTTCTTTACAGCCCTCAATTGACTGCATGCATCCCCAAATAATGAAACTTTATTAAATCCACCAGTCAAGATAAGATTACTTAAAGCAAGACGCGGAGCAATACCACTTCGGGAATTCAGGAAAGTCTAAACTGAAATGCATTTACATGTTAATCGACTGTGAGAAAGTTTATGCAATCCGAACTTGAGTTCTTAATTTGTATATCCTGAAATGTTACGTAAGTACAAGTTAAACAACTATACACGAGTTTTAAAAATGGATTAATTTTTCCCAAATTTGCTTGCATAATGAATAATGTAAATTTGTTTATAATATTAACTTGGCTTGTAAATGTTTGGCGTACAACTGCCATGGACTGAATGTTTCAGAATTCAGGATCCAGATATTCAATCTTATTACATTACTTAACATCTTATAGAGTTGGTTATTGAAAGTGTTGTGGATGCAGCAAGCTTAAGGTGGAAATACATGATTCAATTTGATTGATTCAATCAAATTGACGGTGTATTTTTGTCAGTTCTTTCAATTTGATTGAACACTTTCATTTACTGGCAAAAATACACTGTTCAATTTGTTTTAATCCGAGCAAATTGTTCAACCAAATTTTATATCGACCTTCAGTGAAGATTGAGGGATACAAAAGTTTGGTTTTGTCGATAGCTTTATTTGTATTCGGCTTCAATTGAACACATATTCCCGTAGGCATATTGTCATGAAATGTCATGAAATTGTTATGAAATTGGAATAACAGATTCAGATTGTCCTTAGGCATTTTGCCGTGAACTAGGTATCACTAATCTGAGACTCGTTGTTACGATGAACGGTTTACAATTTCTTACCCTAACTGTACAACAGTGGTTCCTTAAATTATGAATCGAGTTCTGAGAGGTGTTTGCTTGTTGGCGGTTACAAATATAACCTTAAAACCAGAACAAAACAAAAATAAATCTTTATTATAAAAACAATTATTATAAAAATATTTGTGCAAATCGGTTTTGATTGCAGCGGATTCCCCGAGCAGGCTCTATACAGCTGTTACAGGCCTAGTTGGGCCTTCGTCAGCGATCGAAAGATGTCGATACTTAAATGTCCACAATTATTATACTTTGCTCAAGTAAAAAAATGAAAGAAAAATAAAAATTAATCTGTTCAGCATAAATCTATTCAATTCAAAATATGAAAGTGTTCAAGATGATAACTTATATCTTATTGCAATATTCCGAAATTAGTTTCACGACAAATTTACTTATACACCATTTCCACCACTTCTACCACTTATTCAAAACTATCAGAAAGATTCTTTTCCTTTTCCTTTGTTAGTTTAAACCTTAGCATAAGAGTTGAAATTAACAGTTAACAGTTATAAATTTGAGGGCATCTTGTCGTTAAGATTATTTAATCAAATATTTATACCTTTATTTGTTGTTTCTTTTAGGTCTCAGGTATGTTATGTCCTGATTTAAAGAATGATAAAACTGAAAAGAAAATGAATTAATATCGTTACAATAATAATAATATTTTGATTTATGAGAACAGTTAGATAGGTATCTTATGACCCCATAAGTAAACTTTGGTGGAAAATAACGTCGTCACAGGAGAGGATGCTATACGAGAGAACATTATCGAACTTTATACACGTGTCCGTATAATCCTTTGGACGCACTGGAGTTGCAAGCGCCACTGTATCGACCTGGCCAGGTATTGTTTAATGCCGATTGCATTTTTAACTTTTTTGCACTAATGACTCTAGATTTACTGTTATTTGTAGTTATGGCGCGCAATTTCATTTCGAGATGAACATTTATATTATCCGCGATGTTTTCGCGAATGCATGCATATGCAGGCGGGAGCGCGACATAAAAATTTTAATGAAATATCACATATTGAAGATTAATTATTTGTTCGGCGTTTATTTTAATTAAAATTATTCGAAATTGCGAACGGGGAAAAAAACGCACGCCCACACGCAGATTTATGTTTTACTACACTCACGGTTCACGAGATCAATAGTACGAATTTATGAAAAAAAATTACACTTGCCGTACAAAATCCAGAATAACCTTCTAGATTAACAAGTAAAGTAAAATATTTCAAGAAAATAATTTGTATACAAGGAAAAATTTGAAATGAAAATGCGTTTTAGGCTTATACAATAAGTTCTAATGATTGTATACGAAAATGAAACTGCGAACATTTATAATCGAAATAGTTTCGATGTCTGTCACTCAGATCTGTAGTTCCGGAATATGTGTGAAATGTTTCGTCGAAAATCGCTGCATTAACACCGAATGTGTGCATGTAAATGTGCGCTTAGAGGGCGAAATGCAATGAGCCACGAATGTCAGATCTAGTATCTCTCTGCAAAGTTCATTAGCTTGTCGTTTGAACATATATTTACAGTATCAGGGATAGTCGTATTTCACGTACACCGATGCATGAATTTTGATGAACAGGTAACAAGTATTCATACGAATCAACAGTTCGCTCTCTTAGTGAAATATTTCATTTCGCTCTCCAATAGATAACCATAGCTTAATCGTAACATTAGTTTTAAGACCACTTATTACCCAAATGAACTCAGCTAAGTAACTGGAATAAATGAAAAAGGAACAGATTCATCCCGACGTGCGTTGCTTAATCTACGTGAATTTCATTTCTGGATGAGTGGCGAAACGAGCACAAGACGAGAAGCACTCGACTTCTCAAACAATATACATAATGAATTACGGGAAAATATGTTAAGGGTGATTTTAACAATGCGAATTCACCTCCGCGGGGTTGAAATTAACAAGAGTAACACTTGGCTTGTATAAAGAACAAGTTCAATAGCACGTAAAGAGCTTTATTAATACAGTAGAGATTTGTTTATGTTTTTGTTTTCGTTAACAAGTATATGTATGTGTATACACAATATAATATAATGTAATAATAATACATAATCGTTGAGATACTGTTGTACAAAAAAAAACAATTGAAGTTTTAATCTATAATTACCAGAGAGAGGACGATCTTAGGTTCTACCTAAGGTCATCCGCTCTTTAATTATTAGGAATGTCAGATATTACTTTCCTGGTTCGTAAAATATTAAATTGAGCACAAATCAAGGCAGTCGATCAAATATATTTGTCTAAATAGAAGTATAGAAAATGTGTAATGTAGTATATGTATATATCGAGTCGTACTATCAATGCGGTCTTGTAATTAGGTAATTAAAATTGGAACTAACGCAGCATCATCAGTCAGGAACTCAATTAGCAATTGAACGTAACATTTTCTCTAATTACGCGATACTTTCTCACTAATTACAATATTGCACGTAACAGTGAACATTATGTATAATAATAATAATAATATTCCATCTGGTAACGCACGCGTAATTTAAACGATATGGAAATAAGCCAGAGCGAGTTTGTTTTCAGAAAATGTCATTAGATGTAACATTGCGCTGACGGCAATTCAGCATCAATTGTCTGCATTATTAGCTCATAAAGGAGACTCGAATCAAACTTGCATGAACTTATGTTGATTTGTTATTATTTGGGATCATTGAATTAACTCCGGCTATTCATACACGCATTACATGCAAAACTACTAATGACGTATAATCATACACTGCGCCGTAAATAATTCGTCTCGGTTAAGTTGCTCACGTCATTTAGATGAGAAAATTATATCTAAATTAGGTACTTATTACAGCTTATTACATAACAATAACAATTTTTGTTGTCACATCAAGCGTCAATGTACATAATAAATATTGTGCCTTATATTATAATTAAATTGAACATTAAAAATAATAACTGCTAATTACCAACAGGTTTAATGAACTTATCTAATTAAGTTTCCTGCATATGTATGTACGAGTAATTACAGTGAAGTCCGCTTATAGTGACATTCAAGGGAAAAGATGATTAATTGTAAGTCGTACTAAACGGATGATAGTATAAGCGGAATGAAAGTTCTCTACATGAAAACCAATCCACTGGGTACAAGTACTTACGTCATAATAATCGGTTTGTCATTACTTGCGAAGTTATACTAAGCGAACTCCACTGTACACATGGATCTTTAATAAAATTTAATTTATTCTTCGTTTTACTTTTGCACACGCGTTTCTTATGCACGTGGGCAATTAGTCAAAAGTTTAATTGCCGAACTTAATAAATTTTTTTTTACAACAGAACTTGCGTATACAACATACCTACCGACGCATCGGCAAATTAATTAATCCGGCAATTTGATATTTATTATGCAAATTTTCGTTTCCCATTAGCCATCGATACCGCGCAGCTTAGAAGTAAGATTTTTATTTATGCAAATGCGAAATTACAAATTCCATGTTTTATAATTGGAAAATTATTTTTCAGGTCCTCTTTTTTTTTCGAGTTCGGAATTTTGCATGTTCAAGCAGATTTCTGTTGACAGCTATATCTTATATTAATTGTGTTCCAATTTTTGTTTCGTTTGGCGTTCATGCTTTTAATTAAATTGTAAATCTATCGGACACTTTTTTTTTCTCATTCCTCTTGAGTGCGTCTTTCTTGAGCTTCTTGGTGTAATTATGTTAAGTGTTCCAACTATTCAGGTAAAGCATGTAATATGTAAATTGATTCAATAATTGTTTTCAATTACCAGTGCATTACCTAATTAATTCAAGCAACGTGGTCAAATTACTACTGGATAATCAGACCTACTAGGTGCTTCCCTTTAATAATCTATATATTATATTTAATAATAATTCAAAGGACAACAATCAGATTACATTATACATATCAATTACCACAATTTTTTTAACAAAATAAACTCTGCAAGTACTCTCTAGTAACTATTGATAATAAATAATTTAAGGAAAATGAATATAACTTCAATCTATTCCACTACAAACACTCTTGTAAATATCTATTAGTTTCGAAGATTTCATTGGAATTTAGGGCCCCAGCCTTAAGATACATTTGCAAAGTTACAAGAAAAACCAATATATAAATTACAAGGGAATGCTTAACCAAAACATTATTTAAAAAAAAGAAACACTTTAAGCTAAGAGTCTGTAGAACATTCAAAGACGTGGAGGAATTTTTTAAAAACCTTGTGGCTGCTAAGTCGAATTAATTATTAGGAAATGGTTAAAAGAAAAATGCGAAGGATAAATTAAAAAAAAAGTGAATTGAAAAAACAAAAAACTCATCTTGAGTGTTTCGCTTTGTTTCATATAATTTCACTTCCACACTTTCATGAAATAAATCTCTCAGATTTGATCGTGAGCGATTACAATCGGAGTTTATTGCACAACTTAAATTAACATGTAAATCCGATCGTGTGTGGGGGATAGCTATTTATTTAATACATTAATAACATTGCAGGGTTTCGCAGCGTACATGTTGGATATCTTCCGGTATGTCTATGAATGTATGTTTTGCCCCATTCGAGCTACCAACTTCTTATTTAGACACTTCATTATTTATTATTTACGCTTAATGATGCGTGTTATTCAGCTGCGCTGTACGACGTTAGCTTTTTACAATTATTATAAACACCACACTCATTTTATCGAGGAAATTCCTATGAATTTTGTCAGTAAGAAAAGAACAAAATATATAAAAATATAATGTCACGAAACGAGATGGATATGATGTAAAGAATAATGGCTTCTTTTCTCTACTCTGGTGTTCTTTATTTATCTCCGAATACTAATAACGTTTCATTTAATAATCCGGGAGCATTACCTGTGGAAATATTTTGTTTTAGAAAACGTATGCCGCGGTCTTAAAATTGAACATAACCTGACTTTTAAGTATCAGCATGACATAAATCATAAGGTATGATTGATAGGTATGTTATGTTTTTCTCTAATTTTCTAGATATCGAGATGCCCAGAAATTACAAGTGTCGCACTAACAAAGGAAATTGGACCCAGGATGACCTAAGGCATGCTTTGGAGTTCATAGGAAATGGTGGAAAAAAATAGAAGTAGTCTCTGCAATGATGACAATGATGACGATTTAAGTGGCAATTCTAATAAAAGTTTATGTAGTGTCTGTGAAAAATATGCAAAGGCCGAAATGGTTTAGATGTATGCATGTTCCGGAATTGAGACAGCTAAAAACTATGTTTGTGATTTTTGCTATAGCAAAGAAAAGCTCAAAGCTCGTCCCAATCGCCTTGACCTATAAATTAAGTATTAATTATACTTATTTTTTTCATAAACTTTTTCTTTCACTGGGGTGCTTATTACCCGCACCATGGTCGTCATTACCCCAGTAGTTGGGCAATCGCAACCAAATGCATGATACCAAACTTGTTTTTCTTTTAATAGAAACAAAGAGTATTTAGCTTTCTACCCAAAGCATAATAAATCTACAAAGTCCAGCCTATTAGTAACTTATTTTATATATCAGAAATAAAAATTAGAACATTTTTTACACCCAATTTCCCTTAGGTGGTCGTCATTCCCCCACTCTCTCCTACTACACACTTACAAATTAACTAATTCATTATACATATAAGATTCACTGAAAGGCAATCTCTATATCGGATCATCGGGCAACAATTCTTACAGCAATATCATGCAAGGATAGAGCTGAAGATCCTTACGTAACAATTTGTGGCACGTTCTCACAGAAGCTCAATCTGTTGTGATAATTGGCAGATACAGGTGTGAGAAGCATTCATTATGTCTAGGAGTTGGATAATTGTCACAAAAGTTATCTGCTCTAATGTAAACACCATTTTGTAATGCAATAAATGTAGCCAACAAACAATGCAAACAAACACGAAAACACTTACTCGACAGTTGACTGGACGACACCGATCGTCATTTCCTTCCTACATTGTGTTTAAATTCTGGGAACCTCACTATCGGCGTCCTTTTTTTTTGTAATATGAAGCTTTACGATCGTTATTTGTTTTCACCTTTGTAAATTCGACCCTTTCTCTGCCCTTTTCAAATTTCGGATTAGCCGCGCCATTATGTACAGAGTTTTTGTTTATATTTTGAACGATATCTACACGTTTTATTAGTAGACATATCAAGAATGTTCAATACAAAAGTTAGAACCGACAGAATTTACTTTAAAATAAATCAAATGATAATCGGAAAGCTAACAAATGAGTATCAATTTGTTATTTTAATTGGAACATTCAGTATATTTTCTAAAATTAGGAACGATATTTTTCTCCTAAATATGTAGTTTGTCTATATTTAGTTTCATACTTTCTGCGACATTTATGTTTGAAATTTTTATTATTTTGGTGTATTTTTATTAGTTTATTTCATGTAGTACGTTAATTTGTCTTAGATGTTAGTGTTTTGATCTATGAAATATTTTTTTAATTAATTTAACTCTTGTCACACATAATAAAATTCTTATTAGCTAATTCATCTTCTGTATGTTTTCAAATTCTAGACATGTTACTATATTAATGTCTACTTAGGATAGATTTTTTTTCAATTTGAAAATTTAAAAAAAAATTAAAATTCTGATGTTTTAAATACAGTAGACCTCGGTTATAGCGAACCTCAAGGGACCATCAAAATAGGTTCGTTATATCCGAAGTCCATAATAACAAATTATTTTGATTAAAAAAGGTTTACCAAAAAATTAACGAAAGTGCAACTTGATTTAACTTGAAGGCTTCCACGAATCCAGTGTACCACATAAATGAGTAGAAACTCCACTGCCCAAATGTTCTAATTGATTTTCTTGCTCCCACTCAAAATGTTCGAACTGATTTTCTTGCTCCCACTTGCAAAGCATCTGTACACAATGATACTGCTGAATGTTTGACATCTGTCTTCTTCGGGCAACTAACAGCCTTGTGACCCGGCTGATTACATTTGTAACAACGAAACATGAAAATCTTCTTGTTCTCCGCTTGCATATTGTTTTTCCGCTCAATAAATTTCTTGTCACGTGGTCAATTCTTATTTTTATTCGCATACATTACTTTGACACCTACACTTTGAGATTCATTTCTTCGCGCATCATTTTCTTCTATAATTTTTACACGTAAAATATCATGTGAGGGTAAGTCATCACGAGCTTCGATGGCACATCTGATATTGTCAAAACTTGACGGCAAACTATATAAAAGCATTGTTGCAAATACATTGCATATCTTGCAACTTATCAACAGCGTCAAGAAATTTATTGACAGGTTTACGAGTATGGCTGCCTTCTTCCATTCGGTGGAGCAATAATTGCTTCAACATTGTTGCTTTTCTCGCAGGTCCACGTGACTGATAGATTCCCTTTAGCTTTTGCCAGACTTTGCGCGTCGTAAGATAACCTTTAACTTGTTTTACATTAGCTCTGATCCGCCGATAGCGTCTGCTTTTCCCCAAACTCTTCGTGCTTCCTCCGAAGCAATGTCACCAACAATAACTTTGGGTTTTTGCAATTTCGCCCGTCAGGTACGGCCAAACATCATTTTTAATCATTTTTAATGAGGAGAGCCTCCATGTGTAGTTTCCAGGAGTCGTAATTATCTTTGCCGACGCATTCAATTCTTGCAATGTTCATATTCATTTTTAATAGTGTGTAATTAATCTGGCCGCATAATCTGTAAGAATACAGTAAGAATTGCTTTAATAACTTGGTTGTTTATTATTCCAAATAAATTTTTAACAACTGACTGCTACATACGTACAGTGTATCCACGGATAGGTCATGCAAGAGGAAAAACTTTTTTATTACTGATTTCTCAGAAACTTTTATTCTTTATAATAATTCTTGCCATATTGAAAATCTTAATTCTCATCTTACTTTTCCTGCTTGTAATCATTTAACACTTACATTCACAAATTGCCACAGTTATGGACTTTGAAAAGATTTCTGACATTTTTTTAAATCGGATCAAGTAGATACAAAAAGAGATCTCAGACGTATTTGTCATTTCCATTTCATGTTAAACTTTCGAATCTTGTTTTGAATTGTGAGGGATGGGTGGTTAAAAAAAATAATTATAACAGAAAGGGGATGAATTGTTTATCCTATACTTCCAACTTTATTAATTTTTTTTCAAGACCTCGTCGAAACAGGATGTCCGTCTAGATATCTCGACGAAAGTAAGCGAGAAGTGACGAAAAATTACGCTCTTTCTTTTAATGACATTGACTTGAAAATAAAGAGAAAATTTTATATAAATAAATATATTCAGAATAAGTAAAACAATTACAAATTGATTTAGACATATTAAAAAAAAAACGGATTACATACGAACAGCACTCTAGTCAAATTACTAGAGATCATAAACTTAGACAAATGTGAAATTTAAATACAATTTCAGATTACTTTAGAACAACATACGAGACAACATAAAACAAATTCAAAACGATTTTATAACGAGAAAGACAGCATTTCATAATTAAAATAAGCAAATGTTAGTTTATAAAACATAGCCAAACTAGTAAAATCAAAAAATTGAATTCTCACCCAATCATAGTACCAAATACAGAGACGGACGGACTTTTTGGAGAACAGCCACACACATAAGACATTCTGTAAATGTCGATTACGCCCTCGAGCTTATGGAGATGTACTCCAGCTGTCTTGACGACCAAACTACTAGAAGCTGTCTGATGCCTATCGTGCTATACCATAGCCATTTGTACGATTTTTGCAAAGGTCATAACAGATTACCTAGCATTTCATATGTGTGCCAGTTCCTCTATGATTCACGAGGTCCGTCCCAAAAATGCCACTGCAGTTCTTCGAATTTGCAAATGTCGATCATGTCTCATCTCGACCAAGGCTTTTGATAAAGCGAGCCCATGCCACGCTTACTTACATAATCTTTAGGTGGGCGAATTTTTTCGCGGTCGCGTTGCATTGATTTTAACTTCCGTACTAGGCTTGTTAATTATGAGATGCTTGGATTTTCTTACAGGATTATCAATGAGAAAAACATGTTAACCCTTCCTCAAAAAGTGTTTGATGTGGCAGTCGTTTCTTTGCGCTAAGCTATTAAAAATTTGCTATGGCAAATTCCCTAAAATATCTAAGAATTTCTAGCCATTTATACTTCTTGTATCACCTATCCGTGGACACACTGTAGATATTGTACAGACAGTACAGGCATACACGATATGATTATGTAAATCGCGAATCGTACACATACATCACATTTGCGTTAACAAGGGTCTTATACGTATTATCTTTTAGAGTTATCACAAAATGGAAAAAAGAATACGATTTTTGTTTTTTTTAATGGAACACCTTATATATTGTTCGCCAAAATGGAAGATCTATTTTTCCTGATTTCAAAAATATGTGAAAGAAGTGAATAGCGACATAGCTGGCAAGGAACAGTAACTATCGACAATAACTGTCCGTTGCTAAACTGTGATGTTGCCCTTAAACCTGAGGGTTTTCTCAGTTAGTGCAGCAAATGTGCATTCGGTCTCCTGGTCTGTTGCTTCATTTGTTGTTTTCTATCTCCAAGTGTCAACACCTTACACTTTGGTTATACTGTCCTGATGAGATCAAATAAGACCGAAACGTACGTCGACAGTTACTGTTCCTTGCCAGCTAAGCCGCTATTCACTTCTTTCATTGTATTTTCCTGGCGATAACTTTCCCATCAAAAATATATCATATGTTGATATTGGGTACTATTTTCCTTTTTTTTTAAATATAAGAAAATTAAATTGTGATGGCTTAGATTCGCTCGCGTCGTTATAAATTGTAATTTTTAGTTTTTTTTTTTTTAATTCCATTCGTTATTTTCTAATTCTAGACACGACACCGTGTCAGGACCGACTTTGGATAACAAATTAAAGAATTTTAAAGCCAAGAACCAGACTAGTAAATTTGTTTAAGCAATTTTGAAAGAATATGAAAGAATGAATAAGAAAAATGTTGCATTTTTGTTATTTAACGTAATGGGTTCATCACAAAATTTATTCAAGTATGTAGCTATGTTAATTGGTAATAATATAATTATGAGGTTAATTTTGGAATTTACGACCGGTAAAAAATACCTTAAACATGACGTGTCGAAGGAAAAATTAAAAGTCGTCCAGGTAAATAAGTGAAGTTGCAAGAGGAAGGAGAATGGCACGTTCTTAACGTCAGCGTCCCGCCGATGCGTACGTACAGATTTAATTTAAACAATTTACGGAGCGCATCAGCTAAAAGAAATAATTACCTGATAAATGCGTTTCCATACATACATTACTCATAATACGCAACATGAATTATATTCTTTATAATGGTGTAAACTTAATTTAAATGCAAATCATCTTATGTTAATTCGTACTTCTGCTTGCCCATTAATTTAAGTAGCATATAATTAAATTTTATTTTTTCGCCGATGCGAATATGTAATACGGGGTCGGCCCGTGATGGATGATGATTTCGAAGGGGGGCTCAGCACTACTCTTAATTACATTCGCAGAAATTGATAATTAAAATCGCCGGGCTCTCTTGACGAACAATCCTGCTCGGTTTCTCTCTGAATATTAAATTTTCTGTGCGGGAAGAATATTGCCATTTAAAAGTTCGCGTGTACGCGCTTTAATTTTCGTGTGTACCACTTGACAAATTTATGACATTAAAAATAATTATTGGTTGCTTACATTAAGGTCAGACATTCAACTTGACCACAGACTTGTTAACAAAATTGCATTATTAAATAAGCATCTAGAAAATTTTCGTTATTTTATTGTTATGCCTCGTATAGAAATATTATCGATAAGAATAATGTGACTTGTAAAAGTTTACTTAAATCAATAAGTCAAAGGTTTCGTATACGCCTTCTTCAAATCAGGCTGAATTTTCACATTAATTCCATAATGATGTGTTGTGGATTCTGCAGGGCTTGACGGACCACGAACCATAAATACACCTCAGATTCTCTAATACGCTTACGCCTTCACATGTGCGTTAATAATACCGCAAATTTCCATGCTACGTCGTTAGTTGACTCGCAAATTAAGCAGTTATACGCGGCCAATTTAACCTCGTCCGAATTTTCCCGCATCAACAACCCGAGAACGATTTAGCACAGCTTCGGTTTAGTTTCGATTTTAATTCGATGGGTTAACCCAAACTTGCCAACCTGTCTTGAAAAACAAAACACTTCTAAGTTGTGAACCTTACACTTCCATAACAAAGATAAGCAAAAAAGAAAATTAAGTGAGAATTGGTGGGAAACTGCGTCGACATAAATTTATTCGAATTTTCTGGCATCAACAAACCGAGAAAGACAGTTTCGATTTTAATTCGATGGGCTAAATCAAACTTGCCTATCTTTCTTGAAAAGCCGAACACTTCTAAGCCCCTTATTCTATAACTCATAACGACATCGTATCGTTAAATAACAACAATCGTTAAGTGACATATTTTGGCCAATCAGTATATAGAAATGCGTTACATCTTCTTTTAAGGATGACGTTATGAGTTACAGATTATAAAGGGGCTATTCTGTAACTTATTAACAGGCTGTTAAAATTCAAAATAGAGTCTTGTGATTGGTTCTTACCACGGTAACGAAATTTAACAACGCTTTAAATTTAACGTCTTCGATGCAGAATAGGCCCTACAGGGGGTTAAGACAATTCTATGACAAGCATAAGCAAAAAAGCCAATTAAATGAGAATTCCTGGGAGAAACTGTGTGGATATAAATTTATTCGTAATTGAGCCACATGTATTCCGTTACTGGAGGTGTCATTAAAAGTAGAGCCGCATACGTAATGCATCGAAAATTATTCGCCCCATTTTCATATCAAATTATGCGGACATCTTTTTAATAACACTTCTCATAAAAATGTAAGTAAACGTAACAAGCTGCTTAGTGGCACCTATATATGGCAAGTTCGAGCCGGTAAGCAAGATGTTCACATGTTAACTCGTTTCTATGAATATTTATTTATTAGTGTTAATCATTTATCACCGGGAATAGGGACGTTTATAAATATAATAATTATAATCCGAGCGCATCACTTATACGCGGTTTAATTACGACGCTGCATGACCTGAAAATTCCAAAGCGTGGTTATTTCAACCCATTTTTTTTATAGTCTTGTTAAGTGGGAATTTACATTATGTTAAATTTTGCGGTGCAATGACTATTCAAATAATGGTGTGAAAGTTTTGTGGATTTTATCTTGGAAAGTGACACACAATACAAGTCTATTCCATCATTCTTTGAATTAATATATCGTCTCCCTAATATGCAAACTGCCTAACTCCATGTTCTCAAATTTTACAGGAGACACAAAAGACTCTCTACGATAACGTATAAAAACGTATAAAAAATTATTCACTCAAATCTTTTAAACTGTTTTATGGTATAAAATTAGGAATATTTCCATTAAAATTGTGAGGAAATTCTATGTAAGATGGCCTAAAAACCTTAATTTGGCCCAATAGTGGAGTTAGGTAATTTGCACATTAGGCCGACGATATATTTTTGTGCTCTAACATCGTAGAAGTCTCTGTAATGTTATAAGCAGGCTTATGATTTCAGCCCACTTCGAACATATTGGATTGTAAATTCCCCGACTTCGCACAACACGGCAGGTAGTGGGGGAGCCTTACATACTTCTTTGATTTATGTTAAACATTATTTAATTTTGTAACTGCGATCGCGTGGCCCATAGCAAATTTTCAATAAGTATGTTTAAATGCGAAGTGGGCCGAAATCCTAAGCCTGGTTATAAGGATGTTGGTATATCCATAATTATGTATTGGCTAAGATTTACAAAAGATTTGAATCATTCTTGGTTATTTTTTAAAAGAAATTGTAGCTTTAATTAATAGAAAATTGATACTCCTATTACTTTCGACGATGACCTAATACGAAAGTCGATTAAAGAAAAATATTAATTCATAATTATAGCTATGGGAGTGAGAAAGTTCCTAGCAGGAATGTGCAATTATAACAGAAACTATTAAACGGTTATGCTAATACAGAGTTAATATCCAAAATAACTGTGTACACTTATTTTGGCACGAATACAATAATTATACGCCAACAAATATTTCATTACCATCCTTAATAGTTGATAACTATTCATATTATGTACATGTTGACGTCGTAAATTTATTTAATTAGCGTCATTATACATAATTATATACTTAGTTGTTAATCCTGGCACGAAATTAAATTGAGAGGCCATTATTTACGCCTAATATTTTCTAGTATTCCGAAACGAAAACACGACGTCGATGCTTCTAAGGCATTCATAATTTGTTGTGTATAGTAGCAGGTATACTACTATTATAATTTTAAGCTCGGTAGATTTTGAGTGAAAAAAAATTATTAAGTAGGGTATCATCAAACTCATTTACAAACAGAATACTATAATTGGGCACAGTTCAATGTACAATAAATTTAGGTGAAATAAAATCAGTTCGTGCTTGTAGAGTCAACTAAATTCAGCAAATTTTAAGTGGATGACGGAATGCTTTCAAAATAACATAGCATTTTACTCATGCGATGCCATGTCGTAGCTGCTAATTAATGCAAATTAAAAATAAACTTCTTTGTCTGTTTGCTTATAGTCAAGAGTGTTGTTGCATTAACAGATTAGGCCTCTTCTAAAAGTGTTACATTTCTCAAGACTGTCAAACCACCTTTTCGAATTATATTTACCAGTTAGTACAAGAGTATTCAGAAATTAATTTAATAAAACGTTTTACCATTCGCACGAATTTTAACGTTTCTGAACTTTAGGTAGAAAATCTTAAGACGCGAAAGAGTAGACGAGAGGGGGTGGGAGGGCGGACAAGAGCAATCATAACTCGCATAATATAATTATAATATTCCAAACGATTCCCACTTTATAAGCAAGAGAGGAGAGAACTGAAATGACTCACGCAAAAGTAAATTATACATTGAAAAGGCTTTAATATAATGAATTCATTCATATGCATGAGGCAGAGTAGAATGCTGGAGCAATATTTGGTGGCGTAATGAAATGAATTTATGCAGAGCTGTAATGCTTGAATATTTAGCATATACCCCTTCATCCTCTTTGAAACACCGAACACTGTGTACCTAAGCTTGTCCTCCTGCTATAATACACCGCTTATTATTTTCTGTTCGCTCCTCTCTGATACCACTTCCAATCTAAGTTTTCGACGTAATCATTTTAAATTAACATTCAATAGGCGCTGCGCAAAGACATAAATACGCAGGCGGGCTTTCTTCTTCGGCCCCCGGTTTGAAATAATCTAATATTTGGACGAATTGGGACCAATTTACTGTCAGTGTTTCTATTCAGAAATTATTTCCCCCTTCAAAAATCTAATCTTAGTATAATACCCACAATAAATACACTCAGCGATTGACTAACTTCAAAAGCAACCCAGTAATTAATACCAAAATATTAAGCTGGATTGCATCCAACGTCATTATTAAGTAATTATGAATTAAATACAGAATTCATTCGAAACTCTATAACTGATTTGTGATTTTTTTGTGAAATAATGCCTAATTATTGCGAAGTCGTCTTAGTATAGATTATTATGCTTAATCGGGGTTCCTGAGCCCGATGATTCTCGGACCTATGACGACTTTTTTAGATTTTGCCCCGAAGGGAGTCCGGCGTTTATCAGAGGTGTCCATGTACGAGGAGTGTCCGTTCATGACAGAGTACACTGTACATAAATGACGATAATACGACTTTTTTTAAATTTTATAATCCGATGAATTTAATTACCAACAAAAACATAATAAAAATGCAGCAGCCAAGAACTTTGTTATTTCAAAGTACTTTAGTTTCAAGAGAGAGAGAAAGAAAAAAAAACTTGAAACTTTGTATTAACGCGTTGTAAAGAATAAATTAGGAGCTAAAAATAATAATCGTAATCCAATTATAAATTCGCATTATGCATTCCCCGGCATTGAGAAAATGATAAAATTTCGCGCGCCGGAGTTAAGTGTGAAGGTAATTGCAGAGCAGAGATAGGGTTGTCAACTTTTAACTAACTTTCCAATAATACCGTTTATGTGCAAGTCAAATACAAGTTTAAATTAGCTTTGCGAATAAATTAGCGAGTTTTGTGCGGCCTATCTCGGCAATTATCGCGCGCGACGCCTCCTTTGTAATTATTGTTATTCAAAATTATGGAATTTTAGATGTTTTATTATGCTGATTTTATAGTGCAAATCGAGGGGGTTAAAGGTATTTGAATTTCCGTCTGCGCTTCGCGCTCTCTTAACCAATAGAAAGAAAATTATTAATTAACTTCAACGTTTATTTATTCAGTTCTACTATTTATTCATACATGAAATTTACAATTTTGAATTTCTTTAATTTTGCCTAAAATCAAATAAAAATTACATTTATCTTTAACAAATTATAACTAATTAATGAATATTGTTAATTATAACTTTCGTACTCTTGAAACTTCCCTATTTGCAATAACAGTTACAGTTGAAAGACAATAACATTTTAGTACAATCAAAAATAAGAGAAAAAATGAAATGACAAGTGACTTTACAATGTTTTTCGAAGAACTAAATAGAAGAACTCACATGGCTTCTAATTGATCTATTAATTAATTGTTTATTTATAAACTCAAAGTTATGTTCTTTTAAAGCAGTTTATTTAAGCTTCGCTTCCAATATAATGCAAAAAAAAAGAATTCTTTCAGATCATAGATATGTTTTGTGAACATTTCAAAATGGAAGGTACGGATGAAAAAGGGGAAATAATAACAGAGTTGTTGTTATAGTTTCGTACAAATAATAAACAAGAGTAAAAATCATCCGTCGATGGCCGAGAAACAGTGACAATTAAATTCCACCGCCTCCGAGCGCGGCAAAATGAGCAGCATAAATTATCAATATCCAGTGCAGAATTTTCAATAAGGCAGTAATGCTTAAAAGTTGATTGGCTAATATAGAGCAGCATTAGGTGGAAATAAAAAATTTGCAAATGTCGATTGGCTTGAGCGAGTCCCATGTGTAGGAACGGCGGTCAGTGGAGGGTGGCTCTGTGCAGGGGCGCGGAGGAGGGGATGGAATTGGATGGAAATATCATTACATTGGAAGCCCCCTCTAAAGCCTCGCAAAAAACTGACCGACCGAAAGGCAGAAAAATAGAGGGAATTTGACTGTGGAAAATAATAAAAATTGGAGATGGACTTTGAATTATGTAGCAGGAGATTTGATAAAACGCTATTCCACCACGGTTCATATTTCGAAGCGAATCAATTACGATACTCTTTAACATAATACCATAACACACTTTCATTTACCGATAACCCTTTAAAGAGTTTGTCGTTTGCTAAATTTTAGAAGGTCGATCGACTTTTATTTTGGTTTTTCGTCTTTTATGTAGAAAGAAGTCGAAGTTCGTTATAAAATCGTCATGTGGATTGTCGGCATAGACTTGTGCTTTGACGTAGCCCCAAAGATGACACACACATGACCGAGGCGACCAATTTACAAATCCTCGTCGTAAGATTATCCAAATATCCAATCGCCAAACTTATCCTTCAGCAAATCGAGTGTAGCATTAGCTGTATGGCACGTAGCACCGTCTTATTGGAACCACATCTCTTCAGTATCGATGTTCTCAAGTTCTTGCCACAGAAATTCAAGTAACATGGCTCTATAGCGGTCGCCATTGACGGTTACGGCTCTTCCCTCCTCATTTCGGAAGAAATAAGGTCCGATGACTTCGCCATGCCTTAAACCGCACAGTGAGTTTTTTTTTGAGATACAGTAGCATTTCATGTAACACTTGTGGGTTGTTTGTTTCATCCAAAAATGCACCTCGTCTGAGATTTTTTGGTCTTGATCTTCCAAGTGCTCAAGGGCCCAATCAACAAACTCCCGACGCAATTTGTGAACGTATGGCTTCAGCTCTTGAGTCAATACGACTTTGTAAGGATGTCGGCTCAAATCCTTACGCAAAATTCTCCAAATTGACGTCTGAGAACGCCCCAATTGTTTCGATCGTCGTGAAATCGACAAATCGACAGTACTGGCCGCTGTAGCTGCGATATTCTCACTTCGCCCTTTTTGTTGTCTTGTTGATGGCTTATCCTGTAAAGTGAACTCACGCTCAAATTTTTCCACAGTGCGGCGTATAGCCTGCGCAGAGTAATGGTGACAGCCACCCAATTCTCTGGTGAACAAACGTTGAGCACCCGCAACTGATCTCGAATTTTGGTAATACAGTCGAACATCCGTAACTCGAATCTCAAGGGACCGGAAAATTACTTCGAGTTAGAGAAAGAGATTTCAATTATACAGAATATGCAGGGATATCAGTAAATTTCGGCTTACAGAAAATTTGTTTTTTTGCGTTCATTTTTTTTGCTTTTGCTTTTGATCGAAGGAATGAAAATTAACATTTAACATGTTTTACATACTTATTTTTTTTTCTTTTTATCCGAAGTGATTTTTTGTTATCATTCAACCATATTTGATATTGCAAATAGAGAGATTCCAAAAATAAGAAATGATTAAGAGTAATTGTATTGCATCCAATTAAAAATTAGGTTGGTAGAGTAGGTGGGGGGTAAAGGTACGAACCTAATAGCTTTTTTGGCCTACACGAATCTGTTTGATAGATATGGTTGATATGGTGAAATTATAGGTTGATTCTTGGCATATCATGTGCCATAGGTAGAAAATTGTATTGTTGATAAAACCTTCAAAATTTCGAAAGATTGGCACTGCAAATTTTTTCCCCTTTTCTGTGATTTTTGAATGAAAGCTGCCAACTTGGTAGGTACCTAGATAACACTACCATGATTTAAGACATGAAGAAAAACGAAAAAAAGTAAAGTAAAACTAGGTAAAATCATCATGACTAGGTAGGACTGAAGACATGAGATCAAACAATATCAAATTAGAAAAGATTCGCATGTGAATCATTTCCCCTCAACAAGTTTCCCCATTTTAATGGCTGCCGAAAAAGTGACTTGTTGATTGCACCTTCGAGAAAACGAAAGAAACTGGCATGCAAAATGATGTTCAAGACGTCCACTTTCATAGGGATTGGTCAGTATAAAGCCTAATCCCTGCTAGTAGATGAATAGGGGATGTATAAATTGAACAAAAATTTAGATGAAAAAGGTGAAAAATGAACTTATCGCGTTTTTCCTCTTGGAAAAGCACAACTGAACTGAGGTTCGGGCCGCATGGGCTCCTGCAACTTAACGGCAATCCCCTGAAGTACTTGGAAAGCACCCAACGTACACTGGGTATGCTTTCCCCGCTGCGTATCTTTACCCTTACCTACCCTATCATCCGAAGTCTTCCAGGGCTGTGGTGTCCTGCAAGGTCCTTCAGCAGAAAAATAAGATTAACGCAATCCCAACATGTAAGCCAACAAATATCAGGGTTAAGATTAAATATTACAAAAGAATTAAAAAAAACACTTGACTATTGTAAAATAATGAAATTAAAAGTATATAGATGGAATGAAGGTAGAGAGAAACGGCGACTTGCTACTGCAAAATGTAAAATAGAGATAGTGTTATTTACTAATTGATACAGGAACATTTGGAATGACGAGCATACTTAGTAAATTAGTAATTAGGGAAGGAATATGTCAGGAGACGAGGATATTTTATTAAACAGTTTAATTTAGTTACCCGGAGCAATAATTAATGGAATATTAATGATACGATGATGGTCAGACAATCTATTAAGGGTGTTCACATGTTTAATTTACAAGAACCATAGTATTTGAAAGAAACATTCACAATGTAAGTAGAAGAACTGATTTCAATAACAATTAGTTTTCTTTTTTGACTTTCATTGTCTGTTTTTTTTTGCACAAAGTTTGGATCAATCAAAGTTTCTGTCAATGAAGGAAGAAGCTAGAAAATCGTTTCTCTTTCTCAATATACATGTTAATCTTTCTTAGATTAGATTCTTAATTAATTTTAACATTTTTTGTTTAATACTATGAAAAAGATTAAACAATGGAAACAGTTTTTTCAACTTCTGTTTGATTTTTTTCAGAACTGTGATGGGTCTGAATGAGTGAAGTGAAAACTGTTGGTATCAGAATGCGTACGTCGCTTTGGGTCGGTCGGTGACGAAGAACGCATGGTGGAATGTAAAAGAACCTAAACAAAGCACGAAACGCGAAGCGAGCTTTATAAAGGACGAGGCTACGCTTATCATACATATGCAACGCGTATCTACATACGTACATACATCCACGATATAAAAATACAGAGCTGCCCCCACAATTCATTCCAGTTGGTATTGCTTCTGCTGCCCAAATTGAATAATGTACCAGTCCTGTAGAATAAAGCAGCATTAATTAAGCAGCAAGTTAATGAAGTCGGTAAATAATGACGGGCGTTTTTCAGATTACTGTAACTCTGAAATTAACAATTATTTACGACGGGCAGGACTGACGGTCGCAGGCAAGGATCCAGAGCGAGTCCCGGCTTTCAAACCGCCGAGAACACGATCCTGTTTAAGAAATATTAAATTTAAAAAATATATATTACATTTTAAATTTGAAAAAATGCGTAAATTCGCCGACCTTCCCTTTTGTAACCGCCGAGCACGGCATTAAGGAAATTACGATTATTATTATTACAATGGAATTCAAGCTCAAGATTACCATCATCGGAACAATTAATGTAACGATAAAAAAAACAAGGAACGCAGCGGCATAATGAGAATGCACAAAGTGAATCGTCAAATGGTAATTACTTTTTTGATTAACATCGATAACGATTTACATTAATACAAATGCGCCGGTTTTGTTTTAAAAATTGGGTAATATTATACTTCCCCTTCGGAACGATCGAATCGTGGGCAATTAATTTATGGTACATTAATTTTTAAAACAATCGTAATTATTCCGGCGTTGAAATTGTGTTTTGAAATTTATTTCCAAGGTTCAACACATTCGACGGGTTTAAAGCGGAAGAGCGCGCATTTCCCGTGTATTTTTTTTAAATAACACTAAACGATGGACAAATTACTTAACGCAATAATAATTTTGTAGATTCCACTTAAAAAACATCAAGAAACTGTCGATTTTATGTTGAAAAATTTATTTCAAGAATTCTAAAAGCTCCAAACTATCGTCGTCGTGACACCTTCCAAAGCACAATTAATTAAAATTAATTAATTAATTAATTAAATTAATTAAAATCGACGTTTCGCTATAAATTAATAGCTTCCTCAATATTAGCCACGTATATACTACTTATCCTTGTAAAGGCTGTTGATGTACTGCACTGTGACCGTCGATTTTATTTGTTCTATAAAAGTTGCTTTAATAATAAATTGGTTTCACAATAAATAATAAATAACCATTTTTAGATTGCTGACATCGAATCATTCAGGTGCACAAAGAACATGTAGTTAGGTAAATTATTTATTATAAAGAAAAATTATAATGATGCAGTTGTTCGATAATTTAAATGAGGGAGAAGAATAAGTTAAATTACAGTTCGATTTTCCACAAGACTTATCGAATAATTAACGTGTACATAACGTACCTAATGAAAATACTAATAATCATAATAAACAAGTTTAAGTTGCCTCATAAATGTCACATAAAATTTAACGTGTTCTTAATATTACCAAGAACAGGAGCATATAATATTTTTTAATCGTATCACTATTAGTCGTTATACTGGGTTGTGTAATAGTTTAAATTTTACTTTACTTTAAATATAATTACTAAAGCACCGATTTAGGTGCATTTTTAAGTCGCTTGTCATGCACCTAAATCCGTATTTTAATAATTACAATTATACTTATTTCTTAGAATTGTTTCGTTTACTTTAGTATTAGGCTTTATGTTTTTTTTTTCTTGTTTGGGACTTGCAGTCCCCAATAGAATATTGCATTTTATGTATGTTTATACCATATGTCCAAATAAATTTCTGATAAAGGTAGGTCATGGAGTGTAAAAATCTACAACAAGAAGCAGTTTTTGAAGTTAGTGACATATCAAGCTGTAACATATGGCCAATTAAACTTCAATTTTACTTAACTACTCAAGAACTGGACAATATTTTAGTGTAAATAATGTAATAATTTATCTTCCATGACCTACCTTTATCAGAAATTTATTTGGACATATGTTATATCAAAGATTCACGGCTTCCTATCTTTCGCTTCATTCTTCAAGTTTCCTCTTTCTAAATAGGTCTTCCTTTTTTATTGTTAGAGTCCGATTTCTTCATGCTATTCTATCTAAGTCTTGTATGCATTTGAATGTCCTTAATATAGTGTGTTTAGTTTAATATTCCGGTAGCATTAGCTATGGAAATGTTTTGTTTAGGTAAAGGCGTGTCGTAGCTTAAACTTTGCCGCGAACAGAACAGTCATTTCGTTCTGTCAAACTGTCGATTAAAGTATTTTCGAGTTTGTTTGCTGGTTTTATACAAAAATAGGTTCTTTTCAGGACTCATTTCCGTTCTTATTGACTGTATTTGGCATTACAAAATGGTGTTTATGTTAGAGCAGAAAACATTTGTGATTGAAAGTTATTTTCGTAATAGTTCAAAAGTCGATGAAGTGTGGAAGTACCAAAGATATAATAAGGTTAGAAGTAGTATAGCGTCATATTGAATAGAACAATATTGTACTCAATTGATGTCTCATACTTGGATATGTTAGCTTGGCAGTATTACACAGATCATATTTACATTTATTGAAAGCTATGATTGCTTCTTCTGTAGGTTGAATAGCTACTTCTTTTCTAGTGTGACTCTTTAAAAGTTCGTTCACTGGTGCTTGTAGAACTACGGTAGTAGTTCACCATGCCTAAGAAGCGCTGCTTGGATGTCTTCGGGAACTGCATGTTGTCGATTGTACTGACTTTCTCTGACAATAGTTCAATACCTTCTTGGGATACTCTCACTCCAAAGAAATCGACTTTGTCTGCACCAAATAAACATTTTTTAGGGTTTATCACTACACCATGTTAATTGAGCCTTTGAAATAGTATGTCTAAATGTCTCCAATGTTCTTCTGATGAAGATGATGCAATTAGTATGTCATCGATATAGGCATAAGTGAAATTCAACCCTTGTAGTACTTGGTCTACAAACCTTTGGAAAGTTTGGGCTGCATTACGAAGGCCAAATGATGTTCTCACAAATTCATACAGTCCTAATGGTGTTGTGATTGCTGTCTTTGGATGATCTTCATGATGTACGGGTATTTGGTAATATGCCTTCACTAAATCAATAGTTGAAAATATTGTTTTTCCATGCAGTTGATGACTAAAATCTTGATTGTGTGAAATTGGGTACCTGTCTGGAATTGTCCTGCTATTGAGACTTCGAAAGTCTCCACATGCTCTCCAAGTTTTATCCGTTTTTTGTACTAAATGTAAAGAACTGGTCCAAGGTGAGGATGAAGGTTTTATGATACCTGCATCTTGAAATGCCTGAAATTCTTTCTTGGCTATCTTAAATTTATCAGGTGCTAGTCTGCGGGGTTTGTGGTGTACATGAGGACCTTTTGTTTCTATGTGATGTACAATATTATGTTTCGGATCTTGTAACTTGTTTAATGGCCTCAAAACATTTGGGTACTTTCGCAACAGATCTTGTATTCGATTGTCTGTGCCTTCAAACACTGCTTGAATGCCAACTTCTTCCGCAATTTTTGCTGGACACTTCACTTTAATTGATGTCAAAGGGTCCAGAATTTGTTGTCCATGAATGTCTACTATTAACTTATAATTATGTAAAAAGTCCGCTTCTAAAATAGCATCTGTAACATCTGCTACTAAAAATGTCCACTGTAAATCACGCCTTCAACCTAAATTTACAGTCAATGTTCGTTCTCCATACACTTTTATTGTTGAGCCACTGGCAGATTGCAAGCTAAAACGTGGTTTGTAACGTTGTGCCTTGTCTTTGAACTTGGTTGGGAGAACACTAAGGTGTGCTCCAGTATCTATTAAGAAATGGATTTTCGATCTCTTATATATAGTCTTATATATAGTCTGCGTCTCAATGTACGTAGGGCAGAAGTTGTATTCACTCCTGCCCGTCCCGCTCGTTTTTTGAAAATTCACAAGGCATGGTGCATTTTTTGGCTTGACTGCCAAAGGTTCTGTGATATCAGCATCCGTTCCTTGTATCCTGTAGGTTTTGGCTATGGTTACGATTACGGCTCTGACTATTCCTTCTCGCAAAACCTTTTGTGTTGCGTACTTGTGAACGACTCCTCTGACTTCTCATTTTCTTTATCTCAAGCTCCATGTTTTCTAATTTTCGCAAGATTGTGTCTATTGTCTAAGTACTCAGTACCAAATTGCTTGGAAAAATTTAGAGCTGAATTTCTGGATGTTATTATAGATCACGAAACATTCGAAGACAATCTTCATCGATGTGTACAGTTGTTTCGTGAAACTGGAGCCCTTTTTCGAAGAAAAACAACAGGTCAACCTTGAAAACGTAGTGCTGAGGTTATCGAAACTGCAAGACATATAATGGAACATGCTCTTCACACCTCTCTCTGCCAATTATTATCAGAAAAGATTGAGCTGTCTGTGGGAACGTGCCACAAATTGTGTAAAGTTGTATCCTTACCGCAAGACATCGGTGACCTCATATAGAGGTCATCTTTCTGTGAATGGTTTATCAACACCCTCAATGATAATGATGACACCCTAATGAAACGTGTTGACACCGATGAGGCGTGGTTCTATAAGACAGGATTTATTAATTCTCAAAATTTTAAAACGTGGAGTACAGAAACCCTCATATATCGGTTGAAAGCTCTTTGCATCCTGAAAAGGTTGGTATTTGGGCAGGCAATAGCGGAAGGAGAATAACAGGACCAATATTTTTTGAAGATACTTCTTTTTAAGTTATTTTCAAAACCAATTAATAACTTAATCATTTTAGGCAAGGTGTCGTCAGGAAATTTTGCAACCATTTTCAGAGGAATTTCTTGATGATGAACTACAGGAAGGGTACTCACAGTAGGATGGAGCAACCCCACACTGTACAAATGCAACGTTGGCAATGTTGCAAGAATTTTTTTATGGTCGAATTATAAGTAGAAATATGGAAACGCATTGGCCTGACTTCTTCTTGTGGCCCCACATTAAAAACACTATATGTATGTACATGTTAAGCCGATTAATAATTTGGAAGAGCTTAGGCAACGCGTAAGAGGAAAAATAGAAGAAATTAATAATGCTCCCAATATGTTAGAATACGTGATAAAATCATTTAAAAGCGAATAGAAAAGTGCAGTGTAGAAGAAGGTGATGTTTTCATCATCTTATATAATAAATTATTTAATTGGCCAGTTAGTTGTAAATCCAAAAATACTTGGACAGGTAATGCTACCGGATTATTAAATGAACACATGTTACTATTATTTTATCTATTTTTGGCTCATGGTAACTTTTTCATTAGTTCCTTTATTATATTCATCTTCCGTTTTCTTACATCCTGATCATCTTCCTTTTCCACGTTTTTAAATCTTCTTTCGACTTCTGTTCCAATTTTGTTGGTCTTAATACTTTTTTGCATATCCTTATATTTGTATTATTGGTTAGATATTTTGATCTTATCAATTAGCAGTAATCCTGGGTATACGAATTCCTCTACATCTTCGAATTTCATTTCTCCTAGCTGCGTGGTCTGTACATATTTTCCACCTTTGCGTTAGTTTCTATTATCATAATTTTGCTTCTTCTCGTTTATTAATAGGCCACTTTAGTTTGTCTTATTTTCTCGTAATTTCATTCAGTTCTTTCTCGTTTCTTGCAGTCAGTTCCTCATCATCAGCGTAGCTTGTTCCTTGATGATTTTCAAATGCATTTCCATCTGAAAATAGGCTAATATTTAACGTTTAACATTTCTTTAAAAATATCCTGTAGGTATGCATTTTATTTGGTCAGTCATGTAATTGCCGAGAATAATTAAGAGGGTAAATAATTTAGGCGTGATTTAAAAAATGATTCGGAGAAGATGTAATAAAATTATTGTCAATACGGTAATTTAAATGCAAATACGAAATGATTAAAACTCGCATTTTTTATGATACCCGTTCCAAAAAAGGGAACGAGATTCTTATAAATTTAACGGGGCGGGTATAAAAATACCAAATAGGTAGGCAGATATAATTATTATTTATTCTGATGATTCCTATTATAAATAATAAGCGTTCGGATTCGACGTCTTATATTACATGAATCAAGTGTAGAAATCCCGATCGGACGCGTCATCGTACATCAGTCTGGTCCGTGGGCTTAATTGCGCCCTGTAATACCGGACCCGTAAGTCAACTAGTGAAACTTTGATCTGCTTTATGTATATTTGCGGCCATTAATTGAAGTTTATAGGTTCTGCAATTATCATAAGATAATACAAGGGAGTGACCGGCTGCGTGCAAGCATATCTTATGTGCAGAAGTCATTAGCGTTTTCTAAGAGTAATTTAGTCCTTCTGTCACTTCCTACACTTGCGTTAATGCACACTAACTTTATTAATGATTTAAATAAACTCCGTTATAAATTTTATGCTCTTAATGAAGGAATTTTAACGGCAGCTTAACTCATTCGAAGCTCAAAAATTCTGTGAAAAAGTGCGTTTCGCTCTGCACATTTAAATGTGTTGAAATTGCCCGCTGAACAGTTTTATTGGTTTCATAAGTTTCTGACTTTTATTATCTGCACACTTAACTGTCTCTTGATTAATTTCTGCGTGTGTATAAATTCAAAGACAAAAAACCTACATCAACTTGGACATATCTTAATAGTAAACAGTCACGTAAATAGAAAGCGTAATACTGCACAAGCTTTCACAGTGTATTTCGTAAGTAAATAAAAAGAACAATAACAGTATTGAAAACGGTGGTTTGTTTGCAGAAAACATACTGTTAGATAAAATAAATTACCAAAGAGTGTCTTCCCCTAAAGAAGACCACTAACGGGCGATTTCTGGCCGATTCGATCGACAGAAATCGTATCGGGCGACCGTATTACTTCATTATCTACAGCTACACATATTAATAAAAGCTTAAAGAATTCTGTTATAGTCTATGTATTTTTTCGAAAAAGAAAATGTGGTGGACTTTAGGCGTATATTCAAAAAATTTCCCTCATAATCAGTTCTTACTTTCAGCTCTAGAATGCAACAATTTGAAGACGAATTCTATTTGGATTATTTTAACTGTTATAATGTTGCAGAGTATTTTTCAGTGAACTGTATCGAAGTGTAACCATTGCATCGAAATAAAATTTTAAAAATTCAATTTAAAAAAAATCGATCCTGCATGCAACGGCACCGGAGTCCGTTTGATTAAAACGCAATTCATAATTCAGTATTGTTTATTAAACAAGTTATTTATTGTATTTGTCACAGGTTAATTGCGAGCCGCATTTTTATATAATCTTCATGGCATAGGCATAACCATCAAATAGTAATTACAGTTCATGTTTCGCGGTTCGGCAGCCTGTATAAAACAGATTGAAATTGGTCAACTTAATTATTTATACAACGCGTTCCGGCACAGTTTTTATTATCGTTGCGAAATAAAAACGCACGTTTCGATCAGCGATTTCCATTAAATTTTCTTTTTTTTTGTTGTTGTTTCAGTAAAATATCATATAAATTTTATACTATTAAAAATAAGCGCGCACGAATTAATTACTTTTAAAAATTATAAATTTATTTTATTAAAAAAAAATTTAAATATCTATAAATCAAGCGCATTATTTTAAAATATTTCATGGAAAGCAAACCTCAGATGTATTTTTTTTTCAAGCAGGTAGGAAATAAACGATTGCAATTTCGCGTATGCGCGCGCGTAAATTTTAATTTAAACGTACACACTTCTGTTCGTCCGTTTCGCGGTTTCGGAGCCAAATTTTCATTTACATTCGTTCCATTTTAATGTGTTTTTGTGGCAAGAGGTGAATCGATGTTTCATTAAAAATGCGGTCAGTATCTAAATTACGAATTTTGATTGAGCTCTGATATAAAACGTTGCCTGCCAACGAAATATTTTCACCGCCTCTGTCGGTGATGCGTTTTAAGTGTTATTATCCGCAGTACGTTTCATAGTGCCGCAATTGGTAATTTTCGCCGAAGTTTCCATCGATCGGATCGTTGAATACCGCTTGGATTTTAAATTTTATATGACAAAGGCTGGTTGGTCCGCATCGAGAATCAAAATCTCATAAAAGCGGCTGTAATTTTTTTTTTTAATATTGTAGTAGTTATTTGTTGAAATTTCCTAAATTTAAACTTCTGGCACATTCGAAAAATCTATGGTCATATTCTGTTTTAATAATATATGTATTTTGTTTTTGTTTCTAGGATTTATGAAGCCATGTCTGCATCATCAACTATTGTAAGAAACCTAAGGGGAAGCTAAGCAAATGTTGATTTGAAGTGTAAATACGACTATCCTCGTATGGTGAATACCAAACAAATCGGTAAGAAGAAGGTGATCGGCATTAACCTTAAGAACATTGCTAACAATCTTGGAATAGTTCCCTCCAATTAATTAGCCAAAAAGGAGCTGGGACTCCAACGGATAACAGTTAGCCGACTTTCACAGTTGAAATCGCTCACAACTTTCAAAATTACCATCCGTGGATTAATCAATTATGAGACAGACTCTAAGGAGCCTAACTGGTACAAAGTCACTGTTTTCCAAATTAGTAATGACCTGGAGAGGGGAATCTTTGCAAACGAAAATACCTCTCGCCCTCCACTCATAGGTTTTCAAAAGTCAGAATGTCAGAATCAACGCCCAAGTCTATCAAGATGATGTCCTCAAGAAAGGAGCAACGAAGATCACATGTCCGAAGTCGAATTTACTGAGGACTAATGGATCTTGTAACATCCCAGATTTGAATTAACTGATATTTTCCATTTGGGGATTCCTAGAGCTAATAGAACAGCGAAATTGATAGTTGGTAGGTTCCACAAAGATAGATTATGTTTTCAAGAAAGTCTATCAAGATGATGTTCTCAAAAAAGGGGTCCTCTTTTTGAAACTGAAGAAAGTGATCTTTCAAGAAGACTGGGCACCTACTCATGTAAGAAAAAATACTTTTGGATAGTATAACAACAGTATAGTATAACAACTATAGTACAATTGTACAGTATTGTATAATTGTACAATACAACAATAGCATAACAACTATTTTATTATTATACTTATATTATATGTCAATATTTAATTAAGTACATATCTAAATTTTGCAAAAATAAAGTACAGGGAATTACAAAATGCACTGATGGTTTTTGGGATGGAATAACTTTTTAATAGTAGTACAAACACAGCATCTTAAAGTACAACTCTGGGAGTTTCTTTGCTTAAAAATTGAACGGCGTAGATGACTTCCTTCTGTATGTTATCAGCCACAGGATTTATTGGCCCTTTTCTTTGAAGAGCACGAGCATACCGTATCAGTAACATCAGAATGATATTGTCACATGATCAACATTTTTTTTCAGTCAAGGTATGAATAACTTGATGGTATTTAATGACATCAGCAGGATGGGGAACGACTAATCAATATTAATATGCAGTGTGATATGTTTCCCAACCCAGTTCCCTGACTTAACAGCGCCGGATTTCTTTTTAAAAAGTCATACAGTAATAGACCCCATAGTCTTCAAAAACTTAAACGAAATTGAAGCAATTTCACTGCAGATACAGGCTCACAACTTTCAAAATTACCATCCGTGGATTAATCAATTATGAGACAGCCTCTAAGGAACCTAACTGGTACAAAGTCACTGTTTTCCAAATTAGTAATTAATCTTTGCGAACGAAAATACTTCTCGCCCTCCACTCATAGGTTTTCAAAAGTCAGAATCAAACCTAAGTCTACCAAGGTGATGTCCTCAAGAAAGGAGCAACGAAGATCACATGTCCGAAGTCGAATTTACTGAGGACTAATGGATTTTGTAACATCCCAGTTTTGAATTAACTGATATTTTCCATTTGGGGATTTCTAGAGCTAATAGAACAGCGAAATTGATAGTTGGTAGGTTCCACAAAGATAGATAATGTTTTCAAGAAAGTCTATCAAGATGATGTTCTCAAGAAAGGGGTCCTCTTTTTGAAACTGAAGAAAGTGATCTTTCAAGAAGACTGGGCACCTACTCATGTAAGAAAAAATACTTTTGGATAGTATAACAACAGTATAGTATAACAACTATAGTACAATTGCACAATATTGTATAATTGTACAATACAACACTAGTATAACAACTATTTTATTATTGTATATTATATGTCAATATTTAATTAAGTACTTATCTAAATTTTGCAAAAATAAAGTACAGAGAATTACAAAATGCACTGACGGTTTTTGGGATGGAATAACTTTTTAATAGTAGTACAAACACAGCATCTTAAAGTACAACTCTGGGAGTTTCTTTGCTTAAAAATTGAACGGCGTAGATGAATTACTTCTGTATGTTGTCAGCCACAGAAATTATTGGCCCTTTTCTTTGAAGAGCACGAGCATACCGTATCAGTAACATCAGAATGATTTTGTCACATGATCAACATTTTTTTTCTGCCAAGGTATGAATAACTTGATGGTATTTAATGACATCAGCAGGATGGGGAACGACTAATTAATATTAATATGCAGTGTGATATGTTTCCCAACCCAGTTCCCTGACTTAACTGCGCCGGATTTCTTTTTAAAAAGTCATATAGTAATAGACCCCATAGTCTTCAAAAGCTTAAACGAAATTGAAGCAATTCCACTGCAGATACAGGGTAGAGTGATGGATGAATTTGTGCGACGACTAAAATGTGTAACAGCAGAAGGAAGCCACCTACGCCATTCAATTTTCAAGTAAAGAAATTCCCAGAGTTGTAGATTAAGATTTTTTAAGTTCAACTATTAAAAAGTTATTCCATCTCAAAAACCGTCAGTGCATTTTGAAATTCCCTGTAGTAAAGAAAACGTTCCTTTTATATTTTAAATATTTATAACAATTGTGTATGTAGGTTCTTGTGTAACAACTTCGAGTAAGATAATGATATGATAATGGTATGCAAATCAAAAAAGAAAGAGACGCATTTGTAAAGCTGCTACGTGCTTGTACTATTAACACTTTTGGCATCACAGAGTCCAATTTAGACTGGCGGCTCTTTCGAAAGCGTTCGAGATTAAATAACGCTTTTGAGTGAGGTAACATAAATTTAGAATTTTAGTAGGAACGACGTTAATTTTAAGACGGGCTGCTTATTAAACCGTGCATCGTAAATACTTTCGATTTGCGGAACAATATACAACGCCGCTCCTGCTCCCGTACGTTCGATCATTAGCGGACCGGGGGATGGGGGCTACCTCCTCACTCATAGCCCAATCTAAATCACGAAAGCCCTCATTAAAATATGTAAATGTTACCGAGAACTAAATCATAAAGAAGTTGAGGAAGTCTTGCATTAAGTCAGTTTATAAAGTAAATTCTTGTGGCAATTTCGAAGGTATTTACTGCTAATTTATCTTCATCATTAAATTTTCGTATCGTATCATTACACTCGCTCTTTATGTATTCAGTGTTTTTTGAGGGTCATATATTATCTTCGCGAACGTTGAATCAAATTATTGTACGAAACTTCCGCCTACTACTGAGATTAATTTTAACTTGGAATTCACGCAAAACGTGCATAATTTTTCAAAGCAACATTATTATACTAACGGTACACAGCTCCTACTTTGATTTCTTTAGTTTGATTAATCGAAAATAGCGACGGCTTCGTTATTTTATTTGCACACGCGTGCTTTTTAATTATAACTAAACAGACTGATTTGATTCACAAGCATAGGCAAATATACCAAAAATTGTAGCGGGTAATTTGTGTAAAAACAAAATTTCATATTTATTTTCTGCCTTTCATTTATGTACGCTTATTATTTATTTATGAGTCTTTTCGGATAGCATTATTTATTTTAAATTTATAAATTGATATATGTAATTATATTAAACATTGCAGTAACTTAAGTAAGTGTGAATCTATGAAAAAAAAATGGGTTTTTAGAGTTTTAATTTAGTTCTAAGTTAATATTTATCTGTAACCGTAAATAACACATCAAACTTCCTTTCTTCCTTAAAAAGAAATATACATAAAAACAAACTACAATCCAGGTACTTCCAATTAATATAACACATTTAGAATTCGATAAAATAATTTTTTAATACATCAGGGTATTAATATGTTTTTGATATTAAATAAATTTAAAATGGGAGGAGCCTCTACAATAAAAGAATTAAAATAAAAATCACCGGACTCATGTAGGTAAAGATATAAATATTTACAAAACCATAGAATATGTCAGAACACTGCAACACATTCGATTCAGGGTCCATTTTTCTTAGATAGTTATCAAAGAGATAACTATTTAGAAAGCCATAGAATATGTCAGGAACACTGGAATCTATTTGATTCAATGTCTATATTTCTTTCATTCTGCCCATCCACTTTTTTTGTACCTATTACTTCTATGGTTATACCTCTACAATTCTACCAGACACTTATAAGAGAGATAAATATTTACAATAGTAAGTGAGTTGGTGTCCTGGTTATACGATGATTAATAAGGTAAAGATGATCGGGTCTTTAATAGGTAAGTTTAGGGTCTAACTACCATACTAAAAATTATTTGTAAATTGTAAACCTCTCAGACATAATTTTAAGTTTAACAACCATGCGGTCTACGTTAAAAATTGACATCTGTAATAAAAGAAAACGCTCAGTACAGGACTGGTAGGTACAATAATGTTTAAACTTACGGGTAAGCATAATTATTAAAAAACGTGAGAACTAGTCACAATCAAAATAGTATCTAACAGATCACAATAAAAAACAATGCAACTTGTAAATTACGACACTTTAAAACTATAGGTCTGTTTGTTATCCTGCACTGGTGTACACTAGTGTACACTTTTTTTACGAAATATACTTTAATGAAGCCTGAGTTGTGATAATGTGTCAATACAAATCATACTCATTCATACTCACATAGTACACAAACATTTCAGGTTGCATTAAAGCGTATTTTGGGAAAAAGTATGCATTGGTGTACACCAGTGCAGGATAACAAACAGACCTAATGTTAAAACGTGGTGCAAAATGACAGAGAAAACAGTTTTTTTTACCGGAATGAACAATTTTACCTACTTATGAACTTAAAAATTTTTAAGAAAGCATTTCCCTAGGCAATGGCCAACCTTAAACAAACACAATTACTAACGATTGGAAGTGTGAAATTTAATAAAATTGTGGTACACGATGCGTGTCAGTTTTTAAATTGATGGAATTTTTTGTATTTTTGATATGTATCATTTCAGAAATTAATGTTTTTGTAAAAATGGGTCCGTGATGTAATATTTTAACATTTTCAAAATCAAAATTGTAGCTTATAGAAAAGTGATTCGTAGACAAAGCAGTTTTTTCATTGTTTTGTTGTTGGGAGAGCTTACAATCATACTTATGATTTTTAATTCTATTATTAAGTTTTTGTTTAGTTTGGCCAATGTAAGAGGAATTGCATCGCATACAGTTAATTTGATAAACAATGGACGACTGATCTGACAACGGAGGTTTTGATTTTAATTTTGAAAAAAACTATTAATCGATTTTAGAGAATAAAAAGCTATTTTTTGTTGGTTATTATTTAGAATTCTAGCAAGATCATGTGATAGACTAGGTATGAACGGAATTTTGTAATACTTCATTTCATTAGTGACATCAATCAGTTCCTGTTGTGTAGTACTTGGTCTATTGCTCAAAAAATGAGTTTCAGATATTGAAGAATACGTAAGAAGATGCGACAAATGTATTTTTCATCAGAAGTTACCAGTAAAGCAACCACTAGAACTTTGGCCAATTACAACAAAACCAATGGAAAGAGTACATATGGATTTTGCTGGACCCATCGACGGCAAATACATATTAGTCATGGTGGATGCGTACTCGAAATTTTTTGATGTTAGCATTACAGGTACAATAAGTGCAGTCAAACGGTACGATCGTACCGTGAATTTTTTACTAGATATGGCTCTCCAGAAATACTTGTAACTGATCATGGTACCCAGTTCACATCAGAACTGTTTAATAATTTCTGTACTGAATTGGGAATCTATCATGTTTTCTCTCCAGTTAATCATCCCCAGTCAAATGGTCAAGCAGAAAGATTTGTAGATACAATTAAACAGTTTATCAAGAAAGCTGGAGAAAATTGGCGCGAGATAATTGGATTTTTTTTGTATAGTTATCGGTGCACTCCTTGTTCAGCTGCTCCTGAAGGGAAAACACGTGCGGAAATTTTTTTAGGACGACCAATACGAACACCTTTGTCTGTACTATTGCCAAATCAATATAAAGTTCACACTCAACATATCAGAAAAACATGAAACAACAGTTTGACCGTCATCACGGCGTTCAGTTAAGAAAATTTAATATTGGAGAAAATATAGTTGTTTTGATCCAGAGAGGATTAAAATCATTTGGAAAGTTCATTAAGGACACCGGAAATTTATGTACAGTAAGTTTACCGTCTGGACAAGTCATTCAGAGGCATCGTAATCATGTTTGGAAAGCTGGTTCCTCACATGAACATCTCAGTTATAGCAGAGAGCACAGTCCAGGTCCGATGATTACATCAACACCATCAGTCGAGTCAAGTTTAACACCAAATGAAATATGTCCCTCCACATCAAATGAACCCTGTCCTTCTAGTCCGAAATCTAATCAGCAATCGGAAGAAACTGTTTTACAGTCAAAACCTGAACCTTCAAATAGACAATAAGCACGGAACCGTTTTTCTCCAAGACGATTAAAAATGGATTGGAAATCTAAGACGTACGTTTCGCAGTCCTCATCTTCGTGAGGGAGGTGTTAGGGTTTTAGTAGTTTGAAATCATGTTATCGATTTAAAATAAAAGATAGTTTGATGTTTAAAATAAACAGACAGAGTTTTTTTACAATGCAAAACTAGTATTACTGTTTCAACGAATTCGAAGGCATTCACTGTGTAAGCGAATATACCAGGACCTAACACTTTCATTCTGCCCACATCCACTTTTTACTAAATCTTGCTCGTCTTTCTTTTTTCTACTTTTCTGCTTCATTCAGTTTTTTCACTGGTTTATCCTTTTTCTTATAAAGTGTCCGAACCAACTTAATTGTTTTTCCTTATCTTATTAACGTCTTGGTCTTACTGCCGATTCACGACTAAAAACTGTCAATCATCAATGTTCAGATAAGGTAAATTTATAAGGTAAATCAAGGTTCAGTTATAAAGAAATTAGAAATGAGAAATATACGCCGGAGATATTATAATTCTAAGAAAAGATGGGAGAACTAAGTCAACAAAAAATTAGAACGATGAATACTAAACACAGTGAAAATTAAAATTAAAAAATAGACTTCAGGAGAAAAATTATCGAATAAAAATATCATTGAGATGAGAGAAAATGACGTAGTTTCTTCAGAAATATTCAGGCGCATGTAATAATTGTATAAAGAAACATTTTCATTTAAAGGAAGCTTTGCATTTATACTGTGATTATTAGAAGTTTATCGAAGTTGTCAAACAATTTCGGCAAGACCAAGCTTTTATAAAAAAAAGTGTGAAATAATAAAACTAAACAAAATAATTTATTTAAACTATCAAAGAAGAAATCGTCTGATCTTGGAGAGTTAATTAGCGAACCTGAATATATTAAGTCTTACTTTTGATCATACTAGTTCAATCAACACCTATTTTCTAAGCCATATTTTCCTGATTTACGTCTACGCTTACATAAAATAATATTACGTTAATTTCAAACAACTAATCTTATGTCATGTCACGTCCGCAATTGACTTAAGTAACTGTGAAAATGTGAAGAAGATTTGGGTACGTTTTTAGAGTTCTAATTTAATATTTTTCAGCAAATAACTGTCCTAAACACATTCAACTTCCTTTCTTCTTTAAAAAGAAATACACGTGAAATCAAACTAAAACCCAGGTACTTCCAATAATATGATACATTTAGATTCGATAAAATATTTGTTAGTACATCATAGTACTTAATATGTTTCTGACATTAAATAAATTCAATGAGGGAGGAGCTCCACACTAGAAGAATTAAAGTAGAAATCACCTGACTGCTGCAGAGAAAGTTCCATGTCATTTATAAATACTCACGCAAAGATTGGTATTATCAGGAAGTTAATTTTTATGTAGAATTGCTCGATTGAATTACAAATATGGTTTCCTAAGGCAAATACTCTAACACGATCCAACTTAGCTGTACGCAATAAATATCGATAATGGTCAAATAATAACTCTACCCGAGAAAAAGAACGCCTGGGTTAATTAAATTTAAATGCGTTTATGTTAGCCATAATGGAGAGCGAGCAGCACACTTAAGCATATGAAACGGGCAAGCAGGCATGAGTCGATCTACCTTCATCACAATAATATAAATTAGCCGATCCTGATTATAAGTATCGGCCTGATATACGAACTCGACTAGTATATCTCTGCAGCTTTTAATGTGTCATGTACACTTACAATTTATTACAACCAATATTAACGACTCTGGAAAAAAGTCCGACTGGTTGTACAATATAATTACGGAGATGGAGCCCATAATGAGGTTTTGCATGTGTATGTAATTACCTGCATAATATACATCATCCTTAATGTATGTATTACGAAAATTTAATTTTGCATTACTTATTTAACCGGGAACGCTAATACATTTAGGTCGTACCTTTAACTTTCACGCATTAATTATTCATTATAATTCCTCGTGAGAAATTTAAATATTGAATTAATATCGATCAATTCTCACATAAGGAAACATTTTTTTTTTATTTATTACATTATTTAATTATTTACCGAAAACAAAACAAAATGCTAACATTAATTTAAAACTAAAGATAACTACCCATATCTAATTAGATACTTACAAAATGTTAGCCAGTTCGAAATTAAAAAAAGAAGATTAAATTTCTAAGAAAACAATAAAACGCGAGCAATCGTTAAAATTAAATTAGCTTGACCTCATTTAAATATGCAAATTGCTGAACATGTGAAAATTTACAGAAGACGAGCGCATAAACATATAACCTGCTATCGATTAGCGATTAAATATTCCGTGTTGAATTAATTATGATCAAAAAGGCAACAATTGTCGTTCGCTCAAATATCACCGTTGTCGTCAATGGGCTTTAGCAGCTGGTACACTATTCGCGTGAATTAAATAATTATTTAATTTTCGCTCGTGTATGGCCGTTCCCTTGAGTTTCGGTATGTTTTATGCATAACGCTCTGAACCTAGATTAGAAAGTTATTCCTCAATTACTGCTGTACACATTTAAACGTTTCGAATTATACAGTACCGTCGAAAAGCTTAATAATACCTATTAAATTAACGAAAAAAAAATAATAAAAATGTAAAAGAAAATCAATTGGAGATCAGACAAGAACATTGTCGTCAATTATACGTCTATTGCTAAAGCGAAAATTTTGCAAAAACTATCTACCAGAATTATGGCAATAAATAGTTTTTGTAAAAATAATTCAGAAACACTTGATAAAAAGTATCTGAACTTTACAATTAACGGAAAGATTAACAATAATTCGTACCTACCTACAAATCGAGTTTGAAACAATGTATGCCATTTTCCTAGTTCTCGACTCTAGTGATCCAAAGAATCATACTATACCATACTATTTTCTACATATTCCACTTTTTGTACCTATTACTTCCATGGTTACTCCTCTGCAACTCAACCAGATAGTTATCAAAGAGATAAATATTTACAAAACCATATAGAATATATAAGGAACACTGGAATCGATCTGATTCTGTCTATATTTCTTTCATTCTGCCCTTCCACTTTCTTTGTACCTATTGCTTCCATGTTTATTCATCTACAACTCAACCAGGTAGTTATTAATAGAGTTCATTGGGAAACTCTTATAAAAACAGGACTTACATGTTATGAAAAATGCGAATGTTTTTATTTTATAAACTAAACTCAACTGTCTTGTTTTTATGACCTACATAAAATTACAGTTAGTAGTACATATTATTTCTTCTGCTGAAAATTGAACAGGTGGTTTTTAAAGTCTAGTCAATCTTCGAACGACTGAAGAAGGTTCTTGTATGCTGCTCGTTCCAGGAATGTTCTCAACCTGTTGCCCTGCTTTGTTCTGTAATATTTGTATCTTCATGAAAATGTGTTCGCCTGGAGAGAACTTCGGATTTCGAGAACTTGGTTGATATTCTGATGATGGTTTGAGCAACGACAGTAGTGTTTTTGGTTGTCTACCGTGAAGTAGTTGATTTATCCATCTAAATTGAGATGTGGAGTTGTTCGATAGGTAAGTAGAAGTTTTTGTAGAGCTTTCCTCTTACTTCCTTCTCCCCACAATGCTTTTTTCATGGCTGTCTTAAAAGTACAAACGTATTGTTCAGCCTGTCCATTTGATGCTGGATGGAAGAATGCTGCAGTTAGATGCTCGATCCCATTTTCTTAACAAAACTGTTTAAGCTGGCTAGATGTAAACTAAGTAACGGTATCAGAAGCAATGGTACTTGGCATACCTTCTATGAGGAATATTTTTTTCTAGATCTGCAATGGTAGTTTCAGCTGTGATGTTTGGAACTTGTATAATAAAAGGATATTTTGATGCAGATCAACCACATTGAATTTATGTATGGACCGGCGAAGTCAACATGAATCCTGTCCCAAGGTGTATTTGCTTCTGGCCATTGTTCAAATTCTCGTGGTGGATTGAACTTGATGTGTTGGCAAGAATCACATTTCGGGACCAAATCTTCAACATTTTTATCGATGCCGGGCCACCAACAATGACGTCGAGCAAGCTGTTTCATCCTAACTACTCCCCAATGTCCCTCGTGTAGCATATCCAAAAACTTGCTCTGCAGACTGAAAGGTATTACTACTCTTGAGTATTTGACAGTTTGGTACAGCACAATGTTTCTTTTTTTTAACGGAGAGAGCAAATCGGCGAGTGAAGCAAATTTTTTGTGTTTCGTTGGTTACTGTTTTAGGTCATCCTTCAATGATAAACTTACGAATTTGAGATAAAGTTTGATCTTGAGATGTGGCAGTTGTAATTCGTTCTGAAGTTATTGGAAAACTTTCGATCTGCATAACTTCTTCCAACGAAGGATTTGAAGACTGCAGAACGAATTTGTTCATGGGGTGTATGTAATACGAGTATATCTCGAATATGTTCGTTTACTGAGGAAACTGATCACACTCTTCTTTAGAACATGCAAATCTATATCCTCGAGCTAAACTAACGTAAGTCGGCAACCCATTGGGCATATGATTGTCAAATATTTATTGAATTTGTAACGTAACATAAGGACTTCTCGCTGGTGAAATCAGTCTGACCATAATTAATTTTAGAATAAGTCGATAAGTATCATCTCCAACCCAAGATAAAAAATAGGCTCGCTTCTGATCTTCATTGACAACTTGATGGGCTTCAAAATGCCGATTCAATCGATTAATGCATGTGTCCCAGTCGTCCGATAGGTTGAAGGCGTTAAATGCCGGAACATTAGTTGTTGAAGATTGAAAAATTGAAGATTCTGATATACTTTGACCGTGAGCAATCTTGATAAGTTCCATGAAAAAAGCACGATCACGTTCTTCTTTTTCTTGTTCTTTCTTCTCGAGTTCTTTTTGCTCCAACATTAAGAATTCGAGGAAATACCGACGTTTGCATTTCCTGAGGCCATTTGAACCAAAAAGTTTAGTAGATTTTGCATTTATATTCGTAATGTAATTATGTGTGTCAACACTGCCGTCACACCTTCAGTATTTGTTGCTTCATTTAAATGCAAAGAAAATTTATATCTCGTACTCGTCGCCACTAATAGAGTTTATTGGGAAACTCTTATAAAAACAGGACTTACAGTTACAAAAGAGATAAATATTTACAAAACCATAGAATATGTCAGGAACACTGGAACCGATTTGATTCAGTGTCCATATTTCTTTCATTAATTTAGTTTTTAGTTTTCATTTTTCTTCCTTATAAAATATCTGAACCAAGTTAACTGTTTCTCCCTATCTTTTAAACGTCTTACTGACATTCACGATTAAAAACAGTCAAAATCTTCAATGTTCAGATAAGATAAATGAAATTAGAAATTAGAAATGAGAAATAGTTGGGAAAACTATACTAGACAAGATATTATAATTCTAAGAAAAGATGGGGGAATCAAGTCATTAAAAAAATAGAACGAATGAATACTAAATAGTGAAAATTAAAATTACGAAATAGACTTCAGTAAAAAAATTAAGGAATAAACATCTCATTGAAATGAGGTAAAATGACGAAATTTCTTCAGAAATATTTAATAAATGCATAAAGAAACATTATCATTTGAAGGAAGCTTTGCATTTATATTGTGATTGTTTATCAAACAAAGTTGTCAAATAATTTCAGCATGACAGCTTTTATATTTAAACTATCAAAGAAAATCCTCTGATCCTGGAAAGTTAATCAGCGAACCTAAATATATTAAATCTTTTTAGCTAGGCTTTTGATCGTACTAGTTCAATCAATGATTTTAATAAACACCTATTTTCTAAGTCATATTTTCCTGATTTACGTCTACGATTACATAAAATAATAATACGTTAATTTCAAACAACTAATCTTATGTCACGTCACATCCGCAATTGCTTTTATTCTCACATTAATTAGGTTTTTCTCGTGATTGAAATCAAATAAGAACATTTAAATTGTAGGGGGCCCGGGGCATTCCAGTTTAATGCAAAGGCATTCAAAATTAGCATTTAGAGACAGTTTTCTAATAATTATCATTATTTACTTGATAGCACGTTAATATTAAAATTCGCTTGAGGACATCGCGTATGCAGAATGAGATTGATATTAATTATCGGGCAATAAATTCCGGCGTAAGAGCGAAACAGCGAACTGCTGCTTAATTATAGCGCCGATAATTAAAATCGTACGTAACGCTTATTAATCCGGAAAGAACTACAAAAATTATACCTACTCTTTGACTCGCGGCCAATTATCTCGTAATTAGGTGAACAAAATTGTGATTAATTATATAATTCCAGGTTTTTTTATTTATTAAACTTTACAGTTTTGTTTTAAATACAACAAAACAAATTAGTCCTGTTTTTTTAATGTAATTTTAATTGTATAGAAATTTCAACAGTTATTATTTACGACTGGCCCGCTTAAAATGTAATGTTAACACATTAATTTCTAAATTTTCTCTGAACTACATTCAACTCTGGTTTTACGACCACACTAATATAATTCTATTAAATTCTACTAGCTCTTGAATCTGGAAGTACAATATTTTCTGCTTTTTTTCTACAAAGGGGACTATTAAATAGTACCAAATAATACAAAAAAAAAAATAATAATAAAGAGTCGCGCAGAAAGTACCTTTCTCTTGCATTGTAATCAATTGGTTTTCTTTTTGTCGTTTATTCGGTTTGAATACTAATAGTTTTTCCTAAAAACAAGGAAATTGTGATGACAGCCAGAATTTAAAGCATTATAATCAGTAAACACATTCGCAATTTGTTTGGTTTGTTAATTAAGTATTACAATTTCGTTTTGCATATGACGTTCAATTACAAACAAATTCTATTATAGTGAAAGCTCTCTTAGACGGACACTGACAGTGACCAGTAAACTGTCCGTCCCTTAGAGATGCAAATGCATGTAAATTACATAAATGGGGGATTAAAAACTGTCCAGCTAAGAGAGCTGTCCGCTATGAGAACTTTCACTGTATTATAAAAGACTAATCATTAACACAAATTTGTACAAAGTCTAACAAAATCCAATACGTGCGTTCGGTGTGTTATTTTTTAAAGCGACGGAATTACCTGTCAAAAATCACCCTGTATACATGTAGAAAATATTTGTTCTTTATTTGTAAGATGCAGCATAATACACAAGTGAAAAATAACAAAACATGACTAACGCATCTTCTTAATCCAAAAAAATAACTTCTGCTTTCTTTTTTCGTTTTGCCGCGTTAGTAGTACTCGTTTGAGGCTTTGACGTTGAAGCCGAAGGACATTCACTTTCAATAAATTCCTTCTAAAACGCAACCACGTAAAAACAAATTGAAATTTAGAAAGATGCCCTACCAGAGAAGAATTTCGACGACATAGCAGCTTCACATCGTCCATATTTATGGTTGAACGTTTCGCATGCCTGAAAATATTTAAAATAGTTATTTATGTCACAAGGCACATTATCGAACGAGTTTGGAAATTGCGAGCAAGCAAACGACTTCGATAAAGACACTTTACTGTCGTGGTGCATACAACATTTTTTCGACTACCACTTAGACACTGTTCACTCTAAGAAGTACATGAAGACTTATCGAAATCTGATCGGCGGACTAAATGAGCTTCGTCACAGACAGGCAAAATATTTTATCCGCCTAAGCATGTAAAGTACCGCTTTCTCTGCTTGAATGGATATGATAAAATAATTGTACTTTCGAATGTGGTAGTCGAAAAACCTTTTTTTCATTATTCATACTTTTACACGTACTTTTGGAATGCTTCTAAGTCACTTCCGTAGAGCAAAAGTTTTTTCCATGTTAACTCTCCTATTAAATCCAAGGCATCTTGATCATATTCAAAGTTAAGTTGTGTTCCGACTTCTCTGCAAATATTTTTGACGTCTGCGTAAATTGCAGACCTTAATTTCTGGAACATATTAAAGAACAAACATTTAAAATATTTAAATGTCGGAAGCAAATTTTAATTTTACCTTTTCTGTTGTCATGCTGTAAGATTTATAAACCTTACGATATCACATTGACATTTCTGCACATTTTACTAAAGGCAATAGATAATTCTGAAATTAAAAAAAAAATCACATGGCAAAGAAAAAGATGAGAAATCAACAAAAGTTTACTGCTAGAAATAAGTTAAGTAAAAATTTATTTTAAAAGAAAACGAATCGGTCTAAAAGTGCTATGTTCTCCTTAATCACTGAAAATGAAAATTGCTAAGAGGCAAAAATAACAGGTGATGAATATCTTTTCTAATCTAGTGATCTATGGAAATAAAATCATATGTCTTTGATTAGTTTATTACTTCAAATGCCACTTGTATTACATATTTATATTGCATTCCTATACAAAACGATAGGAATGCAATAAAAATAATTCAAATGGCATTTGAAATAATGAACCAAACAAAGACATAATTTTTTTCCATAGGTCACTTGATTAGAAAAGATATTGATCACGCGTTAGAAACGTGTAAAAAGAATAAAAGAGAAAGAAATCCGATTAGATTTAAAAAAAACTAATACATTTAAATAGGTATTATTAAATTGACGAGTCGAATGCATTAATTTTATTATTTAAACAAATCCAATACAAAGTAACAAAGTTTCTTAAATTGCAGCCGTTAACACAGGCGTGCAAGAAGAGTTGTCTAGACTGCAGTCGGTTTATACTTCTGAAAGACTTACTAATGTCAAATCATAATTTCAAAATTATCGTCTCCAAGTTGAATCAACACAAAACAGGAATTATATAGTATAAGTTCAATAGAGTGCAATAAAATTAAATATTAGAACTCACATTATCAACAACTACAACTGATGCGTATCGCGTAAACGTGCGTATCACAACAAATGTTTTTGCTTGAGAATTAAGTGACATCTATCTTTGGAGAGTCATGCTAAAGATCAATTTCTCCAGAGTCTGTAATCTGAGGGAACAATCACATTAGGAATTACAATATTTAAAAGTGAGCATTCAATAGAATTGAGTTGATAATATTCATTTAAAACGTGTCTTCATAATTAGAGTTTCTTTGCAGGTTCCTTGAATTTAAAGGATTCTGATTTTGTAAACAATGATTGTTGAGGGCAACAGTAGCGAGGGTGCCATCTCTGAATAAAATTCTCAAATATAGAACGAGACTATTCAAGTCTATAGAAATAATTTTCTTTTAATATGACAAGTTTGGTATTAGTACAGAGAAAAGAAGACGTAAATTTATTAATTTGAAAGAAAATTCCGGACTGAATGAGCTTTGTCTGGGATAGTTTGAAATTTATAATACTGGAAAATATGTCTCAATCAACGACGAAAGAATAACAGGAGAGAACAGAGTTGTGAGGAGGTTGTAAACATTTTCACCAGGCGTCCGTGTGACTGCAGTTGGAATAGCGACAATTGACGGTCCACGTAATGCGCAGAATCAACGCAGCTTAGATTGGAGGGAGAACTAGTGAAAACTTGGCAACTGTGGGAGGGAAAATATGGTAGTAGGAGAATGCAATTACATTTGACGGAAGTTACTACTTTGTGGTAAGTCAGTTTCTGCAATATGGCTCTTTGTTGACATCTATAGTGGAAAGATAATTGCCGAATTTTGTGTTTCTACTTGAATCTATGTGTTTATTTAGCAACTGTGATTAGTAACGTGCGTTCAAAAAAATCCTTTATCGCGAAGGCTCTGAACTTGCTTCTGTTTTTTGACGGCACATCGTAGCTTAGTACATACGTTGCAACCTTGAATAACTGCGAGCTGTCAACAGTGTCATCAAAGGCTTTGTTTGCATTTTAGTATTTCGCATTTGCAATAAAATAAACGTTTTATTTCATTAATTGAGTTTTATCGTCCAATTTGTAGAAAATCGTAATTAAATGGATATAAAAAGTTAGCTTATGTTTATAATAATCGTATGGTTACGACTTACGACGTGACTTTGCAAATTTTGCACTTGACACAAGCCTACTTGATAACGGTTCTATTTGAACGCACTTTAGTATTTGCAAACAATACATTCATATTTCTGCTAAATCACCATATGGTTCAAGTATTTTTCAAAAATAAAGGGTAGAGCAACAACAAATAATTTGAAATCATTTTCCATAAAACAGTCAAGAACATAAAGACCAAAAACATCATGTTTAATATTCAACAGACATTCCGGCAACTTGCATCAGTATTTTAATCTTTGCTTTTGCTTAATAATGATTGTCCCTCCAGGAAATATATCGGTCTCATATTTAACGTTAAAGTGACGACACCGTGTTCCATGTATTTCCGAATCTCTGGCTCACGTAAACACCGTTGTTCTAAGAAGCAACACTCAGTTCTCACGCACCCCAATTTGTATTTACCTCACCCTGACCACCTTTAGATTTTAAGAAGTAGCGTTAGATCAGTTGTAGATGAGACGTTGAATAAATAAGTTCGTTATTACTTTGACTCTCATTCAATACACTCAATACAATGAACCATTAGCAGAAACGTCGTAAGGGTGCTGAACAATCAGATAACAGCCCGAGACGTCAACATAAACTGGTCCTTCGAGTTCCGATATAAGTGCAGTATACAGGAGAAGCTGTCGCAGCCGGAAGAATATCCCGGAACAAGCCTATCCAACACCGTTCAGGAGAAGCTGACGCAGCCGGAGCAACCGGAACAAGCTTATCCAACATCGTGCAGAGCAGATTCAACAAAGTGATGAAGTTAGTAATTCCTTTCTTTCTCATTTCCTTCTTATTTGGAAACGGTTTCACTTGAGCAAAATGGAGAAATTATCGTTGTCGCAATTAAATGTCAAGCGAGGTGTTTTCAAAAGGCAATTAACAAATTTAAGTCAATTTTTAGAGCCATTTGTTAAGGGTCAGATAAATCAAAGCGATATTGACGATATCTCATCTAGATTTGAAAAATTAGAAACCCAATTTTCAGCTTTTGAACAAATTCAAGAAAGTATAGAACTTGTAACCGATAAATTAGATGAGGAATGTGATATTAGATTTGAACTCGAGTCGCGATACTATAACATTCGAAAAACTGTACACTCGTTCATTGGTGATCGTCAAGATATAGTTAGTGATCCTCAAAATATAGCAGCAGAATACAAAAAACATCAAACGGTTAAATTGCCAACAATTGAATTGCCCTCGTTTGACGGAGAAATTACAAAATGGCGTGCTTTTGAAGACACATTTACAGCGCTCATACACCAGAATGCTAAATTAACCGACGTAGAAAAATTATGCTACCTTAGATCATCAGTAAAAGGCGACGCATTTAATGCCATTCAAGCTTTAGAAACTACTTCCGCTAATTATCAAGAAGTTCTTCAAATCCTTAAGGATAGATTCAGCAGCACGCGTAAAATCATTTATCATCATGTTAAACAGTTACTAACTTCCACTCATAATAACTTAAAATCACTTATCAATTGCGTTGAACAACACATTCGTAGTTTAAAGACCTTAAATGTAGAAACAGAAAAATGGGATGCATTTTTAGTTCCGTTAGTACTAATAAACTTAGATCAGCGAGTTCACAGAGATTGGGAAAATCACTTAAATTCAAAATATTCCAAACATTTTATTCCTTCTTTTCAAGAATTAATTACCTTCCTGCAAGATCGTATTGATTGCTATGAAAGTTCAAAAAAGAATTCGCAAAATTTCAAATTAAATCAACGTACCCTTTTAACAACGGCAAAAAGCGACCACGCCATGTGTCCATTGTGTAAAGCTCATCATGCAATTTATTTCTGTAAGGAATTTTTAAGTAAATCTATACAAGATAGAATCAAGTTTGTTAATACTTCAAAACTATGCCGCAATTGTCTAAAAGCAGGACATTTGTCAAATGAGTGCAAGGGTTCAAAATGTAAAAGGTGCAGTACTTCACACAATACATTATTACACATGTCAGATCAAAGAAATCAAGTAGGTCCAAGTAGCGAAATATTAACATCAAATCCAACAATTATTTCAAATTGTGCTACAAAAATAGCAATGTACACACAAACTTTACTTCCAACGGTAGAAGTTTACATTTTTGATAAGCAAGGGAACAAACACATTGTAAGAGCCTTATTAGATTCAGCGTCCCAATCTAACTTCATCAGTAAACGTCTTGTAAGTCGTTTAAATCTTGATAAGCATAATTCAAGTATTCGCATAAGTGGTATCAGCCAACATTATTCTAACGTACAGCAATGTACAAAAGCCAAAATTTCATCAAGATACAATAACAACTCATTTAACCTGTCCTTTCTAATTTTGGATCAGATAACTGAAAACATTCCTCAACAGTCATTTGATTTAGAATCATTACATATACCGTCAAATATTAAATTAGCAGACACTACGTTAAACAACTCATCAACAATCGATTTGCTCATTGGAACAACTGCTTTTTGGGATATTATTATTGATGGAAAAATCAATCTGTCGAACAAGTTAAACTTGCAAAATTCAAAATTCGGGTGGATAGTTTTCGGACAAATTCCATATGATAATCAGAAGTCAAAATTGCCGGGTTATGCGTCAATGTCGTATTTGAGCTTAGAATCAGAGATTGAGCGATTTTGGAAAATTGATGATTTTAAGAACGATTTAGCGATATTCTCGTCCGAAGAATTAACATGCGAACAAATATTTAAGGACACTGTTACACGTGATGCGTCCGGAAGGTTTGTAGTTCACATTCCGTTCAAGGAAAATTTCGAAATTATCGGTGATACCAAGCAAGGTGCAACAAAACGATTCTTTTCATTGGAAAATAAATTGCAAAGGAACTCAAACCTAAAACAAAAATATATCGATTTCATGAAAGAATATAAGAATTTAGGGCACACGTCTGAGGTTGACGACGAACTTTATTCATCAAATTCATGTTATTACTTACCTCATCACCCTGTGATCAAGGAATCTAGTGCAACCACTAAATTAAGAGTGGTTTTCGATGGCTCTTATAAATCAAACTCAGGTATTTCATTAAATGATACGCAGTTCATTGGCCGAACGCAACAATCAGACTTGTTCTCAATTTTAATAAGATTTAGGCAACATAGATACGTAGTCACATCTGATATTGAGAAGATGTACCGCCAAATTTGGCTACATAAACCACACAGAAAATATCAAAAAATAATCTGGCGCGAAAATCCAAGTGATAAATTAGCAACTTATGAATTAAACACGGTAACATATGGGACAGCCAGCGCACCGTATTTAGCAATACGTTGTCTGGAACAATTAGCTAAAAATTCAGAAATTTCATTCCCTAAGGAATCAACAATTATTCAAAGAGATTTTTATGTCGATGACATGTTGACAGGCTCAGACGATATAGAGGAATTAATCTCCCTTTGTTCAAATATCTCGTCGATTTTAAGGTCTGCCGGTTTTAAACTTCATAAATGGACATGTAATTCATCATCATTTGCATTGCCAAAAAACATTCAACTTCAAAATGACTCCCTAGATTTAACTAAACACGACATGAAAACTTTAGGAATACACTTCAATCCGATAAGCGACTTGTTCCAGTTTTCGTTCAATACATCTGACACAATCAAGACCATCACAAAACGCAGCATTCTTAGTGAAACTGCGAAAATATTTGACCCACTTGGTTTACTTTGTCCAATAACTATTGTTCCAAAAATATTAATTCAAACCTTGTGGATTAAACAAATAGGCTGGGATGAAGAACTTCATTTTGAATTTCAACAAAAATGGTTGCAATTTCGCGACAATTTGCATTTTATAGGTAACATACACATTCCACGATATATCACAAGAACAAATAAAATACGTGATGAACTACATGGATTCGCAGATGCTTCAGAACGAGCATACGGAGCCTGCGTTTACATTAAAACAATTCATAATGATAAATGCAGCATTCATCTGATTGCAGCTAAATCGCGAGTCGCTCCCATCAAAAATGTGTCAAATCCGCGCTTAGAACTCTGTGCAGCAGTTTTGCTGGCAGAACTAACAACCAGAATCTGTGAAATCTTGGATATTAAATTCGACAGTAAGCATCTCTGGTCAGATTCACAGATTACATTATCTTGGATAAATGGGGCCCCTTCACGCTGGAAACCCTTTGTGGCTAACCGGGTGTCTGAGATACAACGTTTAACTGATATAAAATCATGGCATTATGTAAATACGAAAGAAAATCCTGCTGATTTAATTTCTCGAGGTGTCAATCCAAGCGAATTAAAAAATAACGCGCTCTGGTGGCACGGTCCTAATTGGCTAGCACAATCAAACATTCAATTATTTAACATTATTGAAAATTCTCTAGACAGTATTCCTGAAGAAAGAAAAACAAAAATTTCACTGCCAATATTAATTGATAATTCTATTTTTTCTAAATTTTCTAATTTAAACAAACTAATTAATGTCGTAGCATATTGTAAGCGGTTTGCATATAACTGCAGTCATGCTCAGACACGATCGGGAATGTTAACAACATCAGAGGATGCCTTAAATTCACTTATAAGGTTGGCGCAATTAGAATTATATTCGCGAGAAATTCATAATTTAGTTAAAGGTTGTAATTTAAACAATAAATCAAAAATTTTACCTCTATCTCCATTCTTACACGATGGTCTTTTGCGGGTTGGTGGAAGACTTATGCACTCAAATTTCAACTTTAATCAAAGACATCAAATCATTCTTCCACCGGGACACTTATTGACAAAATTAATAATAACTCAAGCGCACGTTGAAAACTTACACTGTGGATCACAACAATTACTGTACACTTTACGACAAAAATATTGGCCCATCTCTGTCAAGAGTACAATACGACAAATTATTCATAACTGTTTAACTTGCTATCGTTATAAACCAAAACCATATAATGAACAAATGGGACATTTACCAGCATACAGATTAACACCTTCACCTCCGTTTTATTTCTGCGGCGTTGACTATGCTGGACCTTTTCTTACGCGAGATAGAAGAGCTCGTGGTTACAAAACGTATAAATCCTATATATGTTTATTTATATGTATGAATACTCGGGCAATTCATATGGAAGTAGTTTCTGATTTATCAAGTGTAGCATTCTTGGCGTCTCTTCGGAGATTTATTGCGCGCAGAGGACAACCTCACACAATTTGTTCGGATAATGGTACCAATTTTGTCGGTGCAAATTCAGAATTAAATCAATTATACAAAACCATATCCAACGATTGTGATAAATTAATAAAACAACTCTCAAACGAGGGCAAAACCATTGAATGGAAATTTATACCACCTAGATCGCCTCATTTTGGAGGAATATGGGAAAGCCAAATTAGAATAATAAAAATGCACCTATCAAAGGTTATTGGGCAAGCAATCGTTACATTCGAAGAGTTTTCTACTCTACTTGCTCAAGTGGAGGCTGTTGTTAATTCAAGACCGATTTCTCCGTTGAGTACTGATCCAAATGACCTTTCTCCTTTAACCCCTGCTCATTTCTTGATCGGCCGTCCACTGACAGCTGCCCCTGATGAAGACTACGTAACAACACCGGATAATAGACTATCAGCCTTTCAACGGATGCAAAAAATCGTCCAACATTTTTGGAAGCGCTGGCAAAGGGAATATGTTAATACTCTACAACCCAGGAATAAATGGAGGAAACAAAATTCCAGGCCTCTCAAGGAAGGTGACCTGGTGATATTAACGGAAGAGCAAGGCCCTCCAGCAACGTGGAAAATGGGTCGAATAACGAAGTTGTACCCCGGAAAGGATGGTTTAGTGCGTGTAGTGACTGTACATACCGCCTCAGGTACTTACAAACGGTCTGTAGGAAAGTTGTGTTTACTGCCCGTGGACAGTGCTGGTGAAGGGTTTTAAGTTATTTAATATGTCATTTATTGTTTAATTTATTATTGTCATTTATTGTTTAATTGTTAAAGGACTAAAGTCCTTCAAGGCGGGCGGCATGTTTAATATTCAACAGACATTCCGGCAACTTGCATCAGTATTTTAATCTTTGCTTTTGCTTAATAATGATTGTCCCTCCAGGAAATATATCGGTCTCATATTTAACGTTAAAGTGACGACACCGTGTTCCATGTATTTCCGAATCTCTGGCTCACGTAAACACCGTTGTTCTAAGAAGCAACACTCAGTTCTCACGCACCCCAATTTGTATTTACCTCACCCTGACCACCTTTAGATTTTAAGAAGTAGCGTTAGATCAGTTGTAGATGAGACGTTGAATAAATAAGTTCGTTATTACTTTGACTCTCATTCAATACACTCAATACAATGAACCATTAGCAGAAACGTCGTAAAGGTGCTGAACAATCAGATAACAGCCCGAGACGTCAACACATCACGTGAATATAAAATATTACAAAAGTCATACAAAGTAAATTTCAAAGTTGAAATTAAAAAAAAAGTAATAAAGTAAAAATTCAGAACACAAATTTAGTTTAAAAATTACAAAAACCTATGTCAAATCAACAATCCTTTAAAGAATGAACAACGAAGAAGAGATTATTACCAGATGGAAGACGAGTAAGGGTCAAGAGGTCAAAGGTAAAGGAGCTCCAGGTGAATTACACGGAACTTCTGGAAAAACATTTAAAACTATAAATGTCAGATGAATATGTTTAGGATTTATTAGATTCATTCTTATCAAAATTATTAAAAAATTAATTAATATGAAATGTATAGATTTGTTCAGGGCAGGGTTGCCAGTTCTCCTATTTTTAATAGGAGTCTCCTATTTTTTAACAAAATCTTCTACCTTCTATGAAGCATTAGATTTAGGAGAAAATCTCCTATATTTTCACGGAACAAACTTTCTTATGGTCGTCATAAATTGTTGCGTTTTTCTTCCAAAAAGAAACAGTTTTTTTTTTTAATTCTTAGTTAGGGAAATTTAAGTCATGATGTCATTTTATGTGGCTACACTGGCTACAGACAGTGTTGTTTGTTTTCTATTGTTGCCTGCAATATGGCTGTATCTGCATCACATTCACATCGGTTGATCGGTTAAAAACTGAAATTTCACTGTTTCACTGTTGGGAGTATAAATGGATATGAATTATTGTATTAATCATGATGACAATAAGAAAATTGATGAAAGTACCGATACTGCCGATGACGAAAGCGGAAATAGTAGCAGCAATGAATGTAATACTGAGTGATTTTTTAATTTTTTTATCAACTCTTGCCATGAAATCTGGACGGCATGTCTTAGCTTAAGAGAAAAGTACATCATTGCACTCCTTTATGTTGTTTTACGGTAAAGCTACGACATGCCGTCCAAATTCCATGGCAAGAGTTGATAAAAAATTAAAAAATCAGGCAGTAGTACTTGTTATATTTTTATTATAAATATATTATATTTTTATTTCCATGTTCTCCTATATTCTCTTATTTTTTAAATAGAATCTTCTATACTTTAGCTTTAAAGAGCTGGCCACCCTGGTTCACGGGCATAGCAAGCGTAATGAAAGTAAGGTACTTTTAGTCATAGACCTCCAGTGCATAGAACACAATTGACATTTCTCGAATCTTATTTAGTTAATTAATGATGTAAGTATGTTATAAAATAAGCAATGATGACCTGTTAGTTTGTGGACGTTTCAGAATTTTTTAAAACGCTTGTGTGCGCCTATGACATACAGCGGCCATATTTAGTAACCAGTTTGGACAAGAAACTACTGTTATTATGACTCTCTCCTATTAATTCTTAACTCGTTGGTTTCAATCAATAACATTTACTACTCACACAAAAAATATTCATTAGTTTGTAAATAATTTGTTTATCTTAAATTGTTTAGTTGATTAAATTATTACATGGTTTTCTTATTTGCAGGAAACTATGTACTTTTGATTTATTATATGCAAGTGATTCTATTAAACAATTTTTAAATTTGTTTAATCAAAACTACTCATTTGATCAAATATTGAAAATTTTTAGTAACCAATACAGGGCATTCATCAATAAACAATCTAGTTAATTAAATAATTGATAAATGTTTAATCTTAATTAACATTAATTGCATTTTACAATTGATTTAATTGCAATTAAATAATTTAGTTGCAGATCACAATTAAATGCAGTTACAATTATTTGTAGTTACAATTACATTTATTTGGAATTCAATATTTTTAAAGACAATAATTATTAAAAAAAAGTATCTCTATCATTGCTCCATTTTAATGTAATATGATCTTTAAATGGATGTTCATGGATCGTACTTGATGAAACATATCAGAAGCTGTTTTGTTTTTAGTATTTTAACTTATTTAAGTAAACATCACACATAATCTAATCAAACAGAAATTACATTTAAGAAATGATTCAATAACCAAAGAGCAATATGTAATTATATCCATTCAGAAAAGAAACTAACAATTAATTAATTGTAAAGGTAAAAATGTAACGATTAATTGCAATTGCAAGGGCCCAACAATTACAATTAATTAATTGTTAATTGCCAAAATAATTTAATTGTTCTAGCAACTAGTATTTTTCAAAGTGATGTTTAAGGATGCATAAAGGGCGCCCACACATGGCGGATAAGAAACGTCTAAATAGTTAATAAATCATTGACTAATTTGTTTAAGCCAATTTCTTTTTAAAATTGTTGATTTAAATTGTTACTTAACAACATTGTTTGTCCATTTTCTTCACATAATAAAACGTCACAAAACTTAAACAATTTATTAAAACTCGAGATCACATTCATTACAATCACGTAATTAATAGATGTATAGATTGTATACTTAACGACTACCAAGGCCTCCACATATCGTTATTGGCTTCAATATTTTTGCTCTCGTCCGAAATTCCGGAAGAAGAAGCCTGTTCATCGTCGTCAACTCTCCTGGATTGCCCTGCACTAACAATATCTGCATTCCTGTACGAACCAACATACGAATCCTTCGTTGTCTTCATCACTTTGCTAGGACAAGCATAATCGGAAGGAGCCAGGGTTAGAAGACCTTGATGCTCACTCGTGAACTTTCTCTTGACACCTTGCCTCATATTTTCTTCGCAGTTTACGGTCTCATTGAGGACCTGTGCTTGCTTGAAACGCTCTCCCTGATTGGTGATTATGCACAGAGGTTCTACAATTTTCTTAGGGCTCGCAAATTTGTTTATGGGGTACGTGATGTTTTTTAGTTCAACTTCGGGCGTTTTGGCGGTACTTGCGAACGCACTTTGATAAGACCTCTGCAATTTGGAATTCACTGGCCTGAAACCTCGAGGTGAAGGCGTCCTACAAAAATTTTGCTGCAGCGAGGAATCATCGTTTTGACTGTTGGCGGAGCCCGATGGGCTTAGTGGAGGACTCAAAGGTTTCGTGGACGAGCTGGACGACGGTATCACAGAAATGAATGCACTTTCCCTTTTGTGTAATTCCAAATTGATCGGGGCGATTTTTACTTGAGCTTCGCCGGGCAGGTTAGAGAAGCATTGCAAGTTTCTGGAATTCGGTACCAAAAACGCAATTTCCCCTGAGGGCAACCGGCTGGGGATTAGTTGGATGCCTTGAGGCAAGTGAACTCGGGGGTTGTTGTTTTGGTCTCCAACGACGTCGGCGTCGGTAGTAGTTTTGGGTAAGGACGAGCCGAAAATATTGGACGTGGCGCCTAGAAATGGTAACGTCCCTATTCCGGCAATTCCGTTCAGTCGGGCTATCTGTTCAATTCCCGTGATGCATTTCGTTAAATGAGAGTTAACTCGTTGTTTAAGGGCGGAGTTCGAGCCTTCGGCCTGTGAGATGAATTTGCCTATTTCCTCGGAGCATTCGTTGAAGCCCGTTTTAAATTTTCTGAGTACTGAAGGATCGCCCGCCATTGCCATGGCAAGTTGTTGTCTCTGGACGTTTTGCAGGTGCTTTACCGCCATTTCAAGTATGTCTGCTTTTTCTAATTTTGAATGTCTTGCAGGCTGCAAACAATAATATAATTAGGTAATATGACTGGCAGTGTATTTTAACAATCAACAAAATATTTTTCTAAAATGTACCAAATTGTGCATCAACTGAAAAAACAGGATTAAGTTTCAACGGTCCCAACAAACATGTTGACTTGCTTGTGACCTTATTAGTTTTTTTGATGTGTGATAAAATCAAAAAGTCTGTTTTTCCCAAAAAATAGTTTTTAAAGCTAGTCTATTTTTATGAATGATGCAATTGAGAAATACTTACATCCTTTTTCATGGCCTCAAGGATAAGTGATTTTATTTCGTTCAAACACTGATTAATCCTTGCTCTCCTTTTCTTTTCCATTATGGGCTTGTGAGTCTGAAATTGTTTTACTATTAAATTAATATCCAGGTTTTTTTTTTGGCCTGCTTGGCTAATTGATTTTGATTAGGATTTTAAGTTATTAATAAGAATATTAATCGTATATACCTTTCTAAGTTCTGCTTTGGACATGGTGGACGTGGCTTCATTTACAGAGCACCGATCAAACTCGTCCTCGCTGATTGGCATTACGATCAGAACGGATCGACTCCTTGGAGCCACGTGTTTCAATGTCTAAAACAATAAACAAGTTTGTGTTTTGACTTTATTTACATTTAAATCTCAATTTACATACGGCGGCGAGTGTATAAATAACTTCACGTATTAATCTTTGATTTTGTATAGAAGTATTAGTTTCATGCCCAAAATTTAACATTGATGACAAAAATTATTCTTTTTAGCTCAGTCTAAGGTCACTTGTGTGTCTAAGTGAATACTAATTCAAAATCAAATCATTCAGAAAAAGTAAACATGATAAAAATTTAATGTGTACAACAAGAGATTAAAAAATTGGCCATTTCTAAGTAGGGTCGACGTAAAAAAGACTTTAAAGAAAAGACAAGCATTATGCAAAAATATCTTATAACTAAAATCAATCAAGGTGAAAGATATAAATAATTAATTTGTCATCTGTAAGCTCTTAATGGAAGAAGTCATTTTTAAAGATTTCAGTGATGCTTCTATTGGGAAACTTTAATTAATAAATTGAATAGATAAATTCCATTAGCTAACATAAACGTTTTTCTAGATATTTTAATTAACTTGCTACAGTTATTATCTACGCAAAAGTGATGACAAAATCTTAAAGATATAATAAAAAAATTAGTGGAGTTAGAAGGTTTTAATGAAACGTATTAAAATCGAACACATTCGATTAGAGAAAAAAAGAAAAACATTGATCTAATATTTTTACTAGACTGACAATAAAAAGAGAAGGGTTCAAGCATGAGAAAAGGACCGCCAAAGTACGCTCATAACCCAAGGACATTAAACTCTACAGGATTGCTCATTCCCCATTCCTTAATGTTAGAAATAAGGCATAAATTTTCTTCAAATACAATTAACGTATCAAGTCATTTCTTTGCTTAAAAGAAAAGGAAATGTAATTACAGTAAATTACTCTAATGTGTGTCTTATTCTTAATTTCAAATTGTACGGTCCGTTGCCTACGTCACGAATGGACAGTAACCGGCAATTGAGCAATCCTGTAAGTTAAATAGCCTACACAATGTAAAGCTCTCATCTCTCTTGTAATGCACGATTAACTCGTATCTGTTATTGTCACGATTTATATGTATCACTCTCACATTTTATTATAAATGTACCAATTAAAAAAATTAATTCAAGCAAATCGTTTTAAAGCAAAAATCAAATGTCATATTAACAGAAAAACTAAATTTTGAAATAGTCAACACCTATTATTTTTCTGTGTTTATTTTTTATAACTAATATAATTTGGTTTGTAAATAATAAGTGAATAACAAATAATAAAAGTTTCACGGTGTCATTAGAGTTTCTCGTATGACTTGCGACCACAATTTCGACGCAGGTTCAACTTTCAATTGCGTTGTATACAAACACATACGTATCTTCACGAAACTTCTTTGTTTTTCGGTAATCCTCACATCAGCAGCACGAAACGCGCGTATAAAGGGAGGTCCACAAAAAAAGAACTCACAATCCGAAATAACTGCGCACTAAATCTAGAAAATAATGGTCACTACCTCGTCGCAGATTATATACACACATACAAACTACCCCGTCGAAAGGTCAGATCGGTTTGTGATCGCGCAGAGGTGCTCCAAGAACGGCATTCCGATACAGCGTGGGAACCTTCACGAAAATCCCCACCTCCGAAGTGCCGCATGGCTAGCTCACCCTTCTCGGACAGGGTAAAATAACTTCACACAAACGCGAGTTCCCACGCGTAGAGTTGTATTCACTCAGACGATGATGTCGCTCTAGTTTTTGTAGAGACGATTTAAGTACAGTTATTAAATGTCCTTGTCCTCGACTCAGGATTATAAGTTTTCTTGGAAGAGACGACCTTTCTGCTCTCCAATCAATACGTATCGAAACTTGATATGTGTTCATTAAAAAAAAGAAGAAAAATCGAATAAGTTTTTTTATTAAATAAACTAGAGATATTACACTTCAACGTATTAATTAATAATGTCTTACCAAATACTTATATTAACAGGAGAAAAAATAATAATAATAATAGATATAAAAATAAATTAAATGTGTTGGATTGGATTTGTTGGCTTATTAAAGGGTTAGTCATGTAGATCTCTTCACCAATACAATGACTTCTTGTATTCTCTAAACAAGTTGACCCCAGGAACTAGAACTTTCAAGACTACAAAATTATAAAAGTATGGACCAAAACATTAGGTGTGAAGAGATAAAGCTGAACGTAAGGAAAAGCAGAAGATGAAATCTAGAATGAGGGTGGCAATGAAAACGAACGGGGGATAAAGACCTCGCTCATTCCGACCTAGCAACTTTTCCATCCCATTCGTTCTGCCCTGATAATTCCATTTCATTATAGACTTGACTTAACTCCTAATACGTCCTCCATCCTCTGTTCTTCCTGCGCTCATTTTCCCATCAGAGCTGGGTCTCTTACTTTGTTGTCTTCCTTATTTCTTATTGTATACTAAAAAAAAAAACATGTTGCAAGTTAAGTCAAACAAAGGCGAGAAATTTCTAAAGAAAATTCTTCCTTTTCATCGAAATCTAGGATTTTGAATTATCGCAGTTTTATAGAAAAATACCGATTGTTCATTTTTCTCAAAGCCGTGAGAAAAAAAACTAAATAGTTTAAGTATGTGCAACGCGACGAGATGAAAAAAAAGAGATGAATGAATAGTTTGGGAGCAGGTAAATAATCCCGTCGGCCAATGTTATGCTTGGCTACTATTTAACTTAATGGGGTAATTGGATACACAAAAGGAGTGTGACTGGTTTCATGAGAGGGAGGAAGTAAACAGTGCTAAGCACTTTAAGGTCGTTTTTTTATTTTATGTTTCCGGCTTTTTTTAATTTTACACTGACGAAATCAATATTTTACAACAGGACAGGTCTTATTTGGTAAATATCGGATTTAGTAACAATGTAAATAAACTGAACAAAAGCGAGTGCTTTTTTTCTGAAGGTTATCAGAAAACTTATTAGGGCATGCGACCTCCTGCATCGGAAGTTCTCAGCGAAATTACGCTACAGGTGCATCTGGTTCCTTCACCCCCTCGCCCCCCCTCGCTCTTTTACCTGAATTCATCCTCTGACGATACACATGTAGGGTGCCAGCCACCACGGTGAGAACAATATCATAAAGTATTTCTCACACAAGCCGAGCAAACTCGACGTTTGCCGACGTTTGCGGTGACACGCGCGTAATATATACTTCCGGTCAGTTGGGGTGAGTTATGGAGAATTACTGTGTTGGTGTTTCCTTTCCCCGTTTGGGTTAAATTCTATTCTTTTATTCGAATTCCATTATAATACCAAAAGGCAACTACATTTTACGAAAACTATTATAAATTTATCTTAATTAAACAATTGACTTTTTGTAAATAGCTCCTTTTGATACGGTGCAAGCAATCGTTCTTCGTTCATCAAACAATTCGCCTGTGACTATCCAATACGAACCCACAATTGGAAATATGTTGAAGTTCTCAAAATTGAAAGAACAATTTCTAGCCTTGTAAACCCCCTAAAATAAAGGGAAAGTAAATAAATGCTTGAGGTAAAACATTTGTTTGTGTTTTGACCAACTTATGATGCAAAATTTTGAACCTACAACCTTATAAAATTCTGCATACCTTTACAGGTGGACAAGGTGGTTTTGGATGCATACAATTAGCAAAATGGCTGAAACCGTACTTGGTTGCACGTAAGACTTCACAAATTTTGTTGGTTCTCAGTTTTGTGAATTGTACGCAGGTGTCTGGTGCTTCTTTTAGTTCACATCTTACAATGGTTAAGGACATCTGAAATTAGTAAATAATAAATTTCGATTTGTTTCTTTGAGTTTTTCGAGACACCAATTACTATTAAATATATTTATTTTTTGGAATAACTAGAAATATTTCAAAATAATTGAAGCTATTGCACAGCTTTAACAATACCTAACCAATCCTACTTTAAATCAATTATTATAACTAATAAATATTTTACGTTTTTTAAATATTTATGTCTATTTTATAAGAAACTAGTAATTATAGGCGTACCTACATAAGAATATACTAATATAAATATCGTACGCTTAGTTTTTGCAAATTCCGTCTCACGTGTATATCGAGATCTATGAACTGACTTCTTCGTCCTAAATCGAACCTTAACACTACATTTTCCGTGGTCATATCTAAATTCCTTCGATTTTCGCAGTTGTGAAAAGTATCCAGCTCTAAAACAATCTAATTTTCTTTGTACTACGACTATTACTAAGTATAAAATAAATACCCGCCGTTGCTGCGAACTAAAAGCATTTTGTAAAAGGAAGGAGAACATCCAAAATAAATTGTTCATGCCGAATTGATTGGTTGCGGATAACTAAATGATGATCACTTAATTTTTTTATGCAGGATGTTGTTTTGGCTTAATTGAGTGAGATTACCAAATTTTGTCCTTGAAAGTAAAGGTTGCTCATTGTACAATAATAAACAGAATTACATAAAAGTAAATAAAAGAAAAATTAATCTAGAATAAAATGCATCTAGATTTCAATTCCGAAATAATAAAAAATTGTTAAGTTACAAGATGTATACAGGGTGCATCATTGGTACGTATTTCTTCAATGGCTCCCTAACTATTAAATATAATTAATGTACAGTTATTGCTGCAATGAGCTCTCGATCAGTAAATTGCAAACTAACCGGCCAATTTGTACAAGGGTTGTCAAAGTTAACGAGAGAACTCATTAAATTCATAAATAAAGAGACAACAAAATTAGAAAGAAAAAGAAATTATTAATCATAAATATTAGGCTTGCGTGATTGGAATGATTTTTTATATAATAAGATGTCAAGTTATAGGTATCATTATAATATTTACGACACAAAAGAAACATAATCCGTTTGGTGGTGGAATACTATAATTGTCCTTGCTTCTATTTATTTATGTTGAAACATGCAATAAAAGGTAAAAGCTAAATATATAATTTGTGAATCATTTTCTGAATAAACCACCTTCAGATGTGGTGCATGCAACCTTCTCGCTTCCAGCAAACATTTCGCCAGTCAGTTTCCAGTACGAACCAGTCAGAGGAAATACATTGAACTTGGAGAAGTCGAAATAGCAATTTCTTGCCCTATAAATTCCCTAAAACATTTTATATAAAGAATGATTTTAAAGAACAAATTATTAATTCTAATTAAAGTTAGAAAAAGTACCTTGATTAAGGGACAGGGTAATTTTGGGCGAACACACTCCAAGAAGTGATTGAAGCCATAGGAACTCGTCTGCAGAACTTCGCAGACTTTATTGGTTTTGAGTTTAGTAAATTGTGAGCAAGTATCTGGAGCTTCCTTCAGTTTGCATCTCACAATTGTAAGTAACATCTACGAACAATAAACTATAAACTCTGTCTTGAAGGTGGGCAATAAAAATCATAACGTACGCTTAAAGTCGCAAAATTCTGCTTTACGTGAATGTCGGTGTCTATGTATTGATATTTTCTGTGTTGATCAAACTTTAACGACACGTTTTCTACAGACACTTTCAAATCCCCTGCGTTTTTACAGTTGTGAAACGAATCCAGCTCCAAAATGATCTTAAAATTTTTTATCGTAAGCAAAGATTTACAAGATACAAAAAAAATAAATACCTGTCTCTCGCCTTCAACTCGTATTGTGCTCAGGATTTTTATTATAACAAACGATATTATGAGAAAATTCATTTCAGCTTTATTGGATGTATAACTACGTGTATAACGGAGAATATGTATAACGGAAAATAAGTGCTTGCCTAAAATTCTGATTGTATTTTAGAGAGTCCTAGTAAATTGCAGGTTTGGACGAACAGGATGTCCTTATCTCTACTAATTTTATAATTTATTCCGAGCTTATTATTTCAACATCCGATTTTATTTGTTTATCTTTTTGTTATAAAATACATTGCAGTGTATTCAATAAGTTGTGTTATCAAACAATATTATTAAAATTTTAAATTCTAATATTAATATGTATATGTATAATATGTTAATATGTATTAATTTATATGTGAAGTAAATTTTAGATGAATATTGATGTATAAAGTATATAGTTCAATCATTCACGGTTACTGATGCGTACACCTAATAACTTCATATGGGGTTAATTAGAATCATTTAAATCGTAGACATTATTAACAGTTTCTTCCCAATAATAAATATAATAATAATAAATATTCCCCTAAATCGAGGACTCTCCTGGACGAACAGGATGTCCTTATCTCTACTAATTTTATAATTTATTCCGAGCTTATTATTTCAACATCCGATTTTATTTGTTTATTTTTTTGTTACAAAATGAAAGTCATAAGCAATTTAATTCTGTAAACTAACGGTAAACCAAAAAATTGGTGGATTTTCTTGCGTCTGCTTAATAAATATTTGCAAATTATAAACTATCGAATTAATTTATACAAAATCCATACGTGAATGAAAACATTTTAGGCCCATCCATAGATGTCTGGGCTTGTTCGTTGTGATACTTAAAGCGCGATATCAGTGGTCCGTTCCAATTTTAAAATACTGAAAGATATATGTATGTTTGAATTCAGTAAGAAAACATTGGAACGTTTGCACTTCAGGTTTAAGAGGAAAATGTAAAAAGGAAGGTGGTAAGAATACGCATTTTCTGAACTAGATAGTGGTGCAATTACAAATTAAAATAAAAGGCTGTACTTAGGTACCGATAAGATTGTCATTGCTGATATTAACGATGTTAATTAATTTATTAATATCTATCATGCGGATGATCAGCGTATTTGTTATACATTGTAGTGTATTCAATAAGTTGTGTTATCAAACAATATTATTAAAATTTTAAATTCTAATATTAATATGTATCTCTAAATTGGCGAAAGGAGCAATTTGATACAATACATTTTATATCGGTCATTCTAAATGCAGTTCTTCTAAGATGATCAGCGTAAGATCTAAACAATTAAGATGTACCAAATACATTTCCATGTTAAAGCAACCCAACAAGCATTTTCCTCTTCAAAGACGAACAGTTTCTTTCCAATAATATTCCCTTAAACTGAAGACAGGAAAACTGTTTGCATCATATTCGCAATTTCTGCATACGTACGTTCCCTGCAATAAATTAATTCATTTAATCAAGTAGCAGAAATGAAAACGTAAAGCCATTCTCACGGCTGATGTTAATTAATTTATATCTGAAGTAAATTTTAGATGAATATTGATGTATAAAGTATAGTTCAATCATTCACGGTTACTGATGCGTACACCTAATAACTTCACATGGGGTTAATTAGAATCATTTAAATCGTAGACATTATTAACAGTTTCTTCCCAATAATAAATATAATAATAATAAATATTCCCCTAAATTGAGGACTCTCAAAAATTACCTTTCTTATTGGACACGAAGTAATTTTAGATGTGACGTTATTTAACATACTAACAATTCCATAAATTTTACTAAAAATGATCTCGCAAATTTTAAACGTTTTCAATTTCACAAAATGCACACAAGAATCAGGATTTTCTTTGATTCTGCATCGTTCTATTTCTACTTCCATAAGAATCGGATCCTACAAAATTATGAATCATCATCTGCGTTAGATTATCAGTCAAAAACCACTATAAGAAACTTACAGTGCGATAAAACAAGTCTTCCTCAAAACGAAAGGTGAAGTTTATTACATCTCTGAAGCAAGTTTTAAATATACGCACCGTTTTAAAATCTAATGTTAAATTTGGATGTTTTTCACAATTTTATAACACATTTAAATGGGTTTGTAACTACCAAACGAAATTAATTAACGTTTTGTTTATTTTCTTTCCTTTTTTAATTAGATAAGCATACCTTTAGTTCAGACCAAATTATTTCGTTAAATAGTATTACCAACAAAAGTACATCAGACATGTTTACTCTCAGATGAGGAAGTTTTGACCATGAACGCACTTTATAAGTAATTTATAAAAAGCAAAAATTGACGGGATGCACTGATAAGAGTATCACAGCTAATGTTAATGATTTAATTTTTTATTAACATTTAGATATCATATAATCTGGTTATTAGTAATCACACTGATCACACGTGTACATTGTATAGAGACTATGCAGTAAACCAAAATTACCTAAATAAAGAATAATACTCTTCGTATCGCTGTATGTTAATTGGAAAAAATGTGAAAACACGTTTCTTTTAGGATATATGAAGGGTCCAGGGGAAAAACGATGAGGTTCCATTTTTAGTCGAATTCGGAAAAAATGCATAAAAAAGTTTCCTGGCTACTTGTTTTAATTGATATGTTTATCTTGGTGATTTTAATAACTTATAAACAATTTAGATGCAAATAAAACCATTATAAACTAATTTTGAACCAGGCAATGAATAAAAACACCATAAGAGTAAAAATGGACCCTCGTCGTTTTTCCCCTGGACCCTTCATATGCTTTACGTAACTTACATGACTATGATTCTCAACACCACACTCTATATGATCAGAAATATGGGAGCGGTTTAAGTAATTTCATGGGTGGATAAAATATTATTACTAACGTTAGTCATTTTACAGTTATTACAATAGTTCTGTGTGTGAGGGACGGGAGGTTAAAGATGATAATAGAAAGGGGATGAATTTATCCTTTTCCTTTCAACTTTACCACTTCTACAAGGCCTCGTCGGAACACTATGTCTCAACGAGAGTACGAGAGAAGATTTATTATCACTCAAAATAATCAACAATTTACACTTCTCCTTACTCTTTCACCAAAATTTTAATCAACCCACAAAGGACCCAAATAGCAATTTCTTTGTTTGTGCGTAACTGGTTTTAGGATTTGCAGCCAGAAAATGCTATGGAATCCTCTTTAAATGGGATGAGATTTTAGCCCTTGCCCCGCCACACATATAATTTTCGGGATTAACGAAAAAAAATTACGTTCTTTCTTTTAAGAATACCCTTGACTTGAAAATAAAGAGAAAATCTATATAAATAAATATTGTTACGGTATAAATCGAAACAAGGGGCATAGCTTAAATATTATATTAAACATAACTAAATAAAGGTGAACATAATTATACAAGTTTAACTTAGAATAGGTACTCACATTCTTAGTTCACAACACAAACTAAATTATAAGAAATTACATACCGTTATGACAACTGATTATGATCTTTTTTTTTATATACAGATCGCGGGGTTTTTATAGTAAGTGTAAGTCGAGCAATTCCGAATTCTATCGACGCCGAAAATGTACGAGAGATAACGAAATAATTGAAATCCGTTCCCACGCGTTCAAGGTTTACCACCTGCGTCGTGTGTCGAGGTCATATCTGTTGGCGCCGCCGAGATGCATTTTCTCTTATCTCAAGTTTGCTAAATAAATCCAATGCATGAATTTACTTGCATCTTGTCACAATATATTCAAAATAAATAACAATTAAAATTGATTTTGACAATTTTAAAAGTGATTATCTAATATACAGCACTCTAGTCAAATTACTAGATCTCACAACTTACACAAATATGAAATTTAAATACAAATTCAGATTACTATAGAACAATATATGGGAGAACATAAAACAGATTCAAATTAATTTTACAACAAGAAAGACAGCATCTCATAATTAAATTAAGCAAATGTTAGTTTACAAAACATTAAAACATAGGCAAAATAATAAAATCAAACGATACTTTCTCACCCTTAGACCATCACAGAGGTACAAAGAGACTGATGGAATTCAACACTCACTTCGATTATGGAGATGTCGATGAACACATATTCACTAGCAATGTGTTGTTTCTACAAGGTTCGGGGGCCTTATATATTGCAAGGAGAATGGGAAAACCCGATGACTCATCTGTTCTTCCCGATGAATCATCTCGGTAGTTTGCATGGATTTCTGCAACCTTGAGTGAGTCATCCTTATAAGTGTCATTCTCTTTGACATTTGCCTTAGTGAACACGTGCGTATGAGTCATACATTACATAAAACACAGATGTGCTCTACGTTGGTGGTCTAAAAGGTCAGCTCTGACTCATATCGGTGAAAACGTTTGTTTATGTAAACATTTATATATATATATATATATATATATTTTTTTTTTATGGGTATGATTTATCGACTTGAACTTACGTACTGAATTTACATAATTATGAAATGCTCGATTTCTTACATGTGTTTCCAAACTCGCTTGTACAACAGTGATTAACATGTTACTTTTCAGATATCGTTAAAATATATATACGTACTTACTTTCACAGATTCGTTTTAATTTTTTAAAAGCCGTACGTATCGAATTAAGCAGGTTACCACTGATATTTATATTGACAAACTCCTATTAGGAATTTTAGCAGAATAAATTATATGGCTTCTGTAAACTAACTGTAAACCAGAAAATTGGATTTTCTTGTTTCTGTATTTAAAATTTATTGACTAAACAAATATTTGGAAATTATAAATCACCGAATTATATGATGCAAAATCCATACGAGAATTAAAACATTTTGGGCTGCCTAGAAGCGTTTAAGCGTGTTTGTTGTGATGCTCAAAGTGGTCAGTGGTCCTTTCAAATTTTAAACGTTAAATGTTAAAATTGACCAAGAAAAAATTGAAACGTTTACACTTCAGCTTCAGGTTTAAAAGGGAAATGCAAAATGGAATTTTGGGAATTTTAGTAAGAGTACACATTTACAGAACTAAATATTTTTATTCTTCATAAAAATCAAACAATTATAGTATTCCGTCTCGAAACAAATAAACTTCCATGTAAAAGCAACTCAACGAATATTTTCCTCTCCGAAGACGAATTGTTTGTTTCCAATAATATTCAGCCATGTTAAAAACAAGGAACCTGCTTACATCTATCACACAGTTTGTGCATACGTACGTACCCTTAAATGATTCAATTTAAACAAAAACAGGAAAAAACGAAAACGTGAAAGAATTGTGTCTTTTGCCATATTTTTTTAAAAAAGGAAATAACGTCATTCTGATAAAAAAATAATTAAATTAATAGCAGCGTGACCTGGTAGTTGCAAACAAAATTCCTCCACAGTGTCAAATATGCTGGCACAAATTACCTGTCTTATTGGACACGATGTCATTCTAGGTCTGAATTTAGTTAATGCCTCGGCAATTCCATAAATCTTATTAAACATAACGTTGCATACTTTGACTGTTTTCAGTACACCAAAACGCACACAAGAATCTAGAGATTCTTTGCTTCTGCACCGAACTATATCTAATTCCAAGAGAACTGGAACTGGATTCTATATATAGAACAAAGTTTCTTCGTTTTTATCTTATTTTCAGAAAATAGCCAGACAACTTACTGCGGGATGAAGTATGTTTTTTCCAACACTAATTGTCATGTTCATCACATCTGTGAAGCCAGTTTTAACAATACGTACCTTCTTCAGGTCAACTGTTAAATTTTGACTATTTTCGCAATTTTTAAAAACGTGTATGTGAGTTCGCAACTATTACAACCATTTAATTAGTGCTTTATTTACATTTACAATTACAGAAACGTACCTTTTGCTCAGATTTAATAATTTCGGTAGAAAATATTATGTATAAAAGAGCGATAAACATATTCTCTTTCTGACGAGAATAGTTTGAACGTGCTTTAAATATATTTTGTAAAAAGTACATATTCAACGGATGATGTAATAAAATTACTAATGATATTAGTTTTTATAAATATTTATCTTATGTATGATCTGGGTATGTGTATACATCGTAGAGTGTACGGATAAAAAGAGTTAAGTTAAGGAGATTGATATCATTCAACCCAATGAAATATAACCAAGCCCCATAATTAACAATTTCATTTACTACAATTGATAGTATAGTCCGCATAGAAAGTTTCCGAAATTTTGAAATTTGTGTCAATGTAAATTGCATATTACATTCTCGATTTCTTACGATTGCGGTGTTTTTATCAAAATCAAATTTTTCAAAGAATCTAACAAAAGAGAGACCACAGATGTTGAATGTTAATAATTTTAAACAAACAAGAACATTTCAGCTATTCTGTCAAATTTAAGAAAAGAGAAGACTGATCGAATATATTTTCAACCCAGGGGTTTATATTTGAAGAAAAAAGATTCGTAAAGTTTCGACCAAAAAACGTAAAGAAAAAATATAATAATAGTAGCAATTTTACATGCATGAAACACCAACTTTACTCAGGACGCAGTTGATTTGATTTAAGGTTTCCCGAATGTTTAATGTATAATTCTCAGGATTAAAGAGAAATTAGGTAAAGAAACAGCTAGAATTTTTTTCCTCTAGTGTAATTGTTTCGTTCATAAATTCAAAAACTGGAAGTTGCAGTGCTATTTTCTTTTTCCGGATACTTTTTAGACGGACTATTATATTGCGTCTCAGTTCATAATAGAACAGTGTCATCTATATTCTATGTGTTAATTTAGAAATTCTCCTTGTTAATTTGACGCGATAGTAAAAAATGACCTTAAAAATTTAAAATAATTCTTAGTAATATTTTAAACTCGAATATTAATATTTCTAATATTGAGGAAAGGAAAGGTAAAAAAGAACTATGGGGTCCAATAAAACACATAATAATAATAATAATAATAATAATTTTTATTGCCAGTAGATTACAACGAAGAATGTCAGCAATTGTCAGATTGACTACAAAGAGAAAAAAATATGTAAAAAGTACAACAATTCGAGTAGAATTTGTCAAGTAATAATAAGGAAGGACTAGTAATACATGAACAGTATAAAAGTAATGTACATGATTACTAACACAAATGAAAAAGACAAACGTAAAAAATAAAATGGTCAAAGGTCACCTAATGCATTAATTCCATGAGAAATATTCATCAATCGTGTAGTAAGGATTTTTTACAAAATGCTCTTTGATTAGTTTTTTGAAGTTGTTAAATGATTTAGACAGCCTTAAATTTGTGGGGAGGTGATTGTATAGTTTCAATGTCAAATAAAACATAGTATTATGAAACTTTGACGTACGGTGTTGAGGCAAATAAAGGTAGTGTTTATCTTTAGAGCGGGTATTACAGTTACGTATTTCCGATTCTTTGGTTAACAGAGATTCATTTCTTTTTACATACAGTAGGCAGTTGTAAATAAATAAAGACGGGAGAGTGAGAATCCTTAATTCTTTAAAAAGATTTCTGCAAGTAGTACATGAGCAATTTGTTACAATGCATTTTTCTATCGGCCATTCTAAATGCAGTTCTTCTAAACTAATCTGCGTAAGAACTAAACGATTAAACTGTATGTACAATTGCCAAACAAATACATTTCCATGTAAAGGCAACCCAATAAAAATTTTCCTCTCCGAAGACGCAAAGTTACTCTCCATTAATATTCCCGCAAGTTGAAGACAGCTTGAAGCTTTTTGCAAGACAGTGTCGACTTTTGGCGTTTCCTCGACCACAAAAATGCATTGTAAATTTTTCAAAAAGCCCAGGCCAGTTAGAGCAAGCTTTTTATTTAGAAGGTAATGGTTTGAACTAATAAATACGTCATATTAAACTCGTATGTAATATGTTATCATAAAGTCTCGCCATCCCAGTAGGCCTTGGATGTGTAAGGGTACGTCTCTTCTTAGGCCCAGTTGTACAATTCGAGTTTAACTTTAAGCAAAGCTTAAACCCATAGCAACGTCCATTACAACCATGTTATTGTGAACTTGGTTTAAAGTTAAACTTGAACTGTACAACTGGGCCTTAGAAAATTGAATGACGTTTATTCGACAATATAAAGCGACGTGTAAATCTTTACCGTCAGCAATATAGGCACCATTTTCAACAACTTTTATGAATATGCTTCAACATTGGAATTTTTTGTTAATATACACGTTTCTGGAAATTAATACTGGCGGCCGTTACTTTGTGGAAGTGTAACATGATGGAAATTATTTAATTAAAACACTTACGCTGGATTTCACAAGCGTCACTTAACTTTAATCATTGATTAAGAATAATCATTCCTATACCTTCAACATGTGTAACCATGGCAACGTTTACTTTTAACGGATGATTAAATTTAAGTAACGTTTGTGAAATCCGCCATTATACTTTGTTATTCCACTAATTTTATTAAGTCGTAACTAGTTTCGACATAACATTGTCATTTTCAAACTAACTATAATACATGTTTACTTTTGCTTAAATATTAAGGGTATGTCATAAATAGCGGCTTATTCTAAGTAGCACAGATGGCGAGGAGAGGCGGATATATCAGGTCAAGTTGTTCGTTCAGTACGGAGAATTCGGGGTTTTGATTTGCTTTTTGAATTTCTAAAGATTCTAGTAGATTAAAGGGCCGAATTCAGAGACACGAGGTTAGGCTGACTAATCCTCATCTCATTTAAAACTCATTTCTCACTCACTTTAGGAAGAGTCACACTTTTACTTATTTCTCCCTCATTTCGGTACATAAGTACATATATTTCCACAGCGAACCCCTAACCAGTTAAAAAAATGCTACAGAGAACGACGTAGACGACCTTTTAAATTGCGTAAATATAGAAATCAAAAGTTCTATCGATAGCGACACACATAGCGTTATCACAAGTAGCAGAAGGAGAATACATATTAAATAAAGACCAAACTTTGCAACTATTAGAAAATGCATCAATTAATGAGGAAGCTACTGCGACGACAGAAGATTATGTACTGGAAATTCATGAAGGTAATAAAATAATGAATAGCGTTATTATTAATGTATCATATATTTAGGGGAAAACTTACCGCAAGTTACGGCAAACTTACGGCAAGGTAACAAAATAATAAATAGTAGTATTATTAATATATCATATTTTTTAGAGGAAAACTTACGGCAAGTTCTTACTACTCCTAGCCACAAAAAAAATTAGAAGTCGATTGAAGGGGGTGTTACTAGAGCAAATGCGTTAGAAAGGGAATTACAGGTGCGACTAGAAAGAAACGACTTATTAAAAATGCACGAGGACGAAATTCACGCATTACGCCTGCTAGAACATCGTCTTAAAATACAACAGGAAGAAGTTAAATTGAAGCAAGAGGAAATAAAATTAGAAGAGCTCATTATAAAGAAAAGAATTGCAGAAGAACAGCTCCAACAGGAGGTTTTAAAAACCACAATATTAAAACAGAAATGTAGTATTGTTGAATAAATAATAACGTTTTTTGACTGTGTAGTATTTATTTCAAATTCAAATAACACTATAAGTAAATATATAAAAATAAACAAATTAATTAATATACTGGATGTCTCGTAACAAACGCAACAGATTGAAATAACAAGAAAGGTACAGCAATTTAAGTATCTTATTTTCTTCTTTAGTTTGCATCCATTTCTTTTTAATAAATCTTAATTCATAAACTACAATTTTATTATTAACTAAACTGTAAATTTAACAAAACTACCTTTCATAAATGTCTTCAACAACCTGTTTTCTAGTTTTGTTTCAATTAGTCAGCGGTTCTCAACAATTTAAACAGCAATTTTTGGGTATTAAAAGATAAGATCAAGTAGCCTTAACTAAGTATTATATAACTAACTGTTAAATACACCTAATCTGAATTACTATTACTACAGGTACAGCCTTTGCTTATTAATTAATTTGATTTTAAATTCTTGTAACTTTCTTAATTATTTATCAAAGCTTTATTAAGAAAAAAATTTACTTCCTCGGTGCTTCTTATGACACATTCAGTATATGCAAAGCATATTTGCAAATCTTTATTTCATTTTAATAGATGTTAAATTAAACCTGAACCAAGATATACCAACAAAATGAATATACATTCTTTCACTGCATGAAATGTCTAAGAATAAACCCAGCTCGTATAATATTTCCTCTGACATTTTCACCTACTGGTGGTGGATTGGGTACATTTCGTGGATTCATGTCAGCATAAACTTGTTGCTCTCTTTGTTGTATAGCAATATTATGCAATACTGCTGTAGCTGCTATAATTCTTGTTGTTGTTCGAAGATTATAACCTAGCATGGTACTAATGCACCGAAATCTACTCTTCCATATTCCAAATGTGCGTTTAACGGTATTGCGATTTCTGATGTGTGCGCTATTATAACGTTCTTCTGCTCTAGTGTTAGGATTCTGTACCGGTGTATATAAGTAATGTGACTGTTGATACGCACTATCACCAAGTAAAATACCTCTTAAACGCCCTTCCTGTAAACGCATAGCCACTGTACTGCTATTAAAAATTAGGCTGTCATGGGCAGAACCAGGCCATCGAATAACGATGTCCAAAATTTCATAACGAGGACCTGCTACAACATGAACATTTAACGACATCCATCCTTTTCTGTTTCGGTACATTTCAGCATTCGGACCTCCAGGATTTTTTATTTCAATATGCGTTCCATCAACACATCCAATTACTCCAGGAAATCCAGCTATTTCAAAAAATACAGTACTGTTTCGCTGCTTTTCTATTTCCGTTTCTGGAAATTTTATGAATCGGCCTAGATTTTGAGCCAGTCTTTCAGAGACTTCTTATATTATACGCGAAGTTGACGATTGACTGACTTCCAATAGATCACCACATACTCTCTACAAATTCAAAGTTTTACACATATTGTAGCTACCATAAAACTGTACTAACCTGATAACTTCCGGTTGCATAAAACCGCAACGCTACACATAATTTAAATATTGACGGTACCGGCAAACCTCGTTCATTTTCAGGTATTCGTGGATTAAAAATCAATGGTAACAAGATATTATGTATTATTTGTCTGGAGAATCTATATCTCTGTAATAATTCTGTATTTGTATATTTCTCCAGTGGATTTTCCATGTCTCGTAATATATTTCTGAAATTGAACAAACATTGTCTCTGTTCCGTAGGATATCACTATCAATCTACTTCAAATATTAGTACTTTTTTTGCATACCTGGGTATTCTTACGTAATTATAATTTTGCAGATACTGCACAAATTCCCAAAAGTCATGATCCATATGAACTAGATCCATTAGGTAGCGATTAATTTGTTCAGTAAAAATATTGTTCGAACTTATGTTTGTACATAAGGACGCTCAGTTCTCTACTAATATCTTTCTCATTTCTTACTCAATTCGCGCTCAACTTGAGTCGAACATAAGTCACTCATTGCGCTCTTAATGTTTCTGAATACCAATTTTGTCAGTTAGGAAGGCTTCTACTCAAGATTAGTTTGAGTGAGACTCATTTTCTGTCTCTGAATTCGGCCCTAAGTTTATATCCTTTGTTACATTTATGTAATACATCAATTTTATCTGAGTAGGTGTGATTATTGTCAAGAAGATGCTTTGCAAAGGTGGAATCTGTTTTATTATTTAGGACTGATTTAATATGTTCGTTTATACGCGTTTCAATACTTCGTCCGGTTTGACCGATATATACGCCTTTACAATTTTTACAATGAATTCTGTATACGCCTGAGTTTTTTAGCGGATCAAGTTTATCCTTTGCATTGAAGACTAATTTTGATATATTTGGAACTGATTTGTAACTTACAGTTAAGTTACTATTACAGCTGACCAGAGTTCTTTTTATTTTTTCACTGACTGAACCAAAATATGTGATTGAACTGAATTGTTGATCTTGTTTGGTGTTGACTGTTGGGTATATTGTTTTTATTGCTTCTTTACTTGTAATCTAATTTAGTAATTTATCTACTAGTTCTGGTGTGTATTTATTGTTTACGGCTATTTGTTTTATTGTGGAAATTTCTTTGTGGTAGCTTATGTTTGACATGGGTATCTTTACTAGTCTATGTAGCATCGAATTGAAGGCTAATTTGTGTGTTATCGGGTGATTAGAGTCATTAGGAATTACTGCGTCTGTGTAGGTGGGTTTTCTGAATATACTAAATTCCAGTTTATTATTTGTTTTCGTTATTGTTAGGTCTAGAAAATTAATGCTATTGTTTTTTTTCTTTTTCTACTGTGAATTTTATGCTAGGGTGTATGTTATTTATGTGGTTAAGGAAATTTTGCAACTGTCTATGTGTGCCCGTAAAACTTGCTATTATGTCGTCTACGTATCGGTACCAAAAGTTAATGTGTTTTTTGCCTAGGTCTGATGTTAATATTGACTCTGTCTCTTCAGTTTCTCCCAGAAAATGTATGAACAAAACACAGGGCTAGCAATGGGTTCACCACTAAGCCCCCTACTAGCTGAGATATTTATGTATCACATTACAGAGACAATATTAACATCAATAACATCAGTTTACCAATACTACAAGAATACTATCTACCACTGGACGAATTTATTAAACAAATAAAACACATGAGTAATATTTGTTACAAAGCATTTATTTTTTTATCGGTCATTCTAACTAGTTCTTCTAATCTGATCTCCGAGAGAAATAAACAATTAAGATGTACCAATGCGAAATTAATACGTTTCCACGCAAAGGCAAACCAACAAGTATTTTCCTCTTCGAAAACGAATAGTTTGTTTCCAATAATATTCCCCTAAGTTGAAAACAGGGAAACTGGTTATATCATATTCGCAATATCTGCATTTGTACGTTCCCTGAAATAAATTGATTCATTTAATCAAGTGGCAAGATAAGAATTGTGAAAATGTCAGATATAAACCGTTTTATTTAATTTAATTACTGACATTAATGAAATCGTAAAGCAGTAAATTATAAATTAATATTGACGCATAAAGTATAGTTCAACCATTCGTTGTTACTGATACGTATACGTGTGAAGGGCTCCATGATATTTATAGTTTGCAATAATAGTAGAATAAAACGCTGAGTCAAACTATAAGGTTGGTTACGACTCCAGTTTCGTCCGATTTGACAAATGAAACAATTTAAATTGAATACTTACAAAAGGAAAGGGCAAATAAGTTCGTCTGTTACGGCGCCATTATGTGAACTGACCAACTTATTTGCGCTTTGCTTTTGTAAGTATTCATTTTAAATTGTTTCATTGTTTGTCTACATGTTACTTCATACTTTCTCTTAAATGTTTTTACCCACTTGAAAATGTCCAAATTGGACGAAACTGCAGTCGTAACCAACAATAACGATACGTATACCTATACCTACTAACTTAACGTGGGGTTAATTTGAATCATTTAAATCACTGATATTATTAACAGTTTCTTTCCAGTAATGAGTATTCCCTAAATCCAGGACTCACAAAAATTACCTTTCTCATTGGACACGAAGTAATTTTGTTCCGATGTTTTTCACAATTTTGTAACACGTTTAAATGGGTTTGCAACTACCAAATGAAATTAATTAACCTTTTGCTTGTGTGTTTTTTTTTAATTAGAAACACGTACCTTTAGTTCAGACCAAATTATTGCGTTAAATAGTATTACTAACAAAAGTACATTAGACATGTTTACTCTCAGATGAGGACGTTTTGACCATGAACGAACTTTATAGGTAAATTGTAAAAAGCAAAAATTGACGGGATGTACTGATAAGACTGTCACAACTAATGTTAATGATTTAATTTTTTATTAATATGTAGGTATATAATATACATATCACAATCTTTTAACCGTATACTAAATCGCGCACTATACACTGAACGTTTCACCGTCGTTTCAGCTTCGTCAGAACGACGGTGAAACGTTAAAGGTGTCAACAAGTCAGGTCAACAAGCGATCGAAAGATGTCGCTACTTAAATGTCCGTTAAAGGTGTAGTTCAGTACATTTCTGAAATTAGCTTTAAATATACATACCTCTTTCAGAGCTATTATGAAATGGGTTTGTACTAATAAATTGATTTTAGTTAGTGTTCTATTTTGATATTTTTAATTGTAAGCTTACCTTTTGCTCAGGCCAAATTGTATGACCGAACAACATTACATACAAAAGCACGTTCAACATTTTCTTACAGACGAGGATGTTTAAACTAATAAATACATATTATACTCGTATGTATTATTGTAAACAAGAAGTACATCGGATGCACCGATAAGATTGGCATTGCTGATGTTAACGATTTTAATTTTAATTTATCATGCGAATGATCTGCGTATTAGTTATACATTGTAGTGCGTTCAATATGTTAGAGTTGTATTATCAAACAATATTATTACGAATATTAATATCTCTAATACTGACCAAAGGAGACGTAAAAAGAGAATTATGGGGTTCAATAAAACACATTTTTCTATCGGTCATTCTAACTGCCCTTCTTGTAAGCTGATCTGCATAAGAACTAACCAATCAAGTTGTACCATTGCGAAACAAATACATTTCTACGTTAAAGCAACCCAACAAGTATTTTCCTCTTCGAAAACGAATAGTTTCTTTCCAATAGTATTCCCTTAAATTGAAGACAGGAAAACTGGTGGCATCAATTTCGCAATTTCTGCATACGTACGTTCCCTGAAATAAATTAATTCATTTAATCAAGTGGCAAAAATGAAATCGTAAAGATATTATCACTACTGATGTTCATACATAATACATTATATTTTTTTTTATTTATACCTGAGGTAAATTATAAATGAATATTCATGTATAAATATAATTCGACCATTCGTGGTTACTGATGCTTACATACATGGGATTAATTTAGAATCATTTAAATCGCAGATGTTATTAACAGTTTCTTCTCAGTTATAAATATTCCCCTAAATCGAGGACTCTCAAAAATTACCTTTTTTATTGGACACGAAGTAATTTTAGGTGTGATGGTACTTAACATATCAACAACTCCATAAATTTTACTAAAAATGATCTCGCAAATTTTAAACGTTTTCAATTTCACAAAATGCACACAAGAATCAGGATTCTCTTTCATTCTGCATCGTTCTATTTCTACTTCCATAAGAATCGGATCCTACAAAATTATGGATCATCACCTGTGTTAGATTTTATCAATCAAAAGCCACTATAACAAACTCACAGTGGGATAAAATAAGTCTTCTTCAACACGAGAAGTGAAGTTTATTACATCTCTGAAGCCAGTTTTAAATATACGCACCTTTTTTAAATCAAATGTTAAGTTTTGATGTTTTTCACAATTTTGTAACACGTTGAAGTGAGTTTGTAACTACCAAATGAAATTAATTAACGTTTCGCTTGTGAGTTTTTTTTTAATTAGATAAACATACCTTTAGTTCAGACAAAATTATTTCGTTAAATAATATTATCAACAAAAGTACATTAGACATGTTTACTCTCAGATGAGTACATTTTGGCCATGAACGCACTTTATAGGTAAATTGTAAAAAGCAAAAATTGACGGGATGCACTGATAAGAGTATCACAGCTAATGTTAATGATTTATTTTTTTATTAATATTTAGATATCATATGATCTGCTTATAAATAATCACCCTGATTACGCGTATACAATATATACGAAAACCTGAAAGAAGAAGAATTTTATTTTTGCCATAATTTTTTAAAAAAAGGAAATAATGTAATTCTGATAAAAAAATAACTAAATTAATAGCAGCATAACTTGGCAGTTGCAAACAAATTCCTCAATAGTGTCAAATATGCTGGCACAAATTACTTGCCTTACTGGACACGATGTAATTCTAGATCTGAATTTAGTTAATGCCTCGGCAATTCCATAAATCTTATTAAACAAAACGTTGCATACTTTGGCTGTTTTCAATACAGCAAAATGCCCAGAAAAATCGAGAGATTCTTTGCTTCTGCACCGAACTACATATATTTAATTCCAAGAAACATGGAACTGGATTCTATATATAGAACAAAGTTTCCTCGTTTTTATCTTATTATCAGAAAATGGCCAGACAACTTACTGCGGGATGAAGTATGTCTTTTCCAACACTAATTGTCATGTTCATCACATTAGTGAAGCCAGTTTTAACTATACGTACCTTCTTCAGATCGACTGTTAAATTTTGATTATTTTTAAAAACGTTTATGTGAGTTCGCAACTATGAGAATCATTTAATTAGTGCTTTATTTACATTTACAATTACAGAAACGTACCTTTTGCTCAGATTTAATAATTTCGGTAGAAAATATTATGTATAAAAGAGCGCTAAACATATTCTCTTTCTGACGAGAATAGTTTGAACGTGCTTTAAATATAATTTGTAAAAAGTACATATTCATCGGATGATGTAATAAAATTACTAATGATATTAGTTTTTATAAATATTTATCTTATGTATGATCTGGGTATGTGTATACATCGTAGAGTGTACGGATAAAAAAAGTTAAATTAAGGAGATTGATATCATTCAACCCAATGAAGAAGTACCAAGCCCCATAATTAACAATTTCATTTACTACAATTGATAGTATAGTCCGCATAGAAAGTTTGCGAAATTTTGAAATTTGTGTCAATGTAAATTGCATATTATATTCTCGATTTCTTACGATTGCGGTGTTTTTATCAAAATCAAATTTTTCAAAGAATCTAACAAAAGAGAGACCACAGATGTTGAATGTTAATAATTTTAAACAAACAAGAACATTTCAGCTATTCTGTCAAATTTAAGAAAAGAGAAGACTGATCGAATATATTTTCAACATAGGGGTTTATATTTGAAGAAAAAAGATTCGTAAAGTTTCGACCAAAAAACGTAAAGAAAAAATATAATAATAGTAGCAATTTTACATGCATGAAACACCAAATCTACTCAGGACGCAGTTGATTTGATTTAAGGTTTCCCGAATGTTTAATGTATAATTCTCAGGATTAAAGAGAAATTACGTAAAGAAACAGCTAGAATTGTTTTCCTCTAGTGTAATTGTTTCGTTCATAAATTCAAAAACTGGAAGTTGCAGTGCTATTTTCTTTTTCCGGATACTTTTTAGACGGACTATTATATTGCGTCTCAGTTCATAATAGAACAGTGTCATCTATATTCTATTTACGTGTTAATTTAGAAATTATCCTTGTTAATTTGACGCGATAGTAAAAAATCCAAAAGTTTCTTCAAATTGACCTTAAAAATTTTAAATAATTCTTAGTAATATTTTAAACTCGAATATTAATATTTCTAATATTGAGGAAAGGAAAGTTAAAAAAGAACTATGGGGTCCAATAAAACACATGAGCAATTTGTTACAATGCATTTTTCTATCGGCCATTCTAAATGCAGTTCTTCTAAACTAATCTGCGTAAGAACTAAACGATTAAACTGTATGTACAATCGCGAAACAAATACATTTCCATGTAAAGGCAACCCAATAAAAATTTTCCTCTCCGAAGACGCAAAGTTACTCTCCATTAATATTCCCGTATGTTGAAGACAGGAAAGCTTTTTGCAACACAGTGTTGACTTTTGGCGTTTCCTCGACCACAAAAATTCATTGTAAATTTTTCAAAAAGCCCAGGCCAGTTAGAGCAAGCTTTTTATTTAGAAGGTAATGGTTTGAACTAATAAATACGTCATATTAAACTCGTATGTAATATGTTATCATAAAGTCTCGCCATCCCAGTAGGCCTTGGATGTGTAAGGGCACGTCTCTTCTTAGGCCCAGTTGTACAATTCGAGTTTAACTTTAAGCAAAGCTTAAACCCATAGCAACGTCCATTACAACCATGTTATTGTGAACTTGGTTTAAAGTTAAACTTGAATTGTACAACTGGGCCTTAGAAAATTGAATGACGTTTATTCGACAATATAAAGCGACGTGTAAATCTTTACCGTCAGCAATATAGGCACCATTTTCAACAACTTTTATGAATATGCTTCAACATTGGAATTTTTTGTTAATATACACGTTTCTTTAACCTATAGTAAAGCCGTCTCTATCTAACAAGCCGTGCACTTGTAAATTTGGCAACAGAGCAACTAGTCCGACCACGAGTTTCACCAGTTTGACGTAAGTTGTTCGAGATAATGCTGTAATGTAATTCTGTACTTATCAATCAAATTTTATTGTTTATTATTGTTTATTATAGTATTGGTGACTAAAATAACGTTTTAAATGTTATATTAACAATCAAGGTAAGTCCACAAAGCCTAATTCTGCTAGATAACCAAACTTTTTCGTTTTCTTTTATTTGCTTTTATTTCATACCAATGTGACATTTTCCGGATTTTCAATGGTACAAAAAGTGGAACTTTAAAGTCCTAGTACTTAATTTTAAACTCGTTAAACGTCTAGTTTGAAAGAAAATTTCATATTTACCTCGAACGAAAACTGACTTTAAATATATATACTTGGAAGTAATTACAGCCTCGGCTAAACAACTTGCTCCTAATTACTTTAAAACTTGACTTTTCGTTGTAGGTAAATAAATAACTATTCTTTCTGATTTATTAATTAGGTTTATGTTGTAGATGCCAAGTTCGATTAGGATTACTTTCGGGTATCAATGCGACGTTGCCAAGCGTAACAGCACGGCCTGTTAGATAGAGACGGCTTTGCCTATAGCGTTTTGATATATATAGAAATGTCATTCTGATTAATCAATTACTTTAAGAAAAGACTTGCGTTCACACTTCCAAAGCCTACTGGGGTGACGGGACTTTATGACAACATGTTATTATTGTAAAAAAGAAGTACATCGGATGCACTGATAAGATTGTCATTGCTAATATTAACGATGTTAATTTTTTATTAATATTTATCATGCGGATAATCTGTGTATTGAAATACACACACATATATATGTATGAAATAATTAAAATTTTAAATTCGAATATTAATATGTTTATTCCTGACGAAAGGAGACTTAAGAAAAGAATTGCGGGTTCAATAATGTTGAAATATTAATTTAGTTAGTAATGAAAATAAAAATTTAATGTAGTAAGTTGAAAAATAAACAAGCCAGAAAGTACATGTTGTTAAAAAGTAAAAAGGACGTCAATCATGTAAGAAAAATTCTACAAAATATGAACCTTGATGTAGCAGACATGAATGAAAATATATTTTGTGAAGCATGTGTGTTTGAAAAGCAACATCGTAAGCCTTTCTATTCAAGCTTAACAAAATCTGAAAGGTGTGGACAATTGATACATGCTGATTTATGTGGTCCTATGCAAAATGTTTCACTTGGAGATTCGTATTATTTTCTATTATTTAAAGACGATTTTTCAAGTTTTAGATACATTTATTTCTTAAAAAATAAAAATGAAGTAAATGTAATTAGGTCAGATAATGGTGGTGAATTTGTAAATAAAAATGTTACAAATATTCTGAAAGCACATGGTGTACGTCATCAGTTGACCGTGCCTTATACGCCGCAACAAAATGGGGTAGCAGAAAGGGATATGCGAACCATTGTCGAATCTGCAAGGACTCTTCTTCATTCAAAGAATCTTCCACTGAAATTATGGGCTGAAACGGTTAACGCAGCAGTTTACATAATAAATAGGATAGGCAAAAGCTCAAAAGTAAATTCGACACCTTATGAAGTGTGGTATGGTGAGAAACCAGAAATTAGTCACCTGAAAGTTTTTGGAACTGAAGTATTTGTTCATATTCCTAAAGAAAAGCGGAAGAAGTTCGACGTAAAAAGCAAAAAGGGAGTCTTTGTAGGATATAAGGAAGGTGTGAAAGGTTACAGAATATGGTATCCTAAAGAAAATATTATTGATGTAAGCAGAGATGTAATTTTTACTACGGAAATTTTGTTAAAAGAAGAAAAGAAATCTAAAGAAGGTAATTCTGAAGAAAAGAAACATGAAGTAGTGGAAGAAATTAAGCAGTTAAGAGTACCAGAAGAATTCAAAGAAAAAAATGAAGTAAATAAGGAAAGGTACAGTACAGAATCAGAAGACTTTGAAGAAGAAAAAGAATTACAAAGGAAAGATACAATTTAAGAAGTAGAAATGAATTGAGACAGTCTGATAGGTATGCAAGTTTAGCTGAAAGTATTGCTTTAATGGCTGAAGATTATGAACCAATGATATTTCAAGAAGTTGTTCAAAGTGGGCATGTTAAAGAATGTAAACAAGCAATGGAAGAGGATATGGAGTCATTAAGAAAAAATAACACTTGGACTTTAACAAAGTTACTACCAGGTAAAGAGACGATATCAAATAGATGAGTATTTAAAATTAAAAGAAATACGAATGGAGAAATTGATAGATTTAAAGCTATGTGGCAAAAGGTTACACTCAAAAATTTGGTATTGATTATAAAGAAACATTTAGTCCAGTTGTTAAATATGATTCCATTCGTATGATTTTAGCAGTTGCAGCACAAGAAAAATTGAATCTAATGCAGTTTGATGTGAAAACAGCCTTCCTGTATGGTTACTTAAATGAAAGTGTCTATATGGACCAACCTGTAGGTTTTGAAGATGGTTCAGATTTGGTATGTAAATTAAATAGAAGTTTGTACGGTTTAAAACAGGCTCCACGCTGTTGGAACATTAGATTCATTAATTTCTTGAAAAAGTATAATCTAGAAGCTAGTACTGCTGATGAATGTGTGTTTATAAGGAATGATAATAATTTTGAACTCATTGTTGCAATTTATCTAGATGATTGAATTATTTCTGCAGAGAAGCAAGAAGACATTAATGATTTGCTTGTATACTTGCATAATGAGTTTGAAATTAAACAGAGTCATGTAAACAGTTTCCTTGGACTTCAGATTGTACAAAAATCAAATGGTTCAATATTTTTACATCAGAGCAGTTTTATTAAAAGAATTTTGAGTAAATTTCAGATGTTACAATCAAAAGAGGTGTCAACACCGGCAGATCAAATGTTATGCAGGCATTTACATCCTGAAACAGTAAAAGAAAAAGTACCTTACAGAGAAGCTGTGGGAAGTCTGATGTATTTAAGTGTAGCAACGAGACCAGATATAACATTTGCAGTAAATTCAGCAAGTCGTTTTCTAGAAAATCCATTAATTGCACATTGGAAAGTTGTTAAAAGAATTTTTAAATATTTAAATGGCACTTCAAATTACGGAATTTTATTTGAAAGTAATAATACAGCTAACTTTCATGGTTACAGTGATGCAGATTACGCAGGTGATATTGATAGTAGAGATCAGGTGCTATAACATGGTGTTCCAGAAAACAAAAGTCTGTATCATTATCAACTACTGAAGCAGAATTTGTTGCTGCTTGTAGTGCAGTTACTGAGCTGATATGGCTTCAACGTTTAATGAAAGAATTATTTGTTCTTCAGGACAAACCTACCATGTTTATAGGTAATCAAAGTGCAATACGATTGATTAAAAATCCTGAATTTCATAAACGGACGAAGCATATTGACGTAAAATATTATTTCATTAGAGAAAAATTTCGAGAAGGGTTTATGGACATCAAGTATGTAGGAACTGAAGATCAAGTTGCTGATACTTTTACAAAAATTTTGAAATAGATTTGATAGATTTAAGAAATTGAGATGTTTACTTGGAATGAGAGAGTTGCATCATTGTTAATTACTAACGCAATTAAAGTGGGAGTGTTGAAATATTAATTTAAATTTTATTGATGTTCCTCCATTACAACAAATGGTTACATACGTCATAGTATTTAGTTAGTAATGAAAATAAAAATTGAATGTAATAAGTTGAAAAATAAACAAGCCAGAAAGTACATATTGTTAAAAAGTTTTCTTTGATTTATCAATACTACACGAATACTATCTACCACTGGACGAATTTATTAAACAAATAAAACACATGAGTAATATTTGTTACAAAGCATTTATTTTTTTATCGGTCATTCTAACTACGTTCTTCTAATCTGATCTCCGAGAGAAGTAAACAATTAAGATGTACCAATGCGAAATAAATACGTTTCCACGCGAAGGCAACCCAACAAGTATTCTCCTCTTCGAAAACGAATAGTTTATTTCCAATAATATTCCCCTAAGTTGAAAACAGGGAAACTGGTTATATCATATTCGCAATATCTGCATTTGTACGTTCCCTGAAATAAATTGATTCATTTAATCAAGTGGCAAGATAAGAATTGTGAAAATGACAGATATGAACCGTTTTATTTAATTTAATTACTGACATTAATGAAATCGTAAAGCAGTAAATTATAAATTAATATTGACGCATAAAGTATAGTTCAACCATTCGTTGTTACTGATACGTATACGTGTGAAGGGCTCCATGATATTTATAGTTTGCAATAATAGTAGAATAAAACGCTAAGTCAAACTATAAGGTTGGTTACGACTCCAGTTTCGTCCGATTTGGACATTTTCAAGTGGGTAAAAACCTTTAAGAGAAAACATGAAATAACATGTAGACAAATGAAACAATTTAAATTGAATACTTACAAAAGGAAAGGGCAAATAAGTTCGTCTGTTACGGCGCCATTATGTGAACTGACCAACTTATTTGCGCTTTGGTTTTGTAAGTATTCATTTTAAATTGTTTCATTTGTCTACATGTTACTTCATATTTTCTCTTAAATGTTTTTACCCACTTGAAAATGTCCAAATTGGACGAAACTGCAGTCGTAACCAACAATAACGATACGTATACCTATACCTACTAACTTAACGTGGGGTTAATTTGAATCATTTAAATCACTGATATTATTAACAGTTTCTTTCCAGTAATGAGTACTCCCCTAAATCCAGGACTCACAAAAATTACCTTTCTCATTGGACACGTAATTTTAGGTGTCATGTTACTTAACAAACCAGCAGCTCCATAAATTTTACTGAAAATAATCTCGCAAATTTTAAACGTTTTCAATTTCACAAAATGCATACAGGAATCAGGATTTTCTTTGCTTTCGCATCGCTCTACATCTATTTCCATGAAATCCTACAAAATTATGAATCATTATCTGCGTTCGATTATAATTAATAAACCACGATAACAAACTTACAGTGGGATAAAACAAGTCTTCTTCAACACGAGAAGTGAAGTTTATTACATCTCTGAAGCCAGTTTTAAATATACGCACCGCTTGTAAATCAAGTGTTAAGTTCCGATATTTTTCACAATTTTGTAACACGTCTAAATGGGTTTGCAACTACCAAATGAAATTAATTAACCTTTTGCTTGTGTGTTTTTTTTTTAATTAGAGACACGTACCTTTAGTTCAGACCAAATTATTCCGTTAAATAGTATTACTAACAAAAGTACATTAGACATGTTTACTCTCAGATGAGGACGTTTTGACCATGAACGAACGCACTTTATAGGTAAATTATAAAAAGCAAAAATTGACGGGATGCACTGATAAGACTGTCACAACCAATGTTAATGATTTAATTTTTTATTAATATGTATATAATATACACTATATACATCTGCTTAGTAGTAATCACACTGATCACACGTATACATTGTATACAGAGACTAAGCAGTAAATCAAAATTACTTAAAAAAAAGATTGATACTCTACAAGCTTTTTTTATTCGTATCGCTATATGTTATATTGATTGAAAAAAAAAGTGAAAACACCTTTCTTTTAGGAAATATGACTTACATCACTATGATTCTCAACACTACACTTTATATGAACAGAAATATGGGAGCAGTTTACACTTCAGGTTTAAAAGGGAAATATAAAATGGAATTTCGGGAAGGTAGTAAAAATACACATTTTCTGAACTAGATATTCTTGGTGCAGCAAGTGCAATTTCAAATAAAAGAATACATAAAAGTCAAAGAATTATACACGGTGCTGATAAAGTCCCGCAACAAGCTCATAATTTGTTTATTTAATGTTTTTTCGCAAAATCCTGAAACATGTAAATTTTTAATTTTAAAAAGACACCTTCTATTGCAAAAATCTTTTCTCGATCGGCATTTGTTTAATCCGCTGTGACGTCATCCTTAATTTCTTTTAATGGCAACCCTAACTTTTTAATGCAGATTTTGATAGTCCTTCTTCTCATCAAAATGGCGATGTAAAAAAGTTAGTACTTTCCACAACAAATTTTTCGAAAAAAATAGACATTACAATCCAAAATACAAAGTTATTCTATTTTATTTTAATGATAACCTTCAAATTGAAAACAAAAACAAGATCTAGACGTGCCGCAAAAGTGTAAAAGTTATGTAGGCAGCATTGTCGAATGAGACAACAATTTGCTAGGCAGTGCGTCAATTGGCAACTTCGGCATTGGCGTTTATTAATGTATACAAACGAATCGAAATTTCTTCTTTCGGGGAATGATGGACGAATAGGAGTTTGGCGAAGAACCAGAGAATGCTATTTACCGCAAACACTACAAAAAAGTGTTGCTTTTGGAGGTGGTTCGTTAATTGTTTGGGGCGGTATTTTAATAAATGGTCGCACAAATCTGGTAGTTATTCACAACGGTGGTATCACGAGGCAAAAGTACATCGAAGATATTTTAGAACTTCATGTGATACCCAGAGCACAAAATGATGGCTAAAATGCACAATGTTCGTAATTTGGATTGGCCAGCATGTAGTCCTGATTTGAATTTGATCGAGCATGTATGGGACATTTGGCAGAAAACATTAGATGCCGTCCAAATCCTCCTGTAACGCTCCAGGAATTAGAACTCGCTCTAATTGAAGAATGGGAGAATATTCCACAACAAAAACACCGAAGGCTTATCCGCAATATGCTGCGACGTTGGACTGCAGTTTTACAAGCCCGAGGAGGTAATACTTATTGTTATCTTTTTTTAAATAAAAGAAGGCTTCGTAAATTTTGAACTTTTTTCGTTTTAGTTTACCACATGACTGTGTTTAATGTGTTTAAAAAATGTGTTAAAAAATAAAATAATAGTATCAATTTTACATGCATAAAACACCAAGTCTGGTTGCATCATATTCGCAATTTCTGCACATAATAACTTCATTTAATCAAGAATATTCTAATTACTAACACCGAAATGGAATAAATATCAGAGAGCAGATTTTACTTTTCTTATTGGACACGAAGTATTTTTTGGAATTGTACTACTTAATACATCAACCATTCGGTAAACTCTATTAAACAAAAGCTTGCAAATTTTGAAAGTTTTCAATTATATAAAACGCACACAAGAATCAGGAGTTTCCTTGGTACTGCATCTCAATAGGTCTACATATGTACTTCGAAACCAATCGTATCCTAGTTAAAAAATAAAAGATCGTATTTTTGTTCTCTTAAGAGAATTTAAAATAGCACGTTTACACTAGGATGAAGTAAGTCATCTTCAGCGTTAAAGGTGTAGTTCAGTACATTTCTGAAACCAGCTTTAAATATACATACCTCTTTCAGAGCTATTATGAAATGAGTTTGTACTAATAAATTGATTTTAGTTAGTGTTCTATTTTTATATTTTTAATTGTAAGCTTACCTTTTGCTCAGGCCAAATTGTATGACCGAACAACATTACAAACAAAAGCACGTTCAACATTTCCTTACAGACGAGGATGTTTAAACTAATAAATACATTTTATACTCGTATGTATTATTGTAAACAAGAAGTACATCGGATGCACCGATAAGATTGGCATTGCTGATGTTATCGATGTTAATTTTTTATTAATAAGGTATTTATCATGCGAATGATCTGCGTATTAGTTATACATTGTAGTGCGTTCAATATGTTAGAGTTGTATTATCAAACAATATTATTAAAATTTTAAATTCGAATATTAATATCTCTAATACTGACCAAAGGAGAGGTAAAAAGAAAATTATGAGGTTCAATAAAACACATTTTTCTATCGGTCATTCTAATTGCCCTTCTTGTAAGCTGATCTGCATAAGAACTAACCAATCAAGTTGTACCATTGCGAAACAAATACATTTCTACGTTAAAGCAACCCAACAAGTATTTTCCTCTTCGAAAACGAATAGTTTCTTTCCAATAATATTCCCTTAAATTGAAGACAGGAAAACTGGTGGCATCAAGTTCGCAATTTCTGCATACGTACGTTCCCTGAAATAAATTAATTCATTTAATCAAGTGGCAAAAATGAAATCGTAAAGATATTATCACTACTGATGTTCATACATAATACATTAATTTTTTTTTTATTTATTTATTTATTTAAACTGAGGTAAATTATAAATGAATATTCATATATAAATATAATTCGACCATTCGTGGTTACTGATGCTTACTGATGTTATTAACAGTTTCTTCTCAGTAATAAATATTCCCCTAAATCGAGGACTCTCAAAAATTACCTTTTTTATTGGACACGAAGTAATTTTAGGTGTGATGGTACTTAACATATCAACAACTCCATAAATTTTACTAAAAATGATCTCGCAAATTTTAAACGTTTTCAATTTCACAAAATACACACAAGAATCAGGGTTTTCTTTGATTCTGCATCGTTCTATTTCTACTTCCATAAAAATCGGATCCTACAAAATTATGGATAATCACCTGTGTTAGATTTTATCAATCAAAAGCCACTATAACAAACTTACAGTGGGATAAAATAAGTCTTCCTCACAACGAAAAGTGAAGTTCATTACATCTCTGAAGCCAGTTTTAAATATACGCACCTTTTTTAAATTAAATGTTAAGTTTTGATGTTTTTCACAATTTTGTAACACGTTGAAGTGAGTTTGTAACTACCAAATGAAATTAATTAACGTTTCGCTTGTGTGTTTTGTTTAATTAGATAAACATACCTTTACTTCAGACAAAATTATTTCGTTAAATAATATTATCAACAAAAGTACATTAGACATGTTTACTCTCAGATGAGTACATTTTGACCATGAACGCACTTTATAGGTAAATTGTAAAAAGCAAAAATTGACGGGATGCACTGATAAGAGTATCACAGCTAATGTTAATGATTTATTTTTTTTAGATATCATATGATCTGCTTATAAATAATCACCCTGATTACGCGTATACATTGTATACGAAAACCTGAAAGAAGAAGAATTTTATTTTTGCCATATTTTTTTAAAAAAAGGAAATAATGTAATTCTGATAAGAAAATAACTAAATTAATAGCAGCATAACTTGGCAGTTGCAAACAAATTCCTCCATAGTGTCAAATATGCTGGCACAAATTGCTTGCCTTACTGGACACGATGTAATTCTAGATCTGAATTTAGTTAATGCCTCGGCAATTCCATAAATCTTATTAAACAAAACGTTGCATACTTTTTTTCAATACAGCAAAATGCCCAGAAAAATCGAGAGATTCTTTGCTTCTGCACCGAACTACATATATTTAATTCCAAGAAACCTGGAACTGGATTCTATATATAGAACAAAGTTTCCTCGTTTTTATCTTATTATCAGAAAATGGCCAGACAACTTACTGCGGGATGAAGTATGTTTTTTCCAACACTAATTGCCTTGTTCAACACATTAGTGAAGCCAGTTTTAACTATACGTACCTTCTTCAGATCGACTGTTAAATTTTGATTATTTTTAAAAACGTTTATGTGAGTTCGCAACTATGAGAATCATTTAATTATAGCTTTATTTACATTTACAATTACAGAAACGTACCTTTTGCTCAGATTTAATAATTTCGGTAGAAAATATTATGTATAAAAGAGCGCTAAACATATTCTCTTTCTGACGAGAATAGTTTGAACGTGCTTTAAATATAATTTGTAAAAAGTCCATATTCATCGGATGATGTAATAAAATTACTAATGATATTAGTTTTTATAAATATTTATCATATGTATGATCTGGGTATGTGTATTCATCGTAGATTGTAGGGATAAAAAGAGTTAAATTAAGGAGATTGATATCTTTCAACACAATGAAGAAGTACAAAATCCCATACAATGAACTATTTGATTTACTATAATTGATGGTATAGTCCGCCTAGAAACTTTCTAGACGGCCTATTATATTGCGTCCCAGTTCATAATAATAGAACGGTGTCATCTATATGTATTAATTTAAGTATTCTCCTGGTTACTTTAATACGATAGTAAAAAAATTAAAAAGTTTCTTCAAAATCTAAAATAACTCTTAGTAATATTTTAAACTCGAATATTAAAGAAGAATATTAATATTTCTAATACTGTCGAAAAGGAAGGTAAAAAAAGAATTTTGTGGTCCAATAAAACATATGAGCAATTTCTTAAAATGCATTTTTGTATAGGTCATTCTAAATGCAGTTCTTCTAAACTGATCTGCGTAAAAACTAAAAGACTAAGACGTACCACAGCGAAAGAAATACATTTCCATGTAAAGGCAACCCAACAAGTATTTTACTCTCCGAACACGCAAAGTTACTTTCCAGTAATATTCCCCCAAGTGGAAGACAGGAAAACTTATTGCATCATATTCGCAATTTCTGCACATGTACATATATACAGGGTGTCTCAGAAAAACTATTCCTAACTTTCAGAAGTAGTAGAGGGCATGTAGTTAATTTTTATTTTAAAATTATAAAAATTATAAAATTTAAATTTTATTAATAAAGTTGTGGCCGGAAATGTTTCCACATCAAGTTAAAACGAAATAAAAAAATGAGGACTAGAAATAATTTCGATGCAAAAAGTAACTTTTCTATTTATTTCCAGCAACTACAAAATTTTAATTAATTTCAACTTGTCATAAAAACATGAAAAATTATAAAAACTGTTCAAAATTATGGCCTCCATTTTGAATACGTAAGTTATAACGACGTATAATTGAATGTAGTTGCTGGAAATAAATAGAAAAGTTAGTTTTTACATCGAAATTATTTCTTGTCTTCATTTTCTTTATTTCATTTTAACTTGATATGGAAACATTGCCGACCACAACTTTATTAATAAAAGTTGCTTAACTACATGCCCTCTACTACTTCTGAAAGTTAGGAATCGTTTTTCTGAGACACATTGTATATACAGGGTCTCCCAAATAGAGTGGCCTATTAAAAGTTTTATTAAAAGAATATACAAAAATTCTGAAAATTAGTACACTGCCCTAAGGGAAAGCGATCTTTCAGATTAAAATATTTTCACTTTTATAGCACTTCCGGAAGTCGCCGTTAACTTTCTTATTTTAAATGGAATGCTATACTTTTTATTGCAAATTCTGATTCTACACATTATTTTAAATAAAAAATGTTAAGGCTTCCCTATATCTAAATGTAACCGATTTTGAGATATCTTCAAATTTATTTAAAAAATTGTTTTGGAGACCTTTCATTTAAGACAATGTATTTACTCCAATTTCTAATTTAAAGATTGAAGTGACATGTCGTTTAAAAGTATAATGTTCAGACTTTCAAATCATATCCTAATTATTCCTGAAAAATTTATAGGCTGGTCACAATATCGTGTCGAAGTTCATTATGTTTAACTGCCCAAAACTCAATTTCCAACCATGTTGCGTTCTTTAGTGTTACGAAAAGATGAATATACTTTGCAATTAAAGGCTTTATTTCGTAACGGAATGGAAGTACACCAAAGTAAATAACAAACTCATATAAAGAACAACATTCATTTTTTTATTCACACACCCAAGGCACACGCTTTATTTTTAAAAGGTTTCCTATTGCGCTAGACCCAACAAACCATTCCATAAACTCTGTTAAACAAAAGCTTGCAAACATTGAACGTTTTCAACTCTATAAAACGCACATAAGAATCAGGAGTTTCCTTGCTTCTGCATCGCAATAGGTCTACTTCGAAACGAATCAGATCCTAGTTAGATAAAGGATCGTACTTTTCCTTTCCCAGCAGAAGTTAAAATAGCATACTTACACCAGGACGAAATAAGTCTTCTTCAACATTAAATATGTAGTTCATTACATCTCGGTAACCAACTTTAAATATAGGTACGCATCCCTTTCAGAGCAATTGTGAAATTTCAATTCATTTGACAATTTCGCATATGTATGTATGAGCTTGTAATAAAATAAATTGATTTTAGTTACAGTTTTATTTTTATATTTTTAATTGTAAGATTACCTTTTGCTCAGACCAAATTGTCTCACTGAACAATATTACAAGTAAAAGTAAGTTCAACATTTTCTTCAGACGAGGATAAACCTGTAAGATTGCCACTGCTGATGTTAACGACGTTATTTTTTTAATAATATTTATCATACGGATGATCTGCTTATTAGTTATACACTGTAGTGTGTTCAATAAGTTAGAGTTGCCTTATCAAAGAATGGTATTAAAATTTTAAATTTTAATATTAATATCTCTAATACTGACGAAAGGAGAGGTAAAAAGAGAATTGAAGGGTTAAATAAAACACATGAGCAATTTGATGCAATGCATTTTTCTATCGGTCAATCTATATGCAGTTGTTCTAAGCTGATCTGTGAAAGAACTAGACAATTAAGATGTACATCTACGAAACAAATATATTTCCATGTAAAGGCAACTCAACAAGAATTTTACTCTTCGAAGACGAATAATTAGCTTCCAATAATATTCCCTTAAATTGAAGACAGGAAAACTGGTTGCATCATATTCGCAGTTTCTGCATACGTACGTTCCCTGAAATAAATTAATCCGTTAATCGAGTGGCGAAATGAAATCATTAGTACGGCTGATGTTCATATATAATACATTAATTTTTCATTTTATTTGTAACTGAAGCAAGTAAATTATAAATGGTTATACAATTATATATGGTTATATATTATAAGTGGTTACTGATGCATACACCTATTAACATCACATGGTGTCAATTAGAATCAGATATTATTAACAGTTTCTTCCCAATAATAAATATTCGCCTAAATCTAGGACTCTCAAAAATTACCTTTCTTATTGGACACGAAGTAATTTTAGGTGTGATCTTACTTATCATACCAAAAACTCCATAAATTTTACTAAAAATGATCTCGCAAGTTTTAAACGTTTTCAATTTCACAAAATGGACACAAGAATCAGGATTTTCTTTGATTCTGCATCGTTCTATTTCTACTTCCATAAGAATCGGATCCTACAAAATTATGTATCATCATCTTCGTTAGACAAAAGTAACTATAACAAATTTACAGTGGGAGAAAACAAGTCTTTCTCAATAGGAAAAGTGAAGTTTATTACATCTCTGAAGCCAGTTCTAAATAAGCGCACCGTTTTTAAAATATATGTTAAGTTCTGTGGGACGAAGTATGTTTTTCTCAACACTAATTGTCATGTTCATCACATTTGAGAAGCCAGTTTTAATTATACGTAACTTCTTCAGATCGATTGTTAAAATTTTACTACCTTTACAATTCTTAAAAACGTTTATGAGTTCGCAACTATGAGAATCATTTAATTAGTGTTTTATTTACATTTTCAATTATGTACAGACGTACCTTTTGTTCAGATTTAATAATTTCGCTAGAAAGTATTATGAATAAAAGAGCGCTAAACATATCCTCTTTCCGACGAGAATAGTTTGAATGTGCTTCAAATATAATTTGAAAAAAGTACACATTCATCGGATGATGTAACAAAATTACTAATGCTATTAGTTTTTTTATAAATATTTATCATGTGTATGGTCTGGGTATGTGCATATATCGTAGGGTATACGGATAAAAAGAGTTATCTTAAGGAGATTTATATCAGAGTATAAAGATCATTTCATTCAACACAATGAAGAACACCAAATAATTAACAATTTTATTTACTATAACTGATAGTATAGTTTGTCTAGAAAGTTTGTGGAATTTTGAAATTTTTGTCAATATATTGCTTATTATACATATTATATTCTCGATATCTTAGGATCGCAGTGTTTTTGTCAAAATTACATTTTTCAAACGAAAGAGTTACCACAGATATGGAATGTTTCTTATTGGACTCGAAGTAATTTTTGTACTAGTTAATATATCAACCATTCCATAAACTTAATTAAACAAAAACTTGCAAATATTGAACGTTTTCAACTCTATAAAATGCACACAAAAATCAAGACTTTTCGTGCTCCTGCATCGCAGTAGGCTTACTTCGAAACGATTCGGATCCTAGTTATACAATAAAGGATCGTATTTCTATTTTCCTAACAAAAGTTAAAATAGCACACTTACACCAGGACGAAGTAAGTCTTCTTCAACATTTAATGTGTAGTTCATTACATCTCGGAAACCAACTTTAAATATACGCATTTCTTTCAGAGCAATTATGAGATTTCGATTTCTTGGACAATTTCGCATAACATTTATATGAGTTTGTAACTAATAAATTGATTTTAGTTAGTGCTTTATTTTTGTATTTTTAATTGTAAGCTTACCATTTGCTCAGACCAAATTGGAACACTGAACAATATTACAAACAGAAGTACGTTCAACATTTTCTGCAGACGAGGATGCTTGAACTAATAAATACATATTAAACTCGTATGTATTGTTGTAAAAAAGAAGTACATCGGATGCACCGATGAGATTGTCGTTGCTGATGTTAACGATGTTTATTTTTTATTAATATTTATCATGCATTTATCAAAGGAAATAATTAAAATTTTCTATTTGAATATTAATATCTCTAATACTAGCGATAGGAGACGACAAAAAAATTTATAGGGTCCAATAAAGCACATGAGCAATTTGTTACAAAGCATTTATTTTTCTATCGATCATTCTAACTGCGTTCTTCTAATCTGAACTCTGAAAGAAGTAAACAATTAAGATGTACCACTGCGAAATAAATACATTTCCGTGCGAAGACAACCCAACAAGTATTTTCCTCTTCGAAAACGAATAGTTTGCTTCCAATAATATTCCCCTAAGTTGAAGACAGGGAAACTGGTTGCATCATATTCGCAATATCTGCATATGTACGTTCCCTGAAATAAATTAATTCGTTTAATCAAGTGACAAATTAAGAATTTTGAAAATGATAGACATGAATCGTTTTATTTAATTTAATTACTCACATTAATGAAATCGTAAAGTCGTCATCACTGCTGATGTTTATACATAATACCTATATTACCTATAGTAGGTAATTTTTTATTTTATCTATTTCTGCAGTAAATTTTAAATTGATATTGACGCATAAAGTACAACAAATGTATAACAACCATTCGTTGTTACCGATGCGTGTACTTATTAACTTAAGGTGATATTATTAACAGTTTCTTTCCAATAGTAAGTATTATCCTAAATCCAAGACTCTCAAAAATTACCTTTCTTATTGGACACGAAGTAATTTTAGGTGTGATGTTACTTAGCAAACCAGCAGTTCCAAAAATTTTATTGAAAATAATTTCGCAAATTTTAAACGTTTTCAATTTCACAAAATGCACACAAGAATCAGGATTTTCTTTGATTCTGCATCGTTCCATTTCTACTTCCATAAGAATCGGATCCTACAAAATTATGAATCATCATCTACGTTATACTAGCAAACAAGAACCACGATAACAAACTTACAGTGGGATAAAACAAATCTTCCTCAATACGAAAAGTGCAATTTATTACATCTCTGAAGCCAGATTTAAATATACGCACCGTTTGAAAATCTAATGTTAAATTTGGATGTTTTTCACAATTTTGTAATACCTTTAAATGGGTTTGTAACTGCCAAACGAAATTAATTAACGTTTTGCTTGTTTCCTTTCCTTTTTTAATTAGATAAGCATACCTTTAGTTCAGACCAAATTATTTCGTTAAATAGTATTACCAACAAAAGTATATTAGACATGTTTACGCTCAGATGAGGACGTTTTGACCATGAACGCACTTTATAAGTAATTTATAAAAAGCAAAAATTGACGGGATGCACTGATAAGAGTATCACAGTTAATGATTTAATTTTTTATTAATATTTACGTATCATATGATCTGCTTACTGGGTTACTGGACCGTTTCATGATAAGTCAGTACTTCGGACATTTCTATATCAGTAATTGGGATTTTCAGAAAAATGGACACTAAGCGTATGAAATATACAAAAGAGACGTTGAACAAAGCTCTACAAGCAATAAAGAATGGAATGCCAATAAAAAGAGCTAGCTAATACCTAAAACCACATTATTATATAAGCACTGGGGATTATATCCAATTGATAAAAAGCCAGGTTCCAGTACAGTTCTGAATGAAAGTGAGGAATCTGAAATTGTTCGATGGATACTGTATTTAGGCAAAAAAGGTTTCCCAGTAACCAAAAGTCAATTGTTAGACAGTGTTCATATGCTCATGAAGCAGCTTAAAAAGGAAAATATTTTCAACAATGATCGTCCTGGTCGACACTGGTACTTATGCGCCGCCATCCAGAATTGGCATGCAGAGTATCCCAAAACCTGACACACAGCAGAGCAGCTGTTTCCCAGATTGCAATAGAAGGGCGGTTTTCAGAAATCAACGACTATTTTTCTAGTAAGGAACTACTCAATATTGAAGCCAACAGGATCTATAACTGTGATGAAACAGCGTTTTTTCTTAGTTCTAAAGAAAACAAAGTTATTGTAAGGAAGGGTGAGAAAGCTGTGTACAATTTTATCAATAATGATGAAAAAGAATGTATAACCACATTAATTATGGCTAATGCTGCCGGATACATGCCTCCTCCTATGATCATGTTTAACTATAAGAGAATACATTTTTATATTTCAAAAGAGGTACCCGAGGGATGGGGTATAGGACGTTCAGACTCAGGGTGGATGACAGGCGAGAGCTTCTATGAATACATAACAAATGTTTTCTATCCTTGGTTGCTCAAAAATAATATTGAATTTCCAGTCGTTCTATTTGTGGATGAGCATTCAAGTCATCTTACTATGGCCTTAAGTTACTTCTGCATTAAAAGAAAAATCGAACATATACTCCAGCCCCTTGATGTGGCTCAATTTCATCCTCTTAAATCAATGTGGAAAAAAATAATTCACAATTGGAGGATTGAAAACAGTGGCAAACGATTAAAAAGAGAAAATTTTGCACCATTATTACAACAAACCTTGGATTCAGTAAATTGCAAGAAAATTTTAATAAGTGGCTTCGAGGCGTGTGGGTTGTGTCCTTTTACAAAAGATGCAATAGATTTTAGCAGAACTCTAAAGGCGGATTTCACAAACGTTACTTAAATTTAATCATCCGTTAAAAGTAAACGTTGCCATGGTTACATGTGTTGAAGGTATAGGAATGATGATTCTTAATCGATGATTAAAGTTAAGTGACGTTTGTGAAATCCAGCGTAAAGCATTTAGTGAATAATCAATCTCTTGGTGGAGCAAAATAAATTAGTAATAGTATTGATACAAATATGGTAGAGAAACACTTGGATTTTTATGAAAGCGTCTTAAACAGTACTGTTTTACAAGAATTTAGAAACAGCGAAGGTTTATTTAAATCTTGGCAGAAAATTAAAGCTTTAAGACTACAGCAGGTTGGTATGGAAGCAAATAGTAAACAAACAGAAGAGGAGATTACAGATGTTGCTGAAGGGTCTTATATTATTAATGAAGATGGTACATTAATTCTAGAGGGGATGCTGAAACTGAATTACCTGATGTGAGTGCTCTTACAGAGGCAGATGTAGAATTCGAAGAAGAATTTCGTCAAATTAACGCAAAAGAATTTTAGATGCATTGGAATATAATGAAGAAATCGCTTCTGATTCAAATCTTGCTATGGAGACCTACAAACAGGCTAAAAATGTTGAAAGAAAGTCTATCACATCTATTGACAATTTTAGCGATACTTTCACAAATTCTCAATGTACGCCGACAGAAAAAGAGTTCAGTAAAGATATTTCAGACGAAAAGCTTAGAAAATCATACTTTACAAGCAATCAAACTCAACAAACTGATCAATATTGTGTTGCCTCCATTATACAACACAAGAAAAGCGTTAACAGTTCTAATGTGAGTGACATATGTTAATCATCTCTATCAAGAAGAACAAATAACGCCACCTACTAATTTAAATATTCCAGAAAACGTTCCCACACCGTTCAAGAAATCCCTGTTCTGGCCCCAAAAACCAGAAGTAAATTCAATAGTTAGAAGACGTATTAAGGAGAAAATACCAAGCGTTGCTACTTCAGATAACTGGCGTTTATATCATCAGAAAAAAGAAGACCTGAAAAGAGAAAAAGAAGAACAGAAAGCAGAAAGACGAAAGAGATTAGAAGAATGAAATTAATATGACGAACGATATAGAAGAAGAAAGTGATGATGGAGAAGCAGTGACTAACTTCAGTGATTGGACAATCGGTACTTACGTTATAGTGAGATATGAAGATGAAATGTATCCTGGAGAAGTTATAAATACAAATAATGATGAAAGAGAAATTATGGTAAAGACTATGAAAAAAAGTGTTGCATTTAAGTGGAAATGGCCTACTCCAGATGATATTTTATGGTACCCGGAAGAAGATGTGATGCAAATTGTTTAATATTCAACAGACATTCCGGCAACTTTGAATCAGTATTTTAATCTTTGCTTTTGCTTAATAATGATTGTCCCTCCAGGAAATATATCGGTCTCATATTTAACGTTAAAGTGACGACACCGTGTTCCATGTATTTCCGAATCTCTGGCTCACGTAAACATCGTTGTTCTAAGAAGCACACTCAGTTCTCACGCACCCCAATTTGTATTTACCTCACCCTGACCACCCTTAGATTTTAAGAAGTAGCGTTAGATCAGTTGTAGATGAGACGTTGAATAAATAAGTTCGTTATTACTTTGACTCTCATTCAATACACTCAATACAGTGAACCATTAGCAGAAACGTCGTAAAGGTGCTGAACAATCAGATAACAGCCCGAGACGTCAACACAAATTATTAAAAAGCCAGTGGCCAAAAATAAGCGTTTCATGTATGATATTCCAGGAATGGAAAACTATATTTAAATATCTTCAAAATTAAATAATTTAATATCAACTTTTGTTTTATTCGAGTTTAATGGGTCAAGCTAAAATTTCAAATTAATAACTATTTATACTTACAAAATAGCAAATTCCTCCTGACTAATATATTAATATTGCATAGTTACATTAATAAAAAGTGAGCAAATAAAAATCAGATTAGAGTAGGCGCTGCAAAGAAAATGTATGTCTGTGATTAATTGAAATAATTAATGTATTACATTCATTGACTTTTTATTTAATCACAGACATACATTTTCTTTGCAGCGCCTACTCTAATCTGATTTTTATTTGCTCACAGGTTATAAACCTGTTACAAGTGTGTTTTTCATTACAAACCAGCATTAAAGTCATTCTCCTCCTTAAAGTGTCAGTATTTGGTACACTTACCTTAAATAAAGAATGATACTCTGAGGGATAGCAGTTTTTTTTTATTCGTATCGCTGTATATTAATTGAAAAAAATATGAAAACACGTTTCTTTTAGGAGATAAGCCTTACATGAGTTACCTCACTAAGATTCTCAACACCACACTTTATTTGGATAGAAATATGGGGGCAGTTTAAGTAATTTCATGCGTCGATAAAAAAATATTATTCTAACGTTAATTTTTTACAGTTACAATAGTTCTGTACTTCAAAACTCATTTGTACGACAGTGATTAACATGTTACTTTTCAGAAATCGTTAAAATGTATGTACTTACATACATTCATACATTCATTTTTTACTTATCACTGACATTCATATTCACAAACTAATATTAGAAATTACAAAAATTTTTGCAGAATAAATTATATTTGAACGAAAATTAAATAAAAATATGAATAATTGTACCTAAAAAAAACTATTGGGATAAATCAAACCTCTATTAGCAAATTGTTTATATTTCAATCAGAAATTCTGTGTTTTTTATTTATTTTGTGCTTGGTATTACACGAGATACATAGCCTTCCCAATAAACACAACTTAATAAATTGGTCCCTCTTATAAGCTTTACCGTTCCTTTCCAGTAGAAGTCAAAAGCCGGCATTATGTTGAAGAAAATGTAATCAGCTGGACAGTTGTTGCAGACATACAACTTCTAAAAGAAAATTTCATTAAATGATTTCTGAAGTCGCCAATACTTTAATATAGAATGTTCGTTTGAAACGGTTCAGCATTACTAACCTTTTAGCCCTTTTAAATTAACAAAGATTCTCAAATAGAAAATTCAGAATGAGCATAAGAACTTTGCTAATTTAACCGACTGTGTATTTTAAAACGATCCGCATAATATAATAAAATGAAAAACAATACAATAAAGAGAAAAAGTAATCAACATTTGGCTGGAAGTTACGCCAAGTACCTTTTCAATAGGACAAGTAACAACGCTCGGTTTACAACATGCAAGTGTTTCCGCCACTCCGTACATTTTGTTAAAAGCAATATTACAAATTCTGGTTGTTTTTAGTTGCGAGAAGTAAACGCAGGAATCACTTGTTTCCCTACTTCTACATCTCATCACGTCGATAATTAATTGTGTAGCATCCTACAGAGAAGGAAAAAATAAATACTCTTAATTATACTATACGAAATTTGACTGAACTTACTGTAGACGTGAATAAATTTTCTCGTATGAAGGCAGTTAGATTTATTAAGTTAGCATGAGGTAATGTTTTTACTTGGATATTCAAAAAATTCATGGTTAAGTTTTTATGATTTTCGCAGTTCTTGAGGACAACAACATTTGTTCTTGTCTGCTGAAAGATATTTATATCTTAAGAGTGAGAATTAACTCATATTACCATTGACGTACAAACGTACCTTATATTCAAGAGACATGTCTGCATGGCAAAACAAAATCAACAGAATTATTTTGCAACAAAACATTTCAGGGTATCACTGTTGTACTAAGACAATTGGTATTACAATAAAAAAAATGATTCATTTATTTATGTTGTAGTTTTAATGGCTTTCGTGTACAGGAAGTGACTGTCAATTAGACTGATTAGTAATCAGTGATTACTAGTAGTTAAAAACCATTTTGTTTTGCATTGTATGTTATTAGTTTGCTCTAAGAGAAGAATTTCGCTGAGGATTATACAGGGTGTAACTTACTGATTGCAAAAGAATTGAAGGGGTGATTCCTGGGCTCATTTTAAGTTAAAGGGTTCCTACAGAAATGTAGCCCAATGCACTTAGTTTTCGATATACAAATTTAATTTTAATAATTATTTCATTTAGCTACATTTACTTCGTATTATTTTATACGAGATAAATAGGCTTCCCAGATAACACAGCTTAGTAATTTCTTTCCCCTTAACAACTTTGTCGTTCCTTTCCAATAAAATCCAAAAATCGGGAACATGTTGAAGAGACTATAATCAATTGAACAGTCATTGCAAACGTACAGGTTCTAAAAGATAATGCTTCTATTAGTTTTTAAAATCGCAAAATCGAAAGGAAGATAACTTTTTTTCAAATTTAAAAAAGGATATACCTTCTTTACAGGGCAAGTAACAATGCTTGGATTACAGCATGCAAGCATATCAGCCACCCCATAAATTTTGTTAAATAAAACATCACACGCTTTAGTTGTTTTCAGTTGCGAGAAACGAATGCAAGAATCGCTTGTTTCCTTCGTTCTACATCTTACCAGATCGACAACACTTTGTACAATCTCCTAAAAAAACGAAAAAGTAAATTCTCCAGATTTTGTACGAAACTAAACTTACCGTTGACGTGAATAAATTTTCTCGTACGTTGATAGTTATATTCATTAAGTCCCTAAGAAGCAACTTTTTTATTTGTATGTTTAGAAAATCAACGGTTAAGTTTTGATGATTTTCACAATTCCTGATGAAGACTATATTTGTTTTTATCTGTTAAAAAATATTTACATCTTAATTTTGTCGTTTTAAGTACCTACTACTGAACGTAAACATGCCTTGGCTTCAAGAAGAGATACGTCTTTCTTCCAAAGTAACATTAACAGAATTATTTTGTAAAAAGACATTTCAGTACTTCAGTGTTATGAGACGAACGATGTTAGAATGAAAAGGCATATACTTTATGGATGAATGAAAGTTCTAATGTCATTTGTGTACAGGAAACCACTATGTATCAGACTAAATACCTACTATTATTTATAGATCATTTTGTTTTGCGTCGTATATGTTATTAAGCCTAGTCTACAATTGCCCGGGAACGAGAACGTGAACGGGAACGGGAACGTTAAAAAAGTTAAATCATTTTTTCATAATCGTACAAGTGTTCACAATGCATCGGTAAATACGGTAACGCTAATAAAGCTCCGCAACGGGAACGTATCAACTTTTACGTTTACGTTGCGGAGCTTCATTAACGTTACCGTATTTACCGATGCAGTGTGGACACTTGTACGATTATGAAATGATTTAACTTTTTTAACGTTCCCGTTCTCGTTCCAGGGCAATTGTGGACCAGGCTTTACTCTGAACTTATGCAATTAAATTTTTAACTTTAAAATAAAGTCTTTGAAAAACATAACTTTTATTTTCTTTTTAAATACAATTGTTTTCTTTGTTCACGTTCACGTTGTTTTGGGATCTAGAAACGTATACGCTGCAAATAACCTTCCGAATAAATACAGAAAACCATTTCATTTCTCGAGTACAATTTCGTCACAGCTTTCCAGTATGATCCAAGCAGCGAGATGAAAGGAATATTGTGCAAATCAAAGGCGCAGTTTTCACATACGTAAACCCCCTAGTGACATAAACGTTATTATTTAATAAACGACTGCAATTTTATTACCTTAAGTATCGGGCATTTTTCTACCCTTGGCGTACAACATTCCAGAAACTGCTTTATGCCATTCAGTTTGGAAATCATTTCGCAAAGCTTAGAACTCTTGAAGTCCATCAAGTAGGCACAAGTGTCCAAGGCATCTCTGGAATTGCACTTTTCTAGGTTCATTCTTATCAGCGGATGATCCTATGGTATTTTGCATTCGATTAGTATCGTGGAAATCAAGCACAAATTATTCTTACTTGTTTCGTAAACAAATCTGCTTTTGCCACTAGTGTAAGGTTTATGAAATCCCTTGACACCAGGTTTACTATGCGAATGTTTTTAATATCAATTGCCAACCTTTGATTTTTGGAGCACTTTCTGATTAGTGTAATGTGGGTACTTACCTGAAAAAGTTGGGAAAAGTAACCAACTTAGAAAACATTTTTGGTACAATTTTTGCATTGTTAGTATTCATATTTCTTTTGTTATATAATCATTGATATACAAACTTACATTTTCTTCTTGAGTAATGTCTGCGTGCCAAATTAAAATTAACATAACTATTTTGCAAGACAACATTTCAGCCATTCAACGGTATAAGATCCACAGCGTTAGTTTATAATTAATCAAAGGATGATTTATTGATGAGAGGAAAATCTGTTTACGTTCGTATACAGGAAGCTCTAACATCGATTAGAGTAATAACTGTTATTTAAAAGCCAATTTGCTTTACATTAACGGCATTCAGGAACAGAGTGTATCTTCCACATTTCTTTAGTGTTTCCGGAAAACTATTTTGGATTGTAAATTACACACTTAAAAACTATCTCTATTTAGCTCAAATCTTGTCCTACCCAATTTTCTCTTTAGAACTTTGAGATGAATATAGGGAGGTTCATCAGAAATCGAAAGTATATTTATTTTGTTTGATGGGAGTACCTGCCCTGCTGGAAGAGATGTGAAATGATGTGACCATTCATTTATTTTTTTTTACATTTATCAAATTATGTTATAAATTTGAAGGTCTTCTTCCACGTTCTTTTGGTTAAGGATTTTGAACACGTACACGCTCCAAATAACCTTCCGAATAAAGACAAAGAACCATCTCATTTCTTGAGTATACCTTCGTCACCACTCTCCAATAAAATTCAGGCAGCGGTATGGGATGAAAGGTCGATAAATCAAAGACACAGTTTTTGCATACATGTGTGCCCTAATAATATAACTGTGTACATATTAACGGCATTAATTTTGGCTAACAGTAATCCTTATACCTTACGTATTGGACATTTCCCTACGGGTGGACTACAACAATCCAGAAATTGCCTTAAACCCACAACTTTATATATAATATCGCAAAGCTTGGAACTCTTGAACTCCAAAATGTGAGCACAAGTATCCAAAGCATCCTTGGAGTTGCACTTTTCTAAGTTTATTCTAATTTGGGGGTGATCCTGTATTGGATTCGATTAGTATCTTAAAAATTAGGTGCGATATTTTCTTACTTCTTCCTTAAATAAGTCTGTTGTTGACACTAAAGTAAGATTTATGAAATCTCTGTTTGCCGCCCTTATTATTCGTATGTTTTTGACGTCAATAGGCAATTTTTGGTTTTCGTTACATTTTCTAATAACCGGGAGGTGAGTGCACATCTAATAATAATATTATATCATAACAAATTAATCCTAATGATTCCGAAAGAGTTACCTGAGTTTGTGTGGTAAACACATCCACGCAAAAGAAAGCTATTAAGCCCAAAATTATTAATTTGAACTTATGAGTTGCCACATACATTCTCAGTTTTATTTTAGGAATTCAAACACAGTAGTGTAGTTTTTTTTTAATATAAAATAAATGTGAATGCTAAATGTGATTATTATCGAAAACTGTGCAGCATTTTGCATCATACTTCTGTAATTTACTTCCCTGTTATCAACTTGTTGCACGTAAATTTATTTCTTTAATGTTAATTACTGTAATTACATACATCTATATCCTAGCAGGAAAAAGGGGCGATAAAAATATTTAAAGAGAAGATTATTAAAAGAAAATTCTTGGGATAACAGTCATGTATTTTTTTCTAGACGTTATATAACATTAATGTGTGGAACAAACTTTTTAAATAAAATTGTTCTAGTAGTTTCAGAGTTTGCTAAATTCTCATTTAATTTAAAGTTGGTTCTTGTTCGATGAAATTTGTATCAGGAAGAAAATCTTTTAACCGGACACTAAATCGCGCACTATACACTTAACGTTTCACCGTGGTTCGACAGCTTCGTCAGAAGTGAAAAATATAAACACGTTGTCAAAATAAACAAGGTTGTCAACGGAAACTGAAAAGGTAAATTGATTTTTTTTTCCTTTTTAAACACAAGAAATCGTCGTTGTGCATGCAAATTGCGCTAAGTGCTAACATTTAAATTTTACAGTAGGAACAAAAAACTGTATGAAATATTAAATCATATCTTTTTGTGGTAAAAAGGACTGTCCTCTACTTTTTTAAGATATTATCCAATTATTAAAAATACCCCATTAAATAGAAATGTCTTCAATAATTTTTTTTTGCATTTTGCATGCACAACGACGAAATATTTTATTTTAATAAATGTTAAAAATTGACCGATCTATATTCTATTTAAAGAATCGAGAAAACTAGGAAACGTATCGTTTAAACTTGCAAAATCTCATTTAATTGTTTAATTATGCGACTACTTATTTGCATATTTCAAATTTAAGTGAGACACCTACATTTAATAGGCCTAAGTTAATCAATTCTTTTGCTGTCAACTAGATGTCAGCACTTTAGGGTACGTTGCGTTTCTGTATCGATTGCTGGCATTCAGGCAGCCTTACTAACTCCGCTAACCAATCAAAAGTGAAACGCAGGATGTTAACTGCAACTGCTACCTTTTACATTACAGCTTGAAAGATAATTTTAATGTCATCTGTATAAGCTTGCAACGAAAGTGTGCAGCTTCATTCATAGAAGGCACAGGCGAATTTCCGGAAGTAATAATTTATATCTCTTTAAACTCATAATAACGTAACTATTTCCTGGTTACGTTTATGATTTATTATGATGAAACGTGGTATACAAGGTACATTAAACATCACATTAGGTACGTTGCTCTCTAAATTTATTTTGAAGGGGTGTAATGACCACCCCAATTCTAAATATTTGCAAGAAAAGTACGTATCAATTCATAACAACAGAAATGACTGAATTTGATTCTGCAACATCCTTTATGAATAATTAGAAGGCACTTTAAAAAGCAGGTAATTAAAGAATCAATAAAATGCTTAAAAACAGATGAACCAGAAAAAGCTGCGCTTTTATTTTCTGTGAAATATAGGTAATGCATTATAATTCCCTCTAAGTTATTTAACAGCGTAAACTGAATAAATACGCCCATTATTACTTCAGGTGTTTTAGCTACATTTTCCAGTAGCGCAATTACTTTACTCGAAGCTCAACTTTGCATCCTTTCTACTTAAGAGAAGGCACTCTATAACGCCGCAGTGCCATTGTGTGCCTCAGCGTCAGACTGCACTACAAATGACTTCCTTTATATGATATTTCTTTGATGTCGAATACTTACCGTAGGCCAAAGAATTCATGCGGTGGTAATCATGTGGCTCATAAAAGCTCCCCATTCTGTGTGTTTATTAATTAACAATACGCCTACGTGTGTACTTTCCTTTGAAAAGTTGCTAATCAAAGTCCTAATAGGAACTGACAGAATACTTTACAGACTTAACCAAGTCAGAAATTAATAATTAATTAAATCAGAATGGATTCTATCTTCTAATATCGTTCTTATTTTTAAATTATATTTCACTTTTTCATTTCCAGGAAAGTCTCTCTTTTATAGCTTCTGGTAAAAGTGCATTGGTGTAGAAATGTTTCAAAAGTAAATAAAAGTAATTACATTAGAGTTGAAATCCACGTTGAAAATAAATTAAATCGAAATAGGGACAGTGAAAAGTGCAACATTTATTATTGGAAAAGGTATTGTAAAACTGAATGCTCTGTGGGGGTAAAAATTACAATCCGAAAGAAAAGGATGTAAAAATATTATTTTGTTTTCTGGAGTGTATACAATAGCAGTCTAGAGTGGGCCATTAAGTTGATATACACAAGTCGTGCACGGGATGCTAACGCAAATAGTCGGGCGGACGAGGAATAAAAATTCCCGCATATGTGAACGTATCAGTCTGCTCTCCTCTCTACAGTATGCAACAATGCATTTTGGTGCACTGCGAATGCACAGCCAAATGCGCCCACATACTAAATTTATGGCGTTACATGCTGTCTGCTCTGCAATTAATGTTTCAGGAGTTGTTCGAAAAAATAACCGACTCCTTTGACCCTAAACGAAATTCTTCATCGTCCGGATTAAAGTGAAAAGTGCGCAGTAAAATTCCACGGCATCAAACTTCGCCGGAGTTCAAAGTAACTTTGTTTGTGAAACTGGATTTTTATGCGGCGTCTGGTTATTTTTATTTAAAAACTGCGCCCACGTTCATTCCTGCGCGAAACTTTAATAAGGAAAAAGAACACAACGCTCGTTCTGCAGCTGCATATGCTATTCTCCATGCCAATAACTTGTTTTATAACCTGAAACATGTCCATACATATTGAATGCAACAGTCAAAAGCCTGAAGCCGCCGTCGCTGAATATAAATCACCCTCCACCACTTTGCCTATGCTAATTCCAAAGAGCATTTCTCTCCATCTTGAAAACAAAAAACACGCAATCCACTTTTTCCCCTTATTTAACAAAATTATTAATTATATTTACTAACTAAATTTATGTCTGACCAATGCTCATTTGCAATTTAAACATGACGTATCAATCACTGACTAAAACAGCGCATTTAAAACGATTTGATTTACGCCATCGAAGTTCAAATAAATTATTAAATACCAGCAACGACGGGGTGATTGCAGATAAATAATAAATTAGCTGCGTATTACATTAAGCGATAATTTGTCCGGGAAAACAAATAATCATTTAAATCATCGGAGCTTGCACATCAACTGATTAACCTCAGCGGATAAATAAACAGGCGAATTGTTCGTACTCGTAATTTGCACGAAAGAATAACCAGCAATTCGATACCTATTTAAAATTCGCCCAGGTATGTCGGAGGCGATCAAAACTTTTAATTAAAATTTGTAACCCCAAATCGTTTAAACAGGCATTAAATTTTGTTTTGTGTCACTTTGATTAAAATACTATTACGCAACGAATTTCTCGCCATAATTATTACATCAAATAACGAAATATTTTCAATATCAATTTTATTGTTACAAACGAAACGAATAAATGCGGTTCATTTGAAACATACATTATTCATTTACTTATTATTTGAAATGTTTTATGCGGGTATATTGTAAACTGATTAAATAAAATTTTAAAAATAAACACTGGATGGTGTAATTTGAAATTACAAGTGCTTCTTTTAAATAAAATTATCGAATATATGAAAATTGTGTTTTTATTTCTATTTGCTAATTAAGTTTCCTCTAATTTTATAATTTACAACTCAATATTGTTCACACACGACTAATTACGATTCAAATGCAAATTTTCAAGCTTTTATTCCTCTTCAGTTACATCCGAATGATGATGTATTGCAATTGCTTTATTGTAACAGTTTATTGTCCTAATTTTTCTGCGCCTTTCAATTCTTCTATTTCTTAATTTTAAGTTAATTAATTATTCTCATTTTGAATTGTCATTTACACCTACCTTCATTTTATATGAATTTGTACTTGTTATTTTGACTAAGTTTTTTGATTATAAAACGTTAGCTATAGTGTGGGCCGTGTCCAAATTTCGAGGTTATTTAGAAGAAGGGCCCACCGTCAACTCTGCGTCATCTAATTAACCTCACACAATTTTTTCATTATTTTTCGGCGACACTTGATTTTTATGAGGTAATTTTACCATTACTAACTTTATTAGTTTATTGAAATTGCTACTACCTAAAATATCTAGTGAGAATTTGAAGAAATTAATACATTTTGAGGAATGTTTACTAAATTTGACAATTGCATGCGACAAGTGATTGACCTCAGCTCTAAAATAAAATTAAAAGTGGAACTTAACTATTTTATTTAACAATGCAACTACAATTAATAATGAGTATGAGATACATTCTTGTTAATAACTTCAAATATTTTACTTGGCAGTGAACGATACAGTGAATCTAATAACATTTGTGGAATATTGCCCCATGCTTCTTCGATTGCGTTAGTTAAAGCTTCAATGTTATTATACTGTCGCCCATCCTCGTAAATCTTACGTACCAACCAGCCCCATAGATTTTCAATAATATTTAAGTCGGGAGAAATGCTAGGCCAGTTCAAAACCTGAATATTTTCTTCCCTAAACCATTCTTGCATGATTCCTGCTGTGTGTATTTGGGCGAGATCTTGTTGAAATATCCATTCTTCCTGTTCCATAATGTCACTAATTAGTGGTTTTGCTATGGTAAGAAGTTGTCTGTACAACGGCGGTTTGTCTGCCTTGTAAAACCACTAAATGCACTGGTCCATTAGAAGAGGTGGCCCCCTGTATCATTACACTTCCTTCTCTATTATGACGGCGAACTAAATACTTTTTTCTTTTCTTAAATCGTGAAAATTGTAAGAAAAACCATCTGGGCCATCTAAACAAAACGTTTTTTCGTCAGTAAAAATTACTTTTTTCCATTGATCAATCCAGTTCATATGGTTTCTGGCAAAATCTAATCTTGCCTGTTTGTGGCGTGCAGTTAGCAATGGTTTTTTTGTAAACGACGTCGGTTGAGGTGTTGGCAACTTTTTATTATCCTCTGAATCAAAGCCGTCTATATCTTACAAGCCGTGCTGTTACGCTTGGCAACGTCGCATTGATACCCGAAAGTAGTCCTAATCGAACTTGACATCTACAACATAAACCTAATTAATAATTCAGAAAGAATAGTTATTTATTTACTTACAACGAAAAGTCAAGTTTTAATGTAATTAGGAGCAAGTTGTTTAGCCGAGGCTGTAATTACTTCCAAGTATATATATTTAAAGTCAGTTTTCGTTCGAGGTAAATATGAAATTTTCTTTCAAACTAGACGTTTAACGAGTTTAAAATTAAGTACTAGGACTTTAAAGTTCCACTTTTTGTACCATTGAAAATCCGAAAAATATCACATTGGTATGAAATAAAAGCAAATAAAGGAAAACGAAAAAGTTTGGTTATCTAGCAGAATTAGGCTTTGTGGACTTACCTTGATTGTTAATATAACATTTAAAACGTTATTTTAGTCACCAATACTATAATAAACAATAAAATTTGATTGATAAGTACAGAATTACATTACAACATTATCTCGTACAATTTACGTCAAACTGGTGAAACTCGTGATCGGATTACTTGCTCTGTTGCCAAATTTACAAGTGCACGGCTTGTAAGATATAGACGGCTTTGTCTGAATAGTTCTCACACTTGCAGTGCTACCAACAGCGTGCTTTATTTTCCTTGCTGTAAGAGTGGAATTAGAAGCTTCGCGTAGAATGTTGCGCCTTTCCCTTTCGGTAGTTGCCGTTTTCACCCCACCAGCATAGTTTTTCCCATAATTTTCCATATTATTTACCCAATTGTTTACAACTCGAGGACTTCTATTAATTTTTCTTGCAATGTCCCTATTAGAGTAGCCTTCTTCTTTTAAAATTTTAATTTTTCCAATTTCTTCAGCAGTTAGTCTTTTTCCAGCACCCATTCTTACAATTTGACTGATTGTGACTGATGCCTACTAGATATTAAGTTCAATAATGAAAATGACGTTTGTTCGTAATGGTAACTTGGTATTTCAGTCTCAAAATTTAAAAGAAGTGAGGTCAACCATTTGTCGCTCTTGTATCAGTATTTTTGTGAAAAATATTTATAATGAAAGTTTATAACGCATTATAATATTCTACAATATTTTGCTTAATTTTATTCTGCCTATATTTAAAACCAAGAACCACCCTTATTAAAAAAACTAACAAAAAGTGTAAAATCTGACTAGAGGTTAATCAGTTGTCGCGGAGTGTATATGTTATCGTTGACTTACTTAATAAAACTAACTAACTAACTAACTTCTGTACTTTCTCTTCTTTCTTCTTCCTCTTCTTTATAAGAATGTTATAGTTATTCCTTTGAGCAAAATAATAAAAAATCAAGAAATAAAAACAAAAGATAATCGATTTTACCACGCAATTTAATAGATTAATATTTTTAAAAAATGTAAAGAACGACGAGAAAGCAAAGAAAACGAAATAACGCCATTGTGTTGTTCGGTTCTCCCGTATTTCACCTACGCCAGTTTAAAGGGACAACTGTTACAAGGTCATAGAAACTACTCGGCAAAGATTAAACGAGCCGACACGGCTTGAATAAGTTATCTACTCTTCGTTAGGGTTTTTTCCCCTAACCATTTATGTATTTGCAATATTCAATTTTTTTTTTTTTTTGTAAGAAGATTCTAAACTGATTCTTTTTCTAAGTAGGTGCAAACTCAAATCGGTCGTCGAGTGTGTAAAAAACCGAGGTGGTGTTTGCATAAAAAAAAAAAAAAGAAACTAAATATTTGCAAACGCTCGAAACGTGCCGTCACGCGACGGTTCAAAATCAACATTAATTCATTCTTGACGTTCGCCGGTTTTACGCGAAACGGCGGTGTTAATTACATGGCTGGCTAATATTTATCAAGTTGGCTTGCATAAAACTAGTCGACGCGACTTGTTACTGAAATGTATATATGCGTAATTCATGTAACAATGAACGTGTGTGCGAAATGCATGACCTGGCGGAACTGAATTTTAAACGAGCCAATCAACGCGGAGGCGACGAATTGAAAAGGAGTGCAAACATACATTAAACAGAATATTAAATTTGACATTGAAGCTATGCACGTGTTTTTATTTGAATGCCGCTGAAATTGTGATTGTCTTTGAGCTTTCGCCGAGCTTTTATTATTTACTGCACGGTTCTAATCGTATTATTTTAAGCACATAGGATTTGTTGGTACAGTGTAGGTATTCTAGCTTGCCTGGTGTGTGGAAAATGTTCGAATTATTGATAAACAAAACGCTTTCAGCCAAGATTATACGCGCGGAATATTGAATGCAATGCAAATATATACAGGTGAATATTAGTTCAAAATATTAACTAGATATTCTCTATTGGATTATCCCGCTAAATCTATACACAGGCCCCGACTGTGAACTAAAGGACTAGTAGTCTGTAGTTGTTTACGTGTTTCATTACCTAGGGTCGATATCTGTAAAGCCAGGCAGGGTATTAGCATTCAGGTCGCAGTATTAACCCAGCCGGTTGTTGAACCGTTATCTCAATACCTCCTAATTATTTAAATTAATTTATACCGCGTCTTCCTTTTTTTCCGCCCCAGCGAACCGGCTCCAGCAGCACGCAGTAATAAAAAAGCTCAAAACAAACTAAATTTTAACTACCCTAAATGCAAATCCCCCGACAAACAAATCTAATTGGATTAAGTTAACATGCCGAGAGCTTTTTGGGGGAGGTCATTCCGTTCATTAATCAGCTGATGCTCGTTTTATCAATTAATCATTACCAAATCAAACTTATATACACTTTAATATAACTTCATTTTCTCTAATGAAGGACGGTGCCGAATACAGAAGAAAGTGTATCCTCAGCAATACAGTAGTTCGGAACGTAACGGCACCGTTGTAATCAATGACTTGCGCGTTTAATTAAGTATTCCCGAACAGCGATATTAACATAGTCTAACGACGAAACCGCAGTGGAAACCTCTGCAAATGATGCAAACTTTGCAACTATTAATTTAGGATCGGGCGGAGCTTTCGGATGGAGAGATCTTGCGCTCGCTGAAGTTCTGACTGCGCTGTAGAGTTCAGCTCGCGAGGTAAGTGACAACTCGCTGAGCTTTAAACATACTGAACCTTAATGTAAACATATCTGAATTAGTTTACTTTTTATTTTAACTTTGAGTTATTATAAGCTCCACTTGTTACACTGCTACATTTTTTTTACTACTTTATAGTCTGTACATTCTTTCAAAGTGAAAACTTAGTGGCGTTAAATCGTTGTCGGCTGTCAAATAATGAACGTCCGAAGTTCTAATGACTTGTTAGGAATGCATAAGGCGTAGGTGGGCGCAACTTTGTATCATATTTCAGGAGCGGAAGCGCTGACAGGTAACACCGGTAAAGTTAGCGGTTGCGGTGCCACGCTGCGGTCCGGACTCCCGGAACCGGAACTGCTCTGTAACGCACGTACCGCATCGCAACTACCGCCGCCCATTAGATTACCTAAGTTCGGCCGAAATTAGGGTCTTCTAATTGTTACTGGGCTCCTAGTAGATTTAGTTTCTTCGGGCGAGAAATTTATGTCGCCCTGACGCACAATAGAATTATGCTATTTAATAGTTCGGATATCCGACGAAGTTTCCAAATTATAATTTTTTTTCAGATAAATTTGTATACATGTGCTTCTAAGTTTGAAGACGCAGATACTCGTTAAGTTTTAGTGTCGAACATAAACTTGAATTATAGCACGACACATAAGCTGATCCCTTGTCAGCTTCGTTATGTGAAATTACATTCGAAACAGCGGCAAACATAATGTTTAATCGTCCTAACAAAGTTACTTAGCGCTGAAGTGTATGTGCTCCATTGACCGGGATATTAGCGAAATGGCGGCGGCAAGGACCGTTACGAATAGCGTTTATGAATATTGCGTCCAGCTCGCGTATCCTCCTTAATCCGGTTAAACAAACGATTGCTCGACGCTTTCGTACACAGGGATTAACTTATGCTCGGTGGACCTTTTAACTGAACAATAAATATACTTTTCGTTTGGATAGGTTTTCATCAGTGAACAGAATTTTTCACTAGACCAGATAGAAGGAAATTACTCAAAAAATTTAAATGTTCTTGTTGTTGTCGATTTATGTTCCCAATTAGGAAAACATGATGTAGACAATTCACTGTAACGGTTGTACATTTAACTTTTATGTAAGCAAAATATTGATATAAATAATCCGGGCTAGATGTTGGAATCCCTCATCTTCACCGAAAGTCTGACGTCGTTACGCCGCTATTCCTGACCAGTCATCTACACCTGGCCGAAGACATTCCTTGCTGCTGACGCATTCAAAAGTACCGGCCAGATCGCCATAGTATCGCTGCTCTCTGGACGACTCTTTAACCTGAGGCCGAAGACATCCCTCATTGTCATTTCCATCACTTCACTGGATCTACGCAACCCCCGAGACGTTCATTGGGATTTTCGTATCCGCACTGTTCCCGGACTGGCATTTCCCCGCGCCAATATTAAATTAATATAGAAAACTAATAAAGGGGTACATTTTATATCCAATTGTTTTCATGCTCTGTATACGCTCCTAACCGGCTAACGTGAACCGCTGGGCGTAATACATCGACCTGATGGAGGCAGCACGTTAGCGTGACAATATCCTGTGCAACACCCATAAGTTGAGAAACCATCAAGTTCTATTCGCGCAATATTATTGGTGGGAATTACGTTTCTTGGAATTCTCAGAGCTGTAAGTTTTTTGATTTGATTTTTCTACGCTTTGAATTGAGAACGGCGCTGATTCGTCCCAACAAAGTTTCAATTGCCAAAGCTTTTGCATTAGGATTTTTAACGTTACAATTACCGGTCCCAGCGGATCGTACTTCCTCGCAATAAAAGACAATATAGACCTCTTCGTCACTTTAGTTACTCATATGCGAAACCTAAAACAGAAGCATGCCGTTCTGGAAATTCCATGATATACCGAATGTCTTCGTGATTTCCTTGTCTAGAGAGTAATTTTGTGCCTCGCATGCGTCTTCTTGATTGTTAAGTAATTGAGGAACGTTAGAATTCCACTTCCTTAATTCCTGATTGAAGGAATTTCTACCTTTGCTTCATCGACTGTTTGAGCACCGGTCCTTGAGAGTTACAAAAGATCCAAAAGTTTTCCTTTTCTTCCTCAGCTAAGAGTTGAAGACATCGAACAGCTAAATAAGATGCTATAGCTGTACCACATGTAACGGTAGTTAATTCAAAAATTGGACGGGCTGATGATTATCGGTTCTCCAAACAATCCTTTGGAATCGTGTGTCAGCTTCGTCTACGAGGATTTGCCGATACATTTTGGCTACATCTGCGGTGATGATAAGTAGAATCCCGACGAGATGTCGAATTTAGGATCAGATGTGTCAACTGGCTTCATATGTCCCAAGATTAAATATTCCTTTATATATATATGGCGCTACATTCATAAAGAGTTTTGCCGCTCTATTGGAGCCTTCACAATCCCCTTAATTAGGGTGGATTAGTCCCTATTTCCTTCTGTCACGGGTTGGCGAGCGATTTAAACTTCTCGATTATTAATTTCCATTCCTTTCGGTTTTTCGTATTCTTTTTCCATTGACTTATTCCTATTTTCTTTAGATCTTCCTCCACTTCGTCAATCCATCTTGATCTTGGTCTTCCCCTGTTTCTTTTTCCTCCCGGTTGCCATTCGGTTATATCTCTGATATTTTTACCTTGTTCCATCCTCCACACGTGTCCGAGCCACTTTATTCTTTGCGTTTTAACATAAGTAACGACATTTTCTCCATCTATTTCTTTTACGATTTCATGATTCATTCTTATTCTGTATTCGTTGTCGTTGATTTTTTTGGGGCCTAGGATTGTTCTTAATATTTTCCTTTCCATTACGAGTAATGTGTTTATTTCTTTTTTTGTTAGCGTCATTACCTCTGCTGCATATGTCATGATGGGTCTTAACATTGTCTTGTATATTTTTACTTTTATTTCCTTTGCTAGTGCCTTATTCTGGAGAAGTGGTTTGAGGGCGTAAAATGCTTTGTTTGTTGCTTGTATTTTTTCTTTTAATTCTGCCTGTCTTGCATCAGTGTTCTTAATCATTACTCCCAAGTACTTGAAATGATCAATTTGTTCGAATTCGTGTTGCCCAATTTTGGCTATTCCTTTGCTTTTCGTTTTTCCACACACCATTAATTTTGTTTTGCTTGCGTTTATCTTCAGTCCCATGGCTTTCCCTTCGTTCACAATTTCTGTTACCATTTTCGCCATCAGCTTTCTTTGTTTAGTTATTAGGACTATATCATCCGCGTATGCTGTAACTTGTCCTCCGTGCATTCTCAGGGTTCCTTTTTTCTTGATCCTCCGTAACACATACTCTAGTGCAGCATTAAACAGTGTGGCGGAGAGCGCGTCACCTTGTCTGACCCCCTTGCTTATTGTTATTTCGTTTGTTGTACCAGCTTCAGTTTTAATAAATGCTCTCGTCCGCTTCATTGTCATAAGTACCAACCTTCTTATTTTTGCCCCTACACCCAGTTCTTTTAGCGCTTTCATTAGCTGGTTTCTTTTAATTGAATCAAAAGCTTGCTGGAAGTCGATGAAAAGTAGTTCCAGGTCTATGCTGTATTCTATAGCCTTCTCCATTACCTGCTTTAATATATAGATTGCGTCAATAGTTGAACGGCCTTTTACAAACCCGCATTGGTAGTCGCCTAAATTTTTATCAAGACTTTTTGTTAAAAGGTCTTGTATTATAGTAGAGAGAATTTTGTAAACAGTACTTAGCAAAGTGATCCCACGATAATTTCTACACTCTGTGTGGTCCCCTTTCTTGTATATTGTTAAGATCGTACCCTCCTCCCATTCCTTTGGCATATTTTCCTTTGTCCATATCTCTCTTATTAACTAGTAGATTTGCTCCTGTATTTTGTCGCCTCCGTATTTAATTAGCTCCATATTTATGTTGTTTTTACCAGGGCATTTTCCATTTTTGCTACCGCGTATTAAGGTTTTTATTTCTTCTAATGTAGGTTCCTCAGTGCGATCATCCACTTCTTCTTCAATATCACTGACTGGTGTTTCTTCCTCATCTGTTAGTAGGTTTTTAAAGTACTCCTCCCATGTTTTTACTTCTTCCTCGTCATTTTCTGTTATCTTACCATTCTTATCTTTTATGCCTCTCCTTCTGTACTTTTTACTTTTAGTAGCATTACTTTTTTGGTTTATAAGTTGGTAAAATTTCTTTGAATTTCTATTTTTGCTTTCTTGTTCTATTTCTGACATTTTACTTTCCAGCCACTTTTGTTTTGTTTCTTTTATTACTTTCACTTTTATCACCTTTGTATTTATTGTACCTTATTGCTATTTTCTCTTTTATTGTGGCTGTCACCATAAAATGATCCGTATCAACATTTGCTCCCCTATAAGATCTTACATTTTTCACCGATGACTGCCTCTTCTTCGTTATTAAAACATTAGAAAACTTTAGAAACATTTAGAAAACTTAAATACTGATTATTTAAATCTGGATTTTGGTAAATTGTGTTTAGCGTCGAAGACGTGAATTAGAACGGTGGATAGAAATACTTCAGATGAAATTTCATGATTTGCTGAGTGATTATTAACCGTTATAGTTTCTGTCGACGTTGATGGTTGTTGAGAATTTTCATGTGATGTGCAAGAACGTGTTGTGTTCTTTCTTGCACTTTCTGCAAGAACTGCTGGTGCATTGACCCGACTGATGACTTCCCTTTAAGCTATTTACTCATCTTCTTTTGGCCTTTATTTCCTTTAGACATGTCTACAAGGTATAATTTGCTAATGTTGTTTCGATATATTTTCACTAATTTCGAATTCATTTTAATTGCTTTAGAGATATCCAAGCGGAGATATCCACCTCTTAATAAATTGGTTAATAGTTATTAATAATTGAAATTTATCTCTGCCCACAATAATTTTATATCCGTAGATACGTATTTCGGCAGCTAAGCTGCCATCTTCAGTACAATTTAATATTTATATAAAACTACATACTACTACTACAAACTTTATATAAATATTAAACTGTACTGAAGATGGCAGCTTAGCTGCCGAAATACGTATCTACGGATATAAAATTATTGTGGGCAGAGATAAATTTCAATTATTCCTTAAACCACAGTCTCCTTTACTATTTTTAGTTAATAGTTATTAGACGAATAACTACCATGGAAACAATTCATAAGAAATCAATCAACAATTCAGAAAAATCAAGTTATTCGTCGAATAATTTTAATAGGAGATGGATATCTCGACCCTTAGAATGATGAAGTTGCTAGAAATAACACGTTTGCCTTAACGGAAATGAAGGTATGCAAAACCTCAAGGTTTTATACGAAAAAAAATAATCTGTTGGAAAAATTAGTTGGTTGGTCTTCTTTTATGACCTTATTTCTCTTTGTTGGAAATCCTGAGGTTATGATAAATTGCTTCGGTCAAGTTTTAAAGGGACGAACTCTGCGAACTGTAACACAATTTCAAAATAATTATTATTGGAGTCCAGGTAACGGACATATATAACACTCTCTGGAGTTAATTAAATTGAAATTACCTCCATTTGTTCGAAGCGAGAACTTATGCCATAAGCAGAAATTCAATTAAAACAACTAATTCAATTAGATTAGGCCCGGAAGATTTAGGTAGTTACGCAGGGCGTGTTTGATCTTGAATGAATATTCCGCGGCCAAATCCTGCCGGGTGCTGGAAGGAATTTGTACGCAATCTCACGTAACACTCGGATGCATTCCTGATGAAATCTAGCGGAAGAGCACGCACTGCTCCCACCGTTAGCACCGCCAACTTGATACCGCCGAAACACTAATTTTCAGCTCTGTCACACGAGATTTAATGCACAATTTAGACGTTAGTACAAGTCACACGACTTGGTTTACATTAATATATGTTCCGCAGGATAATAATTCGAATTCCAAGCCGGATGTATAATTCAGTTGATGATAATCAAGACAGCGAGAGTCTGTATCTTTTGCATAAATCACAATCACAATCATATCATTCACCATTTCTTACCTACCTGGAGTAGGATTCGTGTGTTTCGTGATACCCAGAGAATGATGTTTGCATATATTCAAATGTAAAGATTCATCCTGCCTTTGCTGTTAACAATGGTCCGGTTTTGACAATCCGGGAATCGAAAAGCGTAAAAGACAAATCATAAAAAAATAATACCGCACACCTTTCAAAGCTTTCTCGTATTTCGTTGCCGAGCGCACTATCCTCGGAGGAATTACACGTTTCGCTAAACCTCTCCCAAAGTGAGCCCGCTCAGTCGGAGGATAATGGATTTACAGCAACCACCTCTGTTAAATTTATAAAATTTTCGACGATTCCGCATTGTGTCGCTGAAAGCATAAAAAGCGAAGGACCGAAGACGACGGACGAAATATTAATATAACCGAGTGCATTGTCGTCTGAACTGACTCCGGGAAATTTGAATATTTTACGTCCTTTTAGAAAAAAGTAATTAGAGTGCAGTTCATCGATTAAATAATTAATTAATTACATATTTAATAATTTTATGGAATAAATAAAAAGTAAATGGGGGAAAGATTCTTTTTTAATTCTAATATAACTGTAGGAATTATAAAAAGTCTTCATAGAGATAAATTTGATAAAATTAGATAAACCTAAGGCTAGTAATATTTTTTTGTAACCAACTAATATAAGTTGCAGGGTGCAGGATACTTTTTTTTTAGAGTTCGCCGTAGAGTATTAGGTTTACTGAAAGTTTCCGATTAATTGTCAGACTGATTGCAACGGTCCGATAATCAGATTACCGCTAACTTCACTGGAAATGAGAGCTTCCAGCTTATCCGTTTCAAATAGCGAATGACCAGCAATTACTCTACCAGCGAACTAAATACTTTGTATCGGATAACGAGCTACGTACGGACTGGTGTTGATTAGATTTCCATTCGAAGCGTACGGCTTGAGGGTGAAAACCCAGCGGACCGTTTAAGCGCGAACATTTTTGCTTTGTTTGAATAAATCCGGTATAGGCCAGATTTAATCTGTCGACAACGTCAGTTTTTTGGTTTGGGAAAAATCCCAAAAGAAAAAAAAACCGTAAAATTTGATTATTCAATTCTATATTCGGAAGAATTATGAAAAAAGCAGGCGTTAATTTTTACTGCTCAAAAATACGAACGGGTGCGCTCTTGTATCTCGCGTATCTCATTTATCTGCTCGTCACGCATTGCGCTCTGCAGCATATCACGTGCGTCTGATCCTCACTGACACTTATCTAATATACCATATCATATATAAGCTCAAAGAATCCAGGCAAGATTCATTTCCGCTATTCCCGTAGTTATGCTCGCCTGAAGGATTTTTCCGCGCGTCAGCCTGCTGAAAATGGAACTTGATGCCTCTACTTTTACGTTCTTCCAATTCATATTTTAATTTCTGAACACCTTGAAGCATGTCTAACTTTTGATCGCAAGCTTCGTAACAATAACGACATTTTTCTTTCATTAAAAGAGACGTTTGATCTCATATGTAACGAAAACTTAAAAGGAAAATTTAATACAGTAAGCAGCTTAATAGGAACTTTTGCGGATTTTCTTTGATAGAAACCATATACATTTTACAGCTCTATTCATAGAATCGAAATTAATAGAAATATATCAGAACCTATTCACTTTATGCGATTAATAAATACAAAACAAATATTTAAAAGGATCAATCTTTTTAACGTGCATAATAATGGTAATATTAAAAACGAAATTTATATTAGGTGGGTTTTCACTTTTTGAAATGAAACTCTAAATCCTGTCGTAAAGCTCAATCGAGTTCGGAGGATTAGCTTTGTTTAAACCAATTTGTAAAACCGCTCGCCTAAAATTACAGCGGTCATAAAACTTTCCAGAAGGTTGGCGTTCATTTAGCCGTACAACAATAAATGTTAACTCGATTTAACCGATGTCCAAAAACCGGACATTGTGCGACAGCGCGTGCCCGGCGGACATCACCCCTAAGCGCGTACGCTTCAGCGAACCCTTGCGGTCCTCGCTTCAATTCCCCGGTAATACCAGTTTTTATATCCTTCATCTCGGCCGACGTCCCTGCTGTGTATCGTAAGACTTTGGGAAATTTCTTCGCAAACGCTTTCCCCCTGAAACTTATTCAGCGTGAAACGTGACGTCAAAGAATTTCGTTCGACAATGAGGGCGTCCACAAAATTATAAATTAAATTAGCAAAAAACTATTTTTTGTTGCTTTCCTTCATCTTAACTCATCGATTTAATTTAATTTAGTATTTCAATTGACTTTAGGAAACTTTGATGGTAAATGACGCCCACCTAAATTATTTACATTACAAAAAAATACGGGTGTATTTAATTAAAAAAAATTTTGCGAAAACCTAGTTATATGTCAAAGTTCCTGATACTTTAGCTTGTGTACGGAAAAGATGATATTGCTATAATCCAATAATTATTTCGCATTGCTTGAAATCTAATCTCGTAAACCGATGTCATTAAGAGTCGCATGATCGGAATCACTTGCTGGAAAGTCCTCGGAAAACAAAGGGGTATTTACCGAAGATCTGGAATCCATTAAGTTCCTGAATTAATTGCGAAGTAAACTCGTGATCCTCGGTAAACATTTGACATACGTATGCAGCGACTCCGGAAAATGTATTCAGCTGCAGCCGGTGATTTCGCAAGTCAAAAGCTGCACAAAACGCTCCGGCATCACGTACCAGATCATCATAATCAAACACTCGAAGACATTTACTTAGGTCGACTTAAGCAAAAGCTCAGAGCTTTTCGTTTATAAACCAAGCGATTTCGATTTGTATTGAGATTCTTGAATGTTCTTTTCACATTTTCAACATTTATAACAACTGAAATAATATTTTGAGCTAATTAAAAAATGCATAGAGCTGAATTCAAAAAGAACGAGTATAAAAAGCGGTGATTTCATTTGTAAATTGTAAAAAAAGCAGGGATGCGTAGTGGGAATTCCGCCGGTCACTGCTCATTAAAATAAATAACACACCGAAGTTTATTATTAAATTAACATGCTGAAGAAGTTTATATTAAATTGGACCGCCCGCCGCAGTTCGCCCGGGAGTTCGTCGCCGGTGAAAGTAAATATCGCGCGACCCAAATCACGAGCGACAGGACAGTACCGTCGTTAGTCGGTTTGCGGGCCCCATGAATTCCGGCGGTACACAAACTTCAAACGGTTGTGCGAAATTAGCTGTGCTGTATTCGCAATAACGACGATCTTTACTTTGCGGAAAGGCGAAACTTCTGGCAATAGAACAAGGAGTTTAAATTTATTATGGAAAAGAAAATAAATTTATTCCGAGCAAAACAGTGAAGAGCTGAATGGTTTTGACAAATTTACAAAATCGACGGCCAATCACAATGCATGTAGAGCGACTTAAAAATGATAATAATATTTCTTTATTGCCCAACAGACACAAGTCCAATAACAAGGCAATATAAAAAAAAACACGAAACATACACATATACATAATTACAGTAAAATGTTTCCGTCACGGTGACACTGAATAATAATATCTAGAGTATCATGAATAATATCGCAAACATTACGTAAGACATATTGAGGGAAATGTGTTTCAGAGATAAGATGTTTCGATCGTGGAAGCAATGTTCTCCTCAACATAAAACCTTCTTTAGAGATGCTTATAACAGGAGTAGGAATCGTGTAGATGCAAAAATTAAGTTAGCAAAGAGAACTTACTACCTGGAAAATCATAAATCAAATCCTAGGAAAAAAGAAAGCATTATCAACAGAAGATGTTGTTAAAAAACATATCCAATTACCCGCAAATATGGCAGCTAATAGATCCAGCGATAATTTCATCCAACAAATAGAAAATGTCTTACATTCTTGTAATCTAAAAGTTATATCCATAGACGACATTTGCATAGAAACGGCTCAAAATCAATCAATCTATGTTGAAGAGACTGAGGATGGTGATATATGTCGAGTCATATTATCGTTGAATAAAAACAAGCAACCTGGAATTGATGGGATCCAAATTACTCATATTACAGAATTTTTAGATCTCTTCTGCCCGGTAATAAAAAAACTTTTAAATATGAACAACAGGGTATTTTCGCAGATGCACTTAAAAAGGCCATTGTTAGACCAGTGTATAAAAAAGGCTCACATAATGATTTAAACATTTACCGACCAATATCCATATTGTCATCTGTGGATAAGATCTTGGAAAGATACATTGCCGATAAACTAATATCGCATCTGGGATGGAACTCTGTAACTTATATCAATTGCTATTTTCCGCTAACTCTATTCTTTAGAATGGAGTTAGCGGCAAATAGCGATTGATATTAGTTACAGAGTGCCACTCCTGGATACTTATAACATTCTTGACAAGCAACAGTATGCCTTCCAAAAGTCCGAAAGTCCAAAAGTACCACTTCGCTGACTCCATAAATCAGAAACTGAACCATGGTCTGTATGTATTGGTATTATTTATTGATTTTAGCCGAGCTTTTGATAGTATTGACCACGAATTGCTTCTTCAGGCCCTGGAAACAATTGGAATCAAAGGACAAATTCTACGTTGGTTTGCAAGTTATTTAATAGATAGGTCATATGTAGCGAAATTAGATGATACTTTGACTGATGAAAAACAACTACTGAGAGGAGTCCCACAAGGTAGCATCCTTGATCCTCTATTACTTATTTATGTAAATAATATGGCTAATTGCATCGACAACTCAGAATACTATCTTTATGCAGACGATACTGCAATCATTGTTAGTCATGTTGATCCTAACATAGCTAAAACTAATATGCCCAAGCAGTTCTTATCTTTCCAAAAATGGGCCCATGATAATAAATTAATGATAAATCCAAATAAAATAAATCCAATAAAATGATGTACATCAGCTCACCTTAAAGCACTATAAATAAAAATGTGACACTAACATTCCACAGTAATGAATGCCTGTACGATGGAGGTGTTAATTGTAAATGTAAAACGAAGATACAACTATAGGTACCTGGGAGGAGTCGTAGACGAAATGATGAACCTAAAAGCATATGGTGCAGTTAAATCCAATTTGTGGAAGTGGCTGCTTGGCTGTTTGTGAACTAACACACTTAGTTTTCGCCTTTACCTATTACAAACTTTAAATCCAGTTGGTGAACCTGAGAAGTGTTACGTCTTGGTACTCTTTTGCTTTACGGATGCCTTTAGTTTTCTTTTTAGTTTGTCTGTTAAGGTTTCTTGTTATTTTTCAGTTAACTAGCTTTAAGGTTTTGCTTTTAGGTCCCGTTGTTACTTTTAGTTATTTGGTTTACTACTACTGTTAGCCACTGATAAGTCTCTTGACTTATTGTTAGTGGCAATTTATAGATGAAATTGTACTACATTGTTTGTTTTCTTGTTATACTTTTCTAGTTATCTTTAGTAAATTATAAACTTTATAGCTTGTTGATGTTGCTTTGGTTGCTTTATAAAGACTATGTAGTGCATGATGTATGTTTTTTGTTGAAATAAAGAAAAAAAATTATATAAGCAGCACACATAACGCAAATAGAGACTTCAACGTAATGTTAGTTCTTGGTATTGTAGTATAAAAAGAAGTGAAGAATTTTGGGACGTTAAAGTTCAGTTGGTTTAATAATGCGGGATAGTCGATTAAATTATGCGACAGTTTGGCAATGCACTTTCTTTACACCTACGCTTCAATGACAATAAATTGAAGGAATTAAGAAGGAGGTTATGATCAAAGCCACTTTCTGGGTAAGCTTGATTTTCTGTAAACCAAAAATATTTCGCAAATTTTCTTTGAATACTTTCAAGTAAAAGACTGTAACACTCATAAAATGGATACCAGACTAAGGAACCGTACTCTAACTTAGAACGCACAAAGGCGAAATAAAGAGATTTTAATGAGGTAATGGCATTAAAGCCAGTGCTACTTCTAATGACGAAACAAATCAGATAAATTAGTGAAACGATTTAGTGTAACATTAAAGAAGGTATAGTCGAAAATAATTGGAGATTACGAAAATACTCATGATCCTGCTTTACAGATGTTAAGCTGGGGTACTCCATCAATCAATAATACGAGTGATAATGTCCTGTAAAAAAGCATAATCCTTAGAATTTCAGCGGACAAAAGACAGTTACAGTTGACAGATTAAATTAAATCATTAATGTAAAGCAGGAACAGCAAAGGTTCTAGGTTAGAACCTTGAGGAACACCCGATCGAACAAAATAGCAATGTGATGTGAAACCATTATAAGTGACATACCAAGATAAGACTGAAATAAGCTCAAAACATCGTAACTAAACCGAAATAAATCGAGTTTCTGTAATAAAATAGAATGATCAATGCGATCAAATGCTTTCGCTATGTCTGTGTAGACGACGTCAACTTGTTGCTGCGCGTCGATGGTTTCGAATTGTGTTCAAACAGAGAGATTGGATACTTTAGAGCGTTTTTGTATTGTGGTTAAATAAAGTTTTGAACTTGGAGATATATTAATGCATACAAGATCATCTCAAACACTTTAGCAAAATTTGATAGCAGAGAGATCGGTCGGCAGTTAGTAATGTCAGATATGTCTTCAGATTTAAGAATCGGACAGACCTTTGACAGCTTCCAAATCGTCGGAAAGGAATTCCTTTTTAAACATAAATTAAAAATAGTGGTTAATAGTTTAATGAAGACCGCAACACAATCCTTAATAAGAAAACTAGGAACCAGATCGAGACCGGAGGTCATTTTGTTTTTTTAATTTACTAATAGCTTTCCCTAATCTGATTTACGTATATTACTAATAGATATGAGCTAATGATTAGTGATCACATTAGAATCGGAATTGTAGGTATCTGGACCACTATAAACTGAGCTGAAAAAGTTCGCAAAAGCATCAACGATGTGTTGAGGACTGTTGAGAGGAACTTGTTCAAATTTCATACTTCCAGGTATCCTAGAATTGCCATTTTTAGAACGATTGAATAACCAGAAATTACAAGGAGCTGATTTTAATGTTTCCTCAAATTTTTCCAATAATGCCATGTAAGCTTCCTTAACTTGACGTTTCACAGTTGCCCGCAATTGCTTAAATAGTTCGATATAAGAAAATCATCGGCAAGTTTCGTTTTTTTTATATTTTTTATGAGCTCTAGATTTAGCTCGAATGTTGGATCTTATTTCAGACATGAACCATGTGCGATAAGTGTCTTTATTGGTATATATGTAGGAACATGGTTGCCGAAGATACTGTAAAGAATACCGTAGAAGATATCATAAGTTTCATCTATGTTATTCATAGAATCAAGTGCGGACCAATTGGAAGTTAGTAATTCATTGTATAAACCGAGATAGTTCCCTTTCTGGAAGTGATATGATCGATTGTTCGTATTATTGGCAAAGTTTTCGTAGTTAGAGGAATCAAGGCCAAAACTAATATTTAAAGCTGGATGATGTAAATCTTCATTTAACAAGGGTATACAATCAAAATTTGCCATCACAAGATCGAGAAGTCTACCATTTGCATTAAGAACGTGATTGAATTAGTACATGTTTAATAATCGTAAGAGGTTATATAATAATATACTCGTTTACAACGTTATAATAATAATATACTCGTTCACAACGAAATTGACAAAATTAGGAATGTTGAAATCGCCAAGAATTAACACATTTTTTGCATGAATACGTTGCTCTTCGAAATAACACAAAAGTATATTAAGATCATTTGCAGAAGGTGTATGGGGAATATAAATAACAAAAACATGTAACATAAAAGTGTCAATTTACATTTTGAATTTTACAATATCAAAATATCGAAGTTGATTCTTAATTCTAGAAGCATCGATTGGGATAATTGACAGATTAAATCTATTTTTTAAAGCTAGTAAAACATCACCAACTCGAAGCTATTCCAAACGATGACGATCGCATCTAAGATCAGAATATTTGTGTAAATCGAAATATTCAGAGCTTGATATGCACTTAGCACTTAGAGCCTAGCAGGCCCATGGCTTGATTTATTATTTTTCTCCATTCTTTCTTGTTCTTCGCCTTTTCCCTCCAGTTGACAATCTTTAATGGCTTTAAATCCTTTCTACTTCCTTCTTCCATCTTAATTTCGGTCTTCCACTTCTTCTTTTACCTCCTATGTCACTTCTTAATAGTTTTCTAGGAATCCTACCCTCCTGCATCCTTTCCATATGTCCAAGCCACCTAAGTCTTCGTGCTTTAATTCTCGCCACTATACTCGGTTCTTTGTATAGATCTTTTATATCTTGTTTGTTCTTCTCATCCATCTATTCCCTATTTTTTTTTCCGCCTAGAATCTTCCTCAGTATTTTCCTTTCCCATACCATTAGCATTTCCTCTTCCGCCTTACTTAGCACCCACGCCTCACCTCCATATTCGACTATTGGCCTTACTACCGTTTTATATACCCTCATCCTAGCTCCTCTAGATATACTTTTATTTTTCAACAGCCTGCTCAATGTATAGGCACTTCGATTTCCATTCATTATTCTTGCCCGTATCTCCTCTTTAATTTCCGGCTTCCTTGTGAACATTCTTCCTAGATAAGTAAATCTGTCCACCTCTTCAAATTTATATTCCTTTTCTTCCGTTGTTATTATCTTTTCTATACTCCCTATCCGACCAAGTCATGTATTTCGTTTTTCATTCATTTATATATAGTCCCATTTTTCTTGCTTGCTGTTCCAATTTCCTTACCGTTTCTTGTAGTTCTTGTTTGCTTCTTGCTAGAATTGCGCAAATGCCAAGCACTGATGTCTTCTATTGTAAAGTAGCCCATTTCTATTAATATTTGCCCTCCTCATAACTACCTCTAAAGCCAAATTAAACAACGGGTCTCCTTGCCTTATCCCTTCTCTTACCTCAAACTTCTCCGATGTTTTACTTTTAAATTTAACTCTATTTTCCGTTTGTGTTAACGTTATTTTTATCATATTAATTAATTTTTGACTAACTCCCAGTTCTTCTAGGGCTATATACATCTCCTTTCTCTTTATCCTGTCGTAGGCCTGTTTAAAGTCTATGTAGAGTAGCAAAGTGTCCTTTTTATATTCATAGCTTTCTGCTTGTATTTCTTGCAGTGTGAATATCTGATCCATTGTACTCCTGCCTTGCCTAAATCCACATCAGTATTCACCCAATAAACTTTCCAACTCTTTACTTAAACAGCCTTTAATATATTTTGTTAGTATTTTGTAAGCTACATTGAGCAGAGCTATCCCTCTATAGTTTTGACATTTCGATCTATCTCCCTTCCTATAGATTGGGTACAGTATTGCCTCCCTCCACTCTTCCGGTATTTTATCTTGGTTCCATATTTCCTCCAGTAGTTTCTGCATTGCTTTGATTAGTCCATCTCCTCCGTACTTAAGCATTTCTACTGTTATATTGTCACCTCCTGGACTTTTATTATTTTTAAGGGAGTGAATTATTTCTTTTATTTCCTTTTCATTGGGTGGTTGGTTACTTTGTCCGTTTTGTTTTATTCCCTGTACCATAGCTTCTTTCTCTTGCTCCTGATGGGTACCTGTAGTAAACCTTCGAAATATTTCTTCCATTCGCTCAGAATGTCATCCTCCCCTCCTATCAATTCTCCTTCTTCATTTTTGAAGAATATTGTTCTTGGTTTATTCCCGCTTTTTTGTTGTTTAATTCCTTTATATAAATTCCTTATTTCATTATTTTTGTAATCGTCTGCTATGTTATTTAACATTTTTTCATTATGTCTACGCTTTTTTCCCTCAAAATCCTTTTTGTTCTTCATATTTTCTGTTTGCTTCCTCTGATTGATTTGTGATTCTCTTCATTCTCAATTGTTTTCTTTTTTTCAGTTCTTCTTTACACTCTTCATCAAACCAGTTGTTTCTCTCTTCTTTTACCACTTTATTACATCTTTTGGCCGTTTCTTTCATTGCTATTCGTATTTCCTTCCATACTTCCTCAATTTTCCTCCTTCCCTTAATATCTTCTAATTTTTCAGTTATAACCTCTTCATATTTGTTTTGTTCCTCTTTTGTTCTTAATCTAATGGGCTTTTTCTTTTTTTCATCTCCCTTATTCGATTTCTTTGTATTGGTACTATTTCTTCCGCTTTAATTCCTACGATGAAATGGTCTGTGTCTAAATTTATTCTTCTGTATGTTCTTATATTTTTAATGCATGCTTCCTCGTCTTTATCAATAAGCACATGGTCAATTTGATTTATTGTATGCCCATCCGGTGATTGTCATGTGCCTTGGTGTATCCTCTTCCTCTGGAAATGTGTACTTTTAATTATCATGTTTTCTCCTTTGCGAAGTCTATTAGGAAATGTCCATTTTCATTAGTATCTTTGTGCATACTAAATCTTCCAATCGTTGGTCTAAATACTTCCTCCTTTCCTATTTTCGCGTTGGCGTCTCCCAGTACAATTTTTAAGTCATATTTCGGTATATCTTCATATGTTCTATCTAGTTTTTCATAAAATTCTTCCTTTATTTCCAAATCCTTTCCTTCGCTCGGTGCACGTATATTAATGATCGTAATTTTTTAATATATTCCTCTTGTCCTTAACACACATATTCTTTCCGAAATTGGTTTAAATTCTATTATTGCCCTCTTTAGCTCTTCTCTTATTATAAATCCTGTTCCTAGAATCCTCTTTTCTCCCCCGCTGTTAAAGAATATACAATTTCCATCACTTCCTGGCCTAGCATTTTAGTTTCTTGTACGGCGACTATATCATAGTTATTTTGTTTTATTTGTTTCGTCGCAGTCAAGTTTAGGAAATGTCAAGTAATAAAATTATTATTAAAAAAATTAACTGAACAAATAATAAAATAATTTAGATAAAATGTATGCGTAAATTCCGACACGAGGCCATTTTTTTTCGGTGTAATTACAATTCGTTCAGGTTTAATTTATTTTGGCAGAGTTCGTATCGCGGCATGTGAGCTTCAGTGATAAAAAGTTTTTAAAAGCGGAAGGGAAATGTGTGTTATCTGATTCCAGTAAAATAACCGTCGTGTTAAAAAATCTTCCACATTATTCTTCAGTTAAGCAGGTTTTTATTTAAAAACAGTTTAGGTGAGTGGACTTTCTATATTATAGTAATTTCGGTCATTTTAGATTGAGTATTAAATTTTAGAGTAGGAAAATTACCAATACTTGATGACTGTTCCTTTCCCAAGGTTCCCTTTAAGCATACTGTCAACGTACAAAGTAGTTGCAATTGTCAATCATGCAAAGGCCTCATCACCAAATCGAAGAAGTTCGTTCAACTTTTTTTAAAAGTCTTCCAAAAATAATTGAGTAATCTTCCTTTAAGGGCCAGTTGCTCAAACATCGTTTAACTCTGAACTTGGTTCTATCATTACGGCATCATATGCCTTTGCAATGTTGTCATGGTAATAAACCAAATTCAGAGCTGAACCATGGTTCAAATGTTCGAACAACTGACCCCAAGTGTGACATCATCAACAAAATAAGAATGATGTTCTAATTTTAAATAAAATCCTTTTCGTAATTTCAGTTAGCATCACTTACTTTCGTATTAAAGGCTTTCAAGCAGCAATACAATTACTCATTTGCATCTGCAAGAGATACAGACACCATCATAGGTCATCTAAGTAGATGACACTTACTCAACAAAAAAAAAACAGTTCAGTTATCTAGCTGTGTAAAAATTTGCACATGCGCGCATTTTCACATTAATTCAAAGGGACGCTCTCTTGCGAGTTCAGTAGCGCCGCGATGCCGTTACCAGAGGACGCCTGTGCTGAAATCGCTACAGAACGGCGCGTGTATCTTTCAGTTACGTGCTCGTTGCTGACGGTGTGAAAACATTTCCGGTCACAGAAAAATGCCACTGTTCACTCAGTTCTAACGATCTGAAGCAATGTGTCAATTAATTTAGGAAATTCTCGTTAGAAGTAATCGTAAAAGTTGAGTGAAGATGTACTTTACTGTTACAAACAGTTTTTCTTTACTGTTATTATTTTTAGGTAAGTTCGCGAATTAGGTCAACCCATTTCTGATCTAAAATATTTTTTTATGAATCAATCTAGATGCAATATAAAATCTGAAAGGTCTCTGCTCCTACTCGGAGTTGACTTTTCCCTAAATTATTCTACGTTTGACACGTTCAGCTGGCAGCATTTCCATATCAATCATTTCAAATTCTCACCTCGTTGAACTTATATCTTTTGAATACGACTTTATGTCTGCGTTAAATTTAAAACGTAGGAAAGGGGGAAGTTGGCAATGAGAATTTTTGAAAATTGGAGGACAATTTGTCAACAGCCCTAATCAGTTTTCATAGTTTTACAGTATCCGTGCGAATTGAATTTTTCATACTGTTTATCTTTTCAGGCAAATCCGCAAATCTGTTTTTCTCACACAAGTCAAAATTTTTAAGATTTAAGAGTAGGCAATTTGGAAGACTTTTAAAAATATAAAATTACGTTACAATAAAATGCAAACATTCATATTGATTGACATTTGAAAAGAATGAATAAATGTAATGAAATAAAATGATTTTGCATTGAAATTTAAGACGAAACTAAAAATGAAGTACTGAACAAAAAAATTTTCATTTTCGAAGTTATCTGAGTAATAATAATAATTTATTTACCATGTTACGGAATCGTCCATTATATTACAAAGAAAACCAATACAGTACAAGAAAGAAACATACCAGAAAACAAAAAAAGAATACATTGGCTTATTATAAATTAGTAATTATTTATTTGTTGTTTATTTGCGTTGAGTAAAATAGATTTCTTTTTAAATAATTCTTAAGCGCTAGTTTAAAGGACTACTGACTTTTTATTCTTAATTACATTTGGTAACTTCTGAAAGATCTTTAAACCGAATACATCTGGTGACATCATGAATAAAGCAAAAGAAAAAAAAATGAAAATAAAAATGAAAAAAATCCAAAATCAATCATTTTTAAACACTCCAAAATAAACATGAAAGCTTACGTAGGTACCACGGGTGACATAAAAAATGAGGACACTAATCTCTAATGCTCTAATGTAAATGGGAGTGTCAGAAAACTGTTGCTTTGGTACCAAAATTAATTTGACAAACAAATTTATTTACTATGATCACATTGCTATGGAGATGATTACAAACCAAATGGGAGGTATCATTTGCATTAGTAAAAAAATGTTAAAATTACTGTCAAGACGTGTCCTCATTTTTTCGTCAGAACACATAAAAAATTGGACACTTTAAAAAATGATGTAAAAATCGCTGAAAAGGGTCTATGAGCCCGTAATCTTCTGTTCTGGTTTTCTAAAAATCCTCGACATAGATTGCCCAATATGCTTTTAGTTTTTCCTAGACTTTGCTTGCGTGCGTTTCTTTTTACAATAGATTTTTTATACGTGTTTCAGTCCATTCCACATACCTATTATCCAAACCATATAATTCTCTGTAGTACAGCAAATTTAAAAGTTCTTGCATCATGAAATGAAATGAACGCTTTAACCTTTCGTAGAGACGATAGTCTTCATTAAGCTTTTATAAATTGTCAGCTTTAATTTGTAACATCAACTTTTATATAAGTGGTTCTTATTAAATTTCATCGTTGATCCTTATTATTATCCTACATAAGTAAATTTAAATGATTTTTTATTTGGAATACGTTGCTTTCATCTTCACTCGAAGACTTCCTCGGCAGTTGTCCAATGGATGCTGCAACAGCCGATGGTCTCGTCTCGTTCGAGGTGGTCAAAACGTTGGCAAAAGAAAGAGAAAAAGTACTTTCTTATTCTTGATATTGATATATATTTCGTCTTTTGAATTTCATAAATAATTCTTTCACTGTGTTTTCTTGCAGCTTTCAGTAAAAACTGGAAAAGTTGGACGTTTAATTTTCTGGCTCCAAATAAAATTTGAAATTTATTTTAAGCAAAATATACGGCGCTCGTAAAAAACTTCAAACTCTGGCTGAATTTTCATGCAACATAATTTATATATTAATCTTCCGGCTGGAGGTCGCCGCAATGAACCAATATATATTCCAGATATGGAGCACGCCGTTGTGGCCTAAATACTACTTCCCCGTTAATTACCGGTGTCCTCGATCCAAAACTTCGTTGCGTTACACGCAAATTATTATTAAATTAGATTTGGGTATTAACGTTCGGCGTGCGCAGAAAATTTCCTCAACAATACAGATTATTGAGACATTTAGGCTTCGCGTGTCCAAAGCTATTAATAAGCCCAAATTCTTAATGCAACAATACCGGTCCGTACCTATGTGTATAACCAACAAAAGCCATGTGACGTCATAGTTATTCCTTAATTAAAGTAATAATATGCACTAAAGAGATCGATCACGTTTCCTCTTGAAAGAGAAAAATAAAGACAAATCGAAAACGTACTACCAAATATCCTCCGGCGGATAGTCGATCGATTTATATGTACCTCGTGTAGGCAATTTATATTAATACAAGCGCCGCGTCAAAGAAAATCCGATATATTTTCTTCTGTTACACTTCTTTATTATGTAGGATCCTGAGCGTGAGGCGAAAAAATTTCCGGCAAAAAGCTTCGCCTTCGTGTTTTCCGCGCGACATAACTGACCGAGAATGTTTTATGAAACATCATCGAAACATTTTTGGCCCATTGTTATTCATCGCCGGAATTATTTATGTCACAATTTGACACTGCTTCGCCTAAGCAAATATAAAAAATGAATTCGTCGGCACGTTTTTATTTATATTGATTTATTATGGGGCACTACTTTCTTCTTTCATCACTGCCTCGACGGACGCATTTACTTTTCAGGGAATGGAAATGTGGAAATCAAATTTAGTAACTATGCATAATATTTATGGCAGAGCATATCGTCATAATTATTCATAATAAATGTTTTTGGAACCGTTAAATTCATAAAATTTATAATTATACCATCACATATTAAATGTAAAAGCATCTGCATTAACTGGTACAGATTATACGAGGCCATTGATTCTGCATAATTTAACTTTACAGTTATTAACGCCGCATAGAACATTTTGTGAATATTCTCTTTAAATTATCAATTAAAAATATTTCACCGTTCTCCATTCTCTGTATTAACCCGTGCATTGGGAAACTTGATGCTCACTTCAGCTTTTATTCATGTAGCAATGTTCCCGGGAGTATATAATCAACGAGAAGTTTGCTGAAATATGAAAATATGAAATTTTGTAGGAATAGTTGAAAGCTTCTTTTCCTTTTCGAGCCTAACTCAAAATTTCTTTCTAGTCATGATAACGAGACACTTTCTGACACCCTCCCTCTCAAAATCCAGAAATATTAGAAGGTAATTTAAGAAATTTATACTTCCCGTTCGAGAGCAAAGTCCAAAGTAATAAAAATGATAAAGTAATCAGAGACGCTATGAAAACTTTATATCCAACTGGGAGGTTAATATCGCGAAATTAAAACTTCTTAATGTTAGGTTGCTCTCCGCGATGGGCAGAACTTTAGATTGGGTTCGTCGGGCCCTGACAATATTTAGCGACGATTAAATTCGCTGCGAAACCAAGAAGTCGACGGCCCTTTATCCAACGATGACGTCAAATCCGAATACATTAGCCCGGAAATCTTATTCGAAGTTAAACGCTTCTACGTAATAAAGCCTCGCTCAGTACTTCAGGTGTATTTAGTTTCAATCAGAGTACTTCATTAAAAAAAGAGAGTTACTAAACAGAAAGCTTCGTGCTAAAACACAATTACGTAAATTAATAATTGTAGAGGTGTACGACGAGATAATTAGAGTTGGGGTAAATAGAGTTGACTGAATTATGAATTCCATAGGCAATACGATGATACTATATTTAATTGGCGGTGTTTATTTATTCCGTAACAGTTAAACGTGATATTATGCTGACAGCTATTAATTAATGTTAATTATTACGTTTTCGTGCGGTGCTAAATAACTGGCAAAGCAAATTTGATTCTATTTGCACCCGCCGTAAACAAAACCCATTAAATTCCAACGCAATCCCATTCCAAGTTCGTGTTTATTTCGACTGTTGCCATTGTTCCAGTTATTTCGAGGACGGTGGAAGCTGTGAAAATAAAGAACTTACACGTGCCGGAAGTGATCCAGCTTGGAAACCCCGTAGTCTTAGATTGTGATTACACGCTCGAAGCCGATGCCGAAGGTTTAGTAGTTAAATGGTTCTTCAATCAGATGCCCATCCCCATCTATCAGTGGATCCCGACTAGAAGACCGCAAGATTTCGGTGAGCAACTTTGCCGCTAACCACGTAAATAAATAACTCTTGAGCACCTGATATATTGGGGAATTATTTAGCTATAATTGAATTTCAGTGTTTCAATGTAGATTATCAAAAATCGCGGTTTCCGAATGTCACGTAAATATTTTAGTTTCTCGTTAAAGTTTCAACGAATTCCTGTGCAAACTGTGAAAGAAGTCGATAGTTCCATCGGTAAATATTTAAAGCAAATTTTAAATGGCACGGACAGAAGGACGATTTTACATTTGGCGCCTAGATTAATCATTCAAGCAACGAATGCACTCTCATTAAATGTCTACCAAAATAGCACCAACCGCCCATTTCAGAGTTCATCGCTAAACGAATAATAAAAGAATGTATTCTTTTTTCTTGGCGTAAGACACAAATTCCTTGGTGATGATGGTTGGCGGCGGCAGTTTCTGATATGGTAAAGTCCATTACGCGAAAGCGCTCCATCTAAGATCCATAGTTGAGAAAATTACGGCTCTCGCTTCTTTCCAGGTATATTTAAAGGACGATTAAATCTGGAGTACTCGGCGAGCAAGGACAGCAACAGTATGCACAGGGCACTGCACATTATCGAACCAGGCCCGGATCTCTCCGGGGAGTACACTTGCCTCGTCTCCACTTTTAAGAACGAGGAGAGTCAAACTAAGAAGATGTTAGTGTTTGGTAAGTATAAAACGATTTATTTAATTCTTTCGCCTTAAATAAATAACTGCATAATTTATTTGTTCGTTGGTGGTCTATGACGTAACGCATATTTTGTAATGTGTTGAGTGTTTTTACATTAAACTGAGGGCAAGTGTAAACGGCTCCTCCACCATTTTGACACATACGGCGTATAATGACGAACAAGAGAACTCACTCGACTTTAATAGGTTTTTCATTAGTTAACGACACCTTTTAACTTAGCTTCGCACTCCCGCAACCTTTTCATTCAATTAACTTTAATTCAGTAATTACTCCTAGTATTTCCTGCAGCTTCAATATGCAGAGGATGCAAATGCATTCGAAAGGAATTGTTTTAAAGTTGAAATTAATTCTACTTTATGTTTAAGCGTGTTACTTTCTATAATATACTATGTTGATGCCAAAGGGACTTCAGTTGTAATACCTACTAATTGATGGGCTTTTATGATCAAAAGTGAAAGAGCTTTTGATGTGTACGTCTTACTCGTCTTTAGTTATGTGTGTAGCTTACAAAAAGGATCTATAAAAACATAAAAATTCCATGTATGTACACGTTAGGTTCCTGTGTGAGGTGCAAATGAATCAAAGCCACTTCCGTAGGGTAATGTGGCAAATGTATGATTTAAAAGTTCTCATATAAAGTCGTTTATCACGCCTCGCCGTCATGGCCTGTTTTATATGCAGCATTTTCATCCAGTGGTAATATAAGCCGTTACGGAACGCGAGTAGATGAATATATCCATTAAAATTACAAAGCCGACTTCATATTTTACGTCCAGGTAGTTTGCGGATAAAACGCAATCATAAACCACGTTAATTATTTACGGCCGAATGTTTTATTAATTAACTAAAAAGGACTTGCATTGTTCCTGAAATATTTGCGAGACAGGAAGTATCGCTAAAGGCCGGTGGTCAACTACTTTGGAACTTGGAAGTTTGTTCGGGTGAGTTTAAGAGACCTGGCGCCCACAAATTCGGCCAATCTTAACTTTTACTGGTTGTGACGCAAGCAGCTTTAAAATTAACTTTGGGAAGCGAAAGGAACTACTTAGATTTTGTTGTATTAATAAAACACGCAGTGATATAAACGCTTAATGAAAAGGAGTGCTCGCTCACTCTTTTTTACAGGAATCGGCTTCGACGTAAAATATTTTCATGAAATCTCTTTATGTCTGTTGGAATTTGAGAGAAAGGGAACGGAATACAAAGGGCTTTTCATGATGCGAAACAAAATGTTTCGACGCGCTCTTATTTGCTTTATAGGCAAAACGAAATTTAACTTTGGGCGTCTCGAAATATAATATATTGATTTTGTGTTGTATGGTGCCAAAACAATGTACAAAATCTGTTGATATGACTCAAAGGAACACTTTCACCAATTCACAATACAACAAGCGCGAGAGTTCCTTTAGATGTAACAGCCCTGAGAATTTGCCAGGATATTTTAAACTTGAATTAAAATTTATCCAAACTGAAAATGTATATATCCTGTAGATATGTAGGTATACAGGTATGGATGGTTTCAGGTAACATTAATCTTGCGTACGTCTCGATGCATAAATGATTTACACCACCTCAAATATGACATTTATAGTTATTGATTCACTGATGATTTACGGGGTTCCTGTAAATCCTCCACGCAACAGCTTCTGTATTGCCGTGAACGCATAACAAATCTCGCCCCGAAATCGTATGCGACCCTTGACCCCGTTCGTTTCCGCGAGACACATTCGCAAATTTAGAAAGCGTCCAACTTAAATTCTCTCTCCCCTGCGAAACGCGCCCCCGATATTTCTTTCGGAGCGCTCTTAATTTCGCCGGCGACGTTTAAGGAAGATTAAGAAAAATTAGGCCGGCCGAAAAAAGGTCACCTCGTTACGAAACAGGAGGAAAATCCGCGACAAAAACGGGGCCGTAAATAAATTGAAATCGCCGAAATCGGCGTGAAAAGATTTAGGGGGAGGCTTTTTTTGCGCGTCCCCTTCTTTTTTATTCAAATTTCATATCCATTGTTCGTGACAATTAAGTATTCAGTACCGACGCTTTTGTACAGAATAAAATTAGCTGTAATTTACAAAAGTAGAAGAAGTTAATTTATGCAAAAAAAAACTTGGAAGGTAATTTTTTTTGTAAAAAATTTGCCTGTAATCGATGGAACTATATTTCAAGACATTACCTAAAAATAACTTTATACATCTAATTAAATGTGCCCGTTTTTCAGCTCCTGAGAAAAGCATAGAACTAAAACAGAAGCACGTGGAGGCTGAAATATTGCAAGTCTTGTGCACAGCAGAAGGCGTCTTCCCCGCACCCAACATGAGTCTTCTAATGGGAAACAGGTAAGGGAAGGAATTTATTAGTTTTTAATACTGGGGCGTGAATCTTCTTTAGTTCTAATTTTAGAGCTCGTTGGAAAATGTCTCGTAATTCTGAAGAAATATCGCGTTCCATAACGAGCGTCGTATTTATTTCGGCCATAATACGCAGCGTAATTGAACTCAGTCAGCAGAGCTTTTATTAAGCTCTCTATAATTAAAATACATTTTAGTCAGGGGACGAGCTTATTTGTGTGGGTGTATGTGTGTGTTCAACGTGCTCGTTTCGCTAATAGTTGCCAGCTTCTGGCCTTCGTGCTCGTCATTATTTTCAAGCTTACATACCGGCGACAGTGTACATTAATTAGTCTTAATGTTCGGCGTTATGCACATATTTGTTAACACACTACACAACCGTCTAGAATTGCCTGCCTGCTTCTCATTAAGATGATAATTGTGCGATACTGTGTTAACCGGTTTTCTCTTAATGGTACCGATATAATTTTAAACTAATTAATACTACCTCTGGTATCTGCCATTACTTTACTCTTCAAACTTTAATATTGCTCTAGAGAGCAGAGGATAAAGTTTAAACAAACGTAACAAAAATCTGTTTTTGAAGACAATTGCTTTAGACACTAACCAAGAAGTTAGTTACGTAGACTTTCAAGAACTTAGTCCAACTATTTTCTAATAATTAACAAATAAACCCCAAGAGATTGATGCTGTACTAATTGCCGGTAATTATCCTTTCCAAAGGTCATTTAATATTCCAATCAAGTGAACTGCAACACTTTGAATAATTAGGTACATGTACGGACTGTTTTGACATTTGATTCCATCAATTGGCTTTCAGATTAGCTGTAAATGACACAGTCATTTGCTTTGCCCCTAAGACTTGACCGGAACAACCAGCTGAATAATTTGCTGAAATCCTGCAATTCTACGTAAAATTTTAAAATGTTAAACAGCTTGAAAAATCGAGCTCATGATGGGTTTACAACAGCGTAAACTAACTTCGCTCTTGTACTGTATGTATTCGTAGAAGTTGCATTATATACAATATGAAGTTATCAAAACTAAACAACTGCAACTTTTTTTTGTAAGTAACTTCCTGTATAGGAGTTATAAAGTATCAGTGCACTAGAGTGCGTTTCAAGGAAGTTATAATTTTTAGAATCGATTCGAAATAAAGTCGAGCACGTCTCTTTTCAGAGCATTTAAATATACGTAACTACACTTTTTAAAACCAAAAGTATCTCTGAACTTCTTCGGTTACTTTTAATTTAAGCAAAAATCTTCTGTCTCTCCAGATTCATTATAATGGCGAATCATAATACCATACGTACTGGTTAGTTTAATTCAACGAAACTCTCCCGGAAAATTTAATGAAGCCGAAGTTATTTAAAACTTAGTTTAATGAGATCGTAATGGAGATATTTCTTTTTCATTGCAGCGAAGTTAATGGTTCAGTGGTAATAGTCCAAGAAAGGGCAGGCTTGTACAACATCAAAGCTTCAGCCAACGTCTCGACGCTCGACACTCCAGAAGAGTTTTCCTGCGAGCTACATATCCCTGAAGCCAACTACACCGTTAGAATAGCTGCAATGTACTATCCCTGTAAGTAGAACATTTTTCACTGCAATTGCTCTGCGAGTTATGAAACGACCGAAAATATCTTCGTCCTTTGCGCTTGATCCTGCCGAAGTCCGCAGGCAACGGCATTTAATTAAAGTAGTTCGGTCACTTTGCCTTAATTTCGCCATGGCAGTTTTAATAATAACGGAAGTTCATCGCGAGCGTAGTTGATGTTATCTCCTCCTTTGTTATATTCCTTCAGGGGCGGTAAATATCAACCGGTGATGTAGTTTCACGAGATAAAACCGTTTCAGGGTGAATATGTAGATCATTCTATTCAGATGTGACTAAAAATATAAATTGAATTACATTTCTGAGCAAAAGTTACATACATATATGATTCAAAATCTGTAAACACTGAAAAGGTTGTATTTTAATAAATATAAAAATGCAAATGTTTTGAATAAATTTTGGTAATCCTAAATTTTATTTTCTGTCGAATTTATGTGTGAACTAGGCCACAACCCTTCCAATGAAACTTCCCACAGAATTAGTTGGTTCTTTGAAGCATGAATTCCCAGAAATTTAATAATACAGCACCCAACTCACGAACAGATATAATCCATCACCAATTAGTCAAAGTATCACGATATTCTATTAAGCGATAGTTCTGGTGGGCGTGCAGAAAATATTCCCAGTAAATGGGAACTTATAATTGAAACTGATTAAGGTCGCACGTAAAGTTCACGATCTCTACAAAACACGACAGGAATAAAATTAACGCGCTCCTCTCGCCCTGCCACATTTAACTCCGCATTATTTCATTCAAATTGCACGGTAGGTGGATAAACTAGCGAATAACAATTTGTCAGCGCGCTTACAATTCAATTTATTTGCGAAATAACAGGAGGAAAGCGCTTGACGCCCCGGCCGGGGCGTAAAACGCCGTAAAACGTATAAATTCGACGACGCTGTAAGTTTCAACCGGTTAAATCCCACTGCAGCAAATTAAATACATAACACAGTCTACGTTCTCAAGACAGCCATCCAAAAGAGAGTGTAAAACAGTGTCTGCGAGCTGAAATCTTCTCTTCTTATACCCAAGGCGACCATAAACGACGCGAGGATCTTCCAAAAACAAGGACGTCGAAATCTGACCAACTATTAACTAACCATACATAAGCGTGCTTTCTAAAGTTTATCTAAATACACAAGTACTTACTTTTCAAGCTTTTGTATCCAATAAGCGTAAAAGAATACCAAGAGAAACATCAAAGATTACATTTTTGTATTTACATAACAATTTATTAAGTTATTGTCAATAGATCTCCCCCAGGATTCTTTCTCGTTTCGGGTTATTTTAGCTCAGAGGATTATATGTCCCTGGATGCTCTCTCGTCTCGAGTTTTCGAGTGTTTGTGGGATAGGTTACTTGATACAGGACTTAGAGTTTCTCATCTTGAAAGAAAACATACATATAAGTGCTGAATTTGTTTTAAATTTACGTTAACAACCACTTTTATGTTGTAATAAAACAGAGCTTGAAAGATTCGAATTAAATGCATCGATCTTTGAAGGTGTCCTTAATGACGATATCCCATTGAAATCACTTAACGATTTATTTTCTTCTCTGATATGTTATCGTTAGAATGGCAGCTTTCTTTTAGAATTCTGAATTTCTTCTATGTGAATTAACGAAATCAAGTAAAATGTATTTGGACATACAACTACGGCTATAAGTAGAAGCCCCAAATTCTGAATCAGTGATCCTTCGCAACACTCTCTAAGAAATAGAGTTACATAGAATCTTGTTAGATGCTCTCATTATATCATGTATGCCCAGGAGAATTGCCGGAATATCACCTGGAGAAAGCCCTGATGTTCGGTGAGGCGCGAAATGTGAACAAGGTCAGTGAGCCCCGGAGCTTTTATGCCCGCGATAAATTTATCGGCGCTTCGTCTGATTTAGCAACGCACTGTGGAGGACTGGAGCTCGAACACGAAAAAAAAATACGCTTTTGCCAGAAGGATTTTTTTACCATTTATTCGGCTTTTAGAACTTGAAGAATATTTATATTGGAAATGACAACAAAGGCAATGCGAAAGCTTTGATTTAGATACTCGAATAACAGAACATGAAAAGTGTTAATCAATATTCAGGTGTCAGGATTAAGTGGTAATAACTGAGCATTAAGTTGATTGACACCTAAAAAAAATCACGAAGGCCTATACCTTGTTCGCCATTGCTTTTTTTTAACAAAGTAAGCGCTGCTATGGTGATCATCACTCTTACGTTAAAGGTACTCATGGAATAATTTCCAGCATTGGTAGTGGTGTGGTTTGGAAACTTCTTTTACACTTTTTATTTCTCTTTGTTACTTTCGATTGTATTAAACCTTTTCCTCCCTAAAATACCATAAAGAAACTTTTCCTCTTGTAATAAAATGTCCTAACTAGGTAATATTATTTTATTACTGTTGATTTTGTGAAAATTCAATAAAAGCACCATTAAAAAGTCATGGCGTTAACATACGACCTACAAACCTCGCGCGCAACTTTTTATGTCAGCAATTTACGGTGGTGCTTGATCCGGGATAGTAAAAAAATCACTACTCCTCTTTTAGTGCCTCCGGCATAAAAGCTAATATATTCTTTCACCGGAAACTTTACGTTCCGGAAAAAATGTTCCGTGTCACACTCACTTTGACGCCTGCCTCTCGCCGAGATCATAAGAGAAAACGCTGAAAGCAATAAGGGTCACGTTCAGATGGCGCCGGCGAGCGTCGATTTTTAGTTTCGGCCATAAACACGGCATTTACATTTCGAAGACGGCGGAAAAAAGCGCCGCCGCGTTCCGCGAATATTTTTCGCCGAAATTAAAACTCGTAAATTTCGATTGCGGCCAACGTTAATGGTTCGAACCGGGTCGGGCTCCGTCTTGAGAAAGTTGAGAAATGAGACTTTGAAATTATAATTTATTGCCGTTAGTTTAAATTAATTATTGAGACAATTAAGCTTCCATTTAGTTCCTCGAAGTTTTTTTTTTTGTACGCCGAACAACTAAACTTTTACATCCCTGGAGATTACAAATACTTTTAATTGTCTGTTTCTTTCTTTCGCTTAAACTTTTATACTTTTCAATTTGTTCGTTTAAATGTTAAATACAAAAAAAATATGTTCTTCCTAAAGAAATAGTTTAATTCAATTGAGTTCCACAAGTTTTGACATTTTTCCTGGAGGTTGTGGTTAAACTGACATGACATCTGGAAATTAACAACGAAAGTTATTTTGTCTCAATTTTTTTTTTATTTTAAAACAATTTTTTTACTTTAATTATATTACTTGAAAATATATTTGCCACTAGATTAAAGACGAATAATATTTCTTGAGTTTATTTTCTGCAGAAATCTAATTAGACAGTTCATAAGCAAATGACGTAAATGCAACTTACGTATTAAGTATGATCAAAAGATATTTGATATTTTAAATATTCTAGTGCGAGTTTAAACTTATTATGCATGTCTTCTAAAACTGCGACATTTTCAAATTAATAAAATATATTAAATTTCACTCAGAACTTGAAAGATTTCCGACGTAGAAAAATGTAATATAATTTGACAGCTTCAGCTTTTATAAACGCATATATTTGAAGAAAATAATTTCACGTTTCAGCAAATGGCGGCAATTCCTTCGGTTCAACTGCAGTTTCATTCCTGAGCAAATTTATGCCGCTACTTCCACACGTGATACGTCTTTTATTTGGTAAGTTGGATATGCGTTAAACGACGTAACGACGCATAAATCACCGCCGCCGTTTTCGTCCTCAGGAACGCTCTTCTTCCAGTGAGAGATCGACGCTGCGACGCCAAACTGATCCTGTGTAAAAATATTTTCTATGAGACGTGTAAATTAATGAAGTATGTTTGAAGAGAAAATTAACGATATTGAGGATTCAATAAAATTATGTACGTTTTCATTCGATTTTCATTATTTTTAACCAACCTGTTTTGAAAATTTATGCCCCCTGCTTAATGTAGGAGTTACGAGTGATTCAGGTTTTTGTGTTTTTTATGGCGTTTTTATGGAGCATGATTTTTTATTTTTATGCGCAATAAATTCTGAGAACGATACATCTGCGACAAAATAAGCATTAGCTCTGGGAAGTGTGACATGTTTATCAAAAACAGATTTTTGGTTCTTTTTTTTTTAACTTTAACATTGGTCATTAAAATTACACAATTACGGAAATGCTAATCGCAAGAATATTATTGCAAGTCGTCAGGTAAGTATTTACGACAACAGGAAGACTTTTGGTGGATGCGCCTACCATCTATTTCAGTAATTAATTTAAAAAAAAATTAAATTAGAGTTTTTAAAATAAATCCAATAAATTTTTGGTTACATATATTGAACATGACACCAATATATTTTAACAAGAAAAGAAAACAGTTGGGGCATTTACTAATGCGATTACATTTATAAAAGGGGGTTCGTTGCACTGAAATATACTTTAATAGTACAACCGCTCAATTTTAGATCGTAATCACGTTAGCTTAACGTAATTATCGATCGAGGAGCAAATGCTAAAATCAAGTAGAAGCATCCTGTTAATCGTGTCGCCGCTTTTGTCGTTTACGAGGGCATTAAGCGGACTTAGGCAAGCAAGTAATGTACATCTTAGGAAGGAATCGATGAATCTGTAAGTAATTAAGCTCAGGAGGGATATAGCGTCGTTACAAAACGATGAGCTGAAATGCAATAGCTAAATGAAAGGTAATACGATTTCACTTCATAGGTTTCATGTAATATAAAGGCAACTCAAAGCTCTTATCATGATTATAACCAGCCTATTCAATTGTTTATAATTAATTAGATTTCAACCTACATAAAAAGTGAGCAAATAAAAATCAGATTAGGGTAGGCGGTGCAAAGAAAATGTATGTCTGTGATTAACTGAATTAAGTAATGTAATACATTCATGGGCTGTCAAATTTATTGACGTTTTATTTAAGCACAGACATACATTTTCTTTGCACCGCCTACCCTAATCTGATTTTTATTTGCTCACAGGCTATATCGGCCATTATTTTTAATTGATTAATGAATGTATACCTTTTGCGTTATCCCCGAAAAGTAAATATCCTCAGGCATTCACAGTCGTAAGAATCGTATAAGAACTGTTTCAATTTCGCATTCGGCTCTGCTTATACAGATGAACCCCCGAAAATGTTTCAGAAGTGAAGAAGAATTTGGTCGTTTACTGACGCTGAATCTTCGAGAAGTACCGCGAAGCTACTAGATGGCGTTTAATTATAAGTATTCTGGTGACGCTATAGAATATTCCACTCTTAATTGGCAGTACAGGATCTTAAGGACTATATCTATTACTATTACATTTCCTGATTATTCTATAACGTTATCCTTTTTTAACATATCCATGTTGCCAAATCATCATACTATATATTTTAATTAACAATTTGGAATATGTACACCCTGACAACGTTGTGCCCCATGCCAATTAAACCAATGAAGGCCGAGAGCTCAAAATAAGATAAAGATAAATAAGACAAATAAATAAAATAAGAAATTGAAAGTTCTAGCTTAAAGTAGGTACAGTATAAGAAAAGAAATAAAATTGTACTTAAAAATCGTAATATTTGAATTATTGTTTAAAATTTTATTATAGTATAAGTTTCAGTTTGTAGACAAACAAAAGTCTCGTTCGTAGGCAAATTTCGTGCTAGAAGCTAGTCAAGATTAATCTGCGTCAGGAAAGTAAACAATTATGCGGAATAATTTATAACATCCAGGCTAAGCAAGTCCCCCGATAAAATATAATTACGCGAAATATGCGATCCGAGACAAAGATAGCTTTTTTTAGGTAAGGTACTCGGTTAAACGAGTGGGTTCATAAACAAAAGATAAAGACGACATTAGAACAAAGCCCCTCATTAATCTATATTAGTTCCGGCGGGCGCTTTTCGAATTCACGTGAACGTTTCCGGAGGAGGCTCCGGGAGGATCCAGCTTTTGACGGTGGAGGTCGACGATCGCGACATTTCACCGGGACTTGATGGAGTGCCGCAATAAAAATAACTGGAAGTTTTTCGAGACGGGACATTCTGCTTGCTATTGACGTCTTCTACGCGGAGGAACGCGAATAAAACCGAAATAGATGAAGAAGGGAACTTCGTAAATAAATAACGTGATAGATATCTTATGCATATTGTATGAGATTTGTAAAAATTCGTCAGCAGCATAAATATAAATGAATTATCCTGATGTTTATCAGGACCTGGAATGATTTAAGGTGACGGTACGAAATTTTATGTCGGCAATATTAATATTAAAAATAAAAGGAATTCAGAAAAAGAAGCTACCACACATCTTTTTGATGATTAGGAATTGTTGAAATAAGAAAAAAAGTTTGGATATTAAGAAACACATAAAATAAATCATTGAAAAGGCAGATACTATAGAAAAATTAGCTGATATCCTAAGTTATAGAGACTTTATTATCCTTATAAATTTGAAATCATTAAGAGTTAGTAGGGATGTGTAATTAATTTGGAGTTTTATTCGAAAGTGATAAATCTCCTCTTTAACCTTATTTTTTGGAATGTAGGTGGAAAAATGAAATCCTTCCTGCCAGGCATTTGCTTTATTGTAAGGCTAACGCGCTTTATACCTGAAAATAATTAGTTAGCCGGAGTTAATAATATTCTCCATAAATCCCTTTACATGAACGAGATGAATGCCCGGTAATGATAATAACGGTCCAAACCGTTATGGTATGGGAATCTGCTATAATCGTAATAACGCTCTCAATAAACGTAATGCGGTCAAGGATTTATTGCCACGCATTCCGCGCCATCTGATTGATGCATTCACATATCTGGTAAGCTCTTCGGGCTTGTCTCTAAAGCGCCGCTATTTGTTTCATGCCGGTAAATAATTCAAGCCGTGGTGAGACCATATTTATCAGGAACACGCGACGTTGTAATTTTATCGGCTTTATAACAAGGCAGCGGATTACAAAAACCTTACACTACATCCGGAGTGGTATAAATAATTCTCGCACATACATTTTTCGGGGTAGATGAATGTGGTGAGGCAAGTCCGGGGCTCGCTTCCTATAACGTACCTTCTATTTGGAGGTAGCTTAATTAATATCGATCAAGTTCGTAATTAAGTTATAGTAATCAAGGCAGCGTATATTAATATAATTTGGCGGGACAGCTGTTGGCCGAACGGACGAAGCGTTAATCCGCGATAGCGTCTTGATTGCAGGACCCACCTACGTGCAGGCATTTTAGTCCTCCCATTTCCGGGCAACGTCCTTGCGTGAAATATTATATAGAGAAGGCAAACAACCGAACCGGAATAAATTGGAATCGCTCTTAAAATACGTTTTAGGAATTAGTATAGAATACTTTTTGTTTCCTATGAACAACATTTATGTCAGACATATTCAAGAAAGTAAATCCAAAAATGTATCAGAGTAAAGGAATTTTTCCATATAATTTACGTTTTTACGAAATTTAATGCATTCATATATAGAAGAGATTTCTCGTAGAAGACAAGTGTAACGTATTGTTTTCTCGTAAAATATAAAATATCAGCCGGTGTAGTGGAAATGGCGCGCCTCTTCTGCGGGAAAATATCTTAGTAATAAATACTGATGTATGTGAGAGGTGTTGGGGAAGGCGAGCATCCCCGAGTAGCGCAGATGTGCGAGCCGCGAATAGGAATGAGCCAATTCGAATAATGGAGCCGAGTGTTGTCCATAAACGGAATACGGAAACGGATTTATAACAGAGAGAACCGCCGCTCAGGTTTCTTCCATCTGATGTATTCGAGTACGTACGTACGACGACGGCGACGGAATCGGATTTGGTCCAGGTGCGATTTCCACATTGTTACGAATTAATCGAGCGCGCCCTAATGGCCTTTGTTGCGGTGGCAAAAATTCGAGAGGAAAAAAATTGGATTTGTGCCGACGACGACGGGCAAATCTGTCAGACGTGTTCCTTAAATCCCATTTTCTCACCCAACTTTATTTAAGATCCACTAGGCTTTCCAGTTTAATAGAAACCTTCTCGTCCTGATTTTAGTATTACTTCCAGCTTAGCTTAACACTTTTCCAAATCTTACCTGAACAGGGATACAAGATAAGAGAATTATACGAATCGGAAAGGCAAGGAATAAATCAATCAGAAAGAAACATATCTCCTAATGCCGATCAATCTCTTATTATTATTAACAAACACGGAAGAGAAATTAATTTAATGCATTTTTTTTTATTTTTATAAGTCTTCGACTGCGGGGGTCATTAGCCATAGTTTAGAGACATAGCGGACAGAAGCTCATCACCAGTAAGATGGAGTGTCACAGACAAGGGTAAGTATCACCACGCTGACCATCAAAGATGGCTAGTTTAAGACACGTAAAAGACGTCACAAGAGAAAAAAAATAAGTGCACTTTCGGGTATGTTGCAGAAAAAGAGTAGGGTATGCCAGCTGAAGAATATTTGCAGTTCCTGAGGGCAAACTACAATTCATTTAGAATGAAAGGGTCATTGCATGATGCAAGATGGTCAGGTACGAAGTCCAACGGAATCTCTTTAGTTCTTTTGGTTATCTGGAAAGTGAGAGAGTAGTTAGACGAGTTACTGATGAAACGGAAGTGTTCCGCGAATACTTCCGCAACTTGTACCGGATCAGACAGGACAGTGTCATCAGCATCCTTCAAACATGCGATACTGAAAATAGTCCGTTTTCCCATTATCGCTTTCACACGTTTCCAAACTTCGCTGGGCGAAGTGAGGAGTTTATGAAAGAGACATAACGCTCCCAAGAGGACCTTTTGACCTGCAAGATAGTACGATGCCAAATCGATGCTTACAGGTCAGTAGTCAAAACTATAGCTTGTACCGGAAGACCATTTTTGATAAATGGTGCAACACCTCCTTTGGACCGAATGGTGGGGACCACATCGTGTCTGAGTGTAATCTGGTTCGACCATGAGAGATGGATTTTTTGCAAAAAGATACAGAAGGGTGAGAGATTGGCCGATATCAGTTGCAAGTCAGGAAGACTCTTAAGGTAACCATTGCAATTCCATTGGATCAACTTATAGTCCATGGTTATTTTTTGGGTTGAGAACCAGCAGCCGTTCTAAGACGACCTTTTTGCCATCCCGGCTTTTTCCTACGATGACACTCTCGAACTTGACTTATTGGTACTTCCGAACCATCGGAAGTAGAAGAAGTAGATTGTCTCCTCTTTCTTTCGGAGAGAGGAGAGGTTGGGCAGCTCTGCGACGGGAGTCCGGGTGATGTGCACGACCACATAACTTCTAGCTGCGTAATATTTCATGATATTCAGCCGCTTTTATGCGGTTCATACCGGAAATTCCGATTATGAACAAGATCTTGTACATGGAATTAAGTTGCACAATATTCCATCACTTATGGAAGCATTCCTAGATCAATCGCTCTTAGTCATGTTTGTTCAATTAAAATAAACAAACTTTCTTTTTACGGAACAGCGGCTCCTTTTATTGGTCACTTCGGCAACTGTTCAATGCCGATTTCTTGCAAAATATGTTTTATACCATTCACTTCATTATAAAATATCACGATTCTTTTTATATTTATGTTAGTATTAGAATTCAAACTCCAACAATTTTTAGGAAACTGTTAATTTCTTAAAATTAAAGTCGTATAGATTTCAGTAGAATGTATAGCTCATTTTTTTTTAATTCCTGCTATTCTTCAAGCGACAATGAAATGCTTTGTGTATTCAATCATTTGACCTTCACGTAATTAATTTCAAGACACCACACGTGCTTGAAGACGTTCAGTAATAATGGGAGAATTGATTATTGATTCGCTGCTCGTAACAAAATAAATTTACGTGTTTTTAAGTTTCTTGATTAAAAAAAGCACCGCCGTTAATTTTTTATTAGCAGTATCGCTTTTCGCGCCTAACAAGTTTTTAATTTCGTGCCGAACAGATGTATTACAAAATACGAGGCCGCTTTTTACGATAACCTAATTAAAAATTAATTTAAAATTTCTATAACGGATATTGCCACCCATTATAAATTTCCCGTAACGACATTATAGGCCATTAATTCACGCGCCCCCCTTCCCCACCCCGTAAAAATTCGGCGCTAATCGATCGATTAATTAAAATCCGCTTACGTTTTTAAGATTTCGCAGAAGTCGCTTGATTATGATCGGCGAATGAAAGTGAAGGTTGATAAGGCTGGGGCTGATGGCTTTTCAAGTAACTATTCAATTTGCTCATCTCTTGCAGAGGCAGAGGACGAAAACCGCAGCGATATTAGATGTAAATGGAATTGTTGATACCCTCTAATGCAAGCACCGCAGTCGAATGGCACTGCAGAGCCGCTGATGGAGCGACTTCATTACCATACATTCACGCTGCATTCTAATTAGAATACGTTTGATGTAATAAGTATGCCGACTGTCACCTAACGAGTGTGGGGTGGAAATCAACAGGGGGTGAATATTTACATTGGCGGATGTTATTAGGACCCGAACGTTTTCCTTCCAGCGATGTCTTCTAAATTACAACGGTCATTAGTTCTTTATGGGGCATATAATATTTCAATGAAGCAGATATAATGGCGCCAAATTATTTCCTGGAGTTCTGGGGCCATTGTTGTTCGCAGAAAATTTCTTATTAAGATTTTCGTCCTTTGTTAGCTGCAGACACGATCCCTGTGAAATTAATTTGCGAAGGTTCATTTCGCAAGAAGTGAAAGAAATAAGACGATGCGAAAAATAAAAATTAATGTCACATTTCACGTTTCGTCTTCACTTTTTCTTTTTACGAAAAAATGAACGGCACAAATTACATTTTGAGTTTTAAGTTTATCGTAAAAAAATATTAGAATTATAAAAGAATTCAAAATTTACTTTTTCTCAATAGAAAAGGCGAAACGTTCGAGGACTTAGTATCAAACAAAAATTTAATAAAGACTCACTTTTATATTTCCCTCTAAGCATGTTTACGAACAATTTATTAATATTTAACCATACCCCTGCCCGAGTTATTTATTTTAGAACCGCGACGTTTACCTCAAAAAAGAAACGATTTATAAAATAAAATTTATATTTTCAGAGAACTCTAATTAAATTAATTCATTTTTAAGGAGATTTATTATGAATGCGGCTCAGCTGCTACACGAATCTGGAAATGCCAATTTTAGAATCCTTTGTAAATGCGTGCGCAAGCTTAATTTATTAATATTAGACACAGAACCCTTTGTTCGAAGAATTAAATTAATAATTTATTTTTACTGACGATTTCTTATTTTAATTTAATGACACTCCGACGCTGTAATTGTTTCGCAAGTCTATTCATTCTCTTCTATTACGCGGAATTGTATATTAAGAGCCTGGCGTGGAGAGGGTGACAATAAATTTTAGCGTTAAATAATATGCGGCCCTTCATCACACGCCTCTCCAAAATTTAAATTCGAATCAACTAAAGACTAAATGAATTTTCCCTCTCGCTCCTTCCTTCGCCTGACTCTTGTCAACTTTGAAAGTTAATATTCCAATAGGCTTTGTATCACACCGTAATTTTAAGTGTTCCGTCCAAACAGTGCCGTAATAAATCTAAATTGTAGATCTCAACTTGCTCCTTTGAATTCGCGATATTAAATTACACGAATTGATATTAATAGCGGAGGAACGTCACAGTCAGAAAAGGAAAAAAGCTTTATGTATAAAATAAATATATAAATAAGCGCTGACAGGTTTATGAATAATAAAATATAAGGAAAACAAAGGGCCGAAATGCGATCCATCAAACGTATAGCGCGCGTCAAATATTTATAATTTCCTCATTTGTTTCTTTTATTTTCGTTTTGCATTTGTATTGTACGGGTGGTGAGACGGGGTGCATGCAATAAAGGGCGATTTTAGGGTCTCCTGTGTGCTCACTGTTCCTTTTATATTGCAAACAGTAACTGATACAATAATGCGAACCCGACACCTGTTTCCTTTACGATATTACAGTCGCGTTTTACATATTCATGATTTTTTCTTATGTAATGGTTCAAAATTGTCTTCAACGTACCATATTTGCAGATGGCAATTTGGTTATATCGTCTATTTGAGAAGTGACTTTGATTTTATTACAAAACAAGAAAAGTTTTGTCTTTGTCTTATTTTTAGATTGAATACTTTCACATATTTTGATAACTAATAACAATTAGTTAAGGTCGGTAATTTTTTGTGATATAAAAACGAAATGTTTCGTGTTATTCACTGGAAAATAGATAAAATATTCATAAACGTCAGTTTCAGTGGTATTTCTCATCGTTCAAAATATTTTCCCTCGAGTGGGGTAAAACCTTGACTCTTGACTTTTCTCGTCGCTGAATGTTATCAGTATTTTGCTAATCAGCGGCGTTTATACAGTGAATACATGCGGGCGGAGATAAGGTGGATTTAATTAAGGAATGCTGCTTGATACACAGCATTGTGATAGAGAAGAGCTAATGAAGCGAGGCTCCTAATTACTGCAGCATCAGGCTTGGGCTTAAAACAGTGATAAGTGTTTTAATTAGCATTTACAAATTTACCCCTTTAATATTCTGTTTATATTAAATCCAGCAGTTAGATGTTATTTTCGCCTTCCTAAACCGGCGTTAATCTGCGTCGGTTTGCCCGTACGATTTGCAATTTTCTGAGCTAATAAGAAATAAATGATTTGGTAAAGTTTCAGCTTGGAGTCGTATAAATTATATAAAATTCACTGTGGAACTACAAAGTCAAAATTTGCACCCGGAGGAGAGAGGAAATTGCTTCCTAGCTTCAACATCTCGCTGCAGAATCGTATATTATTACTCGTGCAGTTGATCTGCACTTCGCAACTCTTCATATCCCTTAAGCTAACTGATTCCGGAGAAACTCGTGCGGGATTTCGATGACATTACGGACTCCAGATCTGAACTTCAGCAATATGCTGCGCTGTGCACTCCGTAATGAAAGCCGCATGTCGCTTTTATTAAAATTTTCTCCCTGAAAACGGGAAATCTTGTAAAAAGCAGATGGTATCGATACAACGAAGACGCATATTACAAAGTCAGGAGGATATGGGTGCTAACAGGGCAATATTTTTTTTTTTTTTCATTTTAAGCATCGATATCCCGCGCGAAGCTTCTAAGTACGAAATAGCCATCGCCCACGCAATTCGTCTCCACTTGCTGAAGAAGCAGAACTTTCTCAACTTGCCGATTTAAGGCTGATCAGAATCATGCGAGCGGCGTGGATTTCTAATCGAAAGCTTGTGGTGATTGGAGACTTGTAGAATACAGAAGAAATAGTTATTCCCTCCCATATTTTTCACCATCAACCTATTTTAATGCGTTAAAATAAAAGGAAAACTTGAAAGGAGCAATGTCAACAAACTGTGGATGACTCCTGCTAAGAAAATACGCGTAAGGGGTTCAGTTTATTGGATATCATTAGTCTCGTTCATTGAAAGATCAACACGTTTTCAATTTCGGTGCTTGTACGGCACACGTCCTGACCTCTGCAATAACAAACGCACGCAGATTGCGAGCGCCGAAACGTACACTTCCCGACGCCCTTGCACACAACTAATGTATGTAAAGTATATTTAACTTATGTAAAATAATTCCGGCGCGGTTAGCTGACGCCGCCAACTTTTTTTTTCGAATACTCTTTATAGCATCTTTAAACTCAGGAGAGATTTAATACCGCGTATAAAATTATAAGAGAGAAAAAGTTCGCCCTCTGTGCGTGTCACACTTTTCATGTTTTATTTATGTCGGCCGGATTTATGTATTATGTAGATACTTAGGGAAGAAGCGGGCGAAAATTATTTCCCTATATTTTTGTTTCTTTTCGGCCAAGAAAAAATTGGACTGCTAATATACGCGATGTAAGGCGAAACCCACCCTCTTCGTTTGGGAAACAATTAAAGCGAGAGGATTTCCAAACACAAATACGGATCTTACAGGTCTCAAGGGAAAGCTAAATCCATTTTAAAAGCGTCACGGAAAACCCAGCTCAGGTGCAATGTGCCCAGCTTCAGTGTACAAATTTTTACTAGGTACTTGATTACTCTAGACACCACAGAAATAAACGAAATTCAATGTATGTACATAAGATTAGTTCCAGCACAAACACGTGGTAAGTTTTTATCCTTATCGCGGCTGTTATCATTCTGAATGGCCTTAACTCGACAAGTTAAAAAAATTCTGCCTCTTCAGCAAGTGAAGACGAGTTATAACTCCGATTGTGTGGGCGATGGCTATTTCTCGCTTAGAAGCTTCGCGCGGGATATTTAAACGTAAAATGAAATGAAAATAAATTGTCCTGTTAGCACCCAATTTCCGATTTTGTAATATATGCGTCTTCGTTGCATCGATAGATTTTAAATTAGCAAATATATTGAATATACGAAAAAGGTGTTACAAAATCAAGAGTAGCTGCAAAACAATAAATTATGTTAAGCAGATTCAATAAAGTACGAGTGAGGGGTCGTGTAAAAAACTGTTTAGGCAAATTTCTTTTGTGCAAAGTTGACGCAAATCAAAATACAAAAAGCCCATACGTGAATACCCAATTTGAATAATTTTATTACCCGTTCGTGTTGTATTCGTGGTTGGAAAGTCATCGAAATGCTGAATTGGCAGTCGACGGGGTAATAAGAGAGTGGCGGGAATGTAACGCGTTCGATCTCTGCGTTTTATTGAATTGGCTCTTCCTTATCACTTTCCCTTTTCTCATACGGCGAGGAAGGCGTCCTGGCGATTTATGTAGTTTTGACCAACAATACCAATTTAGGTCGAGAGTATATTTTACGGCGGCCTCTGCTGACAAATGTAAATGCGGAAATTTTCCTTTATATTACAAGCATAAATCCAGAAAATTTTGAAGAAATATCAAAACCAAAATCCAAATACAATTATGTTTCACTTCTTAAACTATATATTCAAGTTCACTTTTCAAATCGCATCAAACCTCATCAGTAACATCGTGAAACTCTAAAGCTCGTCATAAAACGTAAATGACATTTGAGAGATTTCTCGAAGAGCTCGTTTAAATTGAGATAAGAAAGTGCAAGCGCCTTTGTAAGGTTGACGTATCGATTCTGCATTTAGCTCGTGCGTCGCAGTAGGTCATTGTGTCAGAGACAAAAGGAGCGGGAGGACGAAGGAGTGAGACATTTTAAACTCCCGTTTTCGAAAGCTCCTCCATTCAAGCGGAGCTAATCCACAAGAAATACCAGCTTCATCCTCTGGGATACGTCGTCGTGCGCCGGCCTAATGCCAAAAATAAGCCTGGAATCCTGTTGATTGACAAGTTCGTACTATACATTTTTATTGTTTAGACAAGTGCCCATATATCTTGCTTAAGTCACAACGTCTCAAATTGTATTTTTCCACGCGCTTCAAATCGTCCTTATTCTATGTTTGTAAAACTAGGCCTAACTATAAAAACTTATTTAAGCTGAAATCTTTCTCAATTCATGCATAATTATTTCGTACGAAACGCAATCAATTTTCAATCGTTTGTCCGTCGTAATTCGGCTCCGTTTATTCGAAATACCTCTCGACCGTTCGTTGGAAATGAGATTGAAACAAATCGCTTTCATAACCCTTTGATACGCTCGCTTGAATACATTTTACGACAGCTACGTTTCAATGAGAAATGGGCCGTTATTCGTTTCTGTCGTCCATTCTTGAATTTTGATTTTGTTTGTTGTAACTATGCAAATAAATACCAGGTATTTTATGGGTCTCATTTAGAGAGGATCTGAATTATGCAAGTCAAATTGTATTGCTTGTATCCATATTTTATACAAAGAACATGCATAATTGCACAAGTGCACGTTCAGTCTAACGTTGATTTATTTTCGAATTGCTTTTAACTAAATTGTTAGGTCGATTATAAATAGAAATAAAAGTGCATCACCAGTTTCGTGTCTCCTTTTTTTTTTTCTCAGCTAAAATCTTATACACCTACACCAAAATAAGAAATTCATATTTATTGTCCCTTTTTCTCGTTCGAGCGGGCATTTACATATTCTCTTACGCATGGTGAAATACGGCAAGCTCAGGTTTTAACCGACCGTTATAAAAGGGAATAAACAAACAGGAACGGAACGAAACGGTCGGTCAATATCGTACGTGCGTGTGTGTGTGCGTCCAGTGTGCAAGCAATAAAGAAGGAATAAACTCCTGCAGAAAGGAGCGAGCGCCTCACGAGCCGCGGCTGTTATGAACTCTCGACAAATATTATTTTTATGTTCAAATATGGAAGGATCTCCCGCGAAGCAAACACAACCATATTGTTAAGAAGGTTTATTTCGAAAATTGCATCTTTACATAAAAAATTGTTTACTTACTTTCACCACGCCACGTCTCCGTTTCTGAAAGCCTTTTAAAAGTTTTAACTTCAAGACAAAAAATTTAAACGAAATGCCCGTCCTAACTATCAAATTTAAATAAGCGATTTAATTCAGTCGATTATCCTTCGTTCTGATCCTCGCAAGTCGAGGGGGAAAAAAATTTCGCCTGCAGAACGGACCGATTTACTACAACGCTTCGGATGTGATATGGACCATTAAAAGCCAGGATAAAACGGCTAATATCCTGCGAAACGTGAGCGTGACGCGTAGTTTCTTTGAGTCCTTCGTTAGGACCCACATTATCCTGCCAGATTTTTTTCAGCATCGGCTGCGCGAAAAGGAAATGTAAACAGATACTGCAATAAACCGACGACATAACATTTGCATATGAAAAGTGATACGAGAGCCAAATTGTTCTGACATTTTTACATAATCTCTACTTCCTCAAATATGTTAAGAAAAGTATCAATTTCAATTTTATTAGAAACTTCTTTTGCAGTAAAACAATTTAAAAGTTAGTGTTTATGGAGTTTTAATACGGTCCATAGGAGAAATTATGTTAGGAACAATAAATCTGCGATTAAAATTTAGAACTTGTTCTATTTTGCAAAAAGCAAAAGTTTTGGTCGGCGATTTGGATGTAAAAAGAAACTTTTGCTTTTACTTTTGCGTCAAAAACTAAATTAAGAGTGATTACAACTTTTTTATTCATAAAAATAACAAAACGGGTAGTGGGTCGGAACGGTGAGCGGGGATTGGTCCGTCACGCCCCAACAGAGCAATCCCCGCTCACCGATCCGAGCCACTACCCCCACCGATCACTATAAATACCACAACAACAGACACACTTACTCAATCTGAACGACTAACAAGAAGCAGCAGCAACACCACCAGCGGCAGCAACCCTGAGGAAGTTCTTCTGCAATGGAGAACGAAACGTCGGTAGTCGAAGAGGTCAACGTGACGCGGTTCCAACCGGAAGCCAATTCAAACACAGTTATTTTATTGATTTTATCATTTATTTACTCCCCATGTCATTCAGCAATGCAGACGTCCTAATGACTTAATTGGGTAATAAATCGGAAAAGCACAAAATTTGAATAATCACGGGCAATTTGTATTGTTGCTACGAAAGAGCTACCTTTTATTGAGCCGAATTTAAATAAATATGCATAAGCCCTCAACATAAGCCCTGTGACATTTTATTGACGTTTACGAGACCCAAAACTGTCTCTCGCTACCGTTTGGCGTTGAAATTTCCGCCGTCGTCGTCCTGAAAAATTTATTACGCCTAATTTTCGCCCGACACAAAGGGATCGGGGAAAAGTTAATGAAGGTCCGATTTTAAAGTAATGAAAACGTCTGGCGCCAAAGGAAGTGTCCTACGGTACTCGGATTAGCAATTACTAATTAGTGCGTTTCCTGCACTTATAACTTCAAAGCGTCGGGTCGCGACGCATTAAGAGCAAGTGACAGAGTCACTCTAATCAGGGGGGCCCTAATTAGAACTCGTAGTTCTTTTTGATAACAAGAGCCTCGCCTTATTCGCTTCTCTTTGCGTTCGCTAATTTCATCGGGCGGCGACATGAAGGAAAAAAGAATAGCGGGCGTTTCATGCAATTATTTAAGTCCATTGAATCCACACGACAGAAGGTTTTTCGAGGATTCTTTGCTTTGCTCGATGATTTGAGTATTCGGACTTGTCTCATATTTAGCATAAGTTTCTTAATTATGTAATTAAGAGCGGAGATATTCAGTTCTTAATAAACTGGCTAATAGTTATTAGACGAAAAACTACCATGGAAACAATTCATAAAAAATCAGTCAACAATTCAGAGAAATCAAGTTATTCGTCGAATTAATTTAATAGAAGATGGATATCTCGACCATTAATCAAATTAAAATGTACATCATTGTGCTGTAATTATTAGACACGTTGACAAATATGTAGAAAAATATTACTTCGCAAAAAATATGCAAAGTTTTAGGATCTATGCACGGCGAAATATTTTTCACGGCTAAGCAATTTTCGAGATTTTTGTCCTTTTCTAAGCTCAAGCGAAAAGACAGATGGAGCCTTCCAGGTTCTTCAGATGGTCTTCAAATGTCTTCCCAACCACGATTATGTCGTCAAGGTATACCATGCAAGTTTTCCAAGACAATCCCCTCAAAACTGATTCCATTAGCCTTTCGAATGTTGCTGGGGCATTACACTATTCAAATTGCAACACTGTAAACTGCCAAAGACCCATACCAATACTCGATCTTCAGGTGATAATTCCACTTACCAGTATCCACTCTTCAAATCCAGTTGAGAATATCTTTGATTCGGTCTAGATATCCAAAGTATCGTCGATGCGGCGTACAAGGTAGCTGTCCTTCTGGGTGACATTATTAGCTTAGTAATGGCATCACTGTAAACTGCCAAAGACCCATACCAATACTCGATCTTCAGGTGCTAATTCCACTTACCAGTATCCACTCTTCAAATCCAGTTGAGAATATCTTTGATTCGGTCAAGATATTCAAAGTATCGTCGATGCGGCGTAAAAGGTAGCTGTCCTTCTTGGTGACATTAATAAGTTGTCAATAATCCACACAAAATCGGGTGGAACCATCTTTCTTTTCGTCAATACTACGGGTGATGTCCATGGGCTATTCGACGGCTCGAGCATTCTCCATTTCTCGGATGATTCGTTCGGCTTCATCGCGTCTTGCGATAGCCTCCTAGTGTTTTGACGTATCGATTTCTCGTTGCCTGTATTTATTTTATATTGGATCATATCAGTTCTCCCTTTAGATCCATTCTACATTTCGAAAATGTCTTGACAGCAGCAGATAAGATTCTTCACTACTGTATCCTGTTCTTGCATTAGGTTTTGGGCAGGTGACAACACAACTTTCAACAGTTTCTTTGATAAATTGTGCCTTGTCGTCTCCGTGGGGGATAGAAGATACCATCACACAGCTCCCCAAGGTTGTACCTTTCGTGATGTTGACGAGATAAGAATTCACACTCATTATACGAATTGCCACTGGTCTTCTTTGCCGTTAACAACATCTTCCCCACTACAATTCCCCTTTTGATGATCGTTGCTTGGTTTCATCAGTGCTACTTCTCCTTCCTGGAAGGCGCCATCTAAATTTGCATTTACGATTACTTCAGTTCAGCTTGGCAGCACAGTATTTTCAGCAAGAAGAACACGCGCAGCTACATCTTATCTTTGGTGCAACACTACTTGTTCATTATTGACGGTCATGGCACCACGCTGGTACTCCACAGGTAGGTACTCATGATATCCATTCCATTCCAGGAAGGCTTCATCTTCTATTTCTGCTACCAGAGGACGATGTCTAATGGCTATCTGGCCGATTGTGATGTTGACACCTCTTTCTCCATGAAAGTTGGTTGCTTTAACAGTTGCAATCCTAAGTTTCCATTTACTCAATTCGGAGCTCCTCGGTGGTCTGATGACGTCGGATCTTAAAATTGTTTTCTCGCACCCGTATCTACGAGGGTTGTCCCAAATCTAATGCACAGCGACCTCTAGCTGTTGTGCAGTGTAACGTATACAGTTGATCTTGTGTTCAGTTTGTAGCCTGAAGTGTAACGAATACGTTGGTACTCAGTGTTAGTGGTTTTAGTGAAGTGTAATGATGATGTCCGAGAGCGATAACGACTGTGATAACAAATCTTCGGCTCACATTTCCGTATTAGAGCATTTTTGCCTACAATAAGGGAATAATTGCCACCGATCGAGTTCCTATTGGCCGAAGTGTAACTGGCGTCTACTACAAAACATTCCTTGCTAATAAATTACGACTAAGAATCCGTAAAAAGCGACCAGGAATGTTGCAACGCAGCGTGGCCATATTGCATGACAATGCGTGGCCGCATATCGGAGCACAGTCGTCACTCTTTTGGAAAGATACAGATGGGAACGCCTCAATCACTCACCGTATTCACCGGATTTAAGTCCCTCAGACTTTTATTTATTTCCAAAACTCAAGAAACCGCTTCGAGGTGTTCGTTTTCTTGACTTAAATGCCCTGAATGCAAGAGTGAGTCGAAAAATCCGCGAGCTCAACAAAGATGGTGTCCTACGCGGCATTCAAGCGCTTCCACATCATTGGCAATCATGCATTCACAAGCAGGGGGATTATATTAAAGGACTTTAATGTTATATTTCATTTTAAATAAAAACTTTTTTATTTAGAGCTTACTGTGCATTAGATGTGGGACAACCCTCGTAATAGCAGCGTGTGAGGGCTGCTGTCAATACTGGCGTCTACAAAGACACTGTTAGTTATTCGCCGCAAAGATGTTTCATACATGGTTTTCTTTGGGAGCTCTCGAACACGTGTTCCTTCGCATCCATCCAAATTAGTTTTTTTGAATGATTTTTCTTTGGAAGACCTTGCCGTGGACTGCAGATGTGCCCTACCTCTTGGCAGTTCCAACATACCAGTCGTCTTTCATCCGGAAATAGTTCCTTAAAGCATCTTAGAACAACCTCGATGGATTCCTTATCATCTTCCTTCAAATTGTCTGCAGCAACACGTATTCGGTCTTGGGCCTTCGAAGTTTGTTTCGTTCACTCGTATTCCAACGCGTATGCCAACGCATCCATCGATGTTTACGGATGAATGATTGTCAAAGATCATTGAATCCATCAATAAATGCCAACGTAGTTAACTACAGTAGGAAGTCATCGGTAGCTACAGGTTATTCGAGACGTAAGTACCAAGTGAGATATGTCAGACTCATATTCTTGCAGATTTTCGCAAGGTTTTTGCAAACAGTTAATTGCGCATGATACATATGACTCAGATAGAGACTCATCTCGAGTCTCTTCACCAATTTTCAAAAGTCTTCGTGCTCATCTGATGACATTGTTTATAATGCGTCAATAGCGTCACCTCTTAAAGCTACAATTATTGACGCATTTGCTCTTGCTGCTACTTCGAATTGTGTGAATTTTTCCTTACAGCTTGAAGGAAAAATTATAACAAAGATATGTTAAAGAGGAGTAGTAGAGGTAAATTAACGAGAAAATGTGACTTGACACGTTTTTCCCGTGGACCCTTCATATGCAAACGATACATTGATATGTTATTGTAGACTTCACTTAAAAAGTGAATGATTTTTAGGTTAGTTTTGGAATTTTTCGCTGTTCATTGGCGCATTCATCAAGCATAATGTAAGTTCCTTTCAAATACTTTAAGTCATAGAACTCCAGTGTATAGAATACAATTGACATTTCTCGAGTCTTGCTTAGTTAAATTTAATGTAGTAAGTGTGTCATAAACAATGATGAAAAGTTGGTTTATGGACGTTCCATAATGATGTAAAATGCTTGTGTGCGCCTATGACGTACGGCGGCTATATTTAGTGACCAGTTTGGACGAGACACTACTGTTAGTATGACTCTCTTCTGGTTTTCTTAACCCTACGTAAGCACCGGACATGTGACATTTTTCATTGGCTGATGTCCATGGACAAGCGCCTGCCTTAATAGGAGTAGCTAAAGGGTACGTAGCTGACATCACAACGGGCTGTAAGCACCTTAAGTGTACGTTTGCCAAAATTTTAATTAACTCTTTCTCTACGCTGTTTTAATTCACAGACGGAAATAAGTAATTGATTCTTTTAATGTAATTTATTGAAAAATTGAAGAAAAAAATAATAAATAGAATGAATTTTCTTAAACGTTATTAATTTTTTGAGCACAGCATTACAAACTATAATCATAAAGTATATCTGCATAATTTTGCAAACAATAGATGAAATAAATGTCTTCAATTAAGAAATTTTCTGGTACGTATAGCCCCGTTGTATGAACGCCAATTTTGGAGTTGCGCTTTGCGCTTGTTAAATGATAGTACAGGAATGTTAATGTCTTTGAAACTTGAGCGAATTTATTCATGGACTTAGTAGCTTAGTTTCATTCTAGTTGGCACTTGAAAATAAACGTGGATGCTGCATTTTTCCATGTAGTTCTTACAATAAATGTAATTAACTCTATTAACTCTAATTACATTTTTATGTAAATGCTTGAAGACGTGTTGCTCTGTTTGAACTTTGATTGAAAATTCAGGACACATTTATGTATGTTAAGTTAAATTGTAAGCGACTCATTGATTACACACTTCTGTGACAAATTAAATTTTAATTTAATTAATTCAGCGAGAAAGAATTTTTTGTTTTATTCTGCGCTCACGAAATTAGAATAACAATAACGGAATTCCGGTTAACACTAGCGGATTTCGCGATCGAAACGGATTTGCTTGACCAAAGGGTACGCCCTCCGGGGATCTAAAACATTTAATTAAAGCCCCGTTACGTCTCGCAAGTGGCCCATTACTTGCAATTGGAAGTGACAAAATGATTTTATTGAGCGCGATTTGGGGCGAAGGGAGCTTAACTCGTTTACTTCCGAATTTGCTCGCCGTCTACTGAGGGGGCAATGGATTGATTATCCGTAATTAATTTTTCCTTAATATCCCGACTCTATTTACGGATTAATTAAACGGTTAATAAAATTTCGGTCGTGTTACGTTTTAAGTAAAGAGCAACTTCACGTCGTCTTATTTTGCCCTGTAAGGGATTATAATTAACTTTGCAGATTAAGTATTTGCTTTCCGGAGATCACAGGGAACTTTGAAATAATTTTACGTAATTAACATAGTTACTCTCGTTCGGAATTTGTTAATTTAGACCGACATTCTCTCCAGGATATTTAAACATGTGCAAGCATTAAAGCAGAATTTTATTCGAACAATGCATCACTTAGTACTCGGATAAAAATCAACTTGAAAAGTGATCAACAATCAACTGTGTGGGAAATTATTGAAAGAGGAAAAATTGTGCCAGGCACATTGGGAATGTATCTACATGGTGACGGGGCTTTACACAATTACTGCATTAATAACATACAAACGTTGCCTAATTTGCGGTATATTAGCATACAAATGAAACAATTCCCCTGGCGAACCGATTAGGAAAACGATTTCGCCTGCACGTATGATTGGAACTTGGTGTGTTCAGATTAAAAAAAAAAACTCTTTTTCATGCAAATTTCTAGTTTTCGCGTTACCGTAACAAAATTAAAGGTCTGAAAAAATTTATGAGTAGCAGAACACCTTTAAATGGAAACAAAATTATATACTAAACTATTTAAGTATTTGTATGAAAAAGAAAAATACTTTTTATTCATGTTATTTATTATTGATTTTTGTTGCCTCTTTTCTTGAGTACTATTTTAGGTTTTGTTGAATGACATAAGTTTAATAACACTCCGTATATCCTGTTAGCTGCAGACATTTCGAAATTGTTCTCAAATAAGAACGATTCTTATCTCTCATCGACCACCTCATCTGCTTTATTAATTAAACTGTGACTTAAAATCTGTGAAAATCAATGAATTAGGCACTATTTTGTAGCCCTTTTAACACATTTTTTACAAACTTTAACACACACGTTTTGTTTGATGTTTCTCAATTTGTTGCTCATAGAATCATCTCACCGCCAGTATATATCTACGTACAAGAACAAAGCAATACATCAAACATTATTCAAGGGCTCGTTTATATATAAGGGCGTTAGTAATACAAGTTGTTGTTGAAATTACCTTATATGTATATGATATGTAAACTAAGACACGGCTGACGGCGTGTTTAAGCTTAGAGAGCTAGTTATCAGTAACTGAAGTGTATAAACCGAATTAAAAACACGTATTTCACACTAAACTGAACCGTCAGGTTGTTACGCCTGCGATTAGTAAAAGAATAATGTAAGAAAAGGTACTTAAAAAGAATCAGTAAATATCACTTACACTTTACATATACATACATCAATTCAGCTTCTCTGTAGCTAATTACAATAAGCAGGGTTTACACAAATCCTACCTTCCACATTCGAAACTATAAATTCTACCTTTTGCAAACCACAACGGGGGTTTACTATAGCTATTGGAAAACGACATTTGCTAAGGTACTTTATTTTAATTGTACAATTTCTTTTAATTAAAACAGTGTTTTTATTTCTGATTCGAAAAGCGTTCTTGTCTTCACGTGTCTTCTTACACATACATAAAACATTGTGTCTCCGACGTTACAAACTTATAGTAACGACGAGATGGAACTGAGAAACAATTAGTTTCCATTTTTCGGAAGATAAAGAGCAATAATATATATCTCCAGCAGGATTTGTGATAAACGAAAGAACTTACACAAACCTTTTTTCGTCATTAATTTCAAACACCTACGCAGCTCCAGGTGATAGCATGCAATCAACGAAAGTATTTCTTTGGAGTTATGTGGTACACATATAGAGCTTCGTTGCACGTATCTCTTAGTCAAAGTGTACACAGTTTTAGTCTAATGGTATTTCGATTTTGTATAATATTTTAAATGAATAATAGTTATGAATTTTCGTCACATTCCCGACTAGAAATTATGGTGAAAAATGCGGCAGCACTTCTGAAGATATATGAAAGAACTTAAAAAGGGTCTCCAGCTACTAATTTGGAAACACCAACGCTGTACAGGGACTCCCACGCAGCCCTGGCAAATCATGTTTCACAAAACAGAAATTTCCGCTTGCACAAGTTGAAATTCGTTAAAATAAATTATCCGACGTCCTTCAGATCTACAGAAGAAATTAAAAATCCGAAATTTTTCACCCCCCTCCCTCTCATACCACAGGATTACCGCCTAATTTAATGAAACCCTATTTTACCCACCGGAGTTTTCCGGACTTTTTACATTCTGCTTTGCATCGCAGATACAAACAAGATTTTTTTCCCCGGCACCGCCGGATAATCCCGTGCGGAATCTCGAAGTTATACGTACGATATAATGTTTAAACTTTCGCGATTGTAGTTCGGAGGCACAAAGGAGGCACAACGCTGACGTATATGTTCCGCATATTCTTCCACTCTACAGGTTTCAATTCATAATAAATTATGTACGGCTGACGGGATCGCTTCAAAGCTTTGAAGTTAACGCCAGAACTTGAAGAAATTTGCATTTTGTTAACTTGTCAAACGAGCATATTAAACGTCCCCACGACATTACTTCGAAATATATATATATACATACACCGAATATTTGTGGATTGACGCCAGTCAATAAATTTATTTATATAATCAAGGGTCTCTTTATTTACCACCGATTTACCTGAATAAACAAATACTTGGCAGACAGAAGAACTCTTTAAACAATTAACAGTAAGTTTTAAATAATATTCTATTTCACGCTTTAGAAATCATTGTTGTAGCTTGTAGCATTCAGAAGATTATATCATTACATTACTATCATACACTTAAATGGAACGCTAATTAAAACTTATAATTTATTTAGGACGCTGCCTGTTATACTGGACGCTGCTAATTGCAATTAGATCGATAGAACACTTCAATTAATGACCCTAGTGTCAGGTTGCAACATCGAATCTAAAAGCAAATGAATTTTTAATCGCATTATTCTGAAAAATGCCACTGATGAAAATCTTTACGCTCATGTAACAGTTCAGTACTAGTACGGAAACCTAATCCTGCAAGTCATAATTTACACTTCGAAGGGCTCAGGGGTCCATAATTAATGGTCGCGGTGTGACACTCACTCACGTGCAATCACATGACATTAAAGAGCTAGCAAACCCATGAATATATGTATGCGCATGTGAGCAATCCCGATGTAATTCTTTTTTTCGATTTCGTTCCCTTCCTTCAGCTTTGAAAATTTTCCTAGAAGGACGAAGCTCTTCGTAATCATCCGTTAATTATTTCCGCCTGGCCGACCAGCTTAAAGTTTGTGCCAAGAAGACTAATGGCTGGCCCTATACTCGCGTCTCATTTTCCAGAAAGAAATTAAAAGCGTCGCGGATTCTTTTTTAATAACACGTTTAAAACGGAAAAATGGCGGAGTTTGCCCGAAGTTTTTCAATTAACATTTGAAAAAAGAAAAACGGTCTGCGACAATTAGGATATTATTCTCGCCTTCAATGAAATAGCTATAATAAAGAAGTTTTATGTAATTAGGGAGTGGAATTATATTTCAAATATACATAGCATTTTACAAGAACACTCTCCTCATCATCATCAATATTAATGATAATAATGTAAAGTCGAAAACATGAGAAAAGGTATAACAACTGTAAACTTATTTAAAATTTTGAATAATTGCTTTATTGGATTGATTTTAAAAATTCTGTAAAGTTTTTTTTGGCAAATTTCCTAGGTTATAAATATACAAACTGAAATGAAACAATAACAATTTTTAAACAGACACAAGTAGAAATAGTTAATTCATTAATATCGTGCTTAATGGATAATGGAGTTGCATACAAACACCTCTGTAATTACACTAGGGCCCGGTATCATAAAAGCAAGTTAACTTTAACTCCCAGTTTATTGCCATAACAACAATTACGAACACAATTGTTACTATGAAAATAAACCGATAGTTAAAGCTAACTTTAACCTTCAGTTTATTGTCATAGAAACAATTGTGTTCATAATTGTTGCTATGGGAATAAACTGATAGTTAAAGTTAACTTGTGATTGAAAAACTGGCCCTAAGTATATTTTTACTTGTCCTTTCTTGCCTTAGTTTTCAATTAGTTACGAGACATATCCAAAGAAAAATTAGAAATTTGAAACTATGAAACAATACAAAGTTTACGTCGTACTAATAAATATTTAACTTTAAAAAGTAATTATAATGAATGGTATACTAAGCTATATAGTATGAGCGTAAACATTGATTATAAACATTTTGAATTTCCCGCCATTTCAATTGTTTTTTGTAAAGTTGGTAATATCCAAAAGCGCACAGTAGACAAATATGTATGTATAACGAAATCAATGTTTGCAGTGAATGTAATGATGTTTCAAATGTGTAAAATTAATTATTTTCATTAAAAACATTAACACGAAGACCACGCATAAAGAACAAAAATCACTAGGTAAAGACGCGGGAAATTCAAATTGTCTTAAATTAAACAATAAAGATTTAAAAAATTAATTTTGTTTGATGTCTATTTATTTCCTAATTGTCATAATTTGAATTTGAAAAATTTAATTTTTTGGTTTTTTTTTAAAGCAAAACTGGAACAAATTTTTTAAGTCATTTAAATTAGCTCTTCTTCATTTAATAATTTAGAAAATGAATACGAAATATTAAAATTTTTAGCAGAATGATTGGTACAAAATAATTTTTTCTTTCATTTTAAAATGTAAATACAGTAGAACCCCGATTATCCATGCGCAGATTATACATGCGGCGTATTATTCGTGCAAGCAAAAAAATAATCATTCATGTCGCGGATTATCCGTGCCGAGACGGTAACATACTGAGTGAATCCCCTACACTCTTTGGTGAATCCTGTTTGTAATACGTTGGTAATGTTTTCGTACAGAGTTCGAATCATACAGCGTACGTATCAATTTCTTCTGTATCTGACAAATTTTTTGGTCAATTCAAACTAACTTTTCTTTTTTTATTATTTTTCACATTTTTTATATGACAGGTCTTTCTTCGAAAAACGCTAAAATCTGTTTTTAAAATTATTATGGCGTAAGTTCCACATTTTCATATTAAGTTGACAATACAAATTTTAATACTTTCAAAATTTTCCAAACTATGACAGAGAAAGCTTTCGATGATAGGAAAGAAATTCAACAATTGTAGGTATTTTAATTGGGAATTTCTAAAATAAGCAGTAACCATTATCTAATAGAAGTGACAATAAGAGTCAAACAGGAAAGCAAGGAAATAATCAAAGAAGTAAAAAACAAAAAGAAGTAATAAAAACATATAAACTGTTACAAAAGGCGACAGCTATGGAATATAAAGAAAAAGTAGAAACAAGAGCAAGAAACCCAATAACTACATGGAAGTCAAAAAATTTAAAACAAAAGTGGCAACAATTTAAAGAAATATTATTGGAATCTGCAAAAGAAACATGCGGAATAACAGTCGTAGGCGGAAACAGAAAACAAACGAAGTGGTGTACCCCGGAGATTAAAAGCCAGTTAAAGATAAAGAAGAATTTATGGAAAAACGACTTAAGACTGAAAACAGGCGAAAGCCACCAAAAGTATAAAGAACAGCGAGCAAAAGTAAAAGACATGATAAAGCGAGCCAAAGCAAAATCCTGAGAAGAATTCGGAAGGAAAATGGAGGAAGACAGTAGAGGTAGTCAGAAATTATTTTATAGAAGACTTCAGAACCTGAGAAAAGATAAGATACGACCCAAAACACATGAAGGGAAAAAAACGATGAAATATTAACAAATGTATGTAAGGATGTAATGGAAAGATGGAGAGAATACTTCCAAGAACTGCTAGACACTAAACAGAAAGGAAATGTAGTGAACACGGAAACCGTGGAAAATTCTAATGAAGAAGAGGAAAACGTACAAATAACGATGGAAAAGGTAAAGGAAGTTATTGCAAAGATCAAAAGAGGAAAGTCGGGAGGACACGACAGGTTAACACCAGAAATGATAATAAACTTGGGAAGACAAGGAAGAGTATTACTACTAGAGGTCTTTAACAAAGCATGGACTACAGCACAAGTCCCAGACGACTGGATAATGCTCATACACAAAAAAGGAAACACGAGAAATTGTTCAAACTGCAGAGGTATTACATTGTTAAGCATTGTCTCCAAAATGTATGAAACCCTATTAAAAAAAAGGCTAAGACAAATAGTTGAACGACAGATAGACGAGTCTCAGTGCGGCTTTAGGAAGGGGCACAGCATACAAGATCACATCTTTGTAATTAAACAAATAATAAAGAAGACAAGGATTAAAGGTACCGAAGTATATATGGCTTTTATTGACATAAAAATGGCGTTTGACAGAGTGCCGCATCAATTACTATGGAATAGTTTAGCAGAGAGAGGTGTCTTCTTCACATTAAGGCAAAGAATAAAGAGTATGTATGACAAGAATAGCTGTTATGTCAGGAAAAACAATTTGGAATCCCGGAAATTTGAAATAAAGGATAGAAGGCATATTGAGTCCTCTACTGTTTATAATAATTATGGACGACGTAATAAAGGCCACTAGAAAAAAGATAAAAAGGATACAATAAACTAAAACCAATAGAGTTGTCAGAGTGTGCATTTGCAGACGATCAGTGCACCAAGTGGAAAAGACCTAAGAAGCAATACTGCAGTATGGATGAAAGAATTAACGAAGAGGAAGATGAAAGTAAATACAGCGAATTCTAAGGTATTAGTAATAGGTAGAGAAAACAAACAAATAAAGCTAGAAATAAATCAAGAAAAAATTGAGCAAGTAAACTTATTTAGATACCTGGGAGTAAATATACACAGAGATGGGAAGAAAGACACAGAAATAAGCGACATAATTAATAATGCAGTACGATTGTACCATTCGTTGTCTAGAACGTTTTTAGGAAAGAAAGAAATCAGTAGAAAAACAAAAATGACTGTATATAAAACTGTGCATAGACCGATATTGACCTACGGATCTGAAAGCTGGGTACTGTCCAACACGCAGAGTAGTAGGATACAAGCAATGGAAATGAGGTACCTGAAGAGAGTAAAGGGAGTAACAAGAAGAGATCGTATAAGAAATGAGTCAATAAGAGAAGAGCTGGAAGTTGAGCCAATCTGGGTTAGAATTGAAGAACAGAAACTGAAATGGTTCGGACACTTAACAAGAATGGAAGATAGTAGACCAACGAAAAACATATGGGAAGCGAAAGTGAGCACCCGAAGATTGAGAAGAAGACCTAGGAAGAGTTGAAATAGCGATATGGTAACAATTTTGGAAAAGAGAGGAAAAACATGGGAAGAAGCGAAGAAGTTGGGAAAAAGCAAAAAACAGTGGGCAAAGTTTGTCTATGAAGAAAGATTGGCACAAATTAATGCTGCCTTACACCTACGGGTATTAAGGTTTTTGATTATATATGTACATATATATATTTCTAAAATAAACAAATTTTCAAATCTAACATTAAATATTACAATAATTTTTTTCTATAGCGAACGTTAAAATGTGCTTTATCCAACTCAAAACAGTCAATAAAACGGAATTTTAACAGCAAGGCTAGATAAAGTAACAATTTTCGTATTAACCATAGCAACAACCCACACAATTCTTTTAAATGCTGTTTTTCGAAAATTTAAAAATGCATTCTTTTTTAACCTTTTAATATGCTTGCATTAATTCTTAATATTTTATTAAAATTCCGTTTTCTAACGAGTTTCGTGATTTTTTTAAATTTTTAAATTAGAGGAAAATACAATTTCTTATATAGAGCGTTCATAAATGGCTGAAACCTTTTTGAATCAAACGCGTAGTCGTGTTAATAATCTTCATCTTATAACGTTGATATTTCTATCGCACGTCCCGGTACCGTGCTGTCGTCTAGGTTGTAATTATCATATTTTCGATAATAACATTTATAGAATTAAAGAATTATTTCTATTCAAAATATTAAAATAAAACCTAGCGTAAAAGAATTGCTTCATAAAAATTATGGACTTTTAAACATTTTTTTTAAATAAATTGCCTTAACAATATCTTCATTGCATCTGTAAATTTTTCCTTGTACCCCTATGGTAAAGAAAGTACAGTATTTTGTACCAAATTTTTAAAAATAAGCCACACAGAGGGAAATTCAATTGGCCTTTCAATCATATTTGAACGTATTAGAATAATAATTACTTCAACTTACTAAATGAAAAAGAGAACATAAAATGTATTCTTATTGACAACCCTCAACAATGACAACAATACCTCTTAATAATTTTAAATTTTTTAAACGAACTTTACTATTACAGATAACATTTAAAAATAGGTGTTTACCGATAGTCTTCATTTTTTAATTTTTAATTTTAAACAGCCGTATAAAGGTAACTAACAGGCTAAAAAATTAGTTAAATTTATTTTACTTGAAATTTCGTAATGAAATCTGCAATTTATGTTGTAACTGAAAATAGTGCTGCCACCTACAGAGAATCAGTCAAGTTTCCTCTTGGTGGCTTGACCAACTTCTTAACAGTTTTCTTTATTAAGACCATAAAGTACAATTAAATAAATCTATCATCGTTTTACAGGTAACTTTCTACTGTAAAAAAGCTATGAGCCTGAAACATATGAATTTGAAAAGCCCTAAATGAAATAATTGTGACACCTCCAAGGAACATATGTTCAAACCTGAACCAGAAGCAGACAATTAAAGAGAGATGTCGTCACGGTGAAATATTTATTGAATGAATCCACATGACGTAACGCGATGACCTTGTGTATGTTTGTAAACAGAATACACGTTGGTGTGCTCTATGTGTTGTGTTTTAAATTTGCAGGTTGAGAATTTTTCTTTAAAGTGAACAGTTCGTGCGGCGAAAGCGAAAACGAAAGCCAAATCACGATGATGGAATATCAGGAGATGCATGTCATCGACGAAAACAACATAACTGTAAGTGCACTCGTCCTTGCGATGCGATTTTGTTTTAGTCCTGTTGATTTGCTGGTTAACGATTGGCGGTGACACGCGTTCATTTTTTCTTGCGATTTATCTCTGTGTAAGCTAGAATTGGTGTCGTTGCTTGTTTATCACGAAGCAATTTCTTGTTGTTCTGTATTGTTCTCAATTGAGGCACATTTGGGTGCTTCATACTTTCGGACGCATGCGCACTACACTGTCATTAGATTTTTCGAATGTAAAGGACTCTTTAACGCCAAGTTCTACGAAACAGTGCTTGCTAATGCTTACAATCGAAAATTGTTCCACACAGCTATTGTCAGCAAGTACACATAATTGTCTTGAGTCAATTTAAAGTAAACAAAAAAACGGTGATTTAAAAGAATTATTCTAGCATGCGATAAAAATAGTGTTATGTGATAAATTGTTTTGCGTTTTTAATGTGAAGATTAGAACGAGTACAAAATAATTTATTTGACCACATGTAAACCGTAGGCTAAATAATTTTCAAATTGGAACAATTCTTGAAAATTCTGAAATTCAAATTCTTTGGGACGTGCTATAGTCGATAGTTTTATTTAATATTTGCTAGTTAATGCAATAGTTTTTATTTTCTCGTATGTATCATCAAGAGAAACTTTTTGCATCCATATACAGGGCGCCCATTTTAAATTGTGACTCCTGAATATTTTAGGATAGGCAACCCGTCAAACAAGTCAGAAATAACTTCGTGTTTTCATAAGTGTACTAAAAGCACGGAAGTATAGTGTGTTGCCTATTATCTAATTTTAAGGGGTCACGATTTAAAATGGGCCCCTGCACAAAGTTTTTTTTTTAATTAGACAACAAACTTTCTACAAAGCAGAAGAATTAATAAAGGCTCAAACTTGAAGCCTAGTTTATATTTAAAAAAATCATAAACTTGAGCGTGCACGGATAAGTTTAGGACTTTTTAAAGATAAACTAGAAACACAACAATGTTGTGTAAAAGGCATTAGAAATTAATATCCTGAAGAAATTTACTAAGAATTTTCACGTCAAATACCCAACCCTAATATTTTTAATGCCAGACCGTTTCTTAATTTGCACAAGCTCAAGTTTATGATTTTTTTAAAGATAAACTAGAAGGGGTTACATGGCAATTTTTTTATATGTTGTGTAAAAATCATTGAAAATTAATATCTTGCAGAAATTTCCTAAGACTTTTCACGTCTACTGTTCATAGAAGTGCTATTTTTGTAGCAACAGTTTACGTCTAATTTGAATAAATTGTGTATTTATTTTAATATAATTTTTGGTAAAACATCATAAAAGACTTTACTTTTGTATTAATGTGACGAAATAATTGCTCAAATATATGGATTAATCTCAATATGTCATTTACGCCCTTATCGTCCCGTGATAAAGTTTACGATTTTTATTGCTGGAAATCTATTGCTAACTTCACACCGGTAACGGTAATTCATATTTATTGAATGGAATGGCACGTGTTTACCGTTATTAGAAGTGCAATCTAATTCTGTTTTCAATGATATAAGATTGTCCATATCTATCGTTTATATTTTTTTCAATATTTATGTTTTTCTTAACACTTAAAAGTGTGACTTTAGGGCCTATGACGAAGAGTAGTTAATTTATACAAGAGAAGTCACTTGAACAAGAAAGTGCAAATTAAAAAAGAGAAAACATTTATGGCAATTTAAATGTCCTTTCGTATGCTATCGAGTATCTCGATCTTACCCCGTGCCAACGCTGGGTTGTTGATTTCCCCTGTATTTCACCTAAGCCAATTTAAAGGGACAACTGTTTCAAGGTCATAGAAACCACTCGGCAAGCCGACACGGATTGTCTCCTCGTGAATAAGTTATCTACTCTTTGCCTATGACCACTAACGTAAGGCGAGAATTAATTCCATAGATAAAAACAAAAGAGAATTGAAACAACTAACAATAAAATAAATTAGACGAACAGATATCGACGATTCTTGTCTGATAGAGAGTGATTGAAAAAAAAAGTGAACGAAAATAATACTATACATGAAGCAGATATAGAAATTTAATTAGAACGGAAAAAGAATGTCGACTATCCTACGCAGGAGTGTTAAAAACAATTATCCTGTTTCATTTAGTCTCCTCTCAGGTCACATTTATTATTGACACTTTTCAAGTTTCTTTTCTGCCAGTCGTTCCACCTCATTGTTTTTTATTTGAATTTTCGTTTCTTTTTATTTAATAGAACTGTTTTTTAGTAGCAGGAATTTCGTGCAGTTTCTTTTTTCTGTATTTAGTTCCAAAGAGTAGTCGATTTTCTTTTACTTTTATATCGCCTTAATATTTCCACACATTTGTTTCGTTTTCTTTTCATGGACGATTTCCTTTTTCATTGTTTTTTTTTACCAAATTTAGTTCTAACGCTCTTTTTTCCTTTGTTTTACACATTAAAGAAAAGTATTTCCAGATCATTCAAAGACTATCCAAGGGCCTTTTAACTCTGTTATAGGGTTTTTCATTGACTGCACTCAGAGTATCCTCATCTCGTGTTATTACATAACCTTATGTAAACAGGACGTAAATACTTCGAGTGCAGCCAGTGCAGGTGAATCGAAAACGCTGTTAGTTTTGTTTAAAATTCAACTCCCAGCGATTGTCTATTTATATCGAAACAACTCAATATGGATCAGCACGTTTTTTTAATGAATAATTAATCTCCATGTGGAGGAGCAACTGCATTGTCAGACAATGAGCAGCACGACAGATTAAACTTTCAACACAAGCGAGCAGCTATACATAGTTAATTTTGCAGAACAAGAATTTAATTGCCGTCAAAATAACTTGATCCCACGACTTGACACCTGATATTTCAAGGGGGTTCGGTTCCGTGGATGATTGAAGTGGTTCCATGGAGACATGCGGTGCGATCGAATTGACGACGGGGAAAAAATTGCACGAATTCATTTACGTCGTATTTCGTTCAAAGCCTGTCGGTTGGAACGTTCTTGTTGATCGTCAGGCCGCATGAATATTTATGCGAAATCGATTTGAATTTGCATAGGTTTGTGTAACTTGCCACTGGGTGCGGTGAAATTTACAGCGCAATTGATGGTGATAAATTATTCCTTTGTGGTAAGTCGCTGATTCCTTCTATGTGTGCGTGTATTTAGTTTTTAAATAGAAACAAGTCCTTTAAAAAGAAGATAACACTGCAAGAATTGGCCAAGAACGGAAATTTATACGCCCTTTGTCTGCACCTTATTTGTTTGAGGACATCCTGTGCCCTCAGCCCTGGGCAAAGCCAAAAAAACAAACAAACCAATACACTCACTATTGGGTAGGAGCTTTTTACAGTTATTTCGGCTTATGTTATTATCATAAAGCTTGGATCGCATCCTTGCTCTACGACATTCCTGCACAAATAAATAGTGTGAAATATTGACATATAAATATATCTGAAATGGGATAGTTTTCTAATAACATATTTCTTGGTTGATTGCGCCTTTGGCCTATAATGAGTAATATATGGAAACATAAATTTAATTTCGAAATGAAACTTAACCTAAACAATAATCGAAGATTAATTTGTATGGTCGAACACATCTGTTGCATTGAAAAATCTTAACATCTAAATAAATTGATTTAATAACTACGATAGCATAACTAAGCTCGCACTGCAGTGGCGTCTTGTTGGTTTCACAACATAATTGAGAAGAAGAAATTTCATTTGAAAATTGAAGTAGTGACAAGGTTAGCATAGAGTAACAATAAAAATTAAAAAATAAATTCGGCAATCCCTATTTTGCGACACCCTTGACCTTATTAATTTCCAAACAAACCGAACCTATGAAACTGTGCTCATGAACAAAAAAATTAAATAAAAGGATATTCAAGCGATAATCGATATAAGGAAAAAATTCGCAGTGAATTCGCCTAGCAAGAAACCACACGACAGTTTTTTTTTTTAAATACATATATACTTTAAATTTTCTTTTGAAAATAGCGACAGCAGACTGCGACGTACGACGCGAAAATACATCGATAAATAAACAGGCGGATAAGATAACGCGATACGAAGAGCACCACAATTTACAAATTACTATGACGTTGCGAATTCGTAATGTGTTATTTTTAGCGCGGTCCGTTGTAAACAGATTTTAGAGTTTCGAAAAATTAACATTGTTTAGGATCAAGAGTACAGACTTTTCGTTTTATGTTCCTTAAAACGGAGACGAACCTGTTCTTTACTTATCTAATTTCTTTAATTCCTTAGGAATTAAATAAGCAAATATTTTTGTATAAGGGCAATGATTTTGAAAAGTAGATACTACTGTTAAGTAAAGCCACTCAAATTTTTCTGTTTGTTTATAAGCATAGTTTTCTAAGGTGAGGAGCCTAGGCTCTATGTATGAGTATGAGTGAATGTAAAACAAAAACAAATTCTCGCATACAGGAAAAGGTTCAAGTTCAACCATTAGCTTCCGAACAGGCAATTACCGTTAAAGTTTCACGATTGCGTGTTCATAATCGTCCAATCGATCGCACTGCATTTGAGATATTCGTTCGTGTTGTTGCGGTGGGTGGCAAAACACTCAACTGCGACGCTACTGCCGGAAAAATCGAAAATGTAATTAGCAAATTAATTAATTTAGCTTGAGCTTTCAACGATACGCTCGAATGAGTTCTGATTGTAAGTTCCGTTTAATTCTGGTATTTTTGATCACTTTGACTTCGCATACCTTATGTAGGTTCACATGAGTACACGACATTACCTTTAGTGCGATTGTACATACCTTAGCCTATAATATGAAAAAAAAAGTTACTTAACCATTTAAATTGACATCCAAGTGACTATTACGGCTAATTATTTTTTGAATGTTCTACTTTTTTGACACTGGGCCAAAAATGAACTCATCGTTTTCTAATGTGTCAATGAACCTATTGGGGTTTTCCATCACCCCTAAATTTTGTATGTAATGATTCTTTCTGAATAGTTATATAAATTCCGTAAGCATTAATTTAATGGGCCCTTGTTAATGGAGAACTGTAAGAGTCGAAACTTCCACGAAAGGAATGAAAAACTTAAAAACAATTCCAAGAATGTGAAGAAGAAGAAGTCTAATAGTCAAAAAGTCGTTCTTCCAAACGATAAATGATCAAAGGACTAAGGCAAGAAAGGGAAAACAAAAGCAGAATTGGAGTAATTGTTGAGCAAAAAAGAATAGCGTTTGCGAAAAAGAACAAACAACAGGTGGAGTTGGAGGATGAATTGAGAAGGTGTAAAGAAAACAAACATTAAATATGTTGTTTAAATATTTTTGAGAATTGTGTGAAACAAATAACAAAGGGAGTACACTTACGCGTGCGCTTAATCTAAACTGGAAAGAGTCTTAAGCTAAGGCCCGATTTTATAAAATGGGTATAACACTATTCGTTGAATAATGTGACGTAGATATGGAAAAATGTTAAAGGATATTCGACGAATAGTTATTATTCCACGAATTCCACAACTGTAAAACAGGGCCTAAGGAAAAATTACAGATACCCAAAAGTACACTGAAACGCAAGGGAAAGGAAATATAAACCCAAACACGGAGAGGACGAGAAGGCGGAAAAAGTAAAGTGCAAGAAAGCAAGGGATAGAAAGAATAAGAGGGCGAGGCCAAGAAAAGTGACCAAAGAGAAAACACGAAGTTCGAGCGGCAGAGGAAGCAAGAGAAAGAGATAACTTCTTCGCGCAAGCCTTCAACACCGAATAGAAACGAACTACAGAAGTCCAAACCTGAATCGAAGAACAAGAAGAAATCAAAATAAACTCCAGAAGGAGAAGAGTAAAAAATTGTCCCAAAAATGCGAACAATCGTCCCAGGGTGAAGGTAAAATAGGTAAAGAAAACAGAGTAAGAAAGAAAATGAGATTAATAATTTAAAAAAACTTTAGGCACCGAAATCCCCACTGAGCAAGAATGAGGGAAAATAAAAACAGGAAGGAGAACAAAAAATCGAAAAAGGAAAAGTGAAGATGAAAAGACAAAAAGGAAAAACAAGTGATGAAAAAACATTCACGGATAAAATGAAGTTGGAAAGAAGTGAAAGAGATTAGAGAAGAAATCGTCCCGAAAAAGCGAGAAGTCATCTAATGGTAAAAATAAAAAGCAAGCAGGTAATCAAGTATTAAGAAAAGTAAGAAAGCAGAGAAGCCGAAAAAACTAAACAAAGAAGACAAATTAGAGTTGGAGAGGCAGAGGTAACAACCGGAGGAAATAGAAAAGGAAAAACCACACCTACATCGAAGGCCAAAGAAAAGAAATCAGAGAATGTTGAAGAATGCGAACGTACAATGATAAACTAGACAAAGAGAAAAAGAGCAAACATAAAAATCTACTTTTTTATTTCCATTGGTGAGGGTTTTGATTCCAGTAATTCTAGAAAACCCGAGAGGAAAACAAGATACTTTAGAATAAAAAAAATCGTATCAAAATTTAAAAAAAATGAAAAAATAATCATTGGAAAACAGATGGTAAAAGACTGAAATCCGGGAAACAATCAATAGCAAGAAGAAAAGAAAAGAAAAAATCAAGTGTTAAGAAGAATAAGGCAAAGAAACCCAAACAGCTGAGTAAGGACAAAAGGAAGAGATGTGGAGGTAACAGCCGAGGAGATAGACAAGAAAATCCTACACCTACACTGATGAATACAAAGAAAATAAAGGAAGTAGAACAACAAGAAATCTGAGATACATAAAAAATCGTCTAATCAAAGGATGAAAGTTAAATAAACAAAAAAGATAAGAACAAGGGAAAAGTGATAAAGAGAGGAAGAAATGAAAGTCAACAAGGTCAATAAAAAAAAAGGATTACAACAACCAAACGAAAATTCGAAAAATTTTGTCTCAAAAAATTCACCAAGGGGAAGAAGTGACAAATAGGATAAGAGAAAGACAACTTGCGGAAATAGACACTGGATGGAAACTGGTTCAGGCGTACCAGTTCCATCGCCTGGGAAGGTAATGGTTACTGTTTTCTGGGATGCACATAGTGTAGTACTCATAGACTATCTTGAGAAAGAGAGAACCATCACGACCACATTTGGTGAAGAGAAAAGTGCTTTACCAATCATCATTAGTTGCTCAAGCAAAACTGCATGATCTACGTTACGAATTGCTCCAATAGGCCCCTTACTCACCCGACGTAGCCCCTAATGACTTCTTCTTGTTCCCCAATTGAAGAAAGTGACTGTCTGGAAAGAAATTTGGCTATATTTGACACCTAGTGACTTCTTCTTGTTCCCAATTGAAGAAAGTGGCTGTCTGGAAAGAGATTTGGCTAGATTTTACCACTAATGACTTCTTCTTGTTCCCCAATTGAAGAAAGTGGCTGTCTGGAAAAAGATTCGGCTCAAACGAGGAGGTAATGTCTGAAACTGATGCCTATTTTGAAGACCTCGACCTACCTTGCTATACGAAGGGTATAGAAGCAGACTTGAGCACTACTGGACTACGTGTGTAGAGTTGGAAGGGGACTATGTTAAAGAATAAATACTTTGTTTGGAAATAAAACTGTGTTTTCTTGGTCAATGTGGGAACTCTCGTGGATTGCGTTGGAGACGATTAAATTTATGTCATTGTCATTGCCCATGCATTCATGAAATTTCATGGTAGGTACTACGCAATAACAATAACTGTTTCTAGTTTTTTGGCCGCAATCTCAATGGTGTACCTACATTAAAATTTCAAAATCAAAATGGCTAGTTACTCCCCCTCACTGCAAATGTCATTGGAGATATTTAGGGTGGAGACATTTTCAAATGTGTGGCACTGTATTAGTGTGAAAGATGCGATTTGTTTTGCTCCTCTTTAAATAGTAGTATGTGTACAGAACTTATGTATGACCAAATCAGAATGAAAATAGAAGCAGAACAGTTATCCAAACATTTCTCACGACATAAATAAGCATGATTGATATAGCCGTCATAAAAGTAACGTAAACCGCGCTTTCCGTTAGAGTTAACGCAATAGGTGGCAACGGCAGATGCATCCATTCACATTGTATCGGCATACAGCCGGTTTGGAAGCGGCGATCGTCCCATTGCACCTCGGAATATACGCGTCCATATCGACTGCTTCAGCTCCACGGTTTACACAGCGGAGAACAGTTTAACTGCGCAATATCCTTCCTGGTGCTGAGCGGTCACGTCGTATACGCGCTCGGTTCCATCCAGCCATTGCAACTTTGTCTATTGCGCTGCGTATATCGGTGAGACATTTCACTTTTCTAACTATTTATAGCGTTTAAATTGCTATTTATATATAAAGGTTTGTTTGATGCACGGCTTACGGTTTGGTAATTGTATGCATGTTAGGCTAAAGCTGACAACCGGTGTTTATAACCACCACCGGTTCCTTTTTATGTTAAGGCCTGGCTAAGGTCAGTATTTTGCCGGCAAAAATCGGCGTAATAATCGCATAGATACGGAAGGCAAAATAAGGACTTTTCTGGAGAATGTTCATTCATATTAATGTAGTGTACAGAGCAGTTTTGCTCTAGCCGCCTAATTTAACCGGTAAATACAAGGATTACGCTTACTTATACGCCATACAGTCTCGCTTTTGGAAGCGTCGAAACCTACATACTACAAACACAAGTCTGCGCGCTAGTGTAATTAATAATTATGATTTGGGTACTGCGTAACACGTAAATTTGCGACCTCGTTGTGGCTGACAATTAGTTTGTCTTTTTTTAAATAATTTTCTTGAGTGTAGAATTCTTTTTTTATTCGCCGGCGATAATTTTTGTGTACTTTACGTTATGTGTTGTGGGGCGGAGCGGTTTTGCAATAAAACTGCGTAACAAAACCGACGACCTTGGCATTGGTTTGTTTGTATATTTATGGATAATATTTTTGGAATTGTAAATGCCCGTCGTGTTCGCGCCAGCTCGTCTACCCTGCCTCCGACCGCAAAAATTCTTGTTTGCTTCGTGTAATTGCCGTTTTGCGCCGTTACGCAATTTGCGTTTCAAGCCGGCGAGCTTTCTGCGTGGCTTCTATTTACAAAAACTGCGTTGCAACTCGAAGCGGCAACCTTGACGTGGATTTGTAAGTCGTTACCTTTTGCGGTTCAGATTTATGTTTCGATTTTTTTTTGGCCTTTATTTAATTACGCCTAAGCACGTCCCAATTATTAGTTGAACTTTGTATAATCACATTTGAGATAACATCTCCGATTATCATTTTGATAATCTGAACATTTTCAGCAACCAACAAAAACATTTACGTACTTCGTAAAAGCAAAGATATCCACTCGGTAACAAAAGAAAAAGAAGCAAAAGAGAAAACAATTTATATGTATGTTCGATTTAATAGATTTTAATTTAAAAGCAAGCGTAATATAATTTATCAAAAAACATTTTTATTTCCAACAAAAAAGCATTATATCCGCAGCATATTTTGTTTGACAGTACTAACAGTTTACCCTCTTCAGTTGTAGAGAAAAAAAAAACAGAAAGCTATTTTTTTAATTCATTAATAATGTCAAATCAAATCAAATAATTTTAAAAGGGAGTCCAAATATTTTATCTACGATGATGATTTCGATGTAATCTAAATATGTATGTTCATAAAAGTAAAACGTGTCTAAAGGTTTTCTTTTTAATTTGTAAAAACAAAAGTAAGTATTCATATACTTGCCGCTACATAACAAGTGTAATAATCAGGGAGTCTAAAATAAAATCAGTTTTCTTATGCGCGTTAGTCGACCAAGCGGAGACGGCATATCTTTTCCGCGAGCTTCGATGCAGTAACGCATTGTTCGGCTCCGTACACTCGCAGCGTCGTCGGGCTCGCCCACTGTTATCTATGCATCGTATACTGCTTACGATCCCACTCTTTCCAAGCGTACGCTCGTGATAAATCAAACTGATTAAAACCAAGACTCTCTAGTAATAATCGATTAAATCAGTTAAACGAAAAAAAAAGAGGAAAACAGAAAAAGGAAAACTGACAAAACTTAAGCTGAATGGTAAGATATAGTTTTTGGCTCTGCAAAAAGTTTTCTTTTTGGTCTAGTATATGTGGGATTAGTATGTTTAGAGTTTTATATGTTTATATACTCTGAGTAGGCTTAGAGATGATTTGTTAATATACAGTGCGAGTCTCTAACTTGGAATAAATTCAGTAAAGCAAAGACAGTTTTTCTTTCGGAAATATGCTCGGACACGTCGCGTCGATTAGTATTTTAAATTGCGCTCTTTTTCATCTAAGAACATTTTATACAGCGTGTCCCAAATTTGAGATATGACGTCATCGACTATTTTTTTAAATGGCAATCCTATTTTTCTATGACTATTCTTAAAGTGTATAATCAAGTTACACATACCAAATTTACGCGTACCAAATTTCAAATTTTTATTCCTTATCATTTGAAAGATATTTAACAAACATCAACTAATTTTTTGTCAAACTGGGTTGACAGACAGAGTGTGCTCAATGAGGAGGTCAAACTTAATGTACTTCTCTCTGTTCAAGAAAATTGTCATGTCCCCACTAGGCAGATAGTTAGGGAAGTCGAAATTAGCCAGTCGTCAGTGGCAAGAATTTTTAAAGCGCAAAAATTGCATCCTTATAAAATGGCAATCCTCCAGGAACTCACCGAAGATGATCCGGATAGAAAACTCCAGTTTTGCGAACAAATGATGGATCTACTAAACAGAAATTTTTTAAACGTAGAAAACGTCCTGTTTTCTGATGAATCAACGTTTATGTCAAATGGTCAGGTAAATCGTCAAAATTGTCGTTATTGGGCAGACAACAACCCACACTGGATGAGGGAAGGCCACACTCAACATCCAGAAAAAGTCAATGTTTGGGCAGGGATTGTTGGTAATCGAGTAATAGGACCAATTTTCTTCCAAGAAAATCTCAATGGAGCGAGATATTTAGAATTCTTACAGGAAGAACTGGTTCCGAATTTGGCTACTCTGTTTCCTGATCCGGTTGAAGCTGATGTCCCAAATAGAAACATCTGGTTTCAACAAGACGGTGCTCCTCCTCATTTTGCAAGACCTGTCCGTGAGTATCTGGATGATGTATTTCCAGGCAGATGGATTGGTAGAAGAGGACCCTTTGAATGGCCACCCAGGTCTCCGGATTTAACACCGCTGGACTATTTCTTATGGGGGTACTTGAAAACCAAAGTTTTTAAGACCAAACCAGAAAATATTGAGGTGTTGAAAGAACGAATAAGACACGAGTGTAGGCTAATTTCCGCCGAAGTAATTAGAAATGTTCAAAACGAGTTTAAGTTTCGTTTAGGGTATTGTCAGTTAGTACATGGACAACATTTTGAGCATTTAGTGAAGTGAATTTATGACTACTGAGTTTAAGATTTCTTCATTTTTTGAATTAGTTAATGTTTGTTAAATATCTTTCAAATGACAAGGAATAAAAATTTGAAATTTGGTACGCATGTGTAACTTGATTATACACTTTAAGAATAGTCATAGAAAAATAGGATTGCCATTTAAAAAAATAGTCGATGACGTCAGATCTCATATTTGGGACAAGCTGTATAAAATGTTCTTAGATGAAAAAGAGCGCAATTTAAAATACTAATCGACGTGTCCGAGCATATTTCCGAAAAAAAAACCTGTCTTTGCTTTACCGAATTTATTCCAAGTTAGAGACTCGCACTGTATAAATAGAAGTGTCAATAAAACTAAAAAGCAAGAGTTTTGAAGTCTTGTGTTTGACTATAGACAACAGCCAAAACGCATTGTACATAACGCTACATTTATTGGTGACAGCGGCGGGATTCCATTAGTTTGGGAATAAATTTATTTTGGAGATCTGACAGTTATGCTGATTTCGTAAGTGTAAAAGAAAACATGGCACTAGAAGCAACGCAGGCAAATACATTATGAAATGCTATGCTGTGGGTATGCTACGATTTTCATTCGACAAGTTCGATAAAGGAAAGGAATCCTGGGATGATTATATTTTTGCCATGGAACAAGCATTTCGAGCGAAAGGTATTATTGGTAGTCACGTAGATTATGCTAATGCTCGTCGGACCCTCTTGTTGGCATGTATTGGCTCGGAACCATTGAAAATAGTCAGAAATCATTTTCGGCCTAATGACATAAATGATCAAACTTATGATGACGTAAAGAACGCTTTAAGGGATTATTATAAACCCAAAATGACTATGTTCTCAGCGAAATTGGATTTTATGAAAAGAAATCGGTTGGAACATGAAAGTTTTGGACAGTACACAAATGCTTTGCGGGAGCTGGCGGATGTGGCTGGTTATGCAGCGAATGTCATCGATTTTATTTTACGGGATCGTTTCGTAGCTGGTATTAATCACGACAAAGTTGAAATCGAAGTCAGGCAAAAGTGGCCTGAAGGTCGTGAAGGAGTAGCGGAGTTGACTTTTGAGCACGTGGTGCGCTTCGCTGAAACAATTGAAAGAGCGGAAAATGAGTGTCGGAAGGGTCGAATAGAAGATACGTCAGTCAAGAAGACTAGTGGACAAAGAAGTCATGATTATTCGGGCCGCCGACGTTGGAAACAAGAAAATACCAGCAGTTGCGGACGATGTGGAAGAGAAAAACATAAAGGCGAAAAGAAATGTCCAGCGATTGGTGCCCTGTGCCATTCGTGCGGATTAGAAGGTCATTTTTCCAGAATGTGTTTAAAGAAAGCCAAACAGCGTGATGTAAAGAAAAAGCCAAGAAATAAATTAAAGCGAATATATGACGACGAGACATCGAACGATTATTCACAATCAGACAGCTTGAGTTCAGAAAGCAACGAGAATGCCGAAGAGTCGGTGTACAGATCTATTCGAAAAATAGATGTTTTGACTGAAAAAGCGGTTGTACTTACAAGAATAAATGGTCAGAAACTGACAATGGATTTCGACACAGGAGCTTTGCAATCGACTGTTGGAGTCGATACCTGGAAGAAAATAGGCAAACCCATGTTGCGACCTACAAAGTCACTGTTGGCCTACGGAGGAAAACCTATCGATTTACTCGGGGAGACAACAGTAGATGTCGAAGCTTTTGGCAAACTACGAGTTTTGAAATTGGTCGTTGCAAACGTGGAAGATGTGCCTTTATTCGGATTTGACTGGGCACGTGTTTTTGGAGTAAAATTGAATGGTGTCAAGATAAAAAAAGTAAAAATGGCGGTTAGCGAAAACGAGAAAGGACAATCGACAGTAGTTGCAAAAGAAGTTTTGGCTAGCGAAGAAGCCAAAATTTTAATAAAAAAATTTCCAAAGTTATTTTCGGGCGAAGGCGGTTTAATCAAGCAGCATAAGGCCGTTATTCGACTGCGAGAGGGAGCGATACCAAAACGATTTAAAGCCCGACCTGTACCTTTTGCCCTGAGAAAACGAGTAGACGACGAACTCGACAGATTAGAGAAAGCAGACATTTTAGAGAAAATTGATCCTGCGTCTACACCTATGGAATGGATATCACCTACAGTAAATGTGGAGAAGAAATCGGGAGAAATCCGAATATGCGGCGATTTCAAACTGACTATAAATCCGTTCATAATCGTCGATGATCACCTGATGCCCACTTTTGAAGAAATCGCGACCAAGCTAAATGGAGGTAAGAAATTTTCAATCATTGATCTAAAAGATGCTTATCTTCAGCTTCCGGTCTCCGAGGAGTCGAGACGTTATCTCGTTATTGCAACTCACAGAGGATTCTACGCTTACAAACGTTGTCCTTTTGGTATTTCTTCGGCTCCTCAGTTATTTCAGTATGTTATGGACCAAATTTTGCAAGGGCTACCTTCAACTGCATGGTTCATCGACGATATTATTGTGACAGGCGACACAGACGAAGAACATCTTCGGAATTTACGTGCTACATTCGAACGACTAGAAAAATCTGGCATTAGCACGCGACCAGACAAGTGCAAACTTATGCAGGAATCTATTACATATTTGGGACATAAAATTGATAGATTTGGTGTACATCCAACGGAGGAGAAAATTATTGCTATTCGAGATCAGCCAGCACCTCAGAACCTTCATCAGCTGCGTTCGTTTTTATCATTTGTAAACTTTTATGCTAAATTCATACCTCATTTACAACCAATCTGCGCTCCTTTATATCAACTTTTCGAAAAGGGGATGACGTGGAAATGGACGAACGAATTTGATGGAATTTTTCGAAAAGTGAAAACTTTATTGACTAAGGATTCGTGTTTGGCACATTACGACGAGAAACTACCACTGGTTTTGATATGCGACGCATGCGAGTACGGATTAGGAGCAGCTTTATTACATCGATATCCAGATGATTCTGAGAAGCCGATTGCTTTCGCGTCCAGAACTTTATCAAAATCGGAAAGAAATTATGCTTCTATTGACCGCGAGGCTTTAGCCTTGGTGTTCATCAATACACCTACGGTCGAAAATTTACCTTGGTAAGTGACCACAAACCATTGCGACGCAGTGAACGGCAAAGAAAACCAGTCGATCGTTATGGCTACAAACAGCTAGGTCAGAATTTAATCAGAAACCAGAAAAAGAAGCCAAAAAAAAACCGCTGAACTAATTGGCTGGGGGAGATGATGTGGGATTAGTATGTTTAGAGTTATATGTTTATATATATTCTGAGTAGGCTTAGGATGTTTTGTTAAGACATAAATAGAACTGTCAATAAAACTAAAAGGCAAGAGTTTGGAGTCTTGTGTTTGACTATACACAACAGCCAAAACGCATTGTACATAACGCTACAGCGGTTTAATCAAGGAATATAAGGCCGTTATTCGACTGCGGGAGGGAGCGATACCAAAACGATTTCGAGCCCGACCCGTACCTTTTGCCCTGAGAAAACGAGTCGACGACGAACTCGACAGATTAGAGAAAGCAGACATTTTAGAGAAAATTGATCCTGGGTCTACACCTATGGAATGGATATCACCTACAGTAAATGTGGAGAAGAAATCGGGAGATCTCCGGATATGTGGCGATTTCAAAGTGACTATAAATCCGTTCATAATCGTGGATGAACACCTGACGCCCACTTTTGAAGAAATCGCGACCAAGCTAAACGGAGGTAAGAAATTTTCAATCATTGATCTAAAACATGCTTATCTTCAGCTTCCGGTCTCCGAGGAGTCGAGACGCTATCTCGTTATTGCAACTCACAGAGGATTCTACGCTTACAAACGTTGTCCTTTTGGTATTTCGTCTGCTCCTCAATTATTTCAATATGTTATGGACCAAATTTTGCAAGGACTACCTTCAACTGCACGGTTCATTGACGATATTATTGTGACAGGCGACACAGACGAAGAACATCTTCGGAATTTACGTACCACATTCGAACGATTAGAAAAATCTGTCATTAGCACGCGACCGGACAAGTGCAAACTTATGCAGGAATCTATTACATATTTGGGACATAAAATTGATAGATTTGGTGTACATCCAACGCAGGAGAAAATTATTGCTATTCGCGATCGGCCAGCACCTCAGAACCTTCATCGGCTACGTTCGTTTTTATCATTTGTAAACTTTTATGCTAAATTCATACCTCATTTACAACCAATCTGTGCTCCTTTACATCAACTTTTCGAAAAGGGGGTGACATGGAAATGGACGGACGAATTTGATGGAATTCTTCGAAAAGTGAAAACTTTATTGACTGGAACATTACGACGAGAAACTACCACTGGTTTTGATATGCGACGCATGCGAGTACGGATTAGGAGCAGCTTTATTACATCGTTATCCAGATGATTCTGAGAAGCCGATTGCTTTCGCGTCCAGAACTTTATCAAAATCGGAAAGAAATTATGCTTCTATTGACCGCGAGGCTTTAGCCTTGATGTTCGGAGTTACGGTCGAAAATTTACCTTGGTAAGTGACCACAAACCGTTGCAATATATTTTTGGACCAAATAAAGAACTACCTAAAACGGCAGCGAAGCGGCTAGCTCGATGGGCTATTTTGCTGAGTGGGTATTCTTACGAAATCGAATATCGACCTGCAAAGGAAGTTGCCATTGCGGATGCATTAAGTAGATTACCATTACCACAAACAGAAAGATTAGCAGCAGAATCGAAAATTGCCAGTGATTTACGTCATCTTTATCATCAGAAATTAGAGGACTTACCTGTAGATAGTAAGGAACTAAAAAAGAAAACTGGAACGGATTCGAGATTATCGAAAGTTTTGAATTTTATAGCGACTGGATGGCCAGAAAAGAAACGGTTGCCCGAGGAATTGATTACATTTTACGATAAACGTCATGAATTATCCGTTAACCATGGAATTATTATTTGGCATGGACGAGTGGTGGTCCCAGTGACATGTCAACAGCGTATTTTAGAAATGCTTCATACGGGATATTTAGGAATCGTAGTAACTCGTTCATTAGGTCATTAACAATTTTGTTGCCAAATATAACATATCAGTAAGATTTTGCTACCAACACTCTTGGATCTAGTTCTAGACCGCCTCCAGACCGATCGCAAAATGCATATTTGCTATTAACAAAGTTATGAAGAATGTTATTAACAAGTTAATGGAAAAAATAATAAATGTTATTAACATAAATTGTTTTCAACATGTTACTAACATCTCTTCGGTATTTCTTCATATGTTAATCGCAAATGTTGTCAACAATGTTAATAACAGAAGTTTCTAACATTTTTAGCCCAGATTTTTTAACAGCATTTTAACATTATTAATAATGTTATTAACAATGTTACCTCCGGTGTAAAACAAGCTTTACCGTTCGGTTTTGACAAAAATAAGCAACAAAACTAAATTTAATGTTTGTTTTCGTATTCTTAAAGCGACTTAAAAATTAAATATTCTTTTAGTCCTATTATAAAAACGGCCCTTAGTTAAATATACATACAATCTGTAAATTGCATACCTAGCTTCCGCGTAATTAGTAAGATAAGGGAGGAAATAAATCATAAGGTTTGTTCCAGCTTCCAGCATCAATTTTTGAATATATAATTCGAAGTAATCAAAAGCATGCATTCATTTAAGTTGTCCACTCGGTGACGCTGTTAAAATTTGGTCGTTTGGCGGGAAACTGATTTTGACAGGTCCGAATTAGTTGCTGGAACAAACCTCTATTGCCTCTAACAAGCGTGTTGCAATCAGGGAAGTGAAACGTAACCGTAACCGTTCCACAATTTTAAGCTGCACTCAAAACGTAAAAGAACCGGAAGGAACCAAATTTACATTGCGTGTCACGTCCTTGTTTGCAATAAAGCGAAGTCGGCTCGCGCGTTCCTTATTCCCACATCTAATTGTTGCAGTTTGGGTTTTTAATCACATAATGCTTCATTGTAAATATTTCTTCCTTTGTCTTGACAATTACGCGAACTGTTACATCAGGGTAATTTTTTGAAAACGATCCACCTGAAATATTTCAAAAATGAAAAGGAAAATAAACACGTTTGCGTTTATTCTAAGGGGGCGATATTTTGCCCTATGAATCACACTTTTGACATTTACTCCCGTGCCCTCACGAATACCCTCCCAAAATTTTTTTATGGAATGACCCATCGTGGGGTACCTCAAATGAAAGCTTATCCTCCAAAGAATACAGCAATGTACCTGCCTTTTAGAAAAAATTTAATTACAAATCGAAAAATTAACACTTTCTGTGGATTTACAGAAAGTAAATCAAATATTTAATTGCGAATTAAACTAATTACGATTAAGTTGTCATAAGAATTACATTCCGAAATGTCAAATTAACAATGTCATTAAAATATGATTGCAATTAAAGTTTCTGTAAACTGGGCCTAAATCTTGAAACATCTCGTTAGGCGTTGGAAATAACAGTGAGTTAACCAACACTGAAAAAAAAACAATCACTCAAAATGAGCAGCTTTCAATTTTTAAAATATTTGAAGTGGATCGTTTTAAAAAAATCACATAGGGTTTACGTTTTTCTTTAATAATAACAAACCCCCTCTGTTAAGCAATAAGCTCCACCAGTTTTCTTCTTTTCTGAAATTTGAATCACATTAAAATTTTCTGTTTGTTTTGAAATTGTTAACATTGAACATCTGTAAACATTTTTTTTTTTTTTGTTAAACATGACATAAAAATACTACGCTTCCAGGTTGTCGAGGAAACAGTATATTGAAAGAAATTCATAGAAATTCCGGAAACATTCTAAGCGAACTACTTACAGCTTTCGCAAATGTTTTGTAAAGAAATTCAGAGGAACTTTGTTTTGTCTGACTAACTATTTAGATATCATTGCAATTAATGGAAGTCTCCTTTCTGCCTTAGCTTTTACATATACAAATGTACTACTTTATTAGAAATAATTCATACTTAATACAGCCTCAGATGTTGCGAGATGTGCCAAATGGCACCATCTTAAAAATCAGGACAGTCGGTGTTGCAACATATTTTTTTTAAATTATTCTCATTATCTGCCTTACAGTTTTCTAGCTAAAATCTTGTTTAAAAAAAGCTGTTTGACTTACTATCGTATATTTTCGCAAATTATTTCACTTGATTACATTCTTCTGATCGTTAATTCAAAGCTTTTTTTGCTTAGCCCATCCTTTAAACAAGTGGGATATATGTATTGCACGTCTTATTATGTCATTGCTAAGTGGTTTTCCCCGATGTTGATTACAATTCTAATCGAATACTTGTCTTTTTGTTGTTTCGTCCAATTGTTTAGATATGTTTTTTTATAAATGTTACATTTCAATTATTTCCAGCAATTTTCTGTTGTCTGATAGTTTAAGTCTCTTTTTAATCGATTCAATAGTTTTCCGAATTTAATTAGTATGTCGAAAGATACTAGTGGTTAGAACAGTAGCGTTCAGTGCTCTTTAGTGAACACTGCCCTTATTATTTTATTTAAAGTTGGTTCTTGTCCGATGAAATTTGTATCACAAAATCTTTTAACCGGACACTAAATCTCGCACTATACACTTAACGTTTCACCGTCTTCTGACGAAGCTGTCGAACGACGGTGAAACGTTAAGTGTATAGTGCGAGATGTAGTGTCCGGTTAAAAAATTTTGTGATACTTATTATTTTAGTCAGTAATCACTGACTTGTCTGTACTTACTCTGCAATTTAATATATTGTACCAGCAACAAAAGTCCCATTTTATCTTCGCTCATAATATTAAACAAACTTTCTGAATCACGTTCGTTTAACGATAGTTTATGCTACAAATACGCACGTCCATGTAATTCCGAAAATGAACTAAACTGTGAATGTTTATTAGCCTATTTTGTTTTTAAATTTCACAGTTTGCAATTGAGGAGCTGCTATTATCGCAAACAACTCGTAATAATGTGCAGTTTCTTCTTTAATTAGTATTTTTGGTAATAATCATTTGTAATTAAGTGTAAAAGTAATAAAAAAAACGAATAGCTTTCAAATCGGCCAACAGCAATTACTACAAACAGTAGATATAATAATGAAATTTCCAGGAAGCACATACTTTTACACATACAAATATGTACAATATTAAAATTCAACATCAAATATTAACTCGGCTAATGTTGCTAACTACATTTACAAACATTGTTTTCTTTGGGAAACGAATTTTTTAGATAGATGTATTCCTAATATTTAACAGTTATTAAAGTCTCCCAAAAATTTTATTCATTTATGTATTTTTGAATGGTTAAAATATAATAAATCAATAAATTATTTAGCAATTTCATAATTTTGCAATTTTTTTTATGTTGATTATTTTATAGTTCAACTTTGTCTTATTTTAACTAACAATTATAATAACAATTCACAGATTTCTAAAAAAAAATTATTATTTAGTTTTGCTATTGTATGGAATACATATTTTAAAAATTGATTATGCTTTCGTGATAAATCACAAAGGTATCATATTTCATCTCTTACACTAATAATTGTAAGTGGAAGTAAATACATAGTATAATTTTATTTGACCAACAATTATTTGCGAATATAATTTGCCCCGATGCTTTAATAATTCGCGCCAACGGAACTGTATTTATTAATTTGAACTATTTTAACTTTCTCTTGTAAAATCATTTACACCACAGTAATTAGAGCTGCACGAAAACGACCGCAAAAACAGAAAATTCATCAACTTATTTACAAAATTATCCTTCGTCTTTTAACATTTTGCTTTCTTCGCTGTTCTGTAATTAAACCACAACTTAAATCGCCATTACCACCACCATCGTAAATGAAGCAGGTGCTAACATGTGACATAGCTTTTTAAAAGCAAAAATCATTTGCTCCAAATGTACCAGAAGGTACAGATCTTTTTTTTTTGTATATATCTTAGTTAAGAAAATATACGACGAAATGACGTGACATGACAAAAACCGCAAGGCTGTTTCACGAACGTTAGAAACAGATAGGAACATGAAAGTTCTTTGACTTATCGATCGGCATATAGTAAAAAAAATGAACTGTAGTGTGTCAGTATTAAGTAAAAAGTGAGCAAATAAAAATCAGATTAGAGTAGGCGGTGCAAAGAAAATGTATGTCTGTGATTAACTGAATTAATTAATGTAATACATTCATGGTCTGTCAAATTTATTGACTTTTTATTTAATCACAGACATACATTTTCTTTGCACCGCCTGCTCTAATCTGATTTTTATTTGCTCACAGGTTATAAATTACTAAGAACTATTTCTTTCACAACTATGCCTCATACAGAAAACCTAGAGACTACAGTTGAAGTCCAACTTCAACAATGTTTCTGCATAGAGATTTCCATGGAAATAATTACAAATTTATTATGTGATTTTACATTACTTTCTAACTAAAGTACAAAAGAATCCTCGTGTGTGCAGTTCTAAGAACTCATCAAAGCTTTCCTTATACTTCATTAGTACCTTCGTAAAACGAGTTTTAAATATTTCCAAAATAAAACAGTTGTCTTAACTCACAATTTGTGCTTTGTATTGACTCATCTGCTAATTTAAATCTTTTTAGAGCTTCCTAAAATGTTTCATTTCCCTCTTCTTTCGCAGGAAAATAATAAACAGTAACCACAATAGAAAAGCTAAAAGTAAAACAAAACTGTGGCAAAAAGTATTTCGTTATATTTTCAATTTGTAGATGTTGCTTGGCTAATTTTTTCACCACAGTATCATTGTTGCAGCTCATATTTTATTTATCTAATCTATGCTATCACGCAGTTACTTAAAGCAGTGATTGTCAAACTTTCCGTTTGTGTCACACATATCGTTTAGAGTACGTATGCCTCTATCTAAACTGTAAGAGTATATGAACAAAATAAAAATTTCAAATGTTTAAGCAAATTGGAAAAGTCCAAGGAATACTCTTTCCCCATCATGAAACCCACAGGAAACTGAAGTACCAAAATACTGAACGAGAGTTGCTGAAATTGTAATTTTTTCATCAACTGTCTTGGAAAAACTCAATAAGTTTAATTTATTAACTTTCTAGTTTTTCAGAAATACTGACCAGTGAACTCTCACGCTATTTAACCTTTTCAAATTAACTTGCGCAAGTATAACAAACAAAGACATAAAGAAGACATTTTAGAAAAAGTTCCTTTTAAAGTAAGGATTGTATTGCGTTCTAATTGAAGCACGGTCAAGCTTTCCCGCACAACTGTGTTCATAATAATCATTAACCTTGTCCGTTTTAATTGAATCCTTTCCACCAGCGCAGCCTGATATCGCATATAGGCGCGACAGGATATCGTCGCCCGCCCCTTCCTTGTTCGGTTCACGTTTTTATTTACCTTGATTTCATTCGATGAACTTAATTACAGATTGTATGCAAACGAGATGTTGCTTCTGTGTGCTAATTTGCATGCAGTCTACGATCGGTTGCACGCAGTAAACTTCAACACCTCAGACACAACATTTACTTCCCAAGAAACAATTAAAATGCAATAACTATTGCTTACTATACAACTCAATGTACGCTTTATAAATAACACCCAATTAGTTGAGAATTTCTTATATTATTACAGGAAAAAAGTTACTAATTGTTTACATTTCTAGCTTTATTTTTATTTTTTTGCTTTATTGCTTTACATTTATATGGATATTTTGTTTGTTATCCAATTCATCATTTCTATGTTTTTCTTCATCTCATGAAAACTCTTAAATACAAAGGAATAAAATACAATTTTCTGGTCATCAAGTGTAATATGAAATGCCAATTTCTAAATGCATGCAAATCTTAAGTCCAGCGCGTTTCAAAGTTGCAGCTGACATATTGAAGTTCATTTTGTTATCTTCTTATCGAACCTATTCCATAAGACTTTGGTTGTTTACAAGAACGAGAAAGGTTCATAATAATTGCTCTTCTACTTTTAAAGCACCTTTTCCTCAGTTGACTTCTCTACGGTTTTGGCTTGTGATATCTTTCTCTTTCAACCTGCCTTTCGCAATTAATTAGTTCACGATAGTTTTGGCTTTTAAGCCCAAACGATATTCTGGGGAAAATTAACAAGCTCTTCCTCTTTCTTGCGATGTTTTGCCTTATACCTTTTATACCGTGTACAGTGACCATTAAAATCGTTACCCTGCATGCTGACTTTCGCCCTTTTTGACTTGCAATGGAAACAATCCATATTGCCGCAAAGAACAGTCTGCTAAAAACTAATAATGTTGGATCTTATCTGATGTTTCCTCAATTAAAATGTAACTCTTTCCTATAATAAGTTGTGGATTTGAAGGCGAAAATACATGGTTGAATTAACCATATTGTTCAACCAAATTGGACATGTAACAACATTTTTGAATCAAGTGGTAAACGATTTGGATCGTGCAAAGGAAAAATTGCATAATCAGCTGAAATATTTTGCAGCGAACTTGTAAACACGAATGCAAAGCGGAAGGAAACTTAAAAATAAATGTGATACGCCGCCCAGCAACATAAATGTTGCATACGACTTTTACTTTCATTCAAATAAGCGCCGCAAAGAATATCATTATTGACTCTATTAAAATAAAAATAAACTATCATTTACATGCTTAAATTATCAATTGCACCAAACAATTGTAAGATTGTTGTATTCAAAGATAAATAAATAAAACATACATGGCCAAGTAGAAGCATTATGTTGTAATACGTGTTGCGATAAGAGGACTGACTGTTACATATGCATTTCAATGATAATAAACAATTTCTAATATATATTTTAATTTATTGGATACCTAAAAATATTTGTTATGTGGAATGTGAGGCTTTAGTGTAATTATTTATACAGTCCACTCTCTTCTGCAGTCTGCAGGTTTATTTAAATCTTCTGCGTGTTGCCAAGGCAATAAGTAAATACACAAACACACATTCATTTTATCTGCACACTGAATTGATTTTATTGCTTATCAGCTGCGCGTTAATGCCGTATTTTTTTGAGTCGTACCAGCCATAATTAATCGTTTCACAGTGCATTCGTGTTTTTAAGACTGCCATTAAAAGTACACATCCATAAATTTAAATATGTATGACTAGGATCATTTAATTTAAACTTTTTCAGCTTTTCTTGTTAGTAAAATTTATTTTTAATTCTTTTATCTTTCCTAATTAATCTTGATATTTTAATAATTTAATTCTCATTTAATCACAAGGTGTGCTGCACCATTAACCATCTCCATTCCTTTGTTGCACAGAAAAACTTGCACAATCAAGAACTTTAATGATAATTTTCTACACTTTTCTAAAACTACAGCGCTTGACCTCGCATCCACTTTAATGAATGTGTTTATAATAAAGATCCTTTTTCTAAAACGACAATACTCCGAGCGCCCATTAAAACGCCATTAAATACGAAAGCTGAAAATATTCAAGTGTGTGCCCAAAAACACGCAGGTTATTTAACATTGGCCGTCCGCAAATTCCACAGAGTTGTTGTTTCCTAACGTCTTGGATCCGTGGTTTGAAGAGAGGTCACTGGCCGTTTCATGTGCATCAATTTAACCTTCTGCAAGGAACGAACTTGTTTACCATATTAACATTCGGACAAAGCAATCTGTGTGTTTACAGCACTTCTTTTTTAAATAAAAAGAAACCGTTTGTTTCAGGAGGGTCCTCATCGTAAGGAATCGGGAAAGCGAGGACGTAAGCCCGGGAGGAAATCCGCTGAAAAAGTGGACATGAAAGCTAAATTGGGTAAATTAACAAATTCATGTTTCAATGAAATACTCGGTATATTATTAATTTTATTAATAATCTTCATCATGTTATGATGTTCTGATATTCAATTAAAAAAATTAGTTAATTTCTAGAAGCCACTTCTAAAAATTGTACAGGTGTGTAGTTAATTTAGAATAGGCAATCAGCTGCTGTTATTTTAAATCCAGTGCATAAAGAAAACAATAACTTATTGCCAAGGTAAAAATCTATAAATACAAAAGACACCAACTGAAATATTCATTGGCACCACCGACAGTGTAGGTATATTCCTTCATATAACAAAAAGTTATCATAAGTACATCAAAAACGCTATTTACAGAGCTTCAATGAAAGAAAATTGTATGGCAATTTTATAAAACACGCGAAACTAATACTAACATTAATTGAAAAAAATCAAATTCTTTCATTAGGCTGTTTATTAATTGTAAATATTCTTTACAGAGCGCAGTAGACAAAGTGCTCGAGAATGTAGAGCTAGGAAGAAGCTGAGATATCAGTACCTAGAGGAATTAGTAGCTGATAGAGAAAAGGCTGTGTTCGCGCTTCGAAAAGAATTGGAAAAGGTAAGCCTTTGCATTGACTCGGAAACTTTCTCTTAACAAACTTTCTCCAAATATTTTTTTTTGTTTTCAGTATCAACAGTGGGCCCATGAATTAGGCGAGGGACGAATGCCAGAAGGAATGCAGGAGTTCCTTGAAGAACTTGGCGCCTTGAAACAAGAAAGTTAATATTTAACTGTCCGGCATTTATTTTCTTTTTATTCGCCGTTTTTAGAAGACCAGGAATTGCTGATTTTTTTTAATTTATACACTCATTGTACATATGTATTATTTATACGTATAATAAAAAAATTATGTATGTCTCGTTAAAATCTGTTCTACAAACTTTTTGAGAGATGTCACTAGTACATGTAATACAGGACTGACTGAAGATGCAATGAATGTCATACAGAAACGTCTACAAAAATTAAGTACAAAAAAAAATTGGCGAAGTCTTAGTACTTTAATGACAATGTTAATTATCTTTTTAATAAACAATCACGTGCTTCCGCTAAAGCCGTTACACTACCATTGAATCAATGTAAGTTATTTATTTTAGCCAAAAATCTTATCACAAAAACCAGAAAACATATAATGTGCATAAAGGCATTTAAAACATTTAAAATTTAAATTGCCAAATAGACTCGGCATTTTTACCTGCTCTTGGAAAATAAGTTGCTGGTTAATATCTCCTACACGCAATATCTGTAAAGTGCAAGGACACCTGTTAATTAATCCTCTTGTTTACGCTTTATTACATAAAACTTTATATTTTAACTGTCCCCTGAGGTAATCGTGTTTGAAGGTGTAATTCATTGTGTAATTTAATACATAAAGGGAAAAGTACTTCTTTGACAAAAGCTGAGAAGCTATTATCATTATCACCGTTAATGTACACACTGAAAGTAATTTTCAGAAATCTCGGTAAAGAGCTCCATAAAGATGTTAGTAACCAAGAAGTTGACTTAATAACAGAATTGGATGTGTCTTGGATGTGATCTTTAGTACAATTTAAAAAACACTACTAGTCACAGAAAGTAATTATATATTTTACACACTATGTTTTATGTTATTGTGCCTAGGTATGTGGTTAAGATTATTATTATTATTATTATTATAAATCTAATAGCTACCTACCTACCTACCTGATCATACTATCTATACTACTAATAGTATCTAAAATTAACACTAAAAAATAGTAAAGGAGACTGTTACTATTTTTTAGTGTTAATTTTAGATACTATTAGTAGTATAGATAGTATGATCAGGTAGGTAGGTAGGTAGATAGAGCTGTTAGATTTCATGTAGTGTTTTTTAACTTGTACTGAAGATGGCAGCTTAGCTGCCGAAATACGTATCTACGGATATACAATTATTGTGGGCGGAGATAAATTTCAATTATTTCTTAAACCACAGTCTCCTTTACTATTTCTTAGTTCAAGGCGAAGCTGCAATGCAAAGGAAACAAATTGTGGCGCAATCAAAAATTACAAAATTGCAAACCTACCTTAGGAGGAATTGGTAAATATAAATTAGGTAACCAATGTTGTCATGGTCAGTATGAAAATATTAAAATTAATGTAGAAGGGCACAACACGCACATTTTTAAAAAGTTAATTTTGCCAAAAAAGTACAACGATGAACTTATATTTGTATGTACAATATATTATTATTATACATATCTGGTTTGGTTTTGAGTTATTTACAAATAATAAATTTGGAAAGTCGTAGATATTGCCCTTAAATGTAATAAATGAATTTAAATTTACCGCCCACGATTAATTTTGCGAGCGTCTCCGCTCGCAGTGCTAACTACTTTTTTCTTTAAAAAAAACAGACTATAGAAAATTATTATAAAATTTAGGGTGCATTCCGTTTCACCGCATTAATCGCATTATGCGTTTAATGCGTACAAAAACCGTTCCGTTAAACATTGGTAGTGCGCATCACACTGACGTACCAATGCAAATGAAGTCCCTGTTGGAGACTATTTTTAATGCATCAAACGCCTCATGTCAAAATGAAGTGCACTTGATGCGCTTGTTGTATCCTGGGAGGTTAAAGTAACTGATTGGGTCTTTTTAAGCAAACAGAAGCAAGTTCTTTTTGTAATTAAAATGGATTTCGTGAAAATTGTCTTAACAAACGGAAGATTACAATTTTAAGTCCATATTGCTGAAACAGCAGTAAAACTAAATCAGAGTTAGCCTTTTTTTAATTTTTAATTCAAATGGATATATTTAATACTATTTTACAAGTAGTGTGAACATTTTAAATCACTGTTAGAAATATATTGTCATCCTCCCTTAACAAAAATTTATATCAAGCGTTCCGATTCATTTGACGCATCAACGGCAAATTTAAAACGGAACGCTTTTACAAACGCATCGAATTGAATGCAGATTCAAGTAACGTATACGTGAAACGGAACGCACCCTAAATCACTAATGGCAAGCAGCACATGATAAGGGGGCGTGTTCGAAAACACAGGGAGTAAGTTTAAGAGTTATACCAACAGAGTGAATAAAGTGAAAAGCAAAATATACAAAATGATTTATATGAGAGAAAAAAGCATATTATCCAAGAGTAACGCTCTGAGTTTCCGAACACGCCTAAGGAGTGATAACAATAATGGCGGTAAATTGAAATTGTAACAAGGTGTGTAACATTGAGAAAATAAAATTAAAATGAAATTACTAAATTATGTGTACCATGTTATAAATTTGAAAAATTCCTCCTATTGACCCAACAACTGATCATTCCGAATATTATGTTGGTTACTATTTTTGTGTAAATAAGTTTCTAAATTCTCAGCCATGTTTAATAATGTACCTTTGTTAAATTTGTGTAAAAAATGTCAATCTTTGCCCATTTCAAATCGTGGCGCCTTTAAAAAAATGGAAAGTAGGCAACCCATTCTACTTCTGTGCTTAACACTATGAAAACGCGAAGTTATTTGTGAGTTTGCTTTTCCAAAACCTTCAGGAGTCACGATTTAAAATGAGCGTACTGTATAAAACGGATACGCTCCGCAAATTTACTCAAAGTGTTTATTAAAATTACTGAGGTGTATGTTTTTAAAACTACTTATTTATTGCATTATGGCCGTTTTACACTATGACATTTTTAATCTAAAATTTGATACAAAGTGAGTGAGAAGTGCCAATTCAACCAATCAGAATTCACTGTGGTAGCTTATCTCTCTCACTTTGTACCAAAAAATGTTATCCTATTGGATTATCCATGAGATTTGTGACTGTTTAAATAATTTCGAAATTGAACGAAATGCCAAAGGCTTGTATTATTATAATTTTTTTTAATTTTATTATTTTTGAACTTTTAATTCCTTCTTCTCAGCATCCGTTTCAAAAATTTTTTTTTATAATTACTTAAATTACTTAAAATTAAATTACTTATTTAGTGAATTGCGTTGTTAAAATCGACCGTTTTCTTTAAGTTTATGTATTAATTATTTTTTTACATTTTTTTAAAATTTATAACTAAATTTAGTAACAAATTTTAGGGATCTTCTATAGGCGTTTGTTTATTATAGATTTATTACATCCGACAAATCAGAATCCTCTAAACTCTAAATCCATTGTTTATTGCTTATCGAGGAAGTAGATGTATACTGGTGCTTAAAAGTATTCGGACGACCGGCGTGACCGCCTGGGCGCCTGGCACTAAGGAAGTTTACCACAAGGGTTACATTCGAACGATTTTATTGCTTTTCATTCGGATACTTTTAAGCACCGGTATACATCTTTATAGTTCAAATATTCACCTCACGATGCGATGTTTCAGATTCACATCGATATGCTCGGGTTTTCCTATTCTTAAAATGACTTTAAATTAAAATTAAAGTCTTCCAGTTCTATTAAGAAAACAGTACTACGTTTACTTCATGTTTAATATACAGTAGGTAAGATAACGTCTACAGAAATCGACGTGCTCTGTTTCGTACGTTATTTGTTCGAGAACTCTCTTACATCTGAAATCATGTGACAAGTATCTGTTTGATTCAGCTCGCATCTGAGATAAATAAACGAACGCAGCTTATAATCCACTCACGATCCTTTTATAGCGTTTTCGATTCACACCAGTGCAGTCAATCGAGAAAGCTATTAGACTCAGAGTAGGCCATGTTAAGGTGACATTTTTGTTGGTACCTCCAAGTGAATATATATGTTCCATTTTAATTTGATGGTTATATTTTTGAAAACTGACGCCAATAAACATTAATGATTTTGAGCATTTTGACTCATAGCGTTTTCGATTCGCTTGCACCGGTTGCACTCAGTGTATTTGCATTAGAATTGGCTAATTCTCTAAAAATACAAATTCGTAATGTAATTCCAGGCGTTAATCAAGAATTAAAAGTTTAGTTATGTATATCCTATTACTACTATTTTTATTCGATTACTATTTTTATTCGAATACTATATATTTCATTCGAATACTACTATTTTCATTCGAATACTACATATTTTCATTCGAATACTATTTTCATTCGGATACTATTTTCATTCGAATACTATCTTTATTCGAATACAATTCGAATACTATTTTCGCCCATCACTAATTCTGAGTGCGCACTAGTGCAGTCAATCGAAAACGCTATTGGTATTACAAAGTCACAAGCACAGATTGTCACAAGTAATTATTTGTTTTAATACTATTATTTTACTTTCTTCATGCTATTGTAGAGGGACTGACGCCAAAGTATCAGAATTTTACATTTGTCACATTTTGAGTTCTATCAAAATCGATGTACGCAACTTAATAAAAAACAAAGCATGACCCTCTAGACTCTAGAGTCTAGAGTATAGGGACCGTGCACATGCGATGACAGCGCCACCAATGGCCATATTTTGCATAAGTGGTATGAAAACACGAGTGAAGTATGATGACAGTTCAAATGTACGGTCGCGGACAAAAAATTTCGGATGTCAGTGTCACTCATCTGACGTATACTATAGGAATTTCTTAACTTTTACGTCAGGGGAATGACACTGACATTCGAAATTTTCTGTCCGCGACTGTACATCTGTCATTTCAAATGCCCAATGTGCATTTGAACTTGAATTTTGTAATTAATTTCATACAAGAAGATCAAATACTTATTATGTATTACAACTGTAAATTGTCATAAGAGTTATAGTAACAGGAAGAATGTTAAATTTTACAATTATCCAGACAGTAGCAAGAAAATATATATGGATTGAAACATTTAAGTTTGTATGCTGTTTTGAAAGTGATTCATAAATTTCAATATCGATTAGTCATTACGTACAACGTACTCTATTCGAAAAATGTGCAGGAGACTCAGATGAAATGAAAGTTTGAAGAATTTCATGAGAAGTCGGAAAGCAAGTCAACAAATGTAGGCCAGTTTCAAATGCGGTTGATGATTAACGGATGGTTAGTCTTAGTATTGTGAATACATTTACGGTCAGGATACTGATGGTATGCGTTTCATGTGAAGAAGTCAATATAAACAATAGCCCCAACCGATCATCAGACCGACTTCATGTCAAATGCATGTGGAACATGTTTTATACTATTTAACTGGAATACTTTGTGTTAATTGTACTAAAAGACTGATTATATTAGTGATGTTTCTTAAATTGAGGTTTGTACTCAGATTTTTGTTTAATTTATAGCACTTTTACATTAATTCTATGAGTCACTCTCGTTACCCATTTTATTTATACAAATGGGTGTAAAACAGCAAAAAAGAGTGAAGAATACGTTCCAGTTAGGCAAATTTCCATAAATTTGTGTACGGAGGTCATGCATTTAAAATCCATTGTGTTTGAAAGGAAAAATTGCCGATCTTCTGATGTGTTTTCTGAAATACTGTGCTCATAAACAATAGAATTCAATTTGTAATATATTTTCACATCTATTAGTGATACTACGCCGAATTTGCATAAATTTTGCATATTTAGAAATTGTACTGATCATCAAACGATAAAACTTGTTGCAATATTTGAGTAAATTTAGAAAAAGCCCTAAATATTTTTTAATACAATTACAAGAAATAACAAATCTGCGCACAACCAAAAATTTTATTGACCATCAATGTCATGCAAAATTTCTTCCGCAAATACCAAAATTTTCGCTCGGCTATTGAAGTTATGCATAGGGTGACTGCGCCTGCCACTACCAGCTGGTCGTCCACTTACATAAACAAGATTTTAAAATATATTTCAACATCCATTGTAATTGCAAAATTAAAAATTACAGAGTGACGTTAATAACGTCACTTCAACGTGTCACAGGTGTATTAACCTAAAAACAATGTTTTCCTACCACTAATGCATAAATCACCGCCAGGCGTCGCTGAACGCAGGCATGTGCATGGTCCCTATAAAAAGGTCATGAATGGATAGAATCATAGAATCTTGAAAGGGATTTTTTGGCAACTTGAGGCATCAAATTGTGGGATACCTGCTTTTAATACGTTGGTGACGCAGGTTGGCACTACTGTTTGCTAATGTCAGGTGTTAGGTCACATTAATTGGTTTTCTAACCTCAAATATTCCGAAGATATTACACGTGCGAAATGGCAGGACCAAATAAGCGACGAGCAGTCAGACAGGAAGACCCCGAGTCTTCGGAAGGCGACAGTGAGTCTAGCAGCAACGTAGGAGGCGAAGTAATTGCTATGCTAAAAGATATTTTGAGGTTATGTCACTATAATTTATGTTTTTAGGAAATTCAAGCAGACTTCGAAGGCAGAAATCCTGAAGGGCAAGATTTTCACGGTATTAAGCAACTTCTGCAACAACTCTTCCTGAAAGCACACCTGGATCTATCACAATTAGCAGACATGTTAATTGCACAAACTGGAATAGGTAGCGTGCTGAAGCAGAGCATGTTCGACGATGAAATGAACGACGAAGAAGAAGATGACTTATCAGATCCTTTGGATGTATTCGGAATAACGAGCGTCCTTAATTTATCATCACACAAAGTATGAATTTAGGTCAAGTCTCAAAACCAAGTTAGAGTTTTGATTTTCTTATAGGAAACCGCTTGCATTCAGCAATTGCTGTCTTTGATCTCAGATCTGTGTAAAAAGCACTCTGATAAATCCGTGCAAGCGGACGTTGAAAACATCTTGTCAAAATCGAAGCGATTAGGTCTTCTAATAAACGAACGTTTTGTTAATATCCCGGCGAAAATCTCAGATCCACTATTAACTTCTCTGGCTGGTGAATTGGATCGAATAAAAAAGAAAGATGCTTCATATGATTTCCAATATTTCATTATGGTTTGCAAGCTTCACAAATCTAAGCAGGATGGTGGTCAGTGTACAAATCCCAAGATGCTCCGATAGTTTTAATAATTTACGGCTTTTTCAGGTGAAATAGTCTTTGCAAATGCGGAAGAAGAAATATTTTCCAAAGAAGCTAAAGTTAGTTTTGAATTTGATGTAGCGACGCAATCAGATACGTCCGTTGGGGGTTCATGGAAAGAGGGCGATGTGGAGATGATTCCTTACAGAAGAATATTGTTTATTGACGGTCATAAGTTTCATGATATTATGCAAAAAGTTAAAATATTTGTAGCATAACTGCTCTGAATATATTATTTTTTTTTAACAATTATGTTTCATTAATTAAAACAATTGTGTATTAAAACTTGTGTATTCAATTTATTAATGAAATTCAATATTTATTCAAATTATTTGCAAATCAAATTTTCGATAATTGTATAAAAAAATAAATCCTACATAATTTTCTTGATCTGATGATTATACAATTCTTATAAGCCTGTTTCAATTTATGGAAGAAAATAAAATGTCGAAGTAATTTAAGAACTATCGCACTTTGGTGCAGTCTAGGCACTACAGCAGTATAAAAAAATGAAGGATCTATGTAATTCAAATAACATCAAGACTTAATTTAAAGTACACCCGCCGACAAAAGTAATGCCCAGGCCTACGCAGTGGCTCAACTGCGAAGCATAAAATTTGGACAGCCCTTAAAATTTCACCTTATATTAGGATGTCTCGCTTCGTAGCATTTATATATCACGCAGACAGTTCTTGCCTGACCGATTTTGTTCCAGCTCAGTGACTCTTATGTAGTCATTATCAAGAACATTCACAAGTCTCTTGTACAGCTATTGTCAAGAGCATCCGCAAGCCTCTTGCGCAGTCATTGTCAACACCACCTGCAAGCCTCTTGTGCAGCCATTGTCAAGAGCATTTACCATGTCTTGTGCAGTCATTGTCAAGATCATTCACCATTACCACTTCTCTTGTGCAGCTATTGTCAAGAGTTCACTCAAATTCCAAACACACTTATCAACGTCGTCGAAGCCAGCTGTTGAGAAGATGGAGTAGCAAATTATTATAAGAACCAAGACGTCCTGAAGACTCGTCTCTGCCAGTGACACCGCCTTCCAAGTTCCTAGTCGACGGTAGCGAGGAAAGCAGTTCCTCGTGTAGGTACCTACATTGTTAAACATACATATACATAGTTCAATTATTTATTTCCACTATTTGTTAGTCAATTTTTATCAATGGCGTAGTGGGGGGGCCCGAACCCCCCAGAAATGGTTCTAAAATATTATGTTTTGCGTATTTCATACTAAAGAAGTTTTTCATATGACGTTGTTTTTTGTTCGCCGTATTATATTTCATAAATAAAATGTTAAGTAGTCCGTACTTGTTAGATTTTTTTTGTTCGGGCTCCCCTCGAAACAAGTTTCTATCTACGCCACTGATTTTTGTTCATGTTGTGTCAATAAAAAATAAATTCGAACACGCCCTCAATGCTATAGTAGTTGTGATTGCTCCTTGATGATGAAGTGGATTCATTATATTTTGCTTCAGTTTTAGAGTCATATAAGGAATTGCACAAATATCATCATTGCTTACATCGATTCAATACAAAAAGGAAATATAATCGATTCTCTTTATTACTCTCTTATTAACTGTATGGTTTCTTCACTATTTCCTTTACTATTTAGGCTTCCCGTGGTACTCGCACCTCCTTCTCGACATTTAACAACGATCTCTCAGACCTTTGTGTGGAAAGAAAGCCGTAAGCGGAGTCCTAGCTGCTAAAATAATGGCATCGCGGTCCACCCCTCTTCATAATATAACAGTTGGACCCGACTTTAAACGAAACGAAGTAACAGGAGAAACCGTGACGTAATACCTTAATGCTGCCTTGCGTAGTGACGTAATTGGTAGCACCGTCCTCCTCCGCTGAATTGTATCACGCATGGTTTTCCCCACCTCACCTTGACAGCTGAGTGTCCTAGTGCGGATTTGTTTACAAGGTCGGAATTATTTTATTTAATTGTTTGCGTCGTATAAACGCTGTGTTTTGAACTTTTATCTTTTGTATTTTCTGTAAACGAAAAGCAGATCTGTTTCTCAGTCAAAGTTTTATTTAATCGATATACCGTTTACAATTTTATTTATTAATTTTTTGCTCAACTCATTGAGACTCCGTCTGGGTTATACTTTCTTTATTTGTTTACTGGGAAAATTTTGAGCGGTGACTCAAGCTGGTGACTTTTATTTTATTTAACTTTTCCCCTTTTGCTTTTGGGGTTATTTTGATTCCCCCTTCTCTAGGGGTTTAGCCGGCTGTGCTGGAGATCATACGAGTAGATTGTACTCGCGCAATTTGCTATCCTTCAAGTAGGTAGCAGTGGAATTACTTAACAGAACAGGTGTGATCTTATTGAATCTGAAAGAATTATCAGAGGAACCTCATATACAAATGTAGTACAAGAAACTATAGAAAAAAGGCTATAATAAAATAATAACTATTGATGAAGTTTGGAATTTTACAAAAAAAGCATGTAATTTGTTTAAGAGATATGTAAAAGCATTTATGAAAACAAAACTAGCGACAAGTGAATGGAAAAAGGATTTTAAATCAGAAAAAGAATACAGAAAAGCTGCTAGAGAAATTCTGAGGATAGAATTGGGCAAAAAAAACACGATCCTGGAAAAAGAGCTGTAGCTATAATGTGTTTAATTTCCCTATTGATTAGAGACAATATGGGCGAAACAGAATATGTTGCACGCAGATGTTAAAAGATTTTATGATATTTTATTAGATAATTGATAATATAATTATATAGTTATAAATATAAAGATTGCTATATAGAACATGATCTTAAAATCGAAATTAAAGATTATTTTAGACTTGCCCCCGTTTATCTGGCTGGCCAAAATGGCTAAAACAATAATTTTTTCTGGCATCTCGTATTTAAAAACGCCTTGTTGATAAAAAAATCCATAACAGTTTACATTTTGGATATATTCAGATAAGCTTCCCATTTTTTTAATGTTTTATCCTGAAGTTGTGATTAAAAAATTACAAAAGTGTGTCATGCCACCCACTCTTTTTTATTACACATCGTCTCTTTGGTACTGCTATAAGCCGTAAGTAAACGAAGAAGTTGTCATTCCAATCGACCTGTTTAAGTAACAGTACTCTTTTACGCGGCAGAATTAAGATTACCTGCCTGAAAAAGTAGTTTTGATAATGTCTTTCGCAAACAGCTTCGGCAAATCGTGCGGCCGCAATTTCTAAATTTTGCCGGTCTCGCGGTTCCGGTTCGCGAAAATCACGCAAGAAAACTTCAGATGTACTTGACTTTTAATATCTCTTTCCAAAACCGCAAGAAACATTGTTGGACTTTACTTGGGTACCTGCTTATAAAGTGGGGCCGATATATCGTCTGGTTTATTTAAGAGTTACCGAGTTTGCGGCGCGTTACGATGTACCGGTGCAATTTATTTGGATATATTTTTATACTTTTTATTTGTAAGTACTGATTTGTTTATTTTATTTAAATAATTAAGCAAATTAATTCAATGAATCATCAATAGGTACAAATTAAAGTGTAAGGAATTGTTTTGGGGCTATTTAAGGCAAGAAAAATAATTGGATAAATCTCAGAAATTGTAAAAGAATTAATAAAACCTTCTCTAGTTGTATGTACAATAAAAGAAATACTGCCCTCTCCCCATTTGTAAACATCTATTTCTGTGTGCATCCTATTTTAAAAAATATTACTTTTTGTAATTTACATAATTGTCATCAAAGATTGATGATGGATGGATGCACTTAATTAAGCAATCTTTTTTATCTCTTCTTGTTACCTAATTATTTCTAATTAAAATCCGACATAATTTTTATTGGGTTCATCATAATCACATTTAGCTGTTAAATTTCAGCGACTTGTTTGTGCCAATTCGTCTACGTGCCAAACCTACATGACACCATAAAGGACGAATTATTCCTGCACAATCAATCACTATCAAACAAAACCAGACGAGATTGTGTATGGCGGCCTATGAACGAGTTCACCATGTGCCCCGATCCAGATATAAAATTCATCTTGTACTCCAGCGACGGTAAAACCAAACAAGTTCTGGACTCGTACCAAACTGATTGGCTCAGGCAAAGCGCCTGGGATTCCAACAAGGAAGACGTTTTTATCATACATGGGTACGCCGGTGGAGATGACACGTTACCCATCGCTGTCTTAAGAGATGGTCTGTTTAAATTTCTTCCGCCTTTTATATCTAATTCACCTATTTATTTTTAGCTTATGTTAAGAATGGAAGTTATAATGTGTGGATGGTTGATTGGGGTCCTCTGAGTCAACCCCCTTGTTACCCTGCGGCCGTGCACAACATAAAAGTGGTCGGCAAGTGTACAGCTGATCTTTTGACGGCGCTCAGGAACGAAGGCCTAAGAACCGAACGGTTAATGTGCGTGGGTCATTCTCTGGGTAAGGGCTATTGATAAAATAAGTTCTTTATTAATATTCAGAGGCGCTTTATGAAACTGTTATTTTCCTGGGATTTTAGGCGCGCACACTTGCGGCCTTATATCGCGCTACGTGCAATTTCGTATGCATAGGATAGTGGCGTTGGATCCGGCCAGGCCTTTAATTCCAGCAGCTACCAGGTTGAATAGCGGCGACGCAGGTGCAGTTCATGTGATCCATACTAATGCGGGACACTATGGGGAAGCGGGACGATCGGGACACGTGGATTTTTGCGTGAACGGAGGCAAAATACAACCTTACTGCGAGAATGTTGGATGTGAGTTTGTAGAATAAGTTGTGATGAAAATGCTTTACGATTCTTAGAAAAAGAACAAAAATCGAAACCCATCCAGTCATGAATTACAATCAAAATAATTTCTGAAACGTGCAGGTTTATATTATTTTTGCTAATTATCAACAAAAATACTTAAGCCCAATTGTAAAACTTTAAGTTAAGTTCAAACCCTTAACAACAATTGCTTAAATTTAAATGGGCCCTGGACAACTGGACCTTAGACTATTATATGGCCTTCAAACTGACCAAATTGAAAAGCGTTGACTGTTCAGTCCAAATCACTTTCATGGTCATTTTCCTAAATATAAGAAAAATCCTTTTAAAGCCTGACAAAAAAAAAGGTAATCAATTGCTATGAATTCACGTCTAAATTGCGTCCGAATTTCAAATCTTTCTTCGTTAACATCCAGTATCTTGGTCTGCAGATTTAGCCCAATTCATTCCCAATAGTTTGATTAATTTTCAGACAAGAACAATGTAGGAAGTTTTTGTTTCCACATATCTTTTCCCATTTTGAATCTTCTAAATATTGTTGCAATGCTATGATGTTTACCACCTACAATATTTTGCTTTTCAAATATGCACTGAACACTAACACATGCATAATACATAATCATTAATTTAAAAAGAAAAATGGCGAAGAATGAAGGAATGAAGGTATGTAATAAAATGATTTTGTTTAATTCCAAAATGTTTGACTATTATTTGTGCCAATTTTTCATTCTGTATAACTTTGTCTTGTCTTTTCATTGTGTCTACTTATTTTCCATTTTCATGTCTATATTTTGTTAAAATCTTTCATCTATGGTTTCCTCCTTCATCTACATTTTTATTAGCAGTTCTCTTTTTCTAAATATGCATTCGTTCGTTTTGCGTGATTTATTTAAATAAGGTCCTCATTTTCAGACTCTATTATAATACTAGTTTTATTTTATCTTTTCTAAATTTCAGAACCACCGGGAAACCTTTTCCATTTAACTAATTTCATTTTATTCGTTTATACGATGTACAGTCAGAATTAAAAGTAATGTCTTCTCAATAAAAAGTGAAATTGCGGCCTAATCACTTCTGATCGCTAAAACGAGTAGGCGCACAAACGAGTAGGCTTACATCGAATTCTTGTCAACGTTTGCTTGGCCGCCTGCTTGTTATGGCGGGAGTTATTACTTTTAATTCTGATTGTCTCTTTAGATCCTCAATTCCATTTATTTAAATTGATTTTTCTTTACTTTATTAACTCTGGAAGTCTTTAATTTTCCTTCTAAATGCGTATCATTTCCAGCGAAATTTCCTCCTCTCGCGTTAAAAAACAGAAGGAAGGTTTCCCCATTTTTTGTTCCAGTTGACGAGCAACTGTGCAGCCACGTTTGGGCCGTTTGCTACATGGCAGAAAGCTTACACTCAAATTTGGCGAAGAGAGCCGAACCTTGTTCAAGAAGATGCCCAAATGGTCCACGGCCCGGTATGCGAGTTGGCGTGCCGGTCCTCATGGGACAGTTCACGCCCTTAACGTAAGTTAAATCTCTTTCACTTGTCCACTCATTTTATGTCCTGTTTTTCAGAACTGCTGGTTCATACTGCCTGTACGACAAAAACCCTCCTTATTGTCCGTCAGGACCTGGAGCTCCTGGCGATAAAAGATGTTGTTTAAAGCCGCCGAAAGTTTCGCCTACGACGAATAATAGAAGGGCGTAATTCATGTGAATTATATTAAGCAGAAGTAAAATAAAATTTAGTTAAATCAAAACTCGTCATCACAAATGGACGTGACAACAATGTACATATTATTGACACATGTCAAGTGTAGATTATTGACGTCAACAATTCAGATTGATTTATGAAATGCAGTGTACACGTATACAACGAATAAATGAAAGCATTATCGTTTAGAGTTATATATGTTGTCAATTTTCTCAATTTTTTTAATGACTCTTAGGTATTTTAAAATGGTTTTCAAATAGTGTTTTTGGGGTGCATAAAATGAAGCAATTCTTTTAAAGGATTTTTGATTCCCAATTTTTGGTGATCTATAGTTCTTAATTAAGTTATACTTGGGGTGTCTAAAGCCTTTCTTCGATGATTTGCTAACAATTTTTTCATGTGTCCAATTGAACTATCTTGGTCCGGATATTTCGTATACCGCGTATAATGAGTTCGCTTTTTTCATATTCATTGTAGAATCGTAAAAAGTCGCTTCCGTACCAATTAATAAAGTTGTTAAACTGTTAGAATTATTATTGTTAATGTTCGGGAAAACAAATTAATTTTTTATCTACTTGTAAAAATGCTCACGTTCAATATATAATATAATATTATAATATAATATATGATATAATATCATCAAATATTAATTAATAATAAGACGTGAATAACGGGAAGTAATCTATCATGCAGTTGCAAATTGATGACTGGAATAATTAATGCAGTCTTATTTCGTTAAAAAAATGTTCTAAATATCGTAATTCTCATACTTCAAACTCTTCAATTTTATGAAAAACAGAATACATTCTATAGCTCTCAAGGTGCAAGTTCAAGGAGCTTCTTGCATAACTGGCGTCTCGGAAACGAGTCCTTTTAAGCTACCTCCGTTACTCAACAAGAATATCAATCAATTAAATTGATTTCTGATAAGTCACGGTGCTCCATTACCGTCTGTCTGCTTTCTTTTATTTGACAATTTTTTAATTTAAATTCAGACAGCGTTCAGGTTGCGTGACCGTCAACTTAGAAAAACGGAAATTCGTGTAACGGTACCAATGATCTCGTTTACCTAATTAACGAATCGATTTTTACGAGAATTTCGTTCGTATTGATACGTTGGATGGAAGCGACTGAAGATGAAGCTAAACATTCTCTTAGTAGGTGAGCTTTTATTCAATTATTATTCCTTTTTGTCTTTTGAATTTCTTCAGCTTGAAAATTTTTAATTCCAAAATCTAAGCCGAGACGAATATTAACACCACCATCATTAAGTGATTACTTTATTCCGTTTGGATTTAGACGAATTTGCGTCTAGCATTATCTGCCTTGTCTTAACAAATCTATTAAACGTACCTTTCCAGATTAAAGTCATAAATTTCAAATGAATGTTTTGATTAAAATAGAATTATTTCCTTAATTAAATTCCTATTATGATTTCGCTTATCGCTCGAATATTAATAAATGAATAAGTTGTGCGAAAATGTCTTGCAAGTTTTTAGCATCCACGATTCCTTAAGTTATAAACTGAGTATAGGAGATTGCACAGTGTATTACGAGGAACCATGTCAAAAAGACGACGTCTCTTTCTACCTACTATCATCTCAAAGCAGAAGACCTGGTGGGGTCCTTTTAGATCCATTCAACGTCGCCCTCCCTGCCAACTTTAATTTTACGGTGCCTCTAAAATTATTAGTCCACGGATATGGTGGTTACGATTTGGACAGTGCTATCAAAAATGTTAGTAGAGCGTACGCAGAAATTGAATATAATGTCATAACAGGTAGGCAACACAACGTAAACTAATTAAACGAATAATTCATTTCCTCCTTGCTTTAGTTGATTGGAGTTACTTTTCACATGTCCCTTGTTATCCGGCAGCGTTTTTAAACACGTGGCACGTCAGCCAATGCATTGCAATTTTGGCTGTAAGTTTAGCAGCATTGGGAATTACCCCTGACAAACTCCACGTCCTTGGCTTTAGCCTCGGTGCTCATATTGCTGGTTTCGCCAGCAATCACCTGCAGAAGTCTTTGGGCGTTCCATTCGGACGCATAACAGGTTGGTGTTGCAACTAATTGTAAAGCAATGAGTAGATAACTTATTCAAGAGGAGGCACTCCGTGATGTTTGCCGAGTAGTTTCTATGACCTTCAAAGCAGTTGTCCCTTTAAATTGGCGTAGGTCAAACGAACGATACAATGGCGTTGGCATGGCGAATACAGTTTTCACCAATCAGATTATCGCAGATCCGGAAACATTCGATAGCATAAGAAAGGACATTTAAATTGGCGTAAATGTTTTCTCTTATCTAATTTACACTTCCTTGTTCGAGTGGCTTCTCTTGTATAAGTTAACTACGCTTTGACTAACAATAAGGTATGAAATATATCTGCAAAAATATTTTAGGTCTAGATCCTGCGCTGCCATTTTTCGCTTCCTTCAAGGACGAGTGGAAGTTGGACGCACGTGATGCCACGTTTGTGGATGTTATTCACACCAACGCCGGCTCGTTTGGTAAAATTGAGGCGATGGGTCACGCGGACTTTTATGTGAACGGGGGAAGTTTACAACCAGCTTGTGAAGATTTCATTTGTAAGGAAAAAAAAAGAATTGTTTAATTATTAAATTGATTTCCTTCATTTGCGAGGACAGTAAAACTGGTTTTCTTGGTACTTCGTGATTGATTTCGATAAAAACGTATCGAAAAAAATATTTTTTGTACAAACAGCTATTTCCATCCCCCAAATTTTTTTTTGTAGATGTTCCATTGTGTAGTCACTTTATGGCCGGAGTATATTTTGCAGAATCAGTTACGTCTGTGAATTTTGTAGCTACAGAGTGTAGCTTTTTTAACTACTACTTAGGATTTTGTAATCGCTCTAATAAAATTGTGATGGGTGAACATTGTAGTTATAAGTAAGTATGTTGGATAATAGTTTGGCCTTTTTGATTGTATTTTGTTTATTTTCTTTTTTTGTAGAAGTCGAGGCTCTTTCTTTTTGAGTACGGGGAAGAAACCACCCTATGCTTTAGGATAAACACATAACATACAAATTTTTATTAGTACATTATTTGTAGAAACAAATCTCAGGTCGCAATATTTAATTTTTAATTTATGATTATTATTTGTTAACTGAATTTTTGTGAAATAGAATATTTAATAAAATGATTGAACACAGAGCTACGATTGTAGTTTAATGAAGAAAACTGAATTTTTTATTTTTGTACGCAATTAACTGTTTGAATCAACATTTTTTTCCTAAATAAAAAAAGTATATTTGATCATTCAATTGTCCTATTTTAATTTTAATAAGTTAAAGTTGAATTGTTACTTTATTTTTTCATATCACAAAATCTTTTAACCGGACACTAAATAGCGCACAAACATTTAACTTAACATTTCGCCGTCGTTCGACAGCTTCGTCAGAAGTGAAAAATATTTTTTCCATAACCGTTTTAATTAGATCAAGAACACATACATTTACAATACGTTAAATTGTAATTACATAGCATAGCATTTCAGAGAAAGGCTTAAATCTTACAAATAAGCAAGCAATGATAAGGACTAGTGAAAGTAAATACACAGTCTTCTTTACAAAGTGCTTAATTGATATAGCAAAACTGTAATATGTACAAATAAAGAAATTATGACTCGTGATTCACCATCATCAAATCCTCGGATATAACCTTTGCATAATCTAGTGAAACCAAATTTTGTAATAGTAACTCTTGCATAAAACATGAGTCTAACCCAGTTAGATCATTTTTGAGTAATACCTCAATTTATATAGATAGAAAACTCGAAGCACTGACACACAGTGCTCATACACCTACGAGACGGCATGCGCTTGTAAAAAAATACAGTTAAATGCGTGCAGACCTGCATTAACAATAAGTATCATGTCCAACACGCGTACATTTTCGGAACATTATTTATTCAACTAAGTGAAAATGCTTCCTTGCCTTAGCTGTAAAAAAAGAAAGCCCCATTAAGCGCCTTTAGAGCAAAACGTTGCTCATAAAACAATGTTAAGGTTCCGTCGAAAATTGATCTTCCTTTTTATTATAAATAATGGTAAGTTCTATTTAAATGTCTCATGTCTATTAATATCGTTTATTTTCAGTAATTTGTTTAAACGTCAAAGAAAATCTATTAAAACCAAATTGGTGGATCCATCGAAAAAGCAGGCAGGACACATTAACATTGGGGCCCTGTAAAGTCGTACTTAACAGGTATTATATTACATTTCAAACTTCTTTTTTAGGTTCTGTAAGATATTGCCTTTATTGACAGGTATTGTCCACATCCGGATGTTAGATATTTTCTTTATACACACAGACATCCGTACGTACCGGAAGAACTGCGTATTGGAAAGGGAAATTTCGAATCGAACATTACAAACAGTGCCTTTGATTCTACTTTGCCTACAAAAATTATTGTGCACGGCTACAATTCGGATATGTACCTCAACGGATTAGTGGCAATAAAAAATCGTAAGTACAAAAGACATTACTTGAAGCACATCATTTCAGTAATTTCGTAAATAATACAATTAAGTTTTAACTTCCGTGCAAAAATTTCGTACAAAACACTTTTGGTCTGCAGATGCGGTTTGGAGATAGAACACGTTCTATTTTTTCAAAACAGAAAACCACCACTTTCCTTTCTTTCCACTCTATCCCAAGTCCGGTTGCAAAAAGTAATTGTGAAGGCGCAATCAGAGATCTTTTGGCTTTTTTACAGAATATCTAATGAGGTACGATTTAAACATCTTCGCAATAGATTGGAGCCCAATGGCGGAAGGCCCTTGCTATCCAGCGGCAGTATGGAATTCCAGACTTGTCGGAAAGTGTTCTGCCTTACTGGTGGAAAGACTACGCGAACTTAACGTACGAAATATTCACCTAATAGGATTTAGTTTGGGTTTGTTTTGGCTTTCCTACATTTCGATTTGTGGATGAAGACGCTTCAACTTGGTTTCAGGTGCTCACATCACTGGATTCATAGCAAATGAAGTCGCCCCTTTCAAAATTCCGAGAATTACAGGACTGGATCCAGCAATGCCTGGCTTCACCACCTTAAACACGAACGATAAATTAGACCCGAGTGACGCAGAATTCGTCGACGTCATTCATACCAATGCTTTTTTCCAGGGGCAAATCGAGCAGTGCGGACACGTTGATTTTTATGTGAATGGGGGGGTGGTTCAACCAGGTTGTTGGGCTGATGATCGTAAGAATTACCACTTCCTAAAAGTTGTTTGCATTTTGAAACTTACTTTTAGGATTTTTTGCTTGTAATCACCATCGAGCGCCGTTTTACTTCGCCGAATCCATCATCAGCGAGAAAGGATTTTGGGGGTGGCCTTGCCCAAATTATTTTTCTTATTTGTTGGGACGATGTCCGCCTCACGAACCGCAGGCTTTAATGGGGGAATACGTCAAGAAGGTGACTAGGGGAATGCATCTGGTCATCACCGATTCAGTGTCGCCATTTGCGGTTGGGAAATTCACGGGCCCCACTATTGATATTTTGAGGATTAAGAACGAGAAAAACAGAATATCAGATTTCGAGAGGTATAAGCAAGAAATGGAAGACTGTTTGGATGAGACGCCTGAAACTTGTAGCAGCTTTAATACTTACGATGACGACATACTTAGCTCGATTGTACCATAATTTAGGTGAAATTAAATTACTTTTTAATTTAGTTGCGTTATTTTTATTATTTAAAAATCTCTTTGTTATTTATGGGACACCGAAGTGATATGTGTCTGGTAAAATAATTTAATGCAAGTAGTATAGGTAAAATAATTAAGGTCGTCCGTTCTTTACTAAAATGAACTGATAGAGACATTTATCAGAATAATTTGACACAATTTCACCTTAAAAAGCCAACATTATGTTATACCCAATAAGGTAACTGTACATTTGTCATTAAATGTATGAAGATCAGAAAAAAAGAATAGAAAAATTAGCACAGAAAATTAAAAGCTCAATATAAAACTATAAGTAAAAGTTAGTCCCTTCTATACAGGGTGAATGACAATTGTTCCAACAATAAAAAAAAACGCATAAGAGAATCGATGTCACAGATTATGGGCAAAATGTTTAAAAAAATCTTTTGAACAGTTTATAATCGGTTAAAAACTTACTCCAAAATCAAGCTACGGCACTGTACAAAATTAGACTCTATTTTTTATAAACGCAGTAGTATAATAGGACTATAAATTTTATAATTATTATTTTATTAACTTCTGCATACAATGCGACCTTGACACATATCTCAATTTCGTTTTATTGCACGTTGGGAACGGAAGTCTGAGTTGTTTCTTTTACGCGATGTAACTATTAGTAATTTCTAAAATAACTGAAATTGCGTATGCAATAAGAGTAACAAATTCGCAAATAATTGTGTAAATAATTGTTTCTTAATTCATGCGGATTACTTACTAGAGCTGTACCGGCTGCTTCATTCACAAAAATAGTTGCAAGGATTTAAATCTGATGATCGCAGATAATACACGACCCGACAGGCAGCTAATAGTAAAATCTTTCTTCTCGTTGTCGCACGGAGACAAAAAAAACTATAGGATACAGTTTTACAGTGTTTTAAACGTCGCTAGTATTATGCTTAGAATTTTTGATCAAATCGCGTACGTGAATACATATCACAGATTACGAAAAAATGTATAAAAAATTCTGTGGAACAGTTTGTAATTAATTAATTATAAATTTACACCAAAAAAAAAATAGGTATGTTTAGATTAAAACGACAAATTCACAACGTACGTATTGCTTCCCAAATGTTTTTCTCACTCGTCTTCTATACGGCAAAGGTTCCATTGTATAAATTGGAGTCGTGCGTCGGCGTCAGCGGTATCATAGCGTGACGTGTCGTAAGTTCACGCGATGACTAACACAGCGCCTTCATTTGTTTATTCTCCGAACTTCTTACTATAGCCTACAGTTTCCTTTGCACATTGAATTATATTGACGTTAAATAAATTATCCTAATATTTACAACACTAACTTAATTCCTACGTATTTATGCTTTAAAAAATGTAAATAATTTATCTAAAATAAATAGTTAAGTTTTAATTGATTATCTCTAAAAATATTTAAGAATATTAAGAAATTTGAAAAAACAACTTGAATTAAATTATTTCTTAAACAAATTTGCTAAAATACATTTAATACATTATCCTATAATTTATTTTATTATTTTCAAAATTTTTTCTTATGTTAAAAAAAATTCAAAGAAATACGCATATACATTAACACCGCAGTATGTCATAAACGTTTTACGATATTTACTCAGAATAAAGCTTGTAAAACTTGACCTTCCGTAGCAGATGTATTAAACCGCATACAGACAGCATGCCTCGGGATACGCGGCGTACGACCTCGGGTCGATCCGAAGACTGTCAGTGCTCAGTATAGACGTAATATTTTATATCCAAATTTGTTTATTGACAACTTCAAAGAACTGGATCAACGGCGAACATTCTCATACGTCCTCGTGCGGAATTTTTATGAGAGTGAGACAAGGCAATTATCATCCTTTGTCAAGTCTGTACACAGCTTTAATCAGCCGGCGAAATAATGCGAATAAGTGCGCTAAAAGCACAGGTTATGGAGTTGCAAACGCGTCTTGAATTTGTTAAACTTTTAATAGATTTGTGTTAATAATTCCTCACACACAAAACGAAATTATAATAATTAACAATCGAAACAGATTACAAATGAGTTTACTGATCATAATGTTTTAAATTTTGATGATGAAGGATACCTTTCTTCTGGAAATAAACTTTATTTACAATACGATTTAAATTAAAATGAAGGAAAAATACTAGGAATTCTTAACACGAAGATTTAAATTGTTTTTCATTTTAGTGATTTATTTATTTACCTGTTAAAGCAGGTAATAAAAGTGGGGCCGTAGAAATCCTTTGTATGGAATAATCTACTTCAGGTAATTTGCATGCATTTTTCAAGTAAATATTTTCGAGTTCATATTTCACGGCGTCGGGCGTTAACCTAAAAACGGAGTTGATGTGAAATTCCACTTAAAGGTCCACTTCACGATCTACGCTGCCGTGCCTACCATAAATCTTTTATGACATCGCTTCTTATCGTGGTTTCATTTTGTCGGGTTAATTAACAATCACCCTGTATACAAATTTAATCAGAAAATAAACACCTCAATGTACTCAGAAAAGTAATTTATACAAATTCATTTCCTTGCATTAGGTAACTTGTCAAACTCAAAGTATCTTTCAGTACAAGTTATGTAAATTCATTAAAAGCATTTTTAAATTACCTAATTGTTTGTTACATTGCTCAAATATTTGTTAGTCATTAATAACATCGACAAAGAAAATACGAATAATTATTATTCTCATTTATTTCTATAATTTTGTAATTTATTAAATTTTCACTTCTTCCTCTACATCCACCGTGACTTGAATTTTTTGTGCTTTGTTTTCTGTACGTATAAAAAAGAGAAATATTCTTTTATAATTATACATAAATTCAAAATTCAATTTTTAAATTTAATTTAATATAAATTAACCAAGCCTATAATTAAAAACAAGATAGGAGGCGAGTTCAGATTTGACCGGGACTTTCTTATACAGCGATAACAATAATAATACAGAGTCAATGCTACAAATTTTATTTTTCAAAATAATTTCCTTTCTTTAATATAAACTTATCCCAACGACAAGGCAGCTTGCAAATATCAACAGAGAAAAATTGTTTTGATTATTTGCAAAGCCAATTTTACACCGCTTCTATTACCTACACATTCGACATGTCTCAAATACCTACCTACTAAGAGGCCTAACTCTGAATTTATATTTTTTCGATTAATTAAAAAATCTGTTAAAATTGGACCGTGAATTTCCCAAAATACCGTTAACCATCAGGTTGCTTGCTGACGGTATTTCTTTGGCGACGATGAATTTGAGTGGCGCCACCCTGTTTGCTTTCTGGAATTTAATTGTGCCCCCAATGGTAATAATTCATTCCAGGTTTTTCAATCTCAGCACATGAAAATTTAATGATAATTCGCGATGCAACAGAACTAGGTACATCACCGACAAACATGTTTGATACAATTGTCAACTTTTTTTAGAAAGAAAACAAAGTCTGGTATTGATCAACAATAGAAATATCTTGTTTATTACGGAGTAAATTTGGATATTGTTCATTATTATCAATCGGAAATGTAAAAAGTCCGGGCCAACCCCCCCCCCTCGTATATTATAAAAGATTTTCTGAATATGTATGATTAGTCTTATTACGTGAAATTTTCGAAAGAATTGCACTTTGTAGAATACGAGGATGAAGATGGGTATGTGTTTTTAAGTAAATGTTCAGACAACAAAATGAGTTGTTCTAAATACGTTCTGAAAACACCCGTAGATTAAACTTATCCAACTAAAAATAAAAATATAGCTTAATAAACTAGGAAAAAAATGTTATAACTTGTGATTTTTATTTTTTACGCACGTGTACGTCAACTACTATGATACCATTATTTTTAAACAAATTTTATTTAAATATATGCGCAAACATTAGTTAGCATATAATTACTTTAATGGTGTATATAAAAGTTGAGTGAATTTGTTCATTGCAATGGTTGTTTAAGAAAGTGACACACATGAATTTTGCCAAAGTTAAAAATTTGTTCCTCGCCTTTATCATCGTGGAATGTGAGCTGGCGCATCTTTATTTTCATGTTGGTGTTCGAAACTGCCTCGTTTTCTAGGTTGCACCCTAAATATACTGGGCGAACCCTACGATGCAGGGTTCTTGTTCAATAAATATCCAGGGTACGGTGAAGTTTGGATGTATTTTCCCGATGACGAAGGAAATCCACACGTGGCTATCCTCAACTTACCAGAGTTTAACGACAAGGCCAGGATTTTTGCCAATATAGAAGAATCTGTCACTTTTATTTTGTATACAAGGTAAACCCTATCTTCCGCGGACTTGCTTTGAATACGCGTTAATTTCTTTTGAACAGAAGGAACTTACGAGGTGAAGAATTAACGATTGAGGAAGACGTTTTGGAACGTTCTAATTTCGATTTTAACAAAGAGACGAAATTGCTCACGCACGGTTGGATGTCGAGTGGTAACTCGACGACCTGTCAACAAATGAAAGACGCGTATTTGGAAAATTTTGATCATAACGTGGTCATCATGGATTGGAGCCCCGTGGCAGACAATGTTGTTTATGCCTTTCCTGCTTTAAATACGGAAGGCGTCGCGGTGCAACTCGCCAAATTCCTAGATTTTTTAATTTGTAGAGGATACGACCCAAAAAAAATTCACGTGATTGGGCATAGCCTTGGGGCACATGTCGCAGGAGTTGCTGGCACTAAAAACAACGGTCGGGTAGGAAGAGTGACAGGTGCCACTTTAATTATTTGCTATAAAACTGATTGATTTAAAAATTGATTTAGGTTTAGACCCTGCGAATCCCATTTTCAATTTCGGCATCCTCCAAACGTTGTCGAATCAGTCAGCTCAGTTTGTTGATGTCATTCATACATCCTCGGGGATTGTAGGAATGGGCAATCCCTTAGGGCACGCGGATTTTTATCCTAATGGGGGAGGACCACCACAACCAGGATGTTTTGGTTTAACCGAGGTGTGCTTCCCCATATTTCAATTGTAAAATTCTTCCCTGTTTCAATTTTTTTTAGTTTATCGAAGGGTGCAGTCATGCGAGTAGTTGGAAATATTTTGTCAAAACGATACATAATTCAGAGGAATACGCCTCGTATAGATGTACTACGTATCAAGAATTTGAAAGAGGAAAGTGCGTTAAGAACGCGCCAGTTTACATGGGAGAAGGAGCGTTACAAAGTGCAAGAGGAAGTTATTATTTGGCAACTGTAAAAGTATGAAAGTAAACTCTTTTTTGTGCAACTGGGCAAATTGAAATAAAGAAGTCGATTCGATTACATTAAGATTCTATGATTTTCTATCCGGAAATTTTATCTGACGTTTTACCAATGATTTATTGGCCTGATGTCATGTTAAAAATAATTGTTCCGTACTATAAATAAACTGTTATTATTTCAGAAGTTATCAACAGGTAATAAATTTCTCTGTCTTGATAAAGCGACTGGATAAATTGAATTAAAAATTTAATGAAGCCGAAATCTTGAGGTTTTATTTGAAACAGTCTACAGATTTTAAATTGGCTAATATCTTTTACGTTAAAATATTTTACTGGAAATCTAGCTTGCAAGAGGATTAACTGCAATAAAATTGTAATTCCTAAAGCTCGTAGGATCAAATCATCAATTTTAGATTGATTATTTAAAAAAATAATAATTAAATTGAACAAATAATTAAAACAATTTCCTACACGCATTTTTCTGTAGTTTTATTTTGGAGAATTCACTGTAAAAAATAATCCTGACGTATTAAAATTTCTTCGTCTGGTATGACGATCCATTCCCAAATAACTGGAGCGTTTGCAATGTTTTGTTGTAAGCTGTTTAGATTATAACGACTTTTTCCAGTTAAACATGCCATTTTTTCCATTCCATAAATGTTCGCTGTGTGTTCTGTAAATGCTGCGTTCACATAAATACAGTACAGTAAATACAGTACAAAATAGTGATCAGCGAAGGCAAATTTCTCTTTCATTGAGGGTACTTGTGCCGAAAATGTTTCAGTTATTCTTTATCGTCTTATTTATTGTCGATGGTAAGTAAAATGAAATCATTAAAACTTATTTCTTTTGGGGAAAGATTTTCTTTAAATTCTGTACATCAACGTTTTTCTGAAAGATGCGTAATAATAAAAGTGGATTAATACTGACTGTGACAAGTCATAAATAGTCACGTGTTTTTCTTTATTATAAAATAAATTCGATCTAATCATTTAAGTACTAAAGCGTCAGCTCATTTGCCTATACATAAATATTTATAAATATGTATCGCTCTCGTATTTTCTATATTTTGAAACAATACGAAAGTTCCAAAAATGTACCTGTTTTCTTAAAGTAATACGACAATTTTTTAAAAACGCAAAAACCAATGTAAATTGATTTAAATGAATTGAATCAATTTGCTTTAATAACATCTTTGATGTTGGCTCCATTAGAGTTACAAAGTTATGTCCGGTTAAAAGATTTTGTGATACAAATTTTTGCTTTATTAAAAAAACTTGATTCGTTCGATCACAAAAGTGCATCATTTCTTCTTCTTCTTGGCCTCCTTCGTATGATATAAGGCATTTTCGGAAACTATGATCTCGGGTCAGTTCGATCAATTGGATCACTGACGGTTCATACAAGTATATGTGTAAAATTTCTATTTCGAACGTCAAGATCACTGAACTTACTAATCGGATTAATCGGATCATAATTTCCGAAAACGCCTATAATCTGCCATTTTTAGGTACTTTGGACTTCTTATTTATTTGATGTAAGATTCTATTTTACATATTCTTGAAAAAGTTTCTTCATTATGTATAACAACTCAATCGTTAGCAACAACCGGACTGATTATTTCGTTGCGAAGCCAACCCATACTTTTGCTTCCTTGTTCTTAATTATCATCGAATGAAAACTACTATAAGCGTTCTGGGAATCTGAAAAAACAAAGTTGGCAATAGTCCAGAAAGAAAATCTTGAAGTCCTAAAGCCCCTTTGTTCCTCAACGTCTTTTATTTCCCTCTTTATTCTTTTTTGTATTGTTTCACCGTATACCTCCCCAAGAAAGTTCTGTATACTTCTGTAATTCTTCCACTTTTTTACATAGAATTTCAGCTTTCTGATAAATGATAACTCATGAATTCCAACTTTTAATTTAGCATTTTTTTTTCATTTCACAGGAGTACACTTACATGAAACCTCTAAAATCAAACCCATACAAGCACGAGCCACTTCGATAGAAAATTCTGTCACAATCACAGCATACAACAGGTAAATCCCCAAACTCAGTTGACCACTTGCCTTGACCTTTCAATTTGCAGAAATAATCGTCAAGGGACCGTACTCACCATCAACAATGATTCGGCTTTAACAAACTCTCGCCTCGACTTTAATAAATACACCCCCAGCCTCACCCATGGTTGGAACAACAACATAACATCAGAGCCCAACATTTTCCAGCTAAAAGACGCATACCTGGCGAAATACGACTGCAACGTTTTAATACTTAACTGGACGAGGCTCGCAGGAAACTTAAACGAAACCGTGGGTGTCACCAACACGGGTCCTGTTGGGGAGTACTACGGTCAATTTTTGAATTACCTAATCAGTAAAGGAGCTAATGCAATTAGGTTTCATTTGGTCGGACATAGTTTGGGGGCGCACGTCTCAGGCCTGGCAGCTTTTGGGGTGTTCACCTTAAGAGGAGTCAAAATTTTTCGAGTGACAGGTACGACCGTACGTTCAGAAGAACTCGCAGCAAATTCCAACCCAATTTTTAGGCCTTGATGCGTCACGACGGTACACTCGGAGACTTGCAAAATCCGATGCGATCTATGTCGATTTGATTCACACCTCCGATTATTTTTATGGCATCGCAGAGGCCATTGGTCTCGCTGACTTTTACCCGGTGGATGGGAAAGTTCCTCAACCGGGTTGCGGGGGATTTTTTGAAGTTCGTGGGTTTGTCACTCTTTTTTTTTTAGATTTATTAATTGCAAAATTTTAGGAGATGATAGCCTGTTCCAGTTACAAGAGTATTTTTTATTTCAAGGAGAGTATACAGCAAGAAAATAAATATGTGGCAACTAGGTGTACGTCTTACGAGGACTATAAGGATGGGAAATGTTCTAATGAACATGTTTCTTACATGGGGGAGGACATGTCTGCAAATGCATCTGGAAAATATTATTTAAGTACTTATTAATGTCAGATAATCTATTAAGTATAATAATATCCATTACATAGTTAGGTAGGTATAAATTCTTAATATTCTTAAGTGGATGTATCGACCAAGATATCTTTAAGTAAATTAGGTGTCCGCTCATTATTGTTTCATATACAAGTGTAAGTGAGTGTACGCTTCCTCAAACAGAGGAACTAGAATAAATTCCTTGTCGTGGAGAAAGAGGAAGATGGTGCTTGGTTTACTTCTATTTTTCAAAATTATGGGTAAGAACAGCAAAAAACTATGTGCTTCCTTAGTTGTTGCATCAATAGAAAAATGCTTCAGCTTAACTAACATTGAATAAAAACAGTTACGCAGGATGAATGAAATCATAGTGAATCAAATCAAAATCAAAGAAAACTTTTTCGTTATAATAATTTATTTTTTCTCTGTCGTTTCTTGTCTCTTATAGATTCCAGATCAATACGTCTCATCTTTGTGCAAAAGAAAAAACATGGAAACAAAAAAATATATCAAATCATTGAATTAATTAAAACCTTTGGAGTCTCTTCCAATTTGCTCTTATATTTACAAAGAGTAACCCTGAGGCTATTAATTTTCCAAAGTGCAAAACAGAGGCGTAATATTATATTAATTACTGTAATTTATTTAAGGTCGGATCTACTTACCTTCTATTTATTAATAAAGTAATAAACTTGTTTATTATTTTGGGACTAACAACATAAATTATTATGGATGACTATTGTTAATGAAGAGCCCTAAATTAACTAACTGACAGAATTGCAGCTCTCTAATAAACAAAGCCGTATTATCAATTGTTATTTGTTAATTGAATTAGTTTATTTCTGTTGAAAGTTTAAGAAATGAAAAGTTTTAATTTCTATTAATAATCATAAACTGAAAAGTTTTTCGCGTATTAAAAATATTATGGAAAGCAAATTTGGTGATTCAGCTCTTGAGTGATTTATACATATGTTTTTAATTCTTCCACTTTCATAGAGGTATTTTGAGGTCGTTCTCAATCTGAGATATTTCATTTTTAATAATCAATGGGACAAATCAGTGCTGATTCATTATTATTTTACAAAAAAATTAGGAACCGCATAAATCTGATCTGACTAATAGGAGGAATCATACGAGGGATTTGTTTCTATGATTTGTCTTAATACAAGAAAATCTGGTGTAATAAATATATTATAAAATCAATTGTTGCCGCTTTTATTTTTAAATTGTGCGTGAAGTTCAATGACTTTGAAGGTGACAATAATAAATAACAAAATAATTTAAATAATAATCACAAATTTATTTGGTCAGAATTTGTAATGTTATTCATTTCTATTAAATACATAGATTCCTTCGAGGTTCTAAAAGTTTGAATTAAGTATTCAAATTTTCACAACTATACAGGGTGAAAGACAATTGTTCTAACAAAAAAACGCATAAGAGAATCCATGGCACAGATTACGGGAAAAATGCTCTAAAGATTCTTTTGAACAGTTTATAATTAATTAAAAATTTGTCCCAAAATCAACCTGCGGAACTGCGTACGAAATACGACGCCACATTCTATAAATGCGGCAATATAATAGGACTATTTCAGTTCTTTATTGACTACGCGGATGAACACAATGCAATTCGTTTTATACATGTCTAATAGCTGGGAACGGATGTCTAAGTTGTTTTTGCGTGTGAAATAAGGTTAACAAATACGCAAATAATTCTGTAAATAATTGTTTGTTAATTCGTGCGGATTATTTACTAGAGTGGAATGTATCAGCTGCTCCATCCACAAAAAAAAGTCGCAAGGTTTAAATCTGGTGATCGCAGGACGCAGGGGTCAATGCACTGCCCGACAGGCAGCTGATAGTAAAATCTTTCGTCTCGTTATGGCACGGAGACAATAAAACTGATGGGATACAGTTGTTTTAAACGTCGCTAGTATTATGCGTAGAATTTTTGATCAAATCGCGTACGTGAATGCATGTCACAGACTACGAGAAAGTGTATAAAAAAATCTGTGGAACAGTTTGTAATTAATTAATTATAAATTTACCCCAAAAAGTAGATATGTTTAGGCTAAAACGACAAATTTGCAGCGTACGTATGTCATAATCGTTTTACGATATTTACTCAGAATAAAGCTTGTAAAACTTGACCTTCTATAGCGGCCGTGTTAAAATGCATTCCAAATTTGTTTATTGACGTCTTCAAACAACTGAATCAACGGCGAACATTCTCATACGTCCTCGTGCGGAATTTTTCAAATCTGTACGCAGCTTTATCCAGCTGATGAGATAATGCGAATAAGTACACTAAAAACACAGGTTATGGAGTTGCAAACTCATCTTGAATTTGTTAAAGTTTTAATAGATTCGTGTTGATAATTCGTCAAACAAAAAACGAAATTATAATAATTAAGAATCGAAAGAGATTACGAATGAGTTTACTGATTATAATGGTTTAAATTCTGGTGATGAAAGACACGTTTCTTGTGGAAATAAACGTTTATTACAATTTAAATTAAAATGAAAGAAAAATACTAAGAATTATTAACACGGAAATTTAAAATGTTTTTCGTTTTAGTGATTTATGTATTTGTTTACCTGTCAAAGCATATGTTAAAACTAGGGCTATTGTGAGCCTTTATGAATAATATTCTACTTTAAGTAATTTGTATGCGTTTGTACAGTCTTCAATACCAACTTTTGCAAGCTCTTACGCATTTGGGATAGAATTGGGCAATTGGTCAGTTGTAGATATTCCTTTGTTATTCCTGTACCCATTCAAATCATATCAGGTTTGCCATTATATGGATACAATAGCATTTCCTTTTTTTACGCAACAATATAAGACCTTCCTAGAGAATGTCAACCAAAATGCTCTCTTTAGACGATACCTTATTGCACCTTATTGCTGTATTCTTTAATCTCGAGAAGGCGTTTGACACCACCTGCAGACTTGGCATTCTTGAGAGACTGTACAATTGGGGTCTTACACTGTGCATCCAATCTTTCCTAAAAAAACCATTCATTTTGGGTATGTGTATGTAATTTGCTCTCTATCTACTGGAAAATGGGATAGCGTGACCCTATTTCTTGTGGCCGTAAATGATATAATTGAAGGAATTCATTCGAGTAAAATGCATGTACGTAGATGATTTAGTTATATTTCTGTCTACCCCCGCCTGCCAGCCGTATAATCGCAGTCTACAGGATACAATTATTGATGTGGTGGTTGGGAATGCTGACGCACGTGGTTTTAAATTTTCAGCTGTGAAATCATCATGTATCCATTTCTGCCGCCTGCGGAGACCTCACCGTGAACCACGGCTCACGTTTAAACCTTCCCCAGTCAAATGTGTTTCTTCTGTCACTTTTCTGGGATTGACATTCGTCTCCACCTTGTCTTGGACCAATCAGTCACATCCTATCGGAGGACCATCAATCTCATTAAAGTATTGGCTTACCTCAAATGGGGACCGGACAGAGAGACCTTGTAGCATCTCTATAAAGGCTGTTTTACATTATAACATTTTTTGGTACAAAGTGAGAGAGATAAGCTACCACAGTGAATTCTGATTGGTTGAATTGGTACTTCTCACTCACTTAGTAACAGATTTTAGTTAGAAAATGTTATAGTGTAAAACGGCCATAAAGCATTAGTATTATCTAAAATCGATTACGGGTGTGTTGCCTCTCTTTCTCGCCTTGGACATCGTCCAAAATGCAGCAGTCCGTTGGGCAACGGGAGCTTTTTACAGGCCCCATCCTGAGTATTCTTTCTGATTTCGGCATTCCACTCCTCTCTTACCGTAGACAGAGATTCCTATCTTCATATGGAGCAAGGATACTTGCCAATCTCGACTACCTTTTTGTTAGGGACCCACCGACCCCTGACCATTACAATCGCAGAAACCCGCTAACAGTGGAACACGTAATTATACAGTGTTTGTCCCGCACTGCTCTTCGTCAGCTACAAGGCATACGTGGCACTGCTGCGGAAATTCTTCCCGACATGGTCCCAGTGAAAAAGGTGTCCTTAATTTCATCAAAGCCGCCAATCTTTTTAATCGTGTGTAAAGTCTCGTATACACTTACTCCTGTTAGTCTCTACATCTCTACTTATTTTTTATTTTATTCATTTATAGTGATATCAGACTTTAAGCCATGTGGCCCCAATGATCTTTGCCATCGACGCCCTCAAAAAAAAAGAAACAGAAGACCCTCAGGTCACGTAACTCAAGAAAGGTGCAAATTTTAAACATGGAGCTATTTGATCATCAAGAGTAATTAAAGCTACAGAAATTAAAAAATACATATAAATAAAAAATGAATAAATCATTTAAATTTTTAAAGAAATGGTACTTGTCCTTCTGAAATAATTTGATTAACTTTTTTCCAATATTATTTTACTATTAGTTTTTTAAAAAAATATTTAATTTTGATATATTTGATTTGAAATGATACATAATTGTTATTGTGAATTTCATTTAATAAATATGAAAAAAAAACAATAGTTCTTTTTTAAATTAGAACGTGAAGAGAATTTCGAAGAAATGAAATTGATTTCAATGTAAAAAAAGGACACTGTAATCATTATTTCTGATAATTTCTTTTAGTATTTTCCTAAACGATTAAAAATGAGATTCACTTTCACTAAATTGCGAATAAAAAGTAAACGTAATCTGCCAAATAATAACGTAACCTAAACTTTGTTTGAAAACGTCACGCTTATTACCAAATGATGAAACAGTCAATAGTGCGTTCCAATCTTAACCAAAAGCATGTGCTGCTCTTATTTCTAAAAGCGATAAGGTTTAAATAGACGCGAAACAAATTTTTAATCTAGTTCCACATCGAAATTGTCCGAAAAAATGACCCACTTTAAAATCATCACAGTTTTCGTTTGCCTACGTAATTAAACATATTTTTTATTAACTTTTTTTTCTTCGGAAGCTTATTCATTTCAAAACTTGGCTTTTTCTTTAAATTAATTGGAATTTTCATTTTGCAAATGATTTTTATAAAAGATTGTTTTGTGTAAGCTCCACCACGACTTGGATTGTCCGAAAAAATGCCCCTCTTTAAAAATCCTCACAGTTTTCGTTTGCCTATTTCTGTTTTCGCAAATTGAGAACTTTTTCTTTAAATTAATTGGAATTTTCTTTTTGTATAAAATCGATTGTTTCGTGTAAGCTCCACGTATGACTTGGATTGACACCAGGTAATTGCAAATTGATCTCGAGATTATTTTTCGCCGATATCTGTTTAAGGCCAAAGAAATAATACTTTTAGCTGGATTGACTGAAAAATGCTAAACGCGATGTTAAAATCCGGGATTATCGTAAAATATGACTCCTTGTTTTAGTCAGATAATACACGTGTATAAATAGAGAATCAGAATAGGCCTCGCACAGTGTGCGAAATTCATTGAAAAAAAAATGTTGTCCTACCTAATCGTAGCTCTACTCGTTGCAGTCAGTAAGTCAGAGTCCAAAACTGGGCAGAATTTAAAATTGATTAATTCTGTAGGCGATTCACTTTTTTCTTTAATTAATTTTAGCTTCGGCGCAAGTTCAAGAAGGAGATGTTCGATTTTATTTCGGTGTAAATCGCCTCCAAACACAAGCAACCGCCGCCGTTTTGGGTAGTAACTCCGAAGTCAAAATACTCAGTCATGGATGGCAAGATAGTATCAATGCCGCTTGGTACCCCGTTACCACCAACCAGTTTACCGCAAGAGGACTTCCCAATGTATTTGCAATTGATTGGTCTGCCCATTCGAATGGTTTATACACAACAGCCGTCAATAGACTTAACGCCGTAGGTGGACTTGTGGCCACATTCGTCATCGACCTTTCACGAAACCAAAATATTTCATTATCCAACTTTCATCTGATTGGTCATTCTCTTGGCGCTCACTTATTTGGTTTTGCAGGTGTGAACGTGTGAAGTGCCTTTAATGAAATACGAAATAACCTGTGTGCTTATTTTGTAGGCCAACATGTTCTCTCTCGAACAGGACAGCGCATTGGAAGAATCACCGGTTTAGATCCTGCTGGGCTTAGTTTCCAAGGAACAGCTCCGAATAATCGTTTAAGCCCCGACGATGCCCTTTTTGTGGATATTATACACACCGACAGCGGTAGCACTGGATTTAGCGGTTCTTTAGGACATGCTGATTTTCATCCAAATGGAGGAGTAAGCCGTCAACCTGGGTGTGGCATATTACAACGTAAGTAATTCGTATGAAAGGAGAAGAAGGAAGTCATTGTTTATTTTTTTTGCAGTTGGTTGCAGTCATAATCGTGCGCCTATATTATTCGCCGATTCAATCAATAGTTGGTCACTTGTTGCTGTGCTTTGCCCCAACGTTAACGATTTCAATGCAGGAAGGTGCTCTAATAATCAGAGGGCATTGTTGGGTGAGAATGTAGATCGCTCTGTCAGAGGTGACTTCTTCTTGAACACGGCAGCTACTGCACCTTTTGGCCTTACCTAAACCCCATTTGGGGCAGTATTATTTAAATCGAAAATTTATCAGTGATTATATTAATCATAGCCAAGTTACTTGCACAAAATAAATAATATGTCATATGAGCTAGGAAATAAATGATGTGTACCTTTAAAAGAAGTAACCGTAAGCAATTCGATTTTCCCTTATGTAATGTAGATAATTAAATCCAACACAATAAATAAATTGTTAAATAAAGCTATGTTTTTTTTTAAACAATGAAGTTAATTACGCATTTAAGTAGACATCTTAATAGGGATTTAAATTAATTATGTACATTTTTCCTAAACAAAGGTATACTAAAAGTACATAATCCTGAGAATTAAAAATAAACAAATTCATCTCCTTAGATTTTTGAAAACAAAAAATATTACAAAATACTAGCGGGTGTATGCAGTAGTCTGTGTTGCACCGTGAGTTGTAGAGCAATAGTCGAATTAATCACGATTCTATAAACACCCGGTATAGTTGCGCGAACAATAAAAGTAAAAATAAATTAAAATTTTACATTTGATTAAAACGAAAGAGATGCGCAATATTAAGAATTCCTCTTTGCATTTGGCAAGTTAAAACTGCAACTAATTTGTCGAAATTAATAGTTGATGAAAGATTTGGAACGTTTTGAAAATTATTTTTTTTAATTAAAGATACTCGCTCATTTGGCGAAAAGTAAATATAAAAAATATTTAGTAACATGCTACGTCCACCTCAATAAAATTGTTTCGTTTATTTGTTCGTTACGTTCACCTGTATTTACTATTTTTATCTCTTGATAGGGTAATAAATAAAGAGGCTCGTTGATATCAGATTAAACAAATTATGCATAACGAGCACTTGACGTCAATATTAATATAAATAAAAACACAAAGGTGAAACAAATAAAAAAAAGTTTAGTAACAACTCGGTAAAAAAATTAAAAAATGATATACCAACTCTTGCATAATTCGAAAAGAATCAATAAGTCGCTTTACGAATTACCCAAAGTAATACCAAATGGACTTCTTTTTGTTTTGGTTATCTCTTTAATTGTCCTGAAGGATAATTGCGAAGGAAATTCATTCTTAAAAATTGCTCTTTTATTATTAACTGAAGCAATGACACAAATCAGGTTTAACTTCCCTGACCAAAGGGAGCTGAAGAAGCGGTATTCAAGAAGAAATTGCCCCTAGCAGATTGACTCACTCGTTCTCCCATAAGAGTCCTTGGATTGTTATTACAAAATCCTAACAGATAAAGCGCCCAGTTGGTACACTGTGTTGCCACGAAGGCATCCCTCCAAATCGATTCGACAAAGTAAATTGGTGCGCGATTATGACCACAGAATGCTGAAAGCAAAACATTTTGTCACAACGAGCAAAATCAAATTTCACTTAACTTACGAATGATGCATCCGGGTTGAGGGGCAATACCACCATTCGGCCAGTAATCAATGTGACCTATTGAAGACATGATGCCGGACATTCCAGCGTCCGTATGCATGACATCTACAAAAACAGCGTCGTCATCACTTAAACGCCCATCTCTTGGGGCAAAATCGTAATCGGTTCCTGCCGGATCTAAACCAGTGACACGTCCTAATAATGGTCCCGGTCGTAAAGTCCTAATGTGTTGCCCTAAAATATACAATTACATTTCGATTTCATCAACGGTCTCCTCAATTACTTTACCAACAAATCCACCAACGTGGGCGCCAAGAGAATGACCAATTACGTGAAACCTGGATAGGGGTATGTTAAATCGGTCATGCAAGTCCAGGACGAGTAAAGCAATCCAATGAGCAACACCACTGGTAGCAGCCGTTGCAATGGGATACACTTGGTTGGAATGAAAGGCCCAGTCAACACTGATTATGTTGGAAGTGCCAATTCTTAAGTATTCAGCTCTGGCATCGGCGTACCAAAAATTACTGACGAATTGAAGCCAGCCATTCACAAAAATTTTCACGTCTCTTGATGGATCGACGACGATGTTCTCTTGCCTAATTCTGACTTCACGGTCGATGGGATCGAGAGGAGAGGTCAGGAAGAATCTTACGTGGTGTTCCTCGACGTTAACCTGCCCGTGAACTAAATATACCCTGAGATATACTTTCGTTTCTAATCGATAATTGAGATTTGTGCTCTACCTGTTGTTGCTGCTAAAATTAACAAAATTGCTGAAGTGCACCACATTTTCACTAAATTAATTTGGTCGTTTTGAAAGCGGTAAACGAACTCTACTTTTATATGTAGTGTTTGAGATCTATAATTAGTTAATCAAGAGTTCATCTTTTAGATTACTACGCGAGTCCTTACGTACACACTCAAGAACAAATTTATCGGATTTTGTAATCGTTTAGGTTTCTATTACCTACACCTGTTTCATGAGCAGTTTTTTTTAATTTTAAATTCGCATCAATGGAAGCTTCTGAAAACGATACGCGATAAATGAAGAAAGAAATTGAAGAAAAAGGAACAAAACGTTTAAACTTTCTTACTTGAATGTATAAATTTTGGTTAATTTTTTACTAATCCACTTAGTATAGGAATTATTATTTATGAAGAATAAAATACTAATATTATTTAAGTTCAAAAGGAAGTGAACACGCACAGGAAATTAAATATATGAACTTGACTTACAATCTTAAAATACTCTTTAATCACGTTTAAGAACGTGCTTTAAAATTAAATGCTTGTCAAGAGCTTTCGATTGCTTACCTAAATTGTAAATTAATAACACCGTTGTTTTCGTTAGATGAAAATAATGATGAGAAATGCGTTAAGCATCTCCTGTTAATAAAACTACTTCAACAGATCTGATAAGATGATTATGATTAATCACAACATTAAAATTACTAAGTGTGCTTATTCTGAGAAATTACGAGTAGGTCAAGTAAATAGATACATATACAGTCAAAGCTCCGTAACTCGTAACTCCGTAACTTGCTGTCCCTTGCATTTGCCTAGCGTTTCGTATTGACTTTTCGCTCTCTATTTCGAATTTCTATAACTCGAAATAAATCTGACGAACAAAGGACTCACAAAGCTCTATAACTCGAATTTTTACGAGAAATCCCCACCTTTTTATCATCAATTTACGTTTCCAGCGTCACTGGGAATACCTGTGATAAATGAAGGTCTTGTATGTTGTTTTAATTAGTTTATTTAACAGGTAACACATTACACAGACATTGCATCATACAACGTGTATCTTATGTGGTAGGTTCGTATGTACTATCTGCGCATGTTCATGAGGGTATCCATGTAGTAGGTGGCGTACACCGCAATATAGATTTAGTGGCGGGAACATTTAAACTATACTTATGACATCTCCGTTTTTCAAAAATATAATAAAATAAACAAGAGTAATGACAAAACATTAAGTTACATTAAATTGAAACTTATAGTAATTTTAATTTACAATGTAATCTTTAAAATAAGACGGTGGTCTTACGATTCGATCTCTTTTTGTCTGAACGTTTGAAGTGACTGAATTGTCTTGTACCGTAGTAGTAGGAATGTTTGAACGATCAGATACAGGGTCATGATTTTCTACTCTTTGTGTATTACTGTTATCGTTTACATCTTCAAGGACATCGTCGTAATCTACTTCCTTCTTAATTTTAAAACTATAACTAGGATCTGATTTTAAATATCTTCTATTTCGTGTTAGGATTCTTCCAGATTCCGTTTGAACTTCATACGTTCTAGGCCTATCATCAACATTTTTAATTTTTCCTGGTTCCCAGAAACCTTTTTGATTTTGCATTCTTACGTATTGGCCTTGTTTCAAATCTGTAAGATTCCTAGCATGACGATCATGATAATGTTTTTGTATGTTCAGTTTTTTAGTTTGTTGGTCTTTCAACTCGTTATTAGATTTTCGTGTAATTTCTAGAAATTCTGGCATAATACCTCTAACATTTCTACCAAACATTAATTTATTCGGAGAATCTATATCTGCCGCTATTGGAGTGTTTCTATACTCTAATATTGCTAACATGGGATCTTTTTTATCGTGACGAGCTTTATAAATTATTCTTTTAATGGTTTGAATATGCCTTTCTACCAAGCCATTACTTCTCGGATAATGAGGACTGGACGTTATGTGCTGAAATTCCCAACTTTTTGTGAAAGCTTTAAATTGTTTGCAACTAAATTGTGGTCCATTGTCTGATCTAACGATTTTAGGAATTCCATATCTCGAGAAGATTGACTTAAGTAAAGCAATAACAGATTCTGATGTTTCTGTTTGCAATTGACCTATGTCAGCATATTTTGACAAATAATCTACAACTATTAAATAAGCGCGGTTATCGATATAAAATATATCAACACCAACTTTTTCCCAAACAGAATTTGGTAGATCACTCGATATTAATTTTTCATTTTGCTGACTTTTGCTATAATATAGGCACGTTTTACATTTTCCTATGTAATCTGTTATTTGTACGTTCATGCCTGGCCAAAAGATCATTTCACGAGCTCGGTATTTTGTTTTATCAAATCCCATATGACAATAATGTAGTTTACTTAAAATATCACTACGTAATGTACGAGGAACAACAATTTTGTTATCTTTATATAATAATCCGTCGCTTTCAAAAAGAGAATGACTATAACTATGATACGGACGTGCAAGTTCAGGTACATCTTTTATTTCTGTTGGCCAATTGGTTTTTATCAATTTAATCACAGTTTGTAATTCTTCATCGTTTTTCGTTTCATTTATGAATTGTAATTTTCTTTTATCACTCATATATTCCGACATTGTTATTTCTAAAATGCGAGTATTGATATCATTGTCATCGTTACTATGGTCTAAATGAGCGCGTGAGAGTGTATCTGCAATGAACAATTCTTTTCCTGATTTGTAAGTTACGTCAATATCAAATCGTTGTAGTCGCAATTTCATTTTCTGTAATCTAATAGGTACATCGTTTATTGATTTTTTAAGAATCGAAGCTAACGGTTTATGATCACTTTCGACTTTAATTGGTTTTCCGGCAATGTATTGATGGAAGCGTTCACATCCAAATACAATGGCGTACATCTCTTTTTCTATCTGTGCCCATGCTTTCTGACAAGTAGTGAGAGCTTTCGAAGCATAAGCCACAGGTAGATTGTTCTGCAGAAGGACTGCTCCTACTCCCGTACCGCTAGCGTCAACACTTAAAACACAGTCTAGATTTGGATTATAATATTGCAAGACCGGATTTTTAGTTAATAAGATTTTGATTTTATCAAGTGTTTCATCGTGAGTTTTATTCCAGTTGAACACAACATTTTTTTTAATTAAATTACGCAGGGGTTCCGTTATTTCAGAAATGTTAGGTACAAATCTTGAAACCTACGCTATCATGCCTAATATTCTGCTCACTCCAGCTGCATCTTTTGGTGTTTTCATATTTAAAATTGCTTCTAATTTTTTCGAATCGATTTGTATGCCATCAGCAGAAAAATTATGTCCCATAAATTTAACTTTAGTTTTTGCTATTTGACATTTATTGATATTAAATTTCACACCCGAGTTTTTTGCTTTTTCAAAAATTTGGCTTAAAATTCTTTCATGCTCTTTTTCATCTTTCGCCCAAATTATCATATCATCTATATAAATTTCTAAATTTGATATTCCTTCAAAAATTTGCTTGTAAACTCTGTGAAATATTTCCGGGGCTGTTTTTATACCGTAAGGCATTCTTAAAAAACGAAAACGACCAAAAGGTGTTTGGAATGTTGTCATTTTAGAACTAGTTTCTGTCAAACCGATTTGCCAGAATGCTTTAGTGGAGTCTAGAACTGAAAAAATTTTGGCATCTTTTATTTTTGCTACAATTTCCTCAAAAGTGGGAAACTGAAAATGTTCTCTTAACAAATTGTCATTTAAACTTTGCGGATCCAGACAAATTCGAAGTGTTTTGTCAGGTTTTTCTAGTAGAACTACTGGGTTCACAAATTCGGTTGGTTCATCAACGCGTTTTATAATTCGTTCTTGCTCCATTTTTTGGAGTTCGAGTTTGTAAGCTTCACAAAGTTTAAATGGTACTTTTCAGCACGGATGCACAACTCCTTTATAATCCGGCTTTAATTTAAAATCGTATTTATAATCTATTTCACCTATTCCAGTAAAAACTTGAGAATATTTTTTTAAAAAATTATCTAGGTTTTTGTTTTCTACATTCGCGATATTTTCAACTCGATACAATAATTGTAAATTTTGTATCGTAGGGAAACCTAAAACTGGAATTGAATCTTCACAATCTACGATATAAAATTCTAAGTTTTCTATTTTCTCTTTAATTTTACATTTTAAAGTTACTTTCCCGTACAACTTTATTTTTGTTCCGTTGTAATTTGCCAAATTCGCGGAAGTTATGTCGAATTGTACCGTAGGGCCAACTTTTATATATTTTTTGTAATCTATGACATTACAACCAGCACCTGTGTCTAGTTTGAAATTTAATGATTTTTCCGTGTCTACGAAATTAACTTGTTCGAACCACTGATTCGATGAATTTATTACATCAATGTGTATATTACCTAAGGGAAAAGAGTCTTTAATTTCATCAATTACATTAACATTTCGTTTAGTTTTGCACATCTGAGCAAAATGATTTTGTTTATTACACGCCTTGCATTTCTTACCGAATGCTGGACATTTCTGTGGATCGTGATGATAGCCGCATATGTTGCACTTAAAGTTGCGTTGAAGTTGTGAGTTACCTTGCTTCTTTTGGTCCATTCCCGTTCGTTCCGTGTTCCTTTTCAATGATTTGTCGGCTTCCTGTTGACCGCTGTTTTGTTTCTTCGTGAGTTGTTTCTTCATGCTTTTCTGGATGACGTCCACTTTTTCGCCTTCCCCGAGCTTCTGAAGCTGCTGGCCTGCAAGTTCTGTAGCTCTGCACAAATGTATGCATCTGTCCAAGTCGAGGTTTTCCACACGTAACAGTCGATCTTTCAAGTGATTATTTTGAATACCAGCGATGATTCGATCTCGGATGAGACTATCCTTCAAGTCTCCAAATGCACAATCCAGACTTAGTTTCTTGAGATCAGTCAGAAAATCTTCAAATGTTTCGCCTACCCTTTGGTTTCGTTTAAAAAACACGTGTCGTGACACACTTTCGTTTTTTCTTGGAACACAATAATTTATAAATGCGTTCACTACAGTTTGAAAAACTTTTTGGTCCTCTTCAGTGAGACCGAAGGTTTCAAATTTGTCTTGCGCTTCTTCGCCTAGGGCATGCAGAAGAATTGCAACTTTTACAGGATCTGCCTTGTTGTCACCTTCAGTCGCCGATAAATAAATTTTAAATTTCTTAAACCACTTCGTCCAATTCTCAGACACATTTCCATCGAAGGATAATGGTTCGGGCGGCTTCAAATTCAATGAATGCACGTTTTGCAATTGGTCGGCCATTTTCTTGTGTCGTTTTTTATTTTTTTGCGTTTAACCCGTTTCACTGCTATTTTATTCACATTAACACATTATTTTATGCCTTCTTACTTATATCATTTATTTGCTTGACTGCGCCTTGTGATAAATGAAGGTCTTGTATGTTGTTTTAATTAGTTTATTTAACAGGTAACACATTACACAGACATTGCATCATACAACGTGTATCTTATGTGGTAGGTTCGTATGTACTATCTGCGCATGTTCATGAGGGTATCCATGTAGTAGGTGGCGTACACCGCAATATAGATTTAGTGGCGGGAACATTTAAACTATACTTATGACAATACCCAACCCTACTTCGGATCTGAGACAATAATGCTACGCGTTTAGTGTTTCGATCAGTTTGGTCGTATTGTCTTTACATACATATACATTTCCATAAAATAATGTCTAAACATCAACTTAAAAGTCTTACAGTTCAACAAAAGCTTGAAATTAAAAAAAAGTAGTAGAGAGTGGTGTCAAAAAGAAAAATATTGCTGAAGAATACAAAATACCAGCAAGTACATTATCCACGATTATTAAAAACAAAGCATCGACAATACAGTCTACAGTCTCAGAATACAATTAGAAATCCTTGTGTTCTTAAACTAAACGCAATAAATTCAGAGTAGTTTTGAGATTTTAAAACGTTTCTTCACGATGGAAGAAAGTACAATGGATTCTGTATATTCCTTATTAAATAAAATTGAACATTTTTATGAAACAAATTGTATCAAGAAAGCTACTCATCAAAATTTAATCACCAAATACTTTAATCGGCAATAAAATTAATTAAATAGTGATTAAATTTTGATGTATGTATTTACTAATGTTTACATATTTTTTTACTTCTTAACAAAATATGTAAATAAATACGTATGCATGGACATTTATGTATTTATGTCCTTTAACTCGAATATTCTATAACTCGAATTTAATCTCCGGTCCCTTGGCAGTTCGAGTTACGGAGCTTCGACTGTATATAAAAACCACAAAATTTAAACTTTTACCACAAAGGCATAATCTTAAAAATATAAACATTATTGCACTAGTATTATTAAATTTATTTTAGTACATGTCATAGTACCATGTCATATCATGTCATATCTTGATGAGATAAGTATTAATTTTTAACTCGCCTAAGATGATTATTATCTGATAAAGATAATAATATACTGTAATTTAAATGCGTGATGCTTCCGCCTGTGTGACTTTGTAATTTAATTTTTAAAATGAATTGTTTTCTCTCAATACTCCAAATTGGGTTTCCTTGTCATAAGTAGATGACGTTGGATAATTTCTACGCAAATATGTATGTCCATATATGTATCTTAATAATTCGCCAACACTCCTTTATATAATTTCTTTGAGTTCTTGATTCGTCTACATTTTTTTTATTAAGTAACCAAACAAATTTTCAGCTCTTTCATCAGTAGTGCTTTAGAATTACATAAACCTTTGTTTTTAACACAATTTCCGAGTTTTCTTTCAATTTTTTTTCCTAAATTCTCAAAAAAAAAAACAACCATACACTTTTTGTATTCTCCAAAGCATCCAAAGAATTCTTCATTTATATTTCATATAACTTAGAAATTCCTGCCCCTTCGCTTTTATTTTTAATTTTTCTATTAGAATTCTTTTCTTTGATTTTTTTAGAATGTGTTCAACTTTTCTATGTTTAGATAGTACAGTTCGATTTTTATATTTCTCTTTGGTGTTTTGTTACATCATTTATTTCTTGTGTCTTTCGAGAAACGAGGAATAAAATGCGATTATTCTGAATTTATCTCAAAGTTGATTGTGATTTGTGATTCCTTATTTTTCATATCTGTATCTTTTTGTCAATAGGTGGCGCGTACAGTTGCGGACAGAAAATTTCGGACGTCACTGTTATTCTAAGAAATTCCTATATACGACAGATGACTGACAGTAGTTTTGTACAGCGGCTTCTGACTAGTCCGAACCTGTCAGAAGCATGCGCCGATGCAAGTTTCAAATTCAATGCAGCTCTTGAAAGTGGTGATTAATTCGACGGGCGAATATATTTGACAGTTTCAAACTAGTTAAGAATGCTGTACGAACAGACCTAGTGACATTCGAAATTATCTGTCCGCAACCGTACAAACTACAAAGATAAATCATTACAGTCACTAAATAAATACAGTACCGCAAATCCATATGCTTAATGTGTAAGACAAAGAAACCACATTTTTGCACTAAAATGGCCGACTTTTCTAGTGATTTTTTCCGGCAAGTTTAAATGGCCGACTTTTCTAGTGATTTTCTTTCCGGCAAGTTTAATCAAACTTAACAATGTCAAATAAAAGGTTAAAATGCCTATAAGTGTGTCGTTGTTTACGTTAAACATTTAAATTTCCCACCAATATTTTGCACTAAAATGGCGGCTGAGTGCGGTACTGTAATTTTAGGTTTGTTCTAACAAACAATTTCTGATAGTTTGTGTACTTTTCCTATGCGCGTGCGTAATCCGTAATTGCTGTCAAATTAGTTTCGAACTTTTCTGTGCTAGAACGTTTCTCTGATTTTATGAAGATACAATACGACATTTCGCGCCAAGTTAGTTATATCCGTATCTCTAAATTGTTGTTCTTGTTCATTAAGCCAAGTCATAACCTCGTTTGATAAATTGCCTAGGAAATAGGTATGTAATAAATATTTTCCACTGTTTTGCTGCTCGGTATAAGTAATACATATATTTACTTCAACATAATTTTATTTTTTGTCGCTGAACATAATTTTATTTTTTGTCGCTGGTTTTCCTCAAATAACTCATCACTTTCACTGGTAGTAAATAAAAACTGTGTACTAGATGCATCAGATATATCCATCAAATCACATCAGATTCAACACAAATAGTAGGTCCACGGATTGATTAATATAAATATTTTGTGGCCATGCACGGTGATGATTCGATGTGCGCATGTCACAATTAGAAATTCGCAAAGAATACGTGAATTGTTTGGACCACCGTTTGGACTACCACAGCTGCTAGAACATCAAACTGGTAACGAGAAACTTAAAATTTTCACTGCTAGAACGCTAAAGTGTTATTGCGCATGTTCAATACAATTTCTAACAGTTATGTACTGTTGCTAGAACAAACCTATTACTTAGTGTCGGTGTAAATCTTAAACATAGATCTCAATTACAATGTTCACTTCTATTATCAAAAATTTAATATTCATTTGCTTAATGCAAAAAAAATTAGTTCTAAATATTATAGCGTTCTCGATTTATCTGCACTGGTTGCACTCAGTGTATTTGCATCTTCTTCTAACCTCATGTAATAACACGAGATGAAGATATTCTCAGTGCGCACTAGTGCAGTCAATCGAAAACGCTGTCTTTCCTTTGTTCAGTGTTAAAAAACCCTGAAAAATCCCCTTAAAAAAGTTATCCCCTAAATTTTTCCTGATTTAAAATTCCCTAAATTTAGGAGGACATCCCTTAAGTTCGCAACACTGATCTTGAACCTACTTTTTGGGATTTTGCTAATGCCTCCCACGCTAGTAGGGGAAGTGATCACGTGATCGACGAAAACCAACAACAGTAATCCCCAAATACCCAATTCTCCGAATCTCCAAAGCGGGAAAACGAGTTTTAATTTGTATTGTACAACAGCGGATAATAAAATCTGACCAAGAATTTGACATGTCGTGCACAAATTTGGTAACTCAGGCTTTTATTGAGGTTAAATTTCTGTCAAAAAAAAATTTGAAATGTTAAACATGATAAGCAGAAATTTCGCAGCAACTACAAACCTTTACCTAGAAAAGCCATTACTCTTATTTTTTGAGCGGAACTTAAATGATTCATTTTGTCAAAATACAGAATAAACAAATGGTATTTTAACAGTATTATTTTACTAGCGCCATCTAACAGATTGTCACATTGTTTTAGAGCGCTCACAAAGGAAAAGATAAAGAGAGCACTTTTTGACTTAAATTTTACAAGCATATTTTAGTGACGAACAATTATTCCTACATTTTTAACACGGTCTATGTTGGGTGCGTTCGACATTACGCTCGGGGCAAGCTCTGAGCAGAAGTGTGAGCGAATGAGTTTCATTGTATATAAGAGTGAGACAAAGGAAGACCCCGAGCGCTCCGAGCGTGATGTCGAATGCACCCGCTATGATGTCATCAAGAATGGTATTCGCAAAAGTTCATTCTTGCTGTTGTAAGTAACAAACATAACCTTAGCAAGATCTTGTACTACGGGCGGCAGACTATTCAAAGCTAGCCTGTCGTCGCATAATAACTTACACAACAAAATATTTTCTGCCATTCTTTAAATTCATAAATTTAAATTCATAAAACTTCCAGAAACGAGGTTCAATAAATTTCAAACTTTTGAAATGACACAAAAAGTTGCTAAGACGAAGCAGGGGTGCATTTGACATAACGCTCGGAGCACTCGGAGTGTTCCTTTGTCTCACGTTTACATGCACTGAAACGCATTCGCTCTCCCTCACACTTCTGCTCAGAGCGTGCCCCGAGCGCAATGTCGAACGCACCCCAGTTCGTTCAGAGGACATGACCGCTGAGCGCCGACTTGCAGCAGCTATGTTACTTGAACGAGTCCATTATTTCTCGTCACTATGTCAGATTTTAAAGCAATATATCAAGAACTTTAAAGCTGGATTTACATGTAGCGTTGAGCGCGTCAAAACGCCAGGCCTACTGTACTCTCATTGGCTATTGCTCTTTACGTATCGAGCACTAACCAATGGGAGTACAGTGCGCCCGGGGTTTTGACGCGCTCAACGCTTCAATCCAGCTTTAAGCTCGATTTACATGGAGCGTTGAGCGCGTCAAAATGCCGAGCGTACTCTACTCCCATTGGTTAGTGCTCGTTACGTAAAGAGCAGTAGCCAATAAGAGTACAGTACGCCCAGCGTTTTGAGGTGCTTACGCTTCATGTAAATCCAGCTTAAGAGTTATTGTAGAAAATAAAAATTAAATTTTTGATTTTAACGCCCTGTATCTTCTTTATTTTTAACTTTTGGACTAAGTCAATTAAGCTAAATCGCAATATTTTGGATCATCTTGTATAACAGGAGAAAGTCAAATTTACGATTTTAAATAACGTGCGTTAAAAAGAATCCGAGAAGGCTCTGAACTTGCTTTTATTTTATGACGGCACGTCGTAGCTTAGTACGGATGCTGCAACCTTGAATAACTGCGAACTGTCAATAGCGTCAACAGTCAATGTTTTTGTTTACATCTTCGAGGTATTTGTAATAAAATAAATGCTTTATTTTATTAATTGCGCTTTATTACCAATTTTGTAGAATATCGTAATTAAATGGATATAAAAAGTTAGGTTATGTTTATAATATAATCGTATAGTTACGTGCAGTATTACCAGTTTGGGCGATAAATCGCCAAATGGGCTAATTTAAACTTCAGATTGGGACCAATTTTCAACTTTGGCGACTGGCGACTAATTTGGGCGAACAGTAATATTTTATTAATCTTAGATATTCTACAATAATTGATTGCCTTTTATTGCTTTTTTTGTGTGTAGATTTTGTTGATTGGTGATAATGGATGTTGATGCCGGTTCGTTGGTCTTCTAGTAAGTGTTCTGTGATGATTTTAGTGTTTCGGAGACATTAATTCTAATTTGGCGACTGGCGACTAAATTGGTGAATTTTAAAAAAATTAAGGCGATTATTGGCGATCTCCATTTTATTTCTACGCAAGTTCATATTCTGTAACTTTACGTATGTTTTGTCTGTTTTCTATCTTTTGTCAATCTACTACATATATGCATTTATTTTTTCGGGTCTCATGTCTCATGTGGTTTCGTCATGTCAAATGTCAAACTTGTCATCTCTCAAGTGGTAGTGTGAGTGTAGTGCTAGCTGAGGGGTTATTCTCGAAACGAGGGAGAGGGTTCGTTTTGCGGGAGTGACGTCAAAATAACGTAGACTCTCATATAAACCTATACAAACTTTTCGAGAAATGCGTCATTTTGACGTCATTTTCCGGAGCGATCACTTCTCTCGTGGTTATTCTCGAACCGGAGAGAAGTGATCGCTCCCGAGAATGGCGTCAAAATGACGCAATTTCCAAAAGATTTGTATAATTTTATACGAGAGTCTACGTCATTTTCGGGAGCGATCACTTCTCTCCGGTTCGAGAATAACCACCCAGATCGAGAATAACCCAATGATGAATAATACAATGACGTCAAAATGACGCAATTCCCAAAAGATTTGTATAGCTTTATACGTGAGTGTACGTCATCTTGACGTCATTTGCGGGAACGATCGCTTTTCTCCAGTTCGAGAATAGCCCCCCTGGTGTCCCCCAGGTGTCTTGGTGTTCTTGTGTACCGACGAAAATATTATAATAAATTGGTGTCGTGTATTGCTTTAAAAATTGGAATTTACCCACAATGAGTAGAAAGTATTAAAGAAACATGGGTAGATGAACCAATGCGTGTTAATTACAATAGAAAGTTAATTGATATTTTTTTCCTAATTCAAAAAAAAAGTTTCTTGCGCTGTTTTTTGACAGCCAGATTTTTTTGGCGACGTTTGGCGACATCTGCTTGTTATTTTGGCGATAACCCCCTAGAAAAATCTGGCAACACTGATTGGACGTTCACGTTGTAAAGCGTAAAGTTGTCATCTGTCAATAGAGTCTCTTCCAATTTACAGTTTATAATATTAGGCGTTTTCTTTTTTTCATCTGATCTATTCCATCGATTCAGCGGTGTGACGTCATTGATGAATGTCAAATCAATCACCGATTACTCTGATTACGCTGAATAAAAGAACAAATGAATCATAAATAGATGAGCAGCTTGACAAGTTGAAAGAGGTTGTGTTCATGTATTTGTTAATTTTTTTATATATATTTTATTTTTACTATTAAATGCTATGAAATATAAAAATTTTATGTAATAATTTAGTTTATCTTTTGCTACTACTTGATAAGTAAGTGCATGACATCTTCGACACTTTCTTCAGTCATTTTTCAAACAGCAAACAATACGCAGCAAATATTTGTTGTTTACTACTATTTTATGGTCAACTGTTCACGTGTCTATTTCATAAAATTCAAATAAAACTCTATCCCCTCTCCCAATTCATCGGCTCATCGGCTGTAAACCTCGATGACTTCGATGAGTTTTAGATTACCTCAGCGCAGAATATAAGAACACAACGCTTACTTTAAACGGTACATATACAGGAACATCCACATAAACCGTTCATTAAAAGTTTTCAAGGTTGCAGTTCACGTAGGTATTTGAAATTTAAGGAGCTAGAGTTTTCCATAGAGATCTCTTTAAATAAAATAAAATTGTCTTTGTATCACTTCCGGTTGTACTCGCTTATTTTAAATAGCAATCTATCATTTTTGTTACGAATTTGAATTCTACATGTAAAAATATGTTAAATTGCAATACATTTCCCTATCTCTAAAATGCATCATTTTTGAGATATTTTGAATTTTCTTAAAAATTTGTATTCTGCAATCTGATTTTAAAAAAATTATGACACAGCTCTGATTGAAGCAATTTTATTTATAATAGCTGATATTGTAGTTGAAGCTTTAAGGTTCTTAAAAATTCCATAAGCATAATCTATTAAGCTACAGGGTGTCTAAAACGGACCGCTCCACTCGAAGATATTCAAACACAGAAAAATACTTTGTTTCAAATGGAACAACCAATATTTTAATACAGCATAGTATGTGGAATCAAATCCTGCATCGAACTGTATTAGCATTCCACTTTAACAGTTTTTGAGTTGTGAAACATTTTCGATTTAATTCAAAGAAAATTAAAATTTTAATAGGTCAAATATTTTTAATTTTGTTAAGATAGCATAGAAATTATAACAATGACTACTGTTACCACAAATTTTGTAGTAAACCAAAGAAAATAGAATTTCGCAAATGGAAATTCACAAATTTTAATTGTTCTTTGATCATCCGTCTCTTTAGGACGCTTGTGATCTTATAAAACGAAAAAGTATTAATTTCATTACTTTAAATTGAAGAATAAAATAGCTGCTAGTTTGCAATTCTCTGGGTTAGCGTGAAAGTTTTTTAAAACCATTGTCTAATTATCTTCGTTATTTGCTACTGATCTTCGTACATTTTATCTTTCCAAATTGTATAAAGTTAGGTTCTAACTTTCCAAACTGTGTTTTATTCATAGGAGACAAGAGGGATACATTTTATTGAACACACATTCTCTGCTCTGAACAATTTTAGATCATTCTTCATGAATTTAAAAAACAGATTTAAAATATCAGGCGTTTGAATAATTTTGATTTTGATTCTCAACTTTTTTTGTACTTTTACTTAAAATTTGTAGTAACAGGAAAGGTTAAATGCAATTGATTGTTGCTTTCATGGCTCTATCAACAAAATTAGAAATATTTAACCTAATAAATGGTAAATTTTTAGGTATTAAATCAAAAGTATCTTATAACTGAAAAACTGTTAAAGTTAGGTAATAGGGAATGCTAATACAGCTCGACGCAGCATTTAATTCCACATATGATGGTGTATTAAAATATTGGTCGTTTCATTTGGAAAAAAGTATTTTTCTGTGTTTGAATACCTTCGAGTGGAGCGGTGCGTTTCAGACACCCTGTAGCTTAATAGATTATGCTTATGGAATTTTTAAGAACCTTAAAGCTTCAACTACAATATCAGCTATTACAAATAAAATTGCTTCAATCATAGCTGTGTTATAATTTTTTGAAAATCAGATTGCAGAATACAAATTTTTAAGAAAATTCAAAATATCTCAAAAATAATGCATTTTAGAGATAGGGAAATGTATTGCAATTTAACATATATTTTTACATGTAGAATTCAAATTCGTAACAAAAATGATAGATTGCTATTTAAAATAAGCGAGTTGATAACGACTTCCGGTACAACCGGAAGTGATACAAAGACAATTTTATTTTATTTAAAGAGATCTCTACGGAAAACTTTTGCTCCTTAAATTTCAAATATCTACGTGAACTGCAACCTTGAAAACTTTTAACAAACGGTTTATGTGGATATCCCTGTATGCTGAATAAAAATACGCTTTGATGATATTCCAATGAATGCGATTAGCTCTTCGGTGAATAAAAGAACACGCCTATTATATGATAAATAGACAAAAATTTTATGTTTATTTTTTAATAAAAGTATGTTTTCACGAATTTTACGTTCTGTATTTAACTTACCTCTTGATTTTCAACAAACCGAATAGAATGTGAATTTGAGACGTGCAATTGAATTTAGCGATTTTGGGCGATCTTTTCTGATGTAATATGCGATTTCGGGCAAACAAAAACTGGCAACACTGGTTACGTGACTTTGCAAAATTTGCATTTGACATAAGCCTACTTGATAACGGTTTTTATTGAACTTTACAATTACTTCGAAAATTGTTCTTTTCATGTTTATACATTTTAGACGAATTAGAATTTAATTTAGAAATCAAAAATTGTCTTATACAGGGTTCTACTAAAAAGAAAATGTAGTTTTAGTTTATATCTTGTGCGCTTGTGGGATGTGCAGTTGGCTTCCTGTTAACATGTATAAAAACTTTGAAATTGGCCGTGTTTTAAATTACTTCAACAACCGTTCGAGCGATTGATTACAATGCAATTTCCTACCTAATTGAGTACATACTTGATTAGGTAAGAAATCGCACATTAAATAAGTGCTCGAACGGCTGTTCGAGTTATGTTAAAACACGGCTATTAATTTCTATAAGTTTTGTCTTAATTTTTTTTATTTATCGAATGTTCAACAAAATCCTTTTTTAGAAACGAAAATATTACTTTCAAAACATCTTTTTGCGTTGGCCATTTCCGCCAACGAATATGTGTCGTACAGCAACTGAAATTAATGATTAAAAGCTAGATCCTAGATCAACTTTTTTGACTATGAGAAATGAATAAGCAAGCTACGACATACAATTTTTTCAAAGGTTAACTCGAGGTATTTTTTTTGTTGAACAGTTGTTAGATTCAAAAATAAGAAACTTAAAGGGAAGGAAAATCTGTGAGGAAAATCTCAGGTTTAGACCCTGTATATACATAGTGATCCTAATTTTGATTAGAAAATGTATTATAGAAACAGAAGCAAATATTGCAACATAATTCAATTACTATTAATGGATTTAAATCATTATGATTTATTGACATTTCAATTAATTTTATTTACGTACGCATGCCGCTTTCATTTAAATGATTTATTCCTGACTCAGTCTACTTCTCGACTATTCTAACCAGCAGTCAATATATTACGTTACCATTCGGGAAAGTTTCTAGATTTTTTCATGTTCCATCTTCGTCGTCCGCCCGCGCTGAAAAGAGACAACACATAAAACAAATATGGAGCACGGCGAAGAACGCTAATCTAAGCGCCAGTTTCCTTTTCTGGATCTAATTCGTTTACGAAAATGGTCCTGAAATCTCTGATTAACGAAGCAAAGTGCGGTTCGGTGCATTCTACGTCCACTTTAAGTCGCACGTTCTGATATCACCGGGCGTAATTAAAGGATTAAGTTGTATATTCAACTTAAGAACTATTAACAACAATGGAGTTAAGCAGTGATGATCGTGTTTACGCCGCTGAAAGGATCATCAAGAAACGCATTAGAAGGGTAAGCATTTTTAAGTCTTAGAGAAACCCAACAGAATGACATTTGCAGGGAATTAACAATATTGACGTTGTTGCAGGGTGTTGTGGAGTATTACGTGAAATGGAGGGGCTGGGGCCCCAAACACAACACCTGGGAACCTGAGGTGAACATTTTAGACGAGAGACTAATAGATTTGTATGAGAGGTCTTTGAAACCGGACGGGCAACCTCGAAGAGGACCCAAAAGAAAAGATAGGCAGCTCATCGAACGTACTCAACAAGTCGAAACCGAAGATGAAGAAAGACAGAGTGGAGAAGAGGGACAAACGGATATGCCCAACGTGAGTCAGTCGATACCGACTTTGGAAGAGCCCCCAGCAATCGAAGATGATGAAACACGCGCGGGGTCTGTGGATGAAGACCCCGAGCCTCCTGACCTCACAGCTGCTAATGTCAGCGTGCCTGAAACCGAGAACAGCAGCTCAAGTAGTGAAGATAGGCCTATCTTAGAACGACTCGAGCCAGGTACTAAAAGGAAAGCCGAGGTCCTCTCAAAAGAGTCAGGGAAAATCGGGGTTACCATTACAACAAGCAGTCCGACGAGTGTTAGCCCTCCACCTAACAAACTCTCAAAGTTAGCACCGCAGAAACAAACTGCTGCAGTAAATAATCGCAAATCGAGTACCGGGCAGGTTGAGGAAGAAAGTTCGATTCCGTCGGCGTCAAGCCCAACTGTTTTGACTGCGACGGCACCTCGTTCGAGCACCGACAAGCGGCCCAGTTCTTTCGATGCGTCTCTACCGCATGGGACTACGAAGGAACCTGCTTCACCTAAACCAGTGGCATCTCGTACTGATGAAAAACAACACGCAGACCAAAAACATGAAGCTCACGACGTCGCAAAAAGCAGAGATCGCTCAGATTCTGATAGTTTAAGTGCCAACGTACCGTACAGTAATCACGTGGTTGTTAACGGACACAATAACAATAATGTGGCTGATGACTTTCCGCCCGCTTTCACCAGTCCCGGCTCAGAATATTGGCTGGCGAGAAACCCCGTTGCCGATCAGGTATTCATTACTGACGTCACAGTGAATCTTAAGACGGTTACAATTCGAGAGTGCAAGACGGAGAAAGGCTTTTTTAAAGAGCGTGATGATAATAGTCATTCTAAACCCAGTGATATTGTTTGACGATTTTTATTTATTGTTTTAGTGCTTTCAAATTGTTTCTTTTTTTTGTTGTTTCTTTCAGCGAAGTCGAATGCATTTTATCAAGTAACCTGAAGTAATAATTTACATTAGTAATTCCAAAATGACTTACACTTTTGACTAACATTAAGCACTGTAAGATTGTCTTTACACAGAGGTTCTTATATACAGGTCTCTCACTTTAGAATTCATTCTTTATATAAGGTGATTCACGGAACTTGTTCATTAGAAGTTTAGGCACTTGTCTCCATTATTTTTCTTTGGAAATTTACACTCTTCCACAGCTGTTAGTGCCACTTTGTAAAGAAAATATTTTCAGAGTATTTAAACTTCTGATTGAACCGGAAGTCGCTGTCAACTTCATCTGCCAAACACACTGTAAGTTTTAATAGGACACTTTCTAAACATCAGTGCATTACTTAAAGGTTCCTCTTTGATGTGGCATAGATTAAATCTTACATATTTTTGTGAAATAAAAAGTATGAGCTTAAAAAGGACAAGCATAAGAATTTACAAAATTAAAAATATTTCAAAAACGGTTACATTTAGGTATAGGGATATCTTATAATTCTTTGTTCAAAATTACCTGTAGATCTTAAATTTGTATTTTGTATTTGTATTTTCAGAAGTTCAAATACTTTGAAAATATTTGCAGTAAAAAGTGCTCTAGGGGCTGTGGGAGAGTACATATTTTCAGAAAAAAATAATGAAGGCAAATGCCTAAACTTCCAATGAATGGCTTCCGTGAATCATCCTGTATACACCGTGATGAACAGTGATTGAAGGTTTGTATCTGAAACATTATCAATCCGCAATAGCTATTTACTATCTAATTTCTACATAATATCGCGCAGACAATAAAAAATTAATTGTTGATCTCAGTGCAAAATCTTGCATAGGAGATGAAATACGAAGTTGATTTTATTTATGTTTATGAAATATATTTTTAATTTGACTTTGTTACATACATATAAATATTTTACTTGGAGTTCATCATATTAAAGTAGAGCATTTTTAGAACCTCCAGCTAATAAGATTTTGGATCAATTTATTATTATTATTTGACTGATAACTGATGTTATTATTTTTACAAGAGAAGTATTATATTTTATATGAAATATTAAACATTTATTTGTTATTACTTCAGGATTACTGACGTTTCAAGTGTACAGGGTAAATCTTGTTGTGAATGGTTTGTTTGTTTAATCTGTAAAATGGAAAAGACTGGTGGTGCTAATTACAGTGGCCGTTCACCTTAACCCGCAGGCAATACGCATTTCATTGAGGAGAACTTGCAGCCAAATACGTGTTTAATGTCTGAATCTTTTACTCTCATTCCGTATTTTATTGTACATATTGATTTTATTAAATATTGTTACACTCGTTTCTTTTAAGATTTCCTTTTAAATCATTTGTGAAGTGCCTAATTTATTTACGTCTATTTATTTAATTTTTATTTCGATTAATACTACAAAGAAATTGGGGTTCTTTAAGACAAAAAATTATATGACTTCTGAAACTGATCATTTATAATAGCCTGAAATTTGCTCAATTTAGAAATTAAACGCACTGAGTATTTCAATCGATGGAATTTCTTTGTAGTAATTAATTCTTTGTGTTAAAAATTAAGTAATTTGTTTTCGTCACGTTTTCACACTCAGTCAAAAGCACAATTTTGAGAACGTGATGAAAACAGACGATGTTGCCAGGTCTACATAATTATTACAATTATTAAATTACTGTTTTTAATGTAAATAGAATAGTGTAGCATAGGATTTTTTTATCTTCAGCTTTTATAGTGAGATATGTAGATATGTGTGTCCGAATCTTTTGAAGATTTTTTTTACATTGGAATATATCCAGCTTAATTTATTAGCGTTCAGATCGCTACTGTGTTTTTAGTAGATTTTTAAAAATGTTGTACATGAAAATTGATGTATGAATTTAACTAAATTATTCGCAAACCAGATGATAGATTAAAAGTATTTTTGAATATTATATACATATTATTGTAAATATGTAAAGAAATACGCATAATAAATCATCCTTACATGAAAGTCGATGTTTGTTGAAACGAAATAATTAATAAAGGAGTTCAGATATCACAACATATTTATTTTAAATGCCAAGTAATTACAGTCAAAAATATAAGCTCTTATATACATTCTTGAAATATTGCTAAAAAAAAGAACATTGCTATCATACATATTATACAAAGAAACTACAAAGTGATGTATGTATTGTCAAAAACACTTTTTAATTTTTTAATTTGAAATTTTCTTTTTAAACATCTCAGTTAACAGTGCACATTTATTTTCTTTGATTTTTTTAATTCCTTGCATCATTTACACGCGAAAATTTTTCTATAATGTGCATTCAAATTAAAACAATAGTTACAAGACTAGAGTTAGTAGATGAAAAATACAGAAATAACTTCAGTTAATTGCTAGCTTTAATGGAATGAAAATATTTATATATCTATACACTCATTATCATCAAGTTTACAAAAGTATAATGTACACAAAGAAATAAAATTAAAAAATACACATAAAATTATTGTACAATCAAACCTTAATAGATGGTACCTCACATAAACTATGTAATCTATTGAATCTTCTGCTCTTAAAGTGGTCTATACTATCTTGGATGGGGGCGCGTTTCGAAAAGAAGTCGACAAGGGGTTGAGCGTTTAGCACAGACGCCAGGAATTGTTCTACTGTTATGTACCATTGGATTTCACCTTTCGTATTTGGGTTTCCATTTTTATCTGGTGACTTAAATAAAACATTAATGTTAATCTTGCACATCACCACATCAGAACAAACTACAAGACAAAATGCCTACTTACTGTATCTATTAATCTAGCGGTATTACAAGCAGCTGCTGCAGAAACTAAGCTATCCTCAGATTCATCGCGTTTCACAAAAAACTGTTTACCTACATCTCCCAACTCGAACAACAAAGTACCAACATTGGCTATCGCATGGAATGTCTCCTGGAATGACAAACAAAAACACAATCAAAGGTTTTAACCGATATTATATTATATTATTATTATATTATATTATAATATATATATTATTATTATATTATAATTATATTATATTATAATGACAGGTTTGTTAAATACCTGATCTTCGGGCAAGGTCTGGAATATATCATACACGGACTTCCATAGTGTGATGAAGTGTGCTTGGGTCATCCTCGGAACGGACTTCAAATTAATCTTGCTATCTTTGGATTGCACCAAATTCCTCAAACTTGTTAGACTCTTCACTTCCCAGTTGGGTTCACCACCGTTACCACCGTTGTTTTGGCTGCTGAACGAACCCTCCATGGACGTCGATTCAAATGACTTGCTAAAATATATAAAAATCCACCTAATATACAAATCCAGTGTGTTGTGTTTTTTATTGTCACACACGCCACACCTTTAGTCATATCATCAGTCATTCCAAATTTTCAGTAAGAAAAATATAATGAATAAAACCTATTCGATTCTAAGAACTCATTTAACAACTACACCATCCCCATTTGTTTGTAATTCCAATTTGAGTAAGTGAATTTGAAGCGGAGAAACTGTCATGAATGAGTTCTGTTTCGTGTTGCAGGAAACTTACTAATCGTAAGACAATCCAGTGATAAAAAGGACCCGCATAAACAACGTAAGAAGTCAGAGGGAAAATTTCAGGAAGGTTGTAACCTCTGCGAAGAAATATTTAAGCAGTGCGATAGATGCCCTGAGGCACTTTCACGGCCTGAGTGCGAGAGAAATGTGCCCGGATGTATGCCATTCACTGAAGACGTACCAATGCCACAACCACAACCGCAGTTTACTGAAGACTGTCTCGCACCAGAATGTGCTACCGACTGCAAAAGAAGAGGAGTAAGAAAATACAGTAAGTTAAAAAAAAAGTATTGCACCTAATTCATTTGTAGCCACCGAGATGTCCTCGTCCTCAAAGTGAGACATCTCCCCAAGAAAATGAAGAACACAAAACTGCAGAACATTGTGAAGACAGAGAAAAGGTGACAAAGAAACCAGATGGATGTAAATGAAGCATAAATATTACAATTAATAAAGCTTTAGTGAATCAATCTTATAACCTTTTATTTAATATTATGTTAAATACGTACTGTGAGTTATAAGTTGCTGTTGGTGTCGATGGTTCATCAGGAGTGATGCTGAGAGACTCCAAAAGTGCATTCTGCTCAGCAGCGCTCTCAAAAAAGTCTGTTGCTTCCGCTGCAATTTCCGTACCGGCCTCATTACGAGCAGGAGATTCTATGTCGGACATTCGCAGGAGTGGTGGGAGATGAATCGTGTACAATAACTTCAAACGCTGCGCAGGATCTGCAGTTGCTGACAAACCAATGGCTGCGACTAGCTCACGAAAGTTAAGGTAACCGTCTCTGTTTTGGTCCAACAGCTAAAAATAACTAACTTTCTTAATTTGCTAAGGGAAATGGGATTCAGAAGAAACTCACTGTGAAAATTCTAGCTGCCAGTGATTCTGCCTGATCACCCTTGCCCCAGGGCGATAGTGCAGCAAAGAGCAATTTGAAATACTCAAAGTCTACTTTGTAGCATTCGTACGGTTGCAAACCGGGGTCGTTTTTGTCAGGGATTTGTTTCTTTTGACTAAGGTATTCTTCTCTAATTATATTTAGTAATCCCTGAAAATTACAAACAATTACTTTTCCTTGCCAGTTAAGCCATTAATTATCCTTTATTATATTGTATTTTCCTGGCACAAACTTTTCTGTTATATTACAAACAATATTAAGAATTTGGTTACAAACCAAAGACATACCTGCAATTCTAATTCTGTAAAATAACCATCTCCAAGTACACTTCTGATAGCGTTCCTTTCGAAATTGGCCTCCAACTCTTGCACTACTTTAAGACGATGCTTCAATCGAAGCCTTTCGATTTGTCCGGTGGTGATGAAACCGTATTTAGTGTATGCCTTGTACACCAAGGTTTGTATAGACATTTTCTGCAACAAACCATAAACGAAAAGGCACAATTTATACTTGATGGAACGGCTTACCCGTTGCTGGTCGTCGTAACTCTTGTTCCTTATTGCACCTCGTCCGTCATCATTAAAAACCCCCAATAAATAATCAGCGAGCAACTGCATAGCTTCACCTTCATCTCTGCACTTTAAAAGTTCATCCTGATTCCACTCCAAAATCATTAGGGCAACTTGAAATATAACTTTTGCACCGTCGTAAAAGAAACAGTCCATAACATTCACGGCACTTTCATAAGGCATAACGCACAAGAAAATCGTAAGGAACCAGGCCAAGGAAATCATATTAAGCATGCCTAATTTAACTAACTTTGCGTGCAAGGTGGGTAAATACTCGGAAGTTAATTTATCTAAAATGGCCTGATCTACAACTGCCCCTACGACTTTTGTATTGTAATAATCGGGCAGCAAATTTTCACACAGGGTCGCCAACAACCAGAACGCTTCTTCTTCAGAGCAATAAATAAGCAAAACAGAAGCTACGATATTCATCGCTTGACAATAACCGATATTAGGGTTCCTTAAAGCGTAAGCACACAACACCCTCCTCAACGCATCGATTCCTATTTGATTTTGAAACGCGGGGTGCTCCGGCAGAGACCTGTGTAGGTCCCTTTCGATTTCGTCATTGGCAGTCGACTGTTGAATTAAAGCCTGCTCAACTAGCGACTTGTAATATCCGGGGTGAGTCGCTTTCTCGTTTGCAGCCCCCGAAAACGACATCCAAATATCCATGCGTAAACTGTCGGGGATTCCCTCCAAGACAAGTTGAGCAACATCTGTCGTTCTGTACATGGAGATGCCTCGCCCGTACGTGTTGAAGTGAACCTCCCACTGAGTTTCTTTCTCCTTCTGTTTTTTAAGTACGTCCGGAATAACCATCAAGGGAAACAAGGTCATCAGAGGAGGTTCGCATTTCCAAAGGGGCTCCATCGACTTCGCAGGGACTTCCCCACTACTGCTGTTGCTGCGTAAACTTAAGCTGTCAAAACTGAATTACTATTATTACAGATTTCAGAATGGAAATGAGTGGGGCTTACTGAATTGGGGTATCGGTTTTTGCTAACAGTTCCGAGATTTTTTGCACCAAGAAATCTCTGTCTAGGATTTGCGCAAAAAGGAAATGGGTTTTATTTATTTCGTTCTTTGTCGACACGATGATTGCCTTATCAAGGGCCGTGTTGGTGATGTTATTTTCCATTTTCTCTACCAATTTTACATCACGCAGTGGAATTACTAAACTAACTTGAGATTTCACCTAAGAAAATAATTTAATAATATTAAAAGTAAGTTCAAATAATGTCTACAAAGATGGCAATTTTTAGGAACTTACCAAATAACTTACCCGACTTTCAAAGCAAATATAATTTTGGGACAGAAACAATCTACCAGCTACATGTTTCTTATTGTACGGTGTCATAAGGGTGCAATCGATTGAGCCATCAAGTTTTTCAACTATAGGCAAGCGAAACATTAATCGATACGCTTCCGAATGAGCTCTCGCATCAAGATCCCGCTTAAGAAACGATGCCTTCTTTGGAACGTTCTTGCTACAATCAATTTCTTTGCATCTTACTACATTATTAAAAACAAAGGGAAAACTACCTTAATTTGTTTAATAAGTATTTGTCCTCGTTAAAGCCACGTTTGTCATCAATTAATCTGAAATGAAGGATGGAAATAATTTTTGTAACTTGAGGCCAACTGCACTGACCTCTTGACTGCCAAATCGGCGAGTTGTTCCATCAAAGTAAAAGTCTCGCTCTTCCTCAGAAACATACTGAAGTGATGGTCTCTTTCTCTTGTTACAATCCGTATGGAGTCGGGGAACAGTAAACTGTTTGTTTTATCCAACTGGATGACATCTGACCAACGAATGCATAGCTTCGTGTCCAAGCCCAGAATGTACGAGTGAAAGCAACAATAGTTTACTGACAGGTACATCAAACCTTGACGGGGGAGCTTGCCCTTCAAGTAGCTAAAAATAACGCAAGTTGAGTACTGTACAAAGATCGATGCCCTGTCACTACCTGCATGAGTAATAGTTGACCAACTTTTCGTCTGCTGGTACGTTGAATAGTTGGTGGAACTTCTCAGATGTTATTTTGAATGTCTTAGTTTCGTCATCTACAAAGAGAGGAAGTTTGAAGGTCATAAGAAGCTATTTCTTAAACAATCAAATAAACACAGTAATTTATTTACTTATTATTCATTACATAAACAACCTTAGATACGTACACTGTTGCATTATATTGAGTACGTAATTTATCAACAATAAACAACACACGTTAAATAAATATTACTTCAGTTTATTATGGAGGATATGCAAAGATACTTAGTGCAAGTGAGACTTTTGTCTGACTTGCCTTTTGTTTACTTGATAAGCCTGCACCATATGCTTTGATAACGCTTATCGCGTGTACACGGAATATCGTTTGAATGATGAAGTTAATCAGCAGCTGAAATTAAATCAATTTCCGAAAAAGTTTATCTGTACTGATTTGTACATATTATGAAGATATGTCTCTCTCGCGTAAATAGGAAAATTTCTAGTGAATAAAAACAAAAACACACAAATTGGCGAATTTAAACTCGGTTATTAATCTCTGAAAGTAAGCACGTTTAGTTTATTCCATAAATATTTTTGTTATCTTGGATAAATAAAGTCAAAATGCAAGTGTGAAGTGTATACTTATTTTTAGTTTTGAATGTGTATTATCATTTGTATTTATTTAATAAAATCTGCTTTGTTATTATCACAATTATGTTAAGTAAAACTGTAAGAGCATAAAAATGTTATTTAAAGAATGTATTTATTAGATAAAATCAAGCACAAATTGTCGGAATATTCCTTTGTGTGACTTCTCATGAGATTAAATGTTCAGTGATTTATAGTTTTCATGCATCATATCAATCACCTTGAAACGTTGATTTTTATAGCGTACGTTCATTATTTGATGTGCTATAATTACATTTAATATCTATCACGAGATACCACATAAACACGCAACTATTCCTATTAATAAAAGTTTCATTATTTTAGAAACACATTTTATTTATTATTAATATCAATTGTTTATATAACATACTGTTCCTAATAAGATAATTCTGCAAATTATGCCCGGTTTGATCACTTTAGTTAACTTTAACCTTCAGTTTATTTCTATATTAGCAATTATCCGTATAATCGTTATTAAGGCAATAAACTGAAAGCTAAAGTTAACTTAGGCCTGATCTTTTCATCTCCAATTAACTTTATCTGACGGTTTATTCCCATAGTAACAATTGTAATTACAATTGTGATGAAGAAACTGGGCCTATTTTCAATTACCCCAAGTACATTAACTTTTTGCCCAATTTGCAATACACTGACATGAATTGAATGGGTAGATCCCATCCTCATTCATCCAAAATAATGACATTGTGAAATGCTTTCTATTGGCACTTCATGGAACTGCTATCTGACTATTTACACCCTCTCTTTCTTCTCTAATTGATAATGGATGGCAATCCTGGATGCACCCCGACAGTTCCAGTCTTGGATGTGGAATATTTTTAGCATCTTATGTGCTTCATGCCGTAATAAATATGGACAGTTAAAAGGTATATCAATTTATCAGGCACTTAAACATCTTACTGCTAGTTTATCTTTATCACAGTATAGAATAACAATCTCATAAAAATCCAACCTGACCTTTGACACTTAAATTGTGTCAATGCTCATCGACGACGATAACAAGTAATTACTCACCATCAAAATCTAGATATTCTTGATTAGTAGCGATCACAGACTCGATTTTTTTAGTGACAAACTCGGTGATATCGTCTTCATGATCGAACGAATGCAAGGTTTCGCAGACGTTGCCGAATAACCACTCCCAATTCTTCTGGATTTCTTGCCTGGTCATGGCGCTTGCGATCGCTGTGACAATCGGTTTCATTTACCATCGAACACATGCAACAAATACTTACTGTAATATACTTCCGATGAAGGTGTTTGATGCAAGATGCGATAGGGTGCAGGTTTGGTGTCGAAAATGCTATCCATAGTACCTACTAATAGTGATGATATTCCTCTAGCTTTGCCATGGCCCTTACGGCGTTGAAGCACGAAGTAAATAGACGACTCTTCCGTGTCCCTGGTTGTGAGTAAGTAGATGATCCGTCAAGAAGGAGTAGAGAAGAAAATGTTTGTTGACTTACCAAAGTGCGTTTGCTAATAGTACTTCCTGCGGCTTAACCCACATTTTGTCGTTGACGGCGAATTTCTCTGTTGCTAAAATATTGCGTTATTTGGGCACCATAATTTCAGCTTGCTGCGTATTTTACTCGAGAATACACAGCACATTTTCTGCACTTAATTGTTGTTCATGGTAAGTCGGCGGCATGAAAACCGGCACATGAACACAAACTAAGGGTGAACTTTGTTGTATTTGTTGATAAGGTATTCTCGCGAGCGCACATCTGTATTTATCAGACACCTCAAATATTATGTTTATTTTGACGTGTGTCAGCTGTAGCTTTGTATATTCCGACCTACTGTGCATTTGAACTACCAGGGAAAATATGATAGCACATTTTTGAACTTCTTATTATTTTATTAATTATTACCTTTGTTTAGAATGTTAAACTATTTAATATTCTTTCTTCATTTCTGTTCTCGTGTTTTTATTAAGGCTAGCTGTATTTTTTAAAGATATTTTCACTTTTTTTTATATTATTTATTTTTTATCTTTACTTTGAGCTCTTTGAGACAAAAGGTGAGATGGGGTAAGTGCAACCACGGGATAAACAGAAATTTGTGTAATAATTCGAGCAAGTAATTATTTTTAAAAAATATTAACGGGCTGGGGTTATCCAAAAATAATAACAATCCATGGGGATAACAATCCATGATGTTTGTGACTAATTGAAAATAATTTGGAAAACGAAGTGCCAGAAGGTCACAAAAAACTGCGTTAAAATTTTAAGTTATATTTTGTTCATCGGTACAAGAATTATGGATCAGATGACATGTTTCAGTTACAAACAAACCATTCTCAAATCTGTGGTTAAAACACGTTAGCCATATACAATGCGATCGAAAATGATTGAGCGTCCTTCAAAAATATGTACTAATTTCGATATGAAAAACTCGTAGAAAACTCAATTAATAAACAAACCATGCACAACATTAACATACGAACGCTATTGATTGTCACCTGACCTTGAGTATTCAAAAACGCGAAAATTCTCTAGGCCGAAGGTAGTTTTGATCAGTTGATTAGTTTTGGGTATTTATTTTCTCAAGGATGCTCAATCATTTTCGATCGCATTGTATGGCCACATGCTAATGTGTTTTAACCACAGCACAGATTTGAGAATGGTTTGTTTGAAACCCAAACATGTCATTTATGGCCACGTGCAATGTTTTAACCACAACACAGAATGGTTTGTTTGTAACCGAAACATGTCATCTGATTCATAGTTCTTGTATCGATTAACAAAATATAACTTAAAATTTTAACGCAGTTTTTTGAGACCTTCGGGCACTTCATTTTCCAAATTATTAATTATTTTTAAGATTGAAATTTTGCTGGCGCTTCACTGATTGCAACTGCTTTCGCGGTTGGTAGCATTACAAGCGGCAGCAAATTCAAACTCAAAATTTAGTAGACCTAGAACTTTTAGATGTTGCTCAGTTGTTCACCATAAACTAATTAAACAACTTAAATAGGTTGTTATTTCATTAGTTTCTTAAAAAGGTCTTTTTTATTAATCGGCAGTTTAGGTCGTGATACCTTGCGGCCGACTCTTGTAATCAAAACTTTTTTAAATAGTAAAGGTGACAGTGGCTTTAGACACAATAAAAAATAATCTCTTACTACAATAAAATAGTCTTTTTTGTCCTTTTTATTAATCAGCAAATATTCAATTAGTCTTTTTTCTTCTATTATAATTATTGCGAATTTTCTCTACTATTTATTTTTATTCTTTTTTTACTGGCTTCTGTCAGTGAGTAAGTATAAGTATAATAGATCTATATTCACTGCTTTTGTTGAATCCTTTTTCTGTCGTTGTATTCACTTAAGTTTTCATTTTATCATTATTTTTTATTTCGTTTCATGTCAGAGAGTCTATCATCACTTCATCGGCGATTTTATTGTCTTTGAGTGCCTTATAAAACTTCCATCTACCAAATTAAATTAATTTATTTAAGGGAACCCTACATGTAGATGCCAGAATGCTGGACGCTACAATTGTCCGAGAGTGTCTTCGGCATGTAATCGCGTCTTTCTCACTGACGATGTTTAACATACTTTGCGTCTCGCTCATCCATTTCAAAACGTCTTTCGTTTACCTCATTTCCATGACAACTGACGCATTTTTCACATTCCGCTTTTAAGTATGATGCTTAGAGTACACCCGTTGTCGTGGAAAGAATGTAAACACAAGTCGTTTTGAAACGGATGAATGAGACGCAAAATATGTTAAATATCGTAAGTGAGAAAGACGCGATTACACATCCAAGATGCTCTCGGAGCTATAGTTTGTGAAGAACGCAACCCTGGAGTAGAGCATTCTGGCGTCGGTATGTAGGGTCCCCTTTATGCGGTTATTGGTTTTGCCTAAAGGGGACCCTACACCTAGACACGAATTTTTACGTACAGGTTTTTCGATTTAATCTTTTTTTTTAAAAAATATTGTTTTTCAAAATATCTAACTCAAAACCACATGAAAGATTTTCATCTTCACTTTTTTAAAAATAATATTCCCAATGATAGATACCTACCTATATTTATACTATTTTAGACGCAATGTCATGTTATTTATTTTGTCAAAACGATACACTTTTACTTAAAGTTATAACTTTTTTGAAATCCCCATTGCTAAGACTTTTAAGAAGTACCTAAATAATCTGAAGGAGAAATAAATTTAAACCTGCATCGATTCTCGAGGAGCAAACAAAGAGTAAACATTTTCCTGGAACTTTATCATTTTCAGAGCGTATTCTGCATCAACGACGTTAAATTTAGATGGTTGTTAAATTTTGTTAGGTACCGTTGTATCAGCCAATCACAAGACTTTATTTTAATTTTAACGTATCCTTAAGTTTTAACAGTCTGTTAATAAGTTTCAGAACATCTCTGACATCCTTTAAAATGATGTATCCAATACACAGTTGTTGTTATGGTCTTTGTTTAAATAAATAATAGAATAATGATTACATATCTATTTGTGTTAAAAAATTATTGAAATAAAAAATGGGTTATTGTTAATTAATTACATAAGGAGACAGGGTAAGTTTGTTTATTTATTTACAACATTTAGATTAGAAGATTTGACTGTTACATAGGCTTTTGCTTGTAACTACAAACTGCTTTGAAGATCAAGTATAAAATTGTATGAATTAAATTTGAATAAACTTTAAGTAAATAATTCTTTAACCTTGCAAGTGTTGTCTACCAGTAGAGTGAAACGTCGACTGCAGAGCAATTTAAAAGGTACTCGGTACAAATTTGTTATAAATTTTGTACGGAAAAAAGCTAACGTAATTAAAAAATTAAATAAATAAATTCTGAATCATGCTCTCATCATCATCACACTAAGCACGGGTTTCTACAGTCGTTACTCACGTTTGATAACAATCCAATACACTTAATAATTAATGTATTTAATCTCAAGCCAATTCTCAGGTGATGAATTGAATTTAAATATGTAGGAGTAAGTAAAAAAAATCACATAATTTACAAACAAGTTAGTTTTTGAAATGTACATGCGTATTTATTTACGTTTGATTGGGTACGATATCATACCTATTCAGATTTAAATAATTTAATCTTGCTTCTTACTTTGTAGTTAATAAATAATATAAATAGCAAATAATTTTTTTTTTAATTATTGCTTGTATGAGCATTAATAACAAATGCATTTAAAACGAAAAAGTAAATACTAACCAGTTAGAGTTTTTATTAATAAAAATGGAAAGGTGTCTAAAAAAATAATAATAAATACACACAAATGAAAGCGCCTTAGTTTTTAACAGTTTTATTTTTGCCTAAGAATTTATTTTAATTTATGTTAATCCTATAGGCTTGCCACAATGAAGGATAAAATTATCGCCGGTATCACATTGTCTGTTATCGTCATTTCATTCCATTAGTCAATGAACGTGAATCATAAAATCAAAATTATGATATCAATAATATAATTAATCGTTTTTCTTTTTTAATAAATTTTATTACAGTCTTGAAACTGATCTTGCACTACTTGAGGCATGCTTATTTATTTAATCATTATTTAATACAAGGTGAAACAATTAAGTTTTGAGACTCGCTTACAAAAATGCTACAAAAATGAAACTATCAGTATGTATGTACTTGTCAATGTAGTTACCACCTAATTAATTCAACGCACCTCATCTAGAAGCAGCTCTTAATAGCGTTTTCGATTGACCGCACTAGTGCGCACTCAGAGTATCTTCATCTCGTGTTATTTTATTACATGAGGTTAAAAGAAAATGTAAATACATTGAATGTAACCGGTACATGTGAATCGAAAACGCTGTTAAAGCTCTCTCTGAAGTGAACCATTTCAATATTTTTTGTGCACTCTCTCCTTTTTTTTTGGAGGATAAATTTGGAGAATATGAAGGATGGCTCATCACTATGATTTGGTTTCGAGTGAAATACTGAGAAATCGCTGAAGGTTTCTCCAATTTTTAGCAGGATTCGATGTTGGTGTTGTTCAATCGTCAATTTTGTTCTTCATTCAATCATCTTTATTTTCCAATGTTTCATTAGACAGGATGAAACAAAATTTTGTTTTAAAAAAGTTTATTTTGATGTTTTACAAGAAGGAGTGGAATAAAATTGTCCTTTATAAAAGCCTACTTTTATTTCAGCTATTTTTCGTGATTGTCATTTTATTCCATCAACAACGATCAAAACCTGATTTATTACACCACGGTTAATTGCACGTTAAAAACAAGTATCACATTGTTTGTCCGTGATCAGTCGATGACCATAACAATAAATCGTGCAGTTTTAAGAGCAATTGTTATTTATTTTTGCGCGCATACAAATCCGAGGAGCATTAACAAGCGTAATTAATTATTTAAACAGATTGATGCTACAAAATCCCACTTCAACGGCGAGCGACCACACATTCATATTTCACTACCACCACCGCCTTCACTCACCTGCCAAATCGTCTGACCTCCTGATTTCTCTGCGGTCCACACGTGAGAGAGCATTTTTTAGCGGACGAATTTCTAGAATTCGTTCGATCGCAGATAACTTTTAATCCAAACATGTCCTGTTTATTTATTTTACGAATAAATTCGGTTGAAAAATAAGGACTGCAATTGAAACTATAAAAGCACTTAACCCTGAGGTTCTAACAATGAACGCAGATTTTAATTGTTTGTAACTCAACTTAATGAAGTTCAATCCTATGATGGATAGCAATTAAAGGATGATTATTTCAAATTTCTTCTGGTTGGTGACATCACAGGTTTGGTAAATGAGCAAACTACTACATTAAACAAGAAATTAATTTGCAATGAATACATGACATTAACGAGAGGAGGCTTGGCACTTTGTACATGAGGCTATGACTTCAAAAGGGAAAAGGGAAAGACAGATCTTGAAGAAGAATTGTTTTGCAAGCTGCAATTTCTAAAAAAAAGTGGAAAGGGATAAGTCAGGTGATGCACCTTCATGGGTATGTTGACAAGCAGAGATGATGAAGCTAGCGAAAATGGCTTTTATTAAATTGTTCGTTTTACATTAATTCAGATTGAAAAATAAATAAAGTTTTTTGAAAGGAATGAAAATGACAAAAATTTCTTTAGTATCTCCTTTTTTTCTGCCCAAACCAATCTGTGTAATCCACTACCGGCGTATTTTACGGCGAGAAGCAAACGAGTTCGGGGAGATATCCGTTCTCATATTAAATCAATTTCGAAATTGACACACGCTAAGTGGTGTCGGCGAGTTTCTGGGGAGCTCACGGCAATAAAATGCGCATCTAAAGACTTCTTCGGTATCTTAGATAATTGCGAACGACCGGCCGCTCCGCGAAACGCCATACAACACGTGACCGTCCTTTTCCATATTAAGTATGAGCCGTATTGTCATCCTTGTTTATGGAGTGGATTAAGCGAGATTTACGCGATGCAGATTGTACATTATGCAGAGCCCACTTCTGCCCAATTAAAAGTGCGACATAGAGAACTGTCGCATTAAATAACTCTCGTTCTGATGCCCACCACACCTCTTCGCAGTACGTTCTACTCTTTACAGGTCTTCAGCAGGTGTTTTCATTTCCAAATGATTCCGCTTACGTAGAATTAAATAGTACGTTAGGGAATTATTCAATAAACAAATTGCGAATCTTCATTTAACAAGTTTCTGTATAGGTATAGCAAAATGGATATCAATAACATTTTTGGGGATGACTTGGAAATCTAGTATTTGAGACCTGATTGAAATTGGCGAACAATAAGAGCAAGTGAAAACCAATCGTTATTAATTCTTTGTATTTGTGGACTGCACGCACCTAAAAAAGTGACAACTTGGAACTCCATCGTTTGCCTCACTTTAATGGCTTGTATGTATCTGCGACGATAAATAAGGCCGAATACCGAGAAGCCATTTTCTGAACACGCCTTTATTTCCAGTATTGAATGCTGGCAACAGCAGTTTGTTTCGAGGAGGTTTATGCCTGATTGACAGAACAACAGAGTCACAATCGGCGAATAAGAACCGAATATTTTATGTCCACGCGGAGCTTGGGCTGGTTATTTATGAGCTCGTGGTTGCCCCTCTCGGCTAATGTACACAATGGATCTGCGGTTGCGTTCCACCACGGACGGCCTTTCTAAGATGCGTTCTTTACACATATACTTTATTGCGAAAACATTTTATGATGATAACAGAGCATACGGTACATTTTTTCTTCGTACTTTCATAATGAAATTTAGGAATGTTGTTGACAGGGGAGAGCAAGAGGGAAAATGGGATCATCATTAGGATGAAGTTCCTTATGGGAAAGATAAGAAATTGAAATTAATAAATAAGTACATTTCCATATGGCTATCATAATATCAAACCCAAAAGGATACAGTTCATTTTTTATCATTTTGTACATGCCATCGATCGATAGATAAGTCAAATAATTTTTATGTCTTTTGTCAAGTCACATCATTTCGTCGTACATTTTCTTAACTTATACTTTATACGATCGGCATATAGTAAAAAATAATCTCTATGTAGATTTATCAATCAGTATTGAATTTTGTTAAGGAATAAAGATGTAACCTGGTCACGTAACTTCTCCCTATAGTTAGTTGTACTTGACGCACTATCCTGAAATAAACATTTATACAAAAAAAATAAAATGTTAATGATGGCATGAGAATTTTTCAAAGCACACCTGTAGCAGATAATTAATTTCTGTGAACGCGGTGGAGTAATACTAAAAATCCAAATCGAGCCACGTAGAAATAGAAGCGTCGCAGTCACGGGGAGCAGAAAGAATAAGTCAGCAGCTCGAAATGCTATAAATATGTCAGATACGTCTGTCTGTCTTGCCGCACCGTTGTTCGGCCCGAAATGAGGCAATTTGTATGATCAAGACTCGTCAGGTGGTGTGGGCCTGATAGATGGACTGTTTTCTCTCTCTCACGCACACGAGCACTCAAGCTTACCACCGGTAACTCCTCATTGTATCGTAATGAGTTTCTAATTCCCGAGTTATTTTCAATTGACTTCCGAGCAGCATAAAACTAAAAGGTCCTTCTAGGAATTTCATAATTTAACCAGTTCACCTGCTGCAAGAACCAAATCAGATCCTGAAAGAATACGAGGTAATATTTTTCTTTGTTGGAGAATTTCAGATTGGAACTTGTTCTTAATTCAATTTTAATTTATTTTATTATTCAAGAACGTATTTCATAGAAGATTAAAGCTCGCATTAAAATAAAATACGAGCGGGTAAGTTTTCTTCCTAATTCCTAGAATTAATTAATATTACTTTTTTATTTATTCATTTATTTTATTTTATTTTGTGTTTATGTTGTATTGCATAGTAACCAAATAAAGCCATTATTATTATTATTATTATTATTATTTGTCAAATAGGTCTCGGTCATAAAAAAAGTTTAAATGTAGTTTGTTCGTCGGCGTCGTCGTCGCAAAAACATATTTCAGCGGCGCAAAAAACTTGTTCCTCTCCTTTCGGACGTGAATTATGCGATACGAGGAGTAATTTAGTGGGCAAACAGATCGAAAATGCGTCCAGCAGCATGCACTTAGTCCATCCCTGCCATATAATGCGGAGTAGACGCCATCAAGCAGGCCATATCGCCGCGGCGCGTCCCTTCTTGTCTATTTCGGTTGTAAAGCAGCTGAGTTATTGTTTCAGAGTGTCAGACTTTTGATATACGGGCCATCAGGAGCGTCGCTGGCTTTTTAGTGCGCGTCGCACCCCGCGCCACTGTCCTTTCCTGCCATCCCCCGGTGATATATGCTTCATTAGTCATAGTTTCCATAGTCTGACTCTGCGCAATAAATTTTATATGAAGTTAACGCATGGATTATTTTCTAAGGGAATTTGACAGCGTCAATGTCTGCTCGAAAACAATTATTTTAAAACTTTTCTTTTCTATTTTGCCTTCTGGCTTATAAATCCTTATGAAGACAAAACAGTTTTTTCCTAGTAGGTACATACTTGAAATCATCCAAATCTTTAAATTATTTAAATACTTATAAATAATCCTCAGTAATACAATTAGGGCATGAAGTAAATTGCACAAAAAAGGCTAACACTTCTGAGAAAGAAGATCATGAGACTAATGAAGACTTAAGGAAACACGTAAGAGAGCATTATTATCAAAATAGAAGCAACAGCGAGCTGATTACAATACTGAAAAAAATTATACAAAAGAAAAGAGGAAGGCCAACGAGATAACGGGTTTTGGGTCGTGGTAAAGGTAAATCGATGGAAGATGTGAGAAAGTTGTCCAAGGACCAAAAAGCGTTAGGTAATGAAAAGAGAACAGATTGAGAAGTGATGGACGTAGAAAAAACGATACAAAGGAAAAGACAATATCGAAAAGGCCACGAAAGGCTTCAAGATATATAGTTACAGAAAGCGTGAGGGAAAGCGAAAAGGAAACAAGTCAGAAACTAGTTAGTTTAAAACACACTCAGCATCATTTAGGGTAAACTGAATTAGAGCAGAAAAAGAAGAAGGACACTCATGTGTCATATTATAGTGATCAAAGTAGAATCGAACTTCGTCTTCAGAGAAATGTACACCAGTGGCCCTTTACTGTAACAAAATTTCCAGCTGCGAGAGTATAAGCTTCAGTTGGAGATCTCACAACAATATTTTATTTTCTTTATTCAGACGAAAGTCACTGGTTCTCTCAGTCAGAATTCTTCTCTTTCAGTAACCAGAAGGATTTTTTCTAATTGTTAGTGACATCAGCTAAAGTTAAAGAAAATTAAATTTTGTTCTCTTCTTCAACGTCCATGTTTATGAGCTTTTTGAATATTTAATGTATTGCTTCAGTTGTAGAAACATTCCTTGACTTATTTTATAGTACCATGCGATCATTTAAATTTATAATTAGAGTAGGCTATGAATTTTGAATTAGATTGGCAGCACTAACTGTTGACAGCTTAATTTGAAAGTGAATTGTCAAAGTGACGCTTCAAAATATTTAATTAATTGCCGATGATAATATTTATGATAATATTTATGATAATATTTAATGTATTGCTTCATTCATTCAGAAACATTCCTTGACTTATTTTATAGTACCATGCGATCATTTCAATTTATAATTAGAGTAGGCTACGAATTTTGAATTAGATTGGCAGCACTAACTGTTGACAGCTTAATTTGAAAGTGAATTGTCAAAGTGACTCTTCAAAATATTTAATTAATTGCCGGGGGTGAACACTGAATATTTGTTATCGTTGCCACTAAAACTGTTTCACTTCTTCTAAATTAAAACGGTTGAACCCGAAGAGAATCCTATAAACGTCAAAATATTTACATAACCTTTAATCTACATAGCGAGTCGATTGGCAAGGTACACAACCGTATAAAAAAATCCCGTCTACTTTAATTATAAATTTAAATGATCGCGTGGTACATATCTACGCGAGGACTGACAATTAAATTCGTAGAAAAAAATTATCAGAACTACGGTATACATTTATTCGTTATCCGGTACACGGGCGCCGCCTTCCATGTAGTCTCTGCCTAAAGCAATGCATTTAGTCCAAAGTTTCTTCCATTGCCGGAAGCCCTCTTTAAAATCATTTTTCGTAAAGCTGTTTAGAGCTGACGTCGTGATCCGTTCCACCTCGTCTCGTGACCCTTCCCCAGTGATGATCATGTCTTTCTTGATCTCAGGAAATAAAAAAAAAGTCAGAAGAGGCCAGATCGGACGAATAGGGCGGGTATTCCAACACAGTGACTCGATTTTGGCGAAGAAGTCCTTCACAACAAAGACTGTGTGTGCTGGAGATTAGTGGTGAGCAAACCGATAATTGTTACATAGCGATAATGACCCTTAGGTATAACGTATCTAAGGTTTACTATTGCTAACTAGCAACCATCGATAGTTATAACATATGTCCAAATAAATTTCTGATAAAGGTAGGCCATGGAAGATAAATATTACATTATTTACACTAAAATATTGTCCATTTCTTGAGTAGTTAAGTAAAATTGAAGTTTAATTGGCCATATCTTACAGCTTGATGTGTCACTAACTTCAAAAACTGCTTGGTGTTGTAGATTTTTACACTCCATGACCTACCTTTATCAAAAATTTATTTGGACATATGGTACTTGCTACTTGCGATAGTGACCCCTAAGTATAATGTATCTAAGGTTCACTATTGCTAACTAGCAACCATCCATTCGTATTGTCTCTCTGTTGATTCCTAATTCTGCTGCAATAAATCTAGTCGAAATACGATGCCTTTTTGATAGAAGTTCATCCATTCTTCTCATTTTCTTCCTCCTCTCGTCGAAATGGGTCTTCCCTCTCTCGAATCGTCGTCAACCTCCCTTCTTTGAACCTCTTTGCGTACTCGTAAACTGTAGCAGACTCACTTAATAATGCTTCATTCAAAAGCTCAACGATTTCCGAGCTGACTTTCTTTAATTTTACCTAAAAAATTTATCACTGTGCTACCTACCTGAAGGTCAGCAAATTGTGCGAGTAACTTTGACGTTTCTCCAGCACCGCTCGGCTAAACTCTTGGAGAAGGGAATGTTCGACGAAATCCCGAAGCAAAAGGTGGGTGAATTGAACAAAATAAAAATCACCAGTTGAGCACACTTGTTTTTATTTAAAAAATTTGGTTAAAATAAAAAATGGTAAAACTACAAAGTTTAGTATGACCCAGACGGGGTCCAAAGAATCGAACACGGAAGTAATTAAATAAATTTTGTTGTCAGGTAAGCAAACAAGTTAGAAATTAACCGATAAGCAGATCTGCCCCTCGTTCACACTACGCCTTAAAGTAAATCAGAAAGACAAAAGCACTTAGTTAACAAGAAAAATAAAATAAATAAATAACAACAATGACACGTCCAAGGTAATTGAAAGTAATTAATAATCTTTCCGACCTTGTGACCAAAAATCCGGTGTAAAAGCAAACAGCTGTCTGTCAGTGGTGAGAGAGCGCCCTCCAACGGCGATCAGGTTTGCCAATGACGTAATTCGGCACAGGTGTTGCGTCACCAAGTATCGTTGTGTTGAGAGGTCAAGTCCACTTTCACGGGCGGGAGGCAGGCTGTGATGCCGGGGGATTTATTCGTTTCACAATCAGATTCCGGCCTTTTTTTTCACCCAAAGGGATGTCGGATAACTCATTGCGATAAAACACCACTAAAAGCCTAGTAGAAGAGAGAGAAACGCGTTACCCACAGAACATGCGCACAAAATTGCCAACAAACATACCCGTTTCTTATCCCAGAAGCAGGCTTTAGAAAAGCTTAAAAATGAGCTTGAATTCGCTCGGCGTGTTTTTAACGAATCTCGGAGAAGATTCCGTTTCAGGTTTCAATTATCAAATCCACATGAGAGAAACACAAAGATTTTAATCACCAACACAAACAAAAGGTCAGTACGCCACGAGCACTATTGAAAGAACCAGCGTGAAGCCGAGGGCCACGTTCTCTCCAACTATGCGCTGAGACGCGGGTCGTTACGAATGAAATCAGTTTTAGCCGGGCGACAGAGTGAATAAATCAAACGAATTTTCCAACCGTAACAACGGTTCTCTTTTCTATTAAATCCATAACGCAAATTTTTACAGCGGACACGGATCTGCTTTGCAAAATCTGACGTTAAACTAATCAAATAAATGTTTTGAAATTTGAACTGAAGATAAGACAAGGGCGTTATTCCACGACTCATATGTTGCCGCTGTTGTAGGGGTACCCCGTAAATCTCTACATCGTGGAAAATTATGGGCCACACCTTTTAGAGAAGAACTGCCGCAAGTTTCAAGTTCTAGAATTTTAAGTGCTCTAAGGTAAAAGGTTCAAATATTTGGCTGTACACGTATTAACCATAAAATATTTCTTATTCTCATTTAGAAACTGTTTGCTATAGGTTTAGTTATAGCTAGAAGTTCATTCGTTGATTTTGCTCGTAAGGTGCGCATCCTCAGTCTGCCTTTAATTCGTCATAAAACTTCTTAAAAAAATTCGGAAAGATCGTTAGCTCCGAACTTATCAGGTGATTTTTATACAAACTGGACATTTTCATAAAAAGTTTGTCTAACATTTTCCAAACGATTTAATTTCAAATATTTTTTACGTGTTTGTTAATAATTATAGAATTAATTCTCACGTAGTGATTTAGAAGTTCTTTGAAATCTATCTATTGCCTTATTGTTGCTTTATTGGCTTTCTTAGTGATGTCACTGATGTCATTGTCAGGCAACATCCTCAGAACTTCGTATCTGCAAAGAAGCACCATTTTAGATTTCTTAAATCCTGTCATGGCTTTTATTACAAAATTCCTTAAGCATATTTTTCTAGTGCTACTTCCAGGTTTCCTTTACTGTATTTCTAAAGTATAATACTTTTCAAAATTTTCTAAGAGAAGTTCATACAACAGTTTTCTTGCATATTTGTAATAATTATAAAATTCTCCAGGGCTGCACAATTTTTCAGTTTGATAACATTAATTTAGTTTACTTATTATTTATTATTATTGACGGGTCAGTTAATAAAAATGACGCTTTCTTAACATAAGATAAAATAATTTTTAAATGGTGAACAAGTTTCATTTCTACCCAATTTGGGAACTACACATAAAAACTTGTAGACAAAACATCAGAAAATAAATATTTATTATTATCGCGTATTAAAAAATAAAAACGTACAGCTCACATTAAGTTTAATGTTGATTTATGAGATTTAATCTACCCACGACTTTTAAAAGAACACTCGGACTTCTCGATGGCTTCGGTAATGTGTTTGGTATTCATTCAACATGAGCAAGAAAATCAGAAAATTGATTACAATAAAAATAACAAACAATATGTATTGAAAGAATCTAGTTACACGAAACATATCCATTTATTTCCGCCTACGTCCTTAGGAAGATTAATTAACTTTCTCGGTTCACCTGATACTAATGCTCATTAAACATACCCACAACGTGTTAATAGAAAATTTCAAACAAAGCGTCATGTCGAGAGCCAGCTTTAATTTCGTAGGAATATTTACGCCCGGCCAGTTTGAGAGTCCTTTGATCGCTGGTTTGTGGAACGCATCACAGGTGGCGATACTTATACAGGACGAAGCAGAAATGTGAAAATAAAATTTTAAACGGCGCGGCGCTATAAAATACGAAAGTGAATTGAAAACAATAACGGTATTAACGTTGGACATAAACACTCCGGACGGCGTTAAGACTATCTAGTTTTAACGTGCGCTTGACATGCAAGCGTTAAAGATCCTTTCAACAACGAATAGGAACAAAATTTATTTTCGTAACTAAATTAAAACCAAAATCAATCTGAGTTTTTTGATGCCTTGATTCTTTTCTAATAAAAAAAATCTATCTATATTTTCATTCTGATTTTTAGTTAAAATTTAAAGGTGCATCTTTTTAATTTTTTGTTGCAATTTAACTTTGCATACAATTTCAATTAAACCTGAATGAGATTTTTGCTCTACTTTGTATGTAGGTATGCGTTAATTTTGATTAATTCGGAGTCGATTTGAAAAATAAGCTCGTTTTTCGGTCGGTTATTAAAAAGCGACAGGGAAAATTCGTCAAATAACATTTAACTTCGTTATTTAATTGAACTGGCAACAAAGTTGCGAACGGCGAAAAATCTTCAAGCGCAATCTCAACCTTGCATACGTAATGAGTCTTACAAATGGCAACATGACGTCGGGGCCCGAAGTGATTAATATTCAGACGAAAATATATGATTCGATTAACAAGGAGCATTTAGCGGGTGATGGAAGATGTCAGGTGGCGTGTCGAAGACCAGTATATCATTGGCCGCAAGATGGCTGCACGTCACTCGGACTCCTCCTGGCGGCATAAATCACATCAGAACCTGTAATCACTCCCCATAAATATGATCCAGCTGCGGCTCTATGATTGATTTCCGGTCTGATTGAAACAATTGAAGAAAACTGCAACGATTCATCTGCCTTTATTAGACCATAGATTGTTGGGAAAGGGGGAGATTGCTTTTTCACGAATTAACTTGCTCATAGATCATGGAATAATCAATTTAATTGGAATATTCCCAGAGCTATTGCAGTTTTACTTAAAATCTTAAAACTAAACCTTGCAGTTTACTTATATTAATCGAAGGAAAATAGGATCTTGATTGTCCTTTGTCATTTGAATGTAAACTTCCTTCGATCCAGCTTCAAAAATCCTCAATTGTTATGTTAGTGTATAAAAATTTATCAAATTTTCGGGATATTTTAAAATAGAACGAAAATAGAATCGATTTTAATCATATTTCTTTTTCTGAAAGGAGTGCTTTATTAAACTTCGTTTAAGTTCACAACCGGCAAGATTTATTAGACAAAATGCGGTCATAACGGTCCAACGTTCAGAAATTTATATTAAATAGTAAATCTTTAGTCTAAACTGAGCTGCGCCGGGTAGTAATCACGATTTGTTTAAAGTATAAGCAGGACCGTGCGACAGGACGATATACGAACAGCGCTAATGGCCAAGTTTTAATGCTCGTTAACCCCCATTTTTATTACCATTATGTACGACTATCGGGCGATAAACACGGTTAAAGGATGCGACGCATACTTACAAATATTCGCTGCAGGTTTAAGCCGATTATCACTTTTGCTAATTATAGTCGCCATGTACGTTCCTGTTTTCATTAACAATTTAATAAAATGTATTAAGTTTCAGACAAATAATATAAACATGAAGAAGATTCTAATAGAATCAATAAAGAATATATTTTTACTAAAAACATTCATGACATTCCAGATTCCTCAATGTCTTAACTTCTATCAGGCTCTCAGATTCGGGTGAGTTTATCATTGTAAATTGTACACCCTTGAATCTGGTGTAATTTAATTTTTGTTTCTGACAACAAATACATTTTTTCTTAAGAAAGTAAAAAAAAAAAACAACGTTAACTTGACTCAAGGTGTATTTAAATATGATTATTGAAAGTGTTCTTGAAATAATGTTTCACCATCTGGAGTAAACGGAACCAAAGCACCAGATTCCTCCACATCATAGTTTCCAACCATACTCCAAGATTCCGGAGTGTTCTCCGCGCAAACTCCATCGTCCTTCGAAACGATATACATCGGAAATAATTCATCTTGTGCTTTGCTCTCTATGATACACTCTTGTGCATTAACCGACGTCAATAACTCAACTGTGGCATTCTGATTTAAGGTAGTCGATTCCATTTGAGTTGTACTAAAAAAATGAAATGAATTTAAATTCTGAAGTCACACTAAAAGAAATAATCAAAACTAACCGAGTTTTTCCATGTAAACTGGTGGTGGTAGCATCGACGGTCGTGCAATCACCAGAAGCTTCGTAGATGCCAGCGACGTACGTGGCTGCTTCGGTTCCGCTCTGGAACATGTCGGAATGTTCGGTTACCAAATGAACCTTAAAGTCTCGCGCGAAGTTGCTACGAAAATTGCGATCCGGACAGAACTTGCATTCGTAAATGCATTTGCCTGGATGTTTGTTCGTCGATAAAACATGCTTTCGGAGATTCTCCTGAAATTTTAAGTAAGGAATTGGTCGTCGAAGTAGATTGAAAACAGAGTTTATTTCCTACACAGTACATGAAAGGCAAGGTGTGAAAAAATTTACGAATATTTATGACTATATTTTAATAGTGAATGTACCAGGTTATTGCATCGATATTTGCAGTGGGGACAGGCAAAGGGTTTTGCACCGGTATGCAAACGCATGTGCCTCTTCAAGTGGGATGACAATCTCGTGATGAATGGACATTGAGTGCATTGGTGCTTCTTGGTTTCTTCATGTACTGTCATATGTCTGAAACATATTTCAAAAATCTCCATAAAAAAAAAACTCCGTAGATGCATAACCAATGCATTTATTTATTTATTTAATATTATTCAAACCCCTTCTTAATTACAGAAAAGCGTCGATTACGACGAAGTGTCCCATCATTCAATTTGCATATCGCCAACGTAAATAAACACCATAAAGCAGGTGAGCGCAACAAATTTATTGTCATCTCGTTGCGCGAGTCCGAGGCCGCGAAACGAAATACCAAATCGCGATATATTTCAGCGGAATAAGTATAAGCGAAATAAATTAAACAAACACCGTAGTGTGTACACTTAATTGACAGTGGTAGTGAGTCGGACACAAGCCCATGTAATTAATGCTTATCTATCCAGAAATCGCTGGAACAACTCATTGTAGACCGCTGTCTTGTTCTTGCCTCCTCGAGATCCACTATTTATCGGTTAAAGTTATACGCCGTTCTTTAGATTTTTACCTTAGTTAAAATATTTCTGTCTTGTCCGAGTTTATAAATTAATTATTACCGTCACAGTTTTAATAATAGATACGCTTTTTAGGTCACCTTATAATTAACTTTTTCTTTACGCAAAACTCTAATTGTGCCTTCGACAATTTAGCATATTACAAAATAAACGGTAGGTATATCTATTCAAAACGAGATAATTTGTTATGGCGCCTAATTATCATTTAAAACGTTTTTTTATGCGTATGAATACTAAAACGCGTACATAATTACTATTTATAAAAATTAGAATCAACTCGACACTATAGAATGGCTTTCGCTTCGTAGACTTTGGACATAATTAATTTGACGAATTAATTTTTATTACTTATTTCTAAATGGATTCAAATCCAAACCGTTACTTAATTCTTTTAGTGTCAAGCCTGTGTGTGACGGTCAACTCTACATCAAAGCAGTAAAATGTCACGGTCCTATTCCATCGGATAATCAAATAGTTAATTGACGTGGAACTTGCGTTATAGGCAATATTGAGTTCGTGGCTTGCGCGACTGTTGAAGTCTCTCGCGTTAAATCACTAAAATTGTACTTACCTGTCCAATTGCTGTTTCGTTTTGCCCTTATATTCGCACAGGGTGCAAGAGAACGGTTTCAAATCGGAATGCGTCGAAAGATGGGGTTTCAATTCGGCGGTCGTGCGGGCTGAAAACACGCAGCCTTCTTTGGGGCACTTGAAGAGCTTCCCTGTGTGCCTCGTCATGTGCAACTGTAATATAGATCTGAAAATTTGAAAAGCGATTGCAATTAAGTATACAAGTTTATTGCTACCGGAGAGTAAACATTGGATGTCACAGCTTAATCTGATCGCATTTAAAAAGGCGTGTAGGATGTTACGTTCACGTTCACGTTCGTATTAATACGCATCAGTAACTGCCAAATGTCGTGCTCTTTATCTATCTAATCGTGCAGTTGAAGCAATCACCTGCTTTTAAATGCAATTTAGATTATCGGTGTGTTTCAACTGCTTCTTTAATTAATATTCAATTTAGAATCGATTTTAGTGACGTGTTTAAATCAGTAAATATAATTCCTCAAATTTTTATAATTTTCAATTCGTTTACTGAATTTTGGAAGAATTAAGAACTAGATTGACAAAAGTCCTTTTTTTTAATATAAATTACCTAATATTGGTTCTTGTTTTAAGATGGGAGTGATAAAAATAATATCAGTATGCATTACCCAAATCACTTTCTGAAATATTCTTGATAGTAAGCGAAACGTTATTATTATTATGTGCTAAATTTCAATAGAATTTTTTTATATTTATTCAAATTTTCATAAAAGGCACGTTATTATCACATGAAGCAGCTTTTAATTAAAAAGTATCTGTACCTACAAGCCAGTTTCATAGCTTGTATATAATTTTCCATTTTTAAATGGGGTTTTCATAGCAAGATAATAGTGATTACTGATGTAATTATTTGAAGACTGAATTAGATACTGAACTGTCTTGTTATAAATCAGTTAGTTTTAGTTATAGTAGTTACTATTGCCCTGTCACAAAAATCAATTTAAAAATGAAACGGTATAAGAACATACATAAGAATTGACAAGAAATGATCAAAGAAACCAATACTTTCAATATTATCATTTTCATAAGGACTTGTCCTGATAACATGACATTTAATATCTAAGCCTAAAATCATTGACTACATACAAAACTTCACACAAAAAACAGATTAATTTCTTTGTTTCTTTCTCATTCTTTCTACCAAATTCAAACCATAAAAGAAGCGAGTCATAATTCGTTAGTTTGTACGCTTCTGGATTGACTTTTAGGTAGGCCAGGAATCGCCCTCAACGCCCTTTAATATGGTTTGAATTTTGGCCCTTACCTTACTCACAATTTCACCACTTCTCCTCTCTTACTCTTTTATATCTTTCTTTTGTTTATTTTTAAAGGCGAGTGAGAATTGTTTCCATTCAGCAAAATACTGATTTTTTTAGAAAGCCATAATTAATTAATTTAACATAAAGTCAATAAATTTATGAAGTTAAATAGTATCGAAAAGAAAATCCAAATATTCAAAAAGTTAACAGAAAATAATACAAAATTCAATAATGAAAATAGAAACAATAAGAAACGGCATTCTGTACAACATTTAAAGCTTTTGTTAATTTCTGAGTACTTTTTAGTTGAAAAAGGGGCAAAGAGCTTTTTTTCTTTCTTAAAAACGATTATTTTGAGGGACTTTGGAGGCCTTTGGAGCCTTATATTTTCTTTTTTGTACTGCCAGAAAGACAATCGACAGATTTGTCTTTGTTATTTTACTTTATACTTAGTTCATAGCTAAGGAGCACATCAAAGTATTTCCATTTTCCATTACCGCGTGATTTTTTAAATTTTTTATCAACTCTTGCTATGGAATTCGGACGGCATGTTGTAGCTTTGCTGTAAAACAACATAAAGGAATGCAATGACGTACTTTTCACTTAAGCTAAGACATGCCGTCCAGACTTCTTGGGAAGAGCTGATAAAAAATTAAAAATCACTCGGTATTACATTAAGGTTAAAACAAGATGACAATACTCCCAGAGTGCTCTAGAGCAGTGAACAGTGACGGCGATTGTGTGCCATAACTGGGAGGGGTAAGATTTTGCCATTATAAAGGGGGGGAGTTGAAAATGTGATTTCTTATTCACATTTTCATTTGTACTAATAAAAGGAAAAAAGGAAATATGTAATTAGAAAAAAACATTTTGTTACGTGAAATATGTAACGCCTTATCTTCGAAATTCTCTCTCTCTCTTGGACAACGATGTCTTTCAACTCCCTTCCTCCCCCCCAAATCGCCGCCATTAGCAGTGAATCGAAACGCCATTAGAGAACATTAGTTACCAACGTGTAAAAAGCAGAAATTCCTAGAGGGTTGCTAAAAAATCCTTTTGAATATGGAAAATCCCTCCATTTGTTACTACATTCAGGAATAAATTTTCAAAAATACGTAAAAAAATTTCATCCATTCGGCATGAGTTTACAAGAATAAAAATAAATATAATAAATAAGATAAAAATAATTATTTTTAATTTTACGAAAAAATGCCAAAGGAAAAAAATGTTTTGCTTGATTTACAACGAACAAATCTGTAATTAAAACTTCAACATTAATCCAGTGTATTTTTAAAATAATTTATTTGATTTCATTTTTCTCGTAATTCTAAGTTTTTATAGATTTTTATAGTGGTTGGTGTTGATTGAAAAATGTGAAATAATAGGGCTTTTCTTTTGCTCAAAGTGATCGAATCAAAGCTGCAAATTTTAAGCGAATCATGTTCTTTTGAACTGTGATTCATTCCGCTTGCTCAGAAATTTGTAACATGATCAGTAATCCTCTTTCTCCTCTAAATCACAAAATTTTTATGTTTGTTGTGATTCGAACATATGAAATTATCATTACACATTATCATAGACTTTAGGTATTTTAATCATGATACGACAAGGTGCTTTGCGTTGTTCTTTCATTCTGTTAATTTTCTGTGTTTAGTTTGATTCGATCAGATTGAGCAAAAGAAAAGCCCTAATAATTTAAAGTCAGATAAATAACAGAAGATGCCAAACATGTTAACGTTGCAACAATGTTATAATACGGGAGATAAAAGTTACTGCTACATAACTACTACTACTAACTGCTACAATTTATTGCATTTTTAGCAATTCAATAACTTAACAGTTATAACGAGCTACGACGTAGACTTGAATTACGTACCGGAGGTGATGGGTTAATCTAATAATTTAAAATGTTGATTTTGTTTTCGTTTTTTTCGATTTTAAGAACATACTGTATTAATGTTGAAGCTTTAATTACAGATAATATGTTCGTTATAAAACAAGCAATTTTTTTTCCTTTGGCGTTTTTATGTAAAATTGAAAATAAAATTCTTTTCCCTCTTGTAAACTCAATCCGGGGACATACTGTATAATCTTAAATTAAAGTACCTACCTCAGAAAGTCAATAAATTTTGTATTAAAAAAATAAATAAAAACAAAAGACAATCAATTTTAGAACACAATTTAGTAAATTCATAAATCAAAAATAGTAACAGTTTGAAACCAAACATTCACAAAACAAAGAATCATTTGCCACATGGTCAACTGATTATATACAAAAAAAAAACTGCAATAGATGGTGCTGTTCAGTATCTCACACAAATACAATTTCATTGTGTCCTTTGCTGATGACAAGTGTCATTTTCTTATTGATTTTCCGCGTCGCGGGAAATAGCTACGGAAGAACCTTCGTTAAAACAAACGAAAAAGAAATTTTCGGTATGTTTTAGCAAATCGCGTTGTTGAATGTCTTACAACAACGCAAGTAATTTTTTTCGTTATCATCCAGAAATGATTGTCAGTTTGAAACTTTCTTCAATAGATGGAAATGTTCCAATACATAAAAGAACAATTCTAAGCTGTCTTCGGGCTGTCAGCTTCTTTTACGAAATAAAATATGAAAAGTCCTTTTTTTAGAAAAACAAAATTCCTATGTCCCTTAAAAAGATATTTATCCTTTAAGTTGGCAACACTGTTAGAGAAGAGAAATTAGAATGTCGCGTCGGTGAAACTATTTGTCTCACATTACCAGTGTTGCCAGATAGGACGATTTTACCCTTTTTCGTTCTATTTAAACGTTTCATTTAGGACTTACCTAAATTAATTAAGACCAATGAACAAAACACTATGGGAAAGAATTCTTTCATTTCGATATAAAAACAGAAATTGATTTATCAACAAACCGAACTTGTGGAAAACATGCAAAATGGTTAGGCTCAGAACAACCTTAAAGGCACTCAATTTCCTCGGCGGACTGGAGTATTTAAACCACTCTTATCGGTCTCTTATGTAAATGAATGGATGACATTATATCGAGGGCATCATATCAGAAGGGCGAAAGCGCCATTATAATCCTATGCTGATACGCCCTCGATATGTATGAATCAATTAAATTTAAATATTTTTATCCCGCGCGAAGTTTCTGAGTGAGAAATAGTCACCGTCAGAGGGAGCGCCCACACAAGTCGAATCAAAATTCGCCTCCACTTGCTGAAGAGGTAGAATTTTTCTGACTTGCTGACGCGAGGCAATTCAGAGTGGTGCCGGTCGCGATAAGAAACATATTTTCCAGGAACCGTTTATGCTCAAAACAAGCCTCACAACTTATCTGAGTAACTCAATATTTCCTCTCCGACTTGAAAGGAAAAATTGATCCTTTTGTTTACGCTAAGATACAGACTCCTTTGTTTAAAGCGTCGGAAATTTTCTTTTCTGATTTGAAATAATAAATTTTATTCAGAATTTCGGTTTTTTATATCAGCATCAAGTAGTTTGTATTCAACTGTACACAATTACCTTTTTTTTGTACTGCTTAAAATAGTTAGATAATGACGTACATTCAGTAAGAAACGTAAAGTCTCTATAGACGTAATTTATTCTGTAAATCCAAGTGAATATACAGAGGGCGTTTAACTTACAGTATTAATAAGTGAAACTTATCCGATTACACTTTGTATAAATATCAAGACAATGTGATAATTTATGCTTTTTCGTTTTGTCTTACATACTGGCGTATAGATATAAACAGTGTATATAATGTGCACAGGTTTATTATATGGTTTTAAAACTAACGTATTCAATTAAATTTTAATCATCCTAAATCATAATATTTATGACATATACAGTCTCCATAAATAAGTCAAAAATGCTCTCTAAATCCTATCCAATCTGAGAAACTGACTGGGCGGGTTAATAAATAGCAGCGAGTCTCACAGAAACGTCACGATGGGACATGAGCGGACACCGTAAAAGAATAGACGGCCGGCTTTATATTTCATGAATTAAATGCACAGGCTCTTGCACTTGGCAGGGCATTCCAGTCATAACTCCTTTCCGGTAATGCATTGAGCTCCGATGTACGCATAAATACGGTTTAATTGCAACACATAATTCAGACGTATAAATGCCTTTATGGAAAAAGAGTGCGAGTACACGTACGCAGTCCGGAGCTATGCGAAAGAGCATGAGATACAGTTTTAATTTATGACGAGATTTTTATTAACATCAGCGCAACTCAAGCCAAACCGACGAACCTTTTGTAATTTTCAATTTTTTCGAAACAAAACAAAACTCGCGTATTTGACCTCGCTTCGCGCTTGTTTAGATAAAATCAAATTTTTGTTTGTATTTAGCTGTAAATATTGCCCCAGTTCATGCGGAATGTTATCTGGCCGACAGTAATCCCGAAACTGTGAAATAAATTCACCTTATATGGAAATGCGTTAGCGCGGGATTCCTGCAGTTACGCTTTTCTCAAACAAAGCAGGCGAATATATAATTTCCGTTGATACCATACTTCATCTCGACGGGGCCGAATAAAATTACAACTTTAAACACTTGTAGTGACAACGAGTGCCGTAACTGCCAATTATGTGCGCCAACGTTTAATTGTTCCACGACAATGTTTTATTTCCTCCGTGTGCGTATTAAGTTAGAAGATAAATTCGATTTAATTTGAAAGGCAAGCGTGTAATGGCTATACAATTTAATCCAACGCGTTAGGGATTAACATAAGTAAATTTAAGGATTAATCTGTTTCACTCGTGTTTGTATTGGAAAACAAAAAATTTGCCCAAAAAAAAACGCTTCTCTCCTTAATTCTTTATAATAACTTTTCCCCTACATCTTCACTTGGTTTCCATCTTTATATTTTAGTACGAAAGGACCGTTGTCAAAAAATTAAAATTGAAACTGAAATCGATGTCGAAACTTGATTTCAAAACGCGCCATCCAAACGGCTTTCTACATTTAATTATCTTTCGCTTAGAAGAATATGCCCATTTGCATGATAAATAATATTACAAATTGGTAATTTAGTTGTGATTAATTAAGCAAGCTACCTAATTAATTATTTCGCTACAATGTAAAAAAAACCTTTTATTCCATCTGCGCAATAAATACTAAAACAGTTTGACCTCTTGACTCGAAAGTTCCTTTGGAATTATACATACATTATTAAAGAATGCTAAAATTTTTATAATAATGTGACGAAGCTAGATGAAAAATAAATTGGCATGCATGCCTAAGTACCGGCAGACTTCGGAGATGTTGTTGATAATGGATAATATATGAGTTAGGATTTTATGGATGTTATTCAACAAACTTTTGATAATACGAATTGCAAAAGGATTTTTCTTTTTACCATTCTATAATCAGCGCATGTTTTTATAACAAAAAGCGGTAGATTTTATCCAGGGATACTGACGCGACCAGACAGACATTCTGTAGATACTTCTTCTTTCTCATTACAAACAGGTTCTGTATATTATTTACGCGACTCGTCATAAGTCACTCATTATGCGCTGCTAATCTTCGCTTTTCTTGGAAGTGGGTTTCTTCCCAAGCTTTGTCACTCGCCCGAAGATATATCTTACATCATTAATGAGAAAATATGGCATAAATAACGCGCGACGTTTTTCTCTTCTTGTTTTCCTTTAATATATTTAGCGTGCATGCTATGCGGTCGGCGTATTCCGTCCAACTGTTGAGGGTATTTATCAAGGCATTTGAATAAATTTAGTACCGAACGAACGCCGCAAAAAAGAGAATTTTGGTTTATTACACCAGGATGACGTCGAACACCTGAGCTGTTTACATTGTTATTTTCTGCGATTCGCGCGACGACGTTGGATTACATTGATTTGTCGAAGGTGTCGGTAAACAAAAAATACTAAATTTTACAAATCTTAGGAACAACTAATAAATCATCTAATCCAAGAAAAAGTTCATGCTCTAAGTGATTGCCATAGATTTTGGGCATCATGGTTCGAATGGGCAAAACTTTTCCAATAGTTACAAATGAAGTTCAAGTTTGATGCCAATGTTCAAGGTCATTATTAATCCCGATTTGATTCGAGTAATGATTCTTAAAAGCCTGCCCAACAATTCATTTAGTGGCCTGACCGTGCAAAAGCAGCATAATCAATAAATATCTAAGAAATTCGCTTCAAGAATTCAGTTTTATTTACGATTTAATCATTAGACTTTCCTAAGAAAAGCAGTGAAATGCTGTTACTAAATTAGGAAGAAGTAATGTGGAACAATGAAACAAAGAGGAGACGGCATAAGAAGAAACCTTTCAATATAGCTACCACAGCTTTGATTGAAGTGTATAGAAATGGATATGGGAAAGTTAAACCACAATTAGGAAAGGAAAAGTAACAGGAGACAAGAAAACAGAGAGAAGAGAACATAAGAATGTGGCTGCCATAGCTTTGGTCAATGTATAGAGAAATGGATACGGAGATGTTAAATTATATTCGGAAAAGTGTCAGTCATTAATGAGCAAGAATTTCCCCAACAAAATTACTTACAATACTTACAAATATGACAAAAGGACTTTGCTAAAATCAAAAGTCAAGCAGTGGTTCAAAAACTTGGCAAGGTCAACAAAAATAGTACAAGATGGAAACCAGGTCAGAAGATCGAAAAGTTGGAAGCAAAGAAGTCCTAGTGAAATAATGTCTTAGTTTAAGAAATGTTGATTTTGTCGAAGAATGAAATAAATGAGCTTTTAGCCTTGATCATTGCCTCCTTACCGGAAAATATAGACTATGAAAATTTGAAATAGGTTTGAAACAAACTTTATATTTCACGAAATATCAAATAAACATCAAAGAACTTTCTGAGAACTTACAAGGATTAAATATATAAAAAAATCTAGATACATTTCATAAAATAAAATGATAAAAAAATGAAACTAAAAGGTAGACGATTTATGTGTCCTGCATTAATTATGGCAGTGTTTCAGTTTCCTAAATGAAATTCTAATGGCAAAGTCCCGACATCTCATAAATAAGCGAATGAATGAAGTATGTCAAATAAATCAATTTAATGTGACCATTTATTGCGCTTCTTCTGAAAACTTTTCCCGCAAAAAGAAAGAGAAACACTTTTTTCCGAGACGTACGCCGCACAAAGTGAAGCTGGAAGAGTTACAATGGGGCAACATTAATTTCCTTTTAGAATCGTTTATAATTTAGAGAGCTTGATGGGCGTTATACACAAAAATCTGGACACTGGGCGGCTTCTCTGCCGCGTATAAATCTGTCATAGCGATATTGTATTGCCGTTATTTATGTAGAAATCAACTCTTAACATAATTCCCATCAATCGCGCGCAGGAAGGGCAAGCCAGGCGCTCTTTTGTGATTACTTTCGTGTTTTGTTGATTAGTTGGTGGAGGAGAGAGGGACGCTTTGATTATAATTACCACGGCTAATGAGTTCGATCGGTTTTATTTTAATTACACGGTTCCATTAAGGCACTACCTATAATATTGTTTAATAATAATAACAACAAATTGAAAAAGTAAATTATAGTTTCGGGTAATTGTTAATTATCGAAAAAGCTTTTTACTTTCTTTTTTGAGTAATCCCTTGCAACGATCTTAAACTTGAGTAAACGAGTCAATTAAAAGAATGGTACATAAAACAAGTCCTGATGCATTACTACAAGATAAAACAGGCGATCAATCGATGAGATTTAGATAACGACGCCTCTGCTGGATGGCGCATTAACATCAGCCATTCCGACGACAATGCATCATGGAGTGACTCTACGCAGATACATTACAGAAGAGACTCCTCAAATTTACGACCGCCAGGGGCTTAAAAGTATGCAATAAATCCCATCCCGGCTTAAAAATCCGCCTGCTAGAGATTGGCATGATTCGATATAGCACCGTCCTTTCTCAGTGATAAATAGTAATTACACCATCGACGCCTCTTCACTTTTTCTTCGGCCGACCTTCCACTTGCTCTTCTGAACCCTTCCTAATCGGATAACATATATTTTGTGCACTTTTTTTGTTCATTGTGCTGTAATATCTCACATACATATTCCAATAGATTAAACAACTATTTAGTAGTATTTTTAACGAAGCTCTGGGATGTGTTCAAGACCATAAGGTGTCTAGGTACTGTATGTGCGACATGAAGAATAAAGTTTCAAAGAAGAAAAGCAATAAATTACGCTATCGAATAAACGATCACAGAAAAATCTCAATTAAACTCGGCCGATTAATTACGAGGCAAGTTCCGGCTCAGATCGCATCAGAGATGATTTACAGAATCCCGGAGCCGGAGTCACTCGCATAAACAGAATGATTAACTGGTTGTCAAACTAAAGAAATAAACGTAATTTATAGGGACGGGAAAAAACTTCAGAAACTTATCAATATCTTGGCGTTAATAACTGCCTTTAATGACGTGGATGTATGTTTTATGATCTGCACGCGATCTGTTTGAAATAACCTGCACGTCATTTTCCTTTATTTTTAATTTCCTCTCTTTCTTTCGCCTTTTTCTTTATCAATTAAGAATCAATTCTACGGCACCTTTTGATGTAAATTCCGAGGGAGCTTTTTTTAACAGTCCTTTGAGAAATAGATAAAGAAACATCTCCACAGCTATTAGAAGAAAACATCAACGTTGGTTAAGTGTACGTCATGAAAAAGGGTGTATTTCAAACTGACTAATTCAAATGAGTAATTCAAAATCCTTCTTATCTGATGAACTTGAACATCATGCCGGTGTTCGTCCGACGCGACATAAGTAGGAATGTTAGAAACAATTTTAAACGCAATTTATATATTTTAGCGTTATTACTCTCGTAATTAATTTTCACCATAAATTACAACATTCTGCGTATTTTTGAGAGAGCTTCTCAATATTTCATGCGAACATACCTGGGCAACGTCGCCATAAATCGCGCGTCGCCAACTCAGCGCGAACGCAACCAAAGAAACCTTTCAACGTGACTGATCATAGGCGACATGGTTCTTTTTATGACCGTTAAAACGTGAAATTATGTTCGTTTTACCACTTTGCTGCATCTGAGACAGTGAGTCGAGACATCCGGCGATCGGGGTCGCTCATATAACATCCGAAGAGTTTCCTTCGATGCGGCGATGGGACGATACAACCGAAACTTTGGCCATTCGTTGTAAACGCAATTATCATATATTCTATCAGTATGACACTCGGAACGGCGCGATCATGCAAAGTAGATGTCACTTCAGTAGTTTTGCAAATCACCACGGCCAAACAATTTCAGACGTCCTCGAGAAGTATTTGGCGTCGATTTATTGTTTTCGAAAATCGTTCTTTTCTTCAAAATTTTTATATTCTGTTTTCTTAGAGTTGTTCCATCTATTTAGTTTCCATTTTCGTAAAAGTAATTAGTTTATTCCAAGGCAGAAAATGTATAATTGAAATGTTAGAACTTTATTGTGAATAAATTTCGACGAAATAACGCAGACTTGTTTCAAGTCGAAGTTGTAATTTTTTCAGCATAACTTCCTGCAAAATAATTGGGGATTACGTTGCACTTTATTTATGAAAGAAAGTGCTCCTCCGGTAACGTTACAAAGGTAACTTTTAGGTGCCGCTTCATTTACAATAAATTTGTTGCGCGCTTATTACCGCAGGTAACCAATGCGAATAAATATCCAAAATCTCCTTCGACAAAAAAGCCCCGCGTTCTGTGGCCTCCATCTCTCTCCTTGTCGTTCTAGATTGGTCGTGGCTGCACGGCGCGCATTCGTTTAGTTGAAATGAGATTCATAAAACATAACGTTTCATAAGCATATTCCGAGACAAACTATGGCAGAAATGAGTCCGTGTAAGCCTTTTAAAAGTAGATGAGACCGTGGTCGTCATCGTATATCGCAGTTAGCGCCGGAACGCTCATTAACGTGCAGCCCTGATTAGACTTGATATGACTCCACCGCGTAAGCGTCGCAGCGCCGAACAAAACTTCACTTAACGATTTGTGTTAACGACTCGGCGAAATAGTTTTCCGGTGTTCGCTCTGCTTTGTGTGCCAAGACGTTATCGCAACAGACTGAAATATGTTATGTGCTTTACATGTCAAGATTCGTCGAGCTTTTAAAAGCTCATTCGGATTTGATCAATTTTAAGCCTGCATTCCCAGACGCAATCAAATAATGAATTCAAACAATTCGAATATTTTTTCCAATATACAGGGTATTACTAAACTGAAATAATTAATCAGTTCCCAAAAGGATTAGTTTTTCAAATAATATTTAAGGTGAAAAATTTAAATTAGGAATACTTAGACAAGTGTATAAGTCTTACCCAAAATCAGTACAACGTTTACTCCAAATACAAATGAAATACAATACAATACAAATACAATATGAAACGATTCATACCCATATAAAAATTTTTGGGATAAAATGTTCTCCTCCTAATCGGTGTTAAAAAATACGGATAGAGTTTTACTTGAAAAGTTGTAAAGCTCATCTCATTTAGTGATATTAAAATCTTTTCCTGATTAAAATGCATCTAAAAATAGGTGTTAAAAATTATATATATATAATACATATATAGAAATAACTACCGCAAGGATTAAAATGCTACTTTTGTAGACCACGTTAACACTTTCTAAAGTTAAACGTCCTAACTCCGTTTATTTGAACACCAAAAACGGATGGACGCGAGGAAACACCAGACGCGAGGGAACTCCAGATTTTTACCTGTGTAGATTCTAGATTCACATATTGACTGAATTTTAAAATACACCAAGAATTGTGTGACGTAAGAGAAAGTTAATGTCTATTTAAAAGAAAATCATCCTGTTAAATTCGCAGCGAGGAAGTAAAAAAAAAGAAAACAAAAAGAATTGCATAAATAACTTACGGTAAGGAGACGATATATATGCAAAATTGTATAAATAAATACAGCGTTGATGCGCGATCTACTAAGAAAAGTGCCCGAGCTCATTTGCAGTTAAGATATTTAAAATATACGTAAAGGCAAGATTAAGAGTGGCGGTATAAACAAGGGCTGAGATGGACAGGGAGATAGTCGAGAATGGGATGAAATACAGTCTGGCTCCGGCTCACTAACAGCATGTTGATTAACCATTAAAACAGCGTTTAGATGCCTATCCAGATGTGCATTACGGCGTTACGATTGCTTGCTTCTTGCGACGAAGACGCATGCGTTACTGTTACTGTTTAAAAATGCGCACCTAATTTTCATAATTGCGATTCCAAAAATTTAAGCAAAAGTGATATTGCATTTTTAACTGCTAATGGAAACGTAATTATATATTTAAATCAGACGAAAATTATTACGAAATAAAGGATAAAAGAATTTTTAATTAAAAATGTTTTTAAAAAAGTGTCTAAATTATTCAATTTAATCGAGTAACATTTGATGACAATAATTTATCATCAATCAACAAATTAAAATTAACCACCGTCCTGAGAAAGGAAAGATTCGACGTGTCACCATAAAATAATTCGATTTATGTTGAAACACAAACCGCATATCATAAATCGAAAAAAGAATAAAAATAATTAACGATCTTTAGGAATGTGGAATACGGTGACCTTGTCGGCGAGTACGGCTTTTCGATGAGGACTTGTGGATACTCCTTAATACCCTCCTCGACTTTAATAATATTCAGCGACGAGAGAAACAACGCCGTTGTCAATTACCGACAAAAGAGAAAAAAATAAAATTTACTTTATTGTTATGATAAGTTTTTTTAACATCCGCGTTAGCATCAAAATTACAACGGAACGCATCTTTAATGACGAATTAATTTTTATTTAAGTCCTTGAGCATGCAGATATGCTTTTTTTTAAATTTAAATATTAATCATATTTTATAGGATAATCATGTAATAAATGGTTATAAACTTTTGATTGAAATTTGTATATTTAATGAGGTGTAACTAATTTTATAAAAATAAATTCAAGAACGAATACAATTAATAAATGCAACAGGATATGTGGAAATAATACCAGTAAAGATAAATTATAGAACGATAATAAAAATGGTCAAACTGAAAGACCGCACACACTTAATGATGTGAATAACCAAACAGGAGTAATTAAAATTGAAGGAGAGAACCGGACACAAGGAGGAATTAATTAATTGTAAAAGTGATATTCGGTTACCATCAGAAGGGAAGAAAACTCGAATATACTCATTAGAGAACTAATAGAAAAAAGGTGCATAAGAATCATAACATAAGATAATATAAAGCAGAAAAAGAAATTAAAACGGAAGACGAAGAACTATAATAAAGAAAACAGCATGTAAGAAATAAAAGCGATTAGATGTAACACGTATAACACGCATAACAGAATCGATGGGAAAATGTTTAAAAATTATTTTGAACAAGTTATAATTATGTAATCAAAAAATTACATCAAAATCAAACTGCGGCACTGCGTACAAAATATGACGCCACGTTTTATAAACGCAGCAGTTTAATATGATTATTATTTTATCGACTTCTTGCCTGCACATAATGCAATCTTGATACATATCTCAATTTCTTTCTATTGCACGTTTTACAACTGGGGACGAAAGTCTAAGTAGTTTCTTTTACACGACGTAATTATTAGTAATTTCTAAAATAACTGGAATTGCGTATGAATTAAGGGTAACAAATTTGCAAATACATAATTGTGTAAATAATTGTTTGTTAATTCGTGTGGGTTATTTATTAGAGTGGAATGTACCAGAAAAAAAATCGAAAGGATTTAAATCTGGCTATCGCAAGGGTCAATGCAAGGCCCGACAGGCAGCTGATAGTAAAATCTATCGTCTCGTTACAATAAAACTGGTGGGATACAGTTGTTAAACGTCGCTAGCATTATGCGTAGAATTTTTGATCCAATCGCGTACTGAATGCATGTCACAGATTACGAGAAAATGTATAAAAACTTCAGTTTGTAATTAATTAATTATGAATTTGCCCAAAAAAGTAAGTATGTTTAGACTAAGACGCCAAATTCACAGCGTACGTATATAAACGTTTTACGATATTCACTCAGAATAAAGCTTGTAAAACTTGGCCTTCCATAGCAAACGTGTTAAATTGCATACAGATAGCATGCCTCGAGATGTGCGGCGTATGATCTCGGATCGATCTGAATGCTGTCGATGCTTAGTGTAAACGTAATATTTTATATCCAAATTTGTTTACTGACGACTTTGAACAACTGGAACAACGGCGAACACTCTCATACGTCCTCGTGCGAAGTTTTTACGAGAGCTCGACGAGGCAATTTGCGTCCTTTGTCAAGTCTGTAACAGCTTTAACCAGCTGACGAAATATTGCGAATAAGTGCGCTAAAAACACAGGATATAGAGGTGTAAACGCGTCCTGAATTTGTTAAACTTTTCATAGATTCGTGTTAATAATAATAACACACAAAACAAGCGAAGCAGATTACGAATGAGTTTACTGATTATAATGTTCTGGTTATAATGATTATGGCGATGTAGGTCACGTTTTTTTGTGGAAATAAAACTTTATTCATAACACAATTTAAATTGAAAACTGTTATCAGGGCATTTATTTCGTTCATCTGCTCCTCTATTTTTTTAACCAGAGGCGCATCGTTGTTTTGGGGCTAATTTTTGATTAATATTTCTCGAAAATTAAAGTGGAAAGAATTTTTTAACATTTTTCCCATAGTCTCGCCGCTTCTTATCGTGGTTTCATTTTGTCGGGTTAATTAACAGTCACCTTGTATAAAACAAAGAATTAATGAAATTAAACACAAAAAAATTTTGAAATAAAAAATAAAAAAAAGCAAAATTTAAAAATGGATGAAGAAAAGAAAAGCAAATTAATGGGAATCAAATGGGAGAAGATAAAAAGTTCTATAGACAAAAGAAAAGTATAAAAGAACCTGAACCAAATCTCATATCATGTTATGTTAGAAATTTTGCGCTGCAAATTTTGTCATCTTAGCATGCCTAGGTACCCAATTGAGGAGGTGATTTTCAAAACGCAGTATTAATCAAAACTGTTTTATCGAGATAATGACGAAAAACTTGTTCGATGTAAAGTAAGGGTCCATTTCGTTTAAAAATTTGTGTTTGATATTTAGATTCCCTGTCAATAATAGTCTCATTGGAAAAACCACATTTGGATATGTACTCTTTGCAAAAGAAAAATTCAAAATTTATTTTACTGCGTTTTGTAATTCAAATGTCAAAATCTGCATTTTTAGAAGTCAGTGCCTGGAGTAATTTAGAATTAAAGCATTTTAAATATCAAATAAATCTTTATTTCTTAACAGATGTAATTAATAGATAAAATAGATAGATATACAACGTGTCCAAGAAAGTTCGCAACAAATGGAAAATTCTTTTATTACTAATTTCTCATAAAATTTTATTCTTTATAAAAGTTTTTGCTTTGTCTAGAACCCATAAAAAACTTGACATATTAATTAATTAAAATTTTATATTCAGATGAAGCCTACATTCAGTACAAATGGTGTAGGTTTTTCACAAAACTGTCGTATGTGGTCAGTTGAGAATCGAAATTTCAAAATTGAAAATAAAAATTCGCAAAAAATTAATTTGTCTGGTGTGGAATAGAAACATATTTGGGCCCTATTCTTTCCGAAAATCTAACAATCCTACACCATCCTGCGTAAACCAATTCTTAGAAATTCTAAATATTTTTCCGCATTTAAGGATTGTAGGAAACAATTGTTACAAATTGTTATCTTCTCTCCATTTATTATTTATACTCTGTTTAAAGTTTTGTCCAACTTTACTTGTTTGGATTACCTAGCTTTAATTCTGTCAAGGTCTATCTGTCAATTGCGTTACCTTTCTTATGGTAACTTTGAAACTTCTTATTGATATCGTCATTTCTGTAATTTATTTCTACTTTTGTAAGACATTTTCCTGCGTTAGTCTTTGTAATAATTATTCTTTTAATATCCTTGATTCCGTCCATTTTTTTAAAGACTGATAAGCCGTTAAGACTGAATAGCTTCCACTCTTTGCCCAAAGTTCCTTAAAAATGTTCCAGTATTTTTCTCGACTTACAATACTGGTAGATAAACACCTTAGTAGCTTTTCAATTCTGCCGAAATCGCGAGCCAGAATATTAGCATATGAACTACTTATGCTATGTTATTTTGTTATTTTTATTTTATACACGCTGTATATATCTAGGTTAAGTTATTTATTATTTTTGTAATTTTAATTGAAATAAAATGTAAAACTAGTGTGCGTTACCTCTAAATCTTCCAGAACACTTAAGAATAATTTTATTTGCACAAATAATTAATCCACATTTCTGTTTGACTTAGAAAATGTCAAACGACATACTTGAAAGAACGCTTTCTCCTACAACAGAGAGTTGGTTCAACCAAAAGTTCCAGGAGGTACTTCAGGATGCTCACGAATTTTGGGACGACAAATTCAAACAACATGAGTCAAGTTCCGAGGCACTCAAGGTTGAAATGCTGTCCTCCGAGTTCAAAACACCTGAACGAGTCGATCCTGTCATTGTGGAAGGCGTTTCAAGTTCATCAGATACGCTAGAAGGGGCAATCCGAAGCAAACCTCGAACCCACTTCTACAAAAAGAACGGTGAAAGGGGTCGTATTCTTGTAAAACTGAAAAACCAAGACAGGATACGTCTTTCGAAGATTGAAGCTGTTCGACTTGGTCTCTTCAAGATGTAACGTGATTTTGTATACCTTGTATGATTGATATTATTTGTGTGTTAGAATTTTGATTTGTTTTCATTTAATTTTTTTTATTTAAGGTTACAGAGTTTTTTGTGCCTCGAAGAGCGTATAAAAGGGGGAAATTTCAGGGTAAATTTACAGTCTATGTTGAGCTCCTTCAGACCAACATACCAGTTATTAAAAGTAGTGATCTGAATTTTGGACTAGTAAGAATATTCCAATTATTAATTTTCACTTTGATTAAAAATGCTTTGTTTTAAAATAAATTTGTAAGTTCAATTTCAATTTTGATTGAAATTTATTCAATTGTAAGACAACTTGACAAATTTTATTTGAGTGAAAATTAATAAGGATCATTTATGATTTTGGCCGTATATAACGTTTGTCTTAAGTTTTTTTATCAAGATTTTCAACAAAGGTTGATCTGATACAATTCATGCGTGAGTAGTGTAAAAGCTGTATCGCAAGAAACGTACAGATTGGCGTGAATCGAACAATCTTTATAAACTGCAATCATTCACCCTGTAGGAAAAGATTAATTTCTCTGAATCCATCGTGAATGATAGAATTCTGACAAATAAATTTTATTCGATTTTGTTTTATAAAAAATCAAAACCAAAATTTACCGTATGTAAGAATTAAATTCAAACATAGTTTTTCTCTTGATTAAAGGAGGCTATGAATACATTTTTAATTAAATTCTTCGTTTAAAACTTTCATCTCTCCTTCGACGAAACAAATGTCAACTTAATTCGTGACAAAACACAAATTAATGTGCATTTGTACCAATTCTATATTTGTGCCAATTCTATTAATGTGTAATTACTGAAATGTTACTATTAAATGAAATACTATCAATAAACAATTTGTGTGTGAATTTTAAAAATTGACTTTTACTTACCTTTATGCATTTCACGTAGTGTGACAAAAAAATTGCAGATATTTTAAAGTTCATTATTAGAACAAATACACGTTAGAATCCAGTTAAATTAATTTGTTAGTAATACAATTGGCTACCCTGAGATACTAATTTTATAAACAATTTATTAAATGAAAAGAGTCTCTATGTTAAATTTTTATGCGTGACTTTGTCAATTGAGTTAATTAATTTTCATTTAGAAACAATTATTAAACAATTACATTTAACTTGCAAAAACATCGCAATATGCATTCTTGTTTTGCCCAGCACATCCATCAGCAAACGATCTCAACTTTGAACAGTCGTCAGAAAAGTTATATGACGTTATATGAACAATTTCATTTGCTCCTCTTGCTGCTTGATTCTTGGTCAACGTATATAAAGTGGATTTACTGATTTAATTATTGTTATGCAGAAATTATTACAGTGCAAGCTCCCTTAAGTAGAACGCTTCTTGAATAGGAATCTTTGGGAGGGCTTGCACTTGCTGGAGGTCAAAACAAAAAGAAAGGTTTTTTTTTTGGAGATTCTTGCATGTACAACTGCTTTGCTCTGAGTTTATGTATCCTCAGTTCTAAAATTTTCTTAGATTTTTCTTCAGCTGGCGCCGTATCTACCTTGTACACAAACTACACAAGTCTGTTGCAGGGCTGCCAAAGTTTACATTAAACTCCCTCACAAAAATATGGAAAAAGTATTTGTAATTAACTTTGAACTCGTCTGATACTTGCCCAGTGTATATGCATTTTGGCAAGTTTTGATATGTTTAGTTCTGATGATAGATAAATTCTTTTTGATTTATTTCGATTACAGTGGCTTTGTTTACCCTTCAATTGTTTTATAAAGTTCCTTTCACTATTGCGTTTATTTTGAAACTCTCTACTGAATCTGTCGCCTTCCCCTTTTCCTGTTATTTCCAGCTTTCTACTTCTTCTTGACTAGTCTTAATGGGATAATCTCAATGCAGTCAAGAAAAATGCACCACATTCTTTTCGAAATAAATGTTTTGTTCGGATAACTTGGTGTTTTTTAGCTAATTTCGATGGGCGCTGTATATTCTTAATACATAAGAGGTGGGGTATTTTTTTCTCAACACAATTTTTTCGTGGTGGTTTATGAATTTGCTCGCGAAGTACAATAATATCTTGTATTGTAATTTGGTTGCAACTATAGGCCTTATTCTCACAAGGCCTCGTAAAATCCTCGGCACTCTAGGAAAGTGATTTGCGTATCTGTTCCGAATTTTATTAGTAAATTGGTTTAAAACAATTTCAAAATATCATTACCTTAATTTCTCGTTTTTATCACGTTTTGTCTCTTCCTTCTGTCTTTTCTTGGTACCCTGTGAGCTGGTACCAACATTAACGAAGTTCATTTCCATTTTATATGGTTTAAAACGGCGACCAAATCATTTTAACCCTACGGTAGTGTGGTTTGGTATGTCATACCCCAACACCGGATGTTACAGTTCTAAAATAAATGATTAGTAAACTAGTGACCTGTAACGTTCAGTAGCTGAAAATTAACATAAGTCTAATTAAACAGGCCCATTGTCGACTATTTTCAAACATTTAGTTCGACGTAAGCCTTCTCAAAAGTCTGTTGGGGTATGACATACCCCAGAACACTACTAGTGTAACTTTTTGTGTATATCGGTTTTGCAGGTAAATGATAAATATTTTATCACAAATTCTTTGAAACGAATACTGAATATGCGCACTAACCCTTAACGTTTCGCCGTTGTTCGACAGCTTCGTCAGAAGTGAAAAAAGTATTTACTTCTTACTATGTCTTTTTGGAAGCTGAATTAACATTGTTTCGAGTTAATGTTTATATTTTTCAAATAAAAATTTTCAGAAACCATTTATTTGTTCTATTTGACTTACAAATAAGCGAAAAATTATATTTTACCATTGAAATTACCAAGTTGTCAAATTCTCTGCATTTTGAGTGAGTTTTGTTTTGGAGTATGATATACCACCACACTAACGGAGGGTTAAAAGCACTAAAAACACAAGTGGAAGCTGTTAGTTTTATAAATTTGTATAAGTTAGTCGACGTAGGCGTGTGTGAACAATTGCCGTTGTCATAATAGTTTTTGATTGTAATTAATTAAATGTATACTATCAATACATTTCTAGTAAAAGTTACGTGCCTTTAATTAACGAATTTAACAATGGTTATGGGCCCAGTGTGCGCAAGAAATACTGTGTCTGTACGTGTAAATTGATAAAAAGAAAAGCATGACGGATAATAGGAATACAATTGAGAAATTGAACGGCGCGAATTATGCATCAGGGTCGTATCAGATGAAGATGATTCTCATGGAAAGTGATTTGTGTACCGTCATTGAACTTGGAGAAGATGAACCAGAAGAAAATGCAAACGCTAACGAAAGAAAATCATACACGTCACGTCAAGAAAAACGCACGCAAAAATCGCACTTGCGATATGTGATGAGCAGCAAATGCACATACGTCATCTAACGAAAGCAAAGGACGTCTGGGAAGAATTGCAAAAGTTATATGCCTCAAAAGACAGTAAATTCCGTACAGTTCAACTTAGAAGGAAGTTATATTCATATAAAATGAGTGATTGTGAAACCGTAGAAAATTACTTAGGCCAAATCAATAAGACAGTGGCAGATTTATCGAGTATTGGCGACACAATAGAAGACGGAGACTTAGCCATGACGATTCTTTGTGGATTGCAAGATGATTGGGATACAGTGGTTTCAGCATTATGTAATCTCCCACATGCTCAATTTACAAGTGCTACTATCAAAAGACGCTTACTGGTAGAAGATGCAAGACGTCAAGAAAACGGTGACAGCAAACAATCAGCATTGTTCATGAAAACTAAAAGGATGTCATCAAACAAAAGAAATCAAAAATATGGAAAGCAATCAGAAACAACGCAAAGCGGTAAAAGAAGTGAACAAGTAAAAACAAAAATGACGCAAAAAGGTGAGCTTATTTGTTACTATTGTGAAGAAAAAGGTCACAGTGCAAAATTTTGTCCTAAGAAAAAGAACAAAAAGCCGAAAGAGGAAAAGACAAATGTGATGAACATGAGTGCATTCTGCGGTTTGGTGGCGATAAGCAGTGACAGTTGGATAATAGATTCTGGTGCAACTCATCATATGACGCCGCATGAAGATTATTTCATGAAGATTAGCAAGAACAACGCTATCGAAGATATAATAATGGCTGATGGGAGAACTACATCTACAATCGGAAAGGGCACAATAAAAGCTAGGATTGCAGGTTCTAGTTTATATTTTAAAGCAGAAAATACATTGTTAGTTCCAGAAATTGGTTATGGAATTCTGTCCGTTCGAGCATTGACGGAAAATAAAAAGAAAGTTATTTTCGACGGGAATGGATGTTTTATTTATGATGAAACAGGGCAGCTGCTGATTAGAGCAAATAAAAAAAGGTCAACTGTATGTTATTGAAGCAAAACCATGCAAGGAAAACAGGTTAAATTCGCTTTATAAAAACACTGAAGCGAAACCAATTGATTTGTGGCATAGAAGAATGATGCATGTTAACAAAACCAAAATTCTAGAAATGGCCAACGCAGAATCTGTGTTAGGTTTGAGCATTGAGAAAAGTATTCCAACTCATTGCGACAGTTGTCTGGCAGGGAAGTCAATTCGACAACCATTTCCAAAGAATTCACTTAATGACAGTACGAAGACTGAGACAGCGATATTGGAACTTGTACATGCTGATCTGATGGGTCCAATTGACGTTCCGAGCTGGGGAAGAAAGAGATATGTACTTGTCATTGTGGATGACGCTAGCAGATATGGTTTCGTACGATTTCTACAGAAGAAAGGAGACGTTCTGAGTGAATTCAAAAAGTGGAAAACTGAGGTCGAGAACCAAATTAACAAAAAGGTAAAACGAATCAGGACTGACAACGGACTCGAATTTTGTTCGAAGAATTGGATAGAATTCTGCGAAACCGAAGGAATACGCCACGAAACAACGATGGTATATACTCCGCAACAAAATGGGGTGGCGGAACGAATTAATAGAACGCTGATGGATTTAGTGAGAGCAGAAATTCAAGAAAATAACTTGCCAAAGGGTTCTTGGGCTGAACTAACGTACACTGCTGCATACATCAGAAACTGGGTTACAAATAGCCACAACAAGAAGAAAACTCCATATGAATTGTGGTTAGGGAAAAAGCCCAGTGTGAGACATCTAAAAGCTATAGGTTGTGAAGTATTTGTTCATGTGCCAAAGCAGAAACGGTATTCGAAATTGTCAGCGAGAGCTGAAAAAGGAATATTGGTGGGATACGCATTGCATGGCCGCGGATATCGTGTCTGGATGTCGGAAACGAAGAAGGTTCAAGAGTCACGTGATTGCGTGTTCAACGAAATGTATTATGGTAAGAGCTCAAACGCAAGTGAGCGACCCAAATATGTCATAGATATTCACCACGAAGGACCAGTCATAGGAGACGACGTAAGTGAGGATGAAGTCAACGATACTGAAGATAAATCTCAAAATACATTAAATTTTGAGATACCAGAAAGTGACTACATAGACTCATTATCGGATCATGTGGTTAAGAAGAATAAACCTGGAAGACCGAAAAGGGATCCTAGAAAACCGCAACAAGTAAAAGAGCGACAACATGAGATGACACTTCGTTCAACTAAACCGAAGTACGCTGAATTGCCACAATCAAACGTTATGAAAGGTACCCAAGAGGAAGATCCATCATATTATCATGAGGCAATCAATTCTATCGAATCTTCGAAATGGATAGAAGCAATGACTGAAGAATTGAATTCACTGATAAAACATGATACCTGGGAATTGGTGGAGTTACCTCCTAGCGTGACACCAATCGAATGCAGATGGGTATATAAGAAGAAAACAGTAGGTGATACGCAAGTTTTCAAAGCTCGTCTGGTGGCAAAAGGATACAGCCAGAGGAAAGGAATAGATTATGATGAAGTCTACGCTCCTGTCTCCAGTTTTGAGGTAACACGTTTGCTAGTCGCAGCTAGCGTGGAGAAGGGATGGTTAATTGATCAATATGATGTAAAGAGTGCTTATCTTCACAGTAATTTAAAAGAAACCGTATATATGGAACAACCGCAGGGTTTCATACAAAGTGGTCAAGAGAAACTCGTTTGCAAATTGAAGAAATCAATATATGGGCTTAAACAAAGTGGCAGATGCTGGAATGATCACTTAAATAAATGTTTGACAAATATGGGATTTGTTCGAAATAAAGTAGACGCTTGTGTTTATGAACTCAACGTGAAGAATGGAAAGGCAATACTGACGGTATATGTAGACGATATACTTGCAATAACTGAGAACGAACAGATGCGTCAGAAAGTAAAGAGATTATTAGAAAACAGCTTTGAAATCAAACATATAGGATTAATCTCACATATGTTAGGTGTTAAATTTGAGAAAGGACAAAATGGTAGTATTACTCTTTCTCAGGAGGAATACATCGATCAATTGCTCAAGAGATTCGGGCTTCTGGATGCAAAAGGAATCAAGACACCGATGGAAATTAAACCAAATTTTCTTGAGGAGAATAATGAAGAAAATTATGTAAATCTCCCCTATCGTGAACTTATAGGTGGACTACTTTATCTCTCCCAAAGGACACGTCCAGATATCGCTTTCGCAGTTGCTAAATTAGCCCAGTACTGTTCCAGTTTCAACAGAAGTCATTGGGAAGCCGCAAAGAGAGTACTTAGGTACGTAAAAGAAACTAAAAATCATAGGATTACCTATCGACTTACGAATCAGCATTCGCCGATGCAGATTGGGCTACATGCGCAAGTGATCGCAAAAGTACCAGTGGCTACATAGTAATGGTAGCTGGTGCTGCAGTAGTTTGGAAAAGTGCAAAACAGACTTCAGTTGCTTTAAGCACAATGGAGGCTGAATATATAGCAATGGCCGACTGTGCAAGGGAAATTGTTTGGATCAGAGAATTACTTATATCCCTTGACCTAGGCGAAATAATTGGAGAGTCAACTTTCATTTGGTGTGACAACCAAGCAGCTATCGCACATGCTACAAGTTACATCGACAAGTCGAGAACAAAACATATCGCAATAAAACATCATTTTATTCGAGAGATAGTGATGGATGGAATTATCAAATTGAGATATGTACCAATAAAGGAAAATCCAGCAGACATCTTGACAAAGCCGTTAAGTTGGAATCTTCATGAAATTCATTGCAATAAAATGCTTCAGTACGACTGATTGAACAGGAATTTTTCGTAATGATTATCAAGATGATTGAAATCCTTCCGAGGGGGGAATGTTAGTTTTATAAATTTGTATAAGTTAGTCGACGTAGGCGTGTGTGAACAATTACCGTTGTCATAATAGTTTTTTTCTACTTTGCGTTCACAATGAACTCATTGTGACACCAAAAACAGTTTCACAATGAAGCTCATTGTGACACTGTTTTTGGGGAAATTTTAGTCATTTTTAATTGAAAATATTTAATAGATTTTACAAAATAACTCAGTATTTATTTGTTACTTAACAATATACTCACAATGAAGCTGGATAAGAAAAATTAATAACTTGTTAATGTGACTTTTGATTAAAACTAAAATTCCCCATATACTAAGAAGATCCAATATTTTTCATATCTTTGTTCAATAAGTGACGCAAAGTAGAAAAAATAGTATATTATACACGTTTCACAAGAGGCATTGTAACATTCGTTCCGTTGGGGCACTCCTAGCTCGCTACGCTTCGCTAGTCGTACCCCAACCCGACTCGTGTTACAATAAGCCTTCTTGTGAAACTTGTATAATAATATACTATTGATTGTAATTAATTAAATGTATACTATCAATACATTTCTAGTAAAAGTTACGTGCCTTTAATTAACGAATTTAACAGAAGCAACAACTGTCGAGTATCACGTTTAAGTGCGATTAAAAATTTACAACGCAACAATTGCATTTTGAAAATCATTAAGGTGTCCAAATACAACTGCGTTTTGTGATTCATACCAAAACAAACGTATCCGTTTGGCTTCCAAATAATGCGATTTGAGATTTCAAATCTAAGTTCATTAGATTCAGTTCCGTTTTGCGAACGCAATGGTATCTCTTAACTTTTTTTGAATTTTTGTTCAATACTGCGGTTTGAAGATCACCTCAATTATAAATCGTCCAAGGGTAGTTTCTTGAGTTAAGCGAAAGCATTAAGAATTAGATAAATTCCCTGTTTATGATTTCGATTATTTGAGATACAACAAGAAATAACGAAACGAAATATGTAATTATATAAAACAAATAATTATAATTACAAAATCAATGAAATATTGAAAATTATATACGGTATTTTCCTATTCATTACTCGTATGTTTTTAATGACATCTACATGTTGTTTAATAAAATATAGAAATGTTTTCGAGTATTTCGTAGTAGTTAAATTAGTTTTGTTGGGAGTGTAATTACTAATATATGTAAAATATAATGTATAATTTTTATAATACGTAAACAAGCGTAGGTTTATTTTTCCATAAAAAAAAAGTGGGCGAAAAAACATGCGCTTTAATCCCCATTTAATTTGAGTAATGGAGCAAGAAATATTGCCCTCACGATGCTGTAAATCGTAATTACACTTAATAATATTACAATATAATTTAAATATATTTCGCATGGGAAGATTGCTTATCGGCTCCTCAAATAATTCTCATCTTTGACGTAATCATAAATTTCAGATTTAATTCCGATCGATTAAGACGCTTTTCAGGGGACGTAACCGTAAATTCAGGCGAATATATTACTAATTATGTTGACATTCGTTTACTACCCGTCATTATCGGGACTCGCACCGTGAAATTTATGACTATTTATTTTTATACTTTTACTGTGTTTTTTGTTTATTTGCGTTACATACGTTCGGTGAAGGCAACTCAAATTTCATTAGGTACTTCATCAAACTTGTTTGACACGTTTTACTATTCTAAATGCAAAAGAATATCTCGCAAATTTTGTAGTAATTCTATTTCTTATTTTTAAGTTGAAATGCTTCTTAATATTTAGAACATGATTGGCTTGATGGTTCTAAAAGATGTACACCCGGGAGGAAAAATATTTCATCCCACTTTTAATTTTTAAATTCCTTTTAAAATCGACGACTTTTAAATTGTCTTAGGCCTGTGTGACACTATGATATTTCTTGTGCAAGATTTGTTACGAAGTGAGCGAGAAGTGCCAATTCAACCAATCAGAATTCACTATGGTAGCTCATCTCGCTCACTTTGTAACAAAAATGTTATCAAATCTTGCTTGGTGTCATACGGGCCTTACATCTGAAATTTCTAATTCGCCATTAATTTATGTTTGAAACTAGGGTTGAAAAATGTCATAATAATACTTCAAGGTACTCGTGTATGTTAAGTTAGAACAAGGAGTTATTCATAAGTCGTAATTATCCTGGCTCATGAGAACAAGCCTATGCGCAAAGAAGTTTTCCTAATAACATACGAGCGCACTCGTATTAATCCTGGCTATCAATCTTACGTTCTTTGTCTTACTGTTAACAGCGCCACCTGTGTAGCCCATTCCGCACGCATTAGCGACCGCTAGGACACGCCACGACACAGCCATGATTTGCAGCCTCAGTTTATAAACAGTTCTTGGCCTGCTGCACGTTCCGCCGACAACCTGTTTTTCTCGGCATCCCGTCCAGCTCCACGTCAGAGAGAGAGCGCGGCGATAACTCAAATGCACTTTATAACGTATCCCGTCCGCAGACGCAGCCTAAGCAGACATTTGCCTAACGTATTATCTCATAATTCCCTGAGTTGTGTTTAAGTAGCATGGTGGACTCACCCTTTGATATATAGAGGCCCCTACCGGCCTAATGTGTACTTAAGTTATTTACTTCCAGATGGGGAATAGTTTAGTTTGGAGTTAGAATTATTGTAGTTTACGTTAAATGTTTACACGATATTTCCTGCATTATAACGGTGTTTTTCGTCGGGGATTAAGAACGGTCCCTGGGGACGAAGTGGCGCCTTCTAAATTTAGACGAGAATCATGCTAATAGGTCTATTGTTATGGGTGTCTTTTCAACACTAAAATAAAATTACCAAAAGCACCAAAAGATCATCAAAATTTACTCACGTATTCCAGCTAACCGTTTTGCCTGCTTCAGACAGAACTTTACAATTTGTTTTGTCATGTCTTACATGATGTGTCTGACGCGAAGGATTATATTAGAAACATTTATTTAATTCAAATTAACTATATTATAAAGTAGTTATAAGACATAATTAGGGTTGATAAGAAATATCAAAGAAAGTAGATTAAAGAAATCTATACAGACTTTTGACCAAATTTTTGTCAAACCATAAAAGACCCAGGTCGCAATTCCTTTGTACGTTTCTAGATTGAGTTTTGGTAGCCAGGGATCACTCTCAGGCCATTTTTATATGAAATTAAACTGTAGCCCTTACCGTACCGTTACCATATAATTTCGGGATTGACGAAATTTCCACCCTATTACTTTTTATGTCTTATGAATTTTTGTACTGAATAAAATCCTGGATTGAAATTATACAGGGTGACTGGCAATTGTTCCGCCAAAAAAAAACCACGATAAGAAGCGTCCGAGAGTATGGAAAAAATGTTTTAAAAAATATTTTTCTACTTTGGTTTTCGAGAGATAATTAATCAAGAATTAACGAAATAAATGACCTCGTAAAAGTTTCATGGTAGGCATGGCGGCGTAGCATCGATCGTGAACTTGACTTTTAAGTGGAATTTCACGTCAACTCCGTTTTTAGGTCAACGTACGACGGCGTGAAATACGAACTGCAAAATATTTACTTGACAAATGCATTCAAATTATTTAAAGCAGATTGTTCCATGCAAAGGATCACAACGGCCCCACGCAGGCTTTGACAGGTAAACAAATAAATCACTATAACGAATAACAATTCAAATGTCCGTGTTAAGAATTCCTAGTATTTTTCTTTCATTTTAATTTTAATTATTAATTGTATTGTAATTGTATTGTAAATAAAGTTTATTTTCACAAGAAACGTGTACTTCATAAACATTTTTTGACAAACAGAATTTAAAACATTTTGGTAAGTTCAGTATTTCAGTAAATATCTTCGTAATTCGTTAATTTTTTTAACTTCGTTTTGTGTGTGACGAACTTTTATTAACACAAATCTATTAAAAGTTTAACAAATTCAAGACGCGTTTGCAACTACATATCCTGTGTTTTTGGCTGGTTGTAAGTCGTTACTCGTTTCACCGGACGTATTCTATTCACTTTGAATTAAATTCTTCATTAGCTATAAACTGTTCCATAGAATTTTTTAAATATGAATCCATAATGTTACATTAATTCATGTTAGGATTGCGAGTGAAGAATACACTAAGAATTGCTTGTTTATTGTTCTAAATAAACTGTATAAATATACTGCATAGACAGTACACGGCATACATGATATGATTATGTAAATGGCGGATCGTATACACAACACGAACGAACTTCAACGCTCCCATATTGTCGTTGAATATAATTATTTCCGATAATTTTGAAAAACCCTATTTTTCTAAAAATCTTCGCAGGTCGATTGCTTCCTTAGTGTATTCGGACAATTCCATATATTCAGCTTCGGTCGTAGATAAAGCGACTGTTGGCTGTTTTCTTGAGTCCCAAAATACGGGGCTTCCGGAAATTTTGAACATAAAACCTGTGCATGATCGCCGATCCTCAGAACAATAACCCTCATCTGCATCCACGAAGCCTTCAACAAGTTCATACAGTAAACAAGTCCTAAATCCTTCGTACCTTTCAAATATCCTAGAACTCGCTTTGCTGCAATCCACTGTTCTCTGCCAAAACAGATGTTGAACTGTCCCAGGTAGCTGACGCACCAATAAGTTTCTGATATGGCAACTTCTATTCTTCCTCATCCAAGTACTTAATATTTCGGGATAATTTTACGCATGGATCAATTGGCGTACCTACTGAATTACAGTGTTGCATTCCAAATCGTTTCAGTATATCGTCAATGTATCCTCGTTGATTCATGGTTACTACTTACTCTTTGTTGCACGTTGAACTCAATGTTGAGACAATAAGAAACTTCAAAATTTCTGGACATTTCCTCACGAAACTTTTTGACGATTCTGAGAATTGATTAACATATCATCAACATAGGTAGGCTATGATAGTAATATCCTCCCCTCGACCGATGTGATATACACAAGAATCAGCTCCAAATTTCTTCAATACTCCCTCTAATTGCTCGTACCAGTTTCGTCCAGCTTGTCGGAGACCATAAAGCGACTTCTTGACACCTTGCCTCCGGACATCAAGTCTTGTAAGATTTCTTCGGCCTTTCTTGCTAAATCTTGATTATCCTCGTCTTTCTTAGTCTTTTCCGGTATTTCAGGTAACTGTTTAGGAGGTTTCATCAAAATTTCTTCTTTCAAATTTCCATTTAAATATGCAGTCATAATATCAAAATTTTCATTCATTTTCATTCCAAAGCTAATGACGCAACCAGTCGTATTGATTCCAGGCGAGCCACAGGTACAAAAGTTTCGTTGAAATGAACTCCTGGCCGCTAACCTTGAGCAAGTAAACGAGCCTTTCTTCTGTGAAGAGTTCCATCGGAATTGTATTTATTTCGCAAGACGATACGACTCCCAATGATAGCCTTGCTCTTGGATCGGTTAACAATTTTCCACGTGATACCATAGCTTCGTACTGTTCTTTAGCTTCCGGGCTTGTAAGAGCCTCTATCTCAGAAATCAGCGCGTCTAATTCTGCTTCAGTAATTTCTGCATTATCTGTAACAATTTCTGCATCATTAGTAATACAGTTATACATTTTTTTCGACCTATCTGTCAATTTCTTAGTATTCTGGGTCGTCCTCGTCCCCTGACTACAGCTTGAACTGGTTCTGGTTCCAAATCTTGTTCGTCATCTTCTTGAACTTCTGCAGGAGGAAGTACTGCTTCTGTGAACGATAAATCGAAATCCACAAACAATTCATGAGAATTCGTCTCGAGTTCTAATTTCTCGATGTTGTTCTCGGCGAATTTCCATCACGTGAAATAACGATCTTATCTTCTCCCGATATCTAACCAAATTCTGAAACCCTTGCATTCATCAGAATACCTTCTTTTCAGCATTGGCCCCACTTACTTCGAGCTGGATGCTTATTTAGAATATATGCTTTCCAGCCGAATACTTTGAAATGTCTTACATCTCAGGCACTTTGCCGATCCAGAATTTGTATGGAGTCAATCCAGCCAGGCTGTTCGACGGACATCTGTTTGTAAGAGTAGACCTCTCGCTGCATCTAGGAGTGTTCGGGTGCATCGTTCTGCTTTTACATTTTGCCCAGGATTGTAGGGTATTGTCAGTCGTCTGGTAATACCCTTGCTTTTTAAGATATCATTGAAATCTCATTGAAATTTCTCCGGGAACCAATTGTTGAGATTTTCATTGCAGCAAAACATAAATTTTTCAAAAAAAATTCCAGACAATGGTCTGGATCATGCCTATTTTTTTGGAAAAATTTGTTGTGATTTTACATCACCATTTTGCTGACAAGAAGGACTATCAAAATCTGCATTAAAAAGATAGGGTTGCCATTTAGAAAAATTCATGATGACATCACAGCGGAAAAACAAATGCCGATCGAGAAAAGAGGTGTCTTTTTAAAATTAAAAATTAACCTCTTTCAGGATTTTGCGAAAAAACATTAAATAAACAAATTATGAGCTTGTTGAGGGACTTTATCAGCACCGTGTATACATTGTTCATTATAATGAAAGGTCATTATTTCTTGATTTCAAAAACATATAATATTTGCTACATATATAGAGCAGCCGTTTGTGACATATGGGAGTTTAAAACATCAATCACAAAAAATCGGATCCGACTTTTATTAACAACTACAGACCGATTACTATCCTTAACGCACTATCAAAAATTTTGGAACGGTTGCTACATGACAGATTGCATCAATACTTAAAAATATTAAAAATTATTATCAACATGCATAAACATGATTTTTGCAGCGGCAGATCAACGGAGAGTGCGGCTGAAGGTCTAATTCAAACTATCTATGCGAATCTTGATCAGGGTTATTTTGTGGCCGGTCTCTTCTTTGATCTGCCACGTGCATTCGTGCATTCGAGTCCCTAAACATTGATTTTATAGTCACAAAGTTGGAAACCTATGGTATAAGAAGTTGCGCCTCCGACTTAATCAGATCCTACTTAACCAATAGAATTGTGTTTGTGTGAGACTGAACGTTTTCGAAGTACTCTGACTCGAGTATGGGTGTTCCGCAGGGTTCTGTCCTTGGACTGCTTCTGTTCTTACTGTTCATAAATGATTTGGTCGATTATATTAAATAAGGAGAAGTCACACTTTGCGCTGATGATGTATCGGTGGTGGTCTCTGCGCGGAACCTTGAGGAATTAAACTGTGTAGCTAGTCAATTTAGTAACTGGTGTTCAAAAAATAACCTAGTATTTAATCCAGATAAAAGTCTATTCTTTTTCGTTGCACACAAAATAACAATAGTGTAATGTTTTCTATTGATAATGCCATAGTATGCCACTAAATTCCTGGGCTGGATGAATTTCTTAACTGGGAATTCCACTTGGATTATGTATCAAAGAATCTAAATATCAGCTTCTACTCGATTCTACAATTGAGAAATGTTATGTCTAGCAACTGTTATGGGGTTATGTTTTTTTTTTTTTAGTGGCCCTCACATAAGTCACAATAAATTTTTGTAGCTCTTGGTCTTAACAAGTCTGCTCTATAAATTTTGCGTTTAAAGTTTTTCTCTAGCTCGTAAAATAAAGCCTCTAGGTGGGGTGCAAATTATAAAAAAAACCCTGTAGAACAATTAATGTTTTTTTTTTAACTTTTGAATTCAAAGCAAAGCACTCTTCCCGTGATCCAATTTTTTAGGACACCTCCATTTTAATTTCGAAGACGTTTCGTACGACTTACTTAATTTTATTAAAAGAAAACTAAAAACAGCGAATAAAAATACAATTAACGAAGAATTTAATTGTTTATTTCACGAAAACCGGTCTGAGAAAAACTCGCGACGAGAACAAACATGCAGAATGATTAGACTCGGAACTACCTTCAAGGAACACTACAGGACCTGATTTTTTTTTAAATGTGAACTGGAGTATTTAAAACATTGTTATCGAAGTGAGACATAGCCATCGCTCATGCAGTGGAATCGTAACCGCCTCCACCTGCTGAAGAAGCAGAATTTGCTTAACTTGCTGATTTAAGGCAATTCAGAATGGTGCCAGTCGCGATAAGGATTAAAACTATTCCACGAAATGGAAACATTGGTCCCATTGCTTACGCTAAGATACAGACTCCTTTGTTTAAAACATATAAAAAAATGAACCTTTTCTGTTTTGGGACTTCGATTTTTGTTCTATGTTTCTTTCAGTGAAAGGCAAAAGTAAGCATTCATCATTATTTCAAAGACATAAATACATTTTTTTTTCTAAATATTATTGATTATATTAGGTCCTTTAATAAGCCCTAAAGGATTATTATTAATAAAAATTTGGCGAACAAATAATAAAATTAAATTGTTGCGGTACGGGAAGAGGATATAAGGATTTATAAATGTGATTAAATTAAATGCAGAGTTGATGGAACATATAACAAGTGATAACTAGAAGTAAATTAATTCACTTTTATTTTTTAATTAATAACGTTTTAAAAATGAAATTTCTTTAAATTTTTGCACTTGCAAACTTGTAAAGGGTTTTAGCAGTGGTCCATACATTCTGAGGTAGTCACAATTACTATAAACATTCCCAACCCTTCACCTATATTTCACGGAGACCGCAATTCTCTAATTACTACACGTTTAACGCAAAATATGAAGCATAAATTACTGGTAAAACTGCTCAGCGCCCGATTTACTGCGTTAATGTTGCAGGTAGTTTCCAGGACGCATTAATTTTTACGTGTGGTACCGCTGACATGCACGGTTTCATATATTGGGTCCGTATTTTATTGCTCGGCGGTTTGTGTCCGGGCATTTGCATCATCATTTTATATGCTAATGTTATGAAGTTATGGGAATGAGGAGAATAATTCGATCTGGTTTACTGCTTCATCGACACGACACACTTGGAGTCGCGGTAAATAAAAAGGACGTTATCTTTTTGTGAATTTTGTAAATCAAACGAATTTATAAAATACCAATCACCGCAAGCAAAGTGCTATATTTTAATCGAACTTAAATCCATTTTTAATATGTGTTTTTCAACCGAGAAATATCATGTGTTAAAAGCGCCATAAATTAGGGACACAAAGATGGTTGCCTTTTATGACCTATGTTACTGCAGTAAAAGAGTTATTAGGATGTTAAATTCAACACTCTGAAAAATATTGCTTTGCCATAAATTACGCTGACTTTAGTAGTATGTTTAGTAATATTATATAAGGAGTTGCATTGTGTGTTATTTATAATGATGATACACTACCGTGCAACTTTACCGAACTTGAATAACTTCAAAGTTAAATATAATAAATCAGCACTTATGTTTCTTGAGTTTTTATCAAATAATACTAAATTAAAAATGACTTACTTTTTTTTGAAACTCGCCCCACACGTCGAGCACAAGTAAGGTTTTTCCCCTAGATGAACAAACTGTTTACTTTTATCTTTAGCCTTCCCCGGATCTTTCTGGCGGCAATTCTTCACGTGCAGTGCCCAATTATTCTTCCTAATAAACGATGAGTTGCAAACCGTACATGTATATGGTCTTTCTCTGGTGTGCAATCTTATGTGACACCTCAAGGATAACTTGGCGAAGAACTTCTCGCATATTGGACATTTATACTTTTCCACCCGTCGTTTCGACTTTTTCTGTTCGTTGCCTTCGGGGTAAACAAGGAGAGCTTCGGTGTGGAGGACTTTGTGGAAGAGCAGCTCGGAAACTGATTCCGTACTGAAGGGACATTGGTCGCACTTGTTGGCGTTCTCTGCAGGTTTTTCCTTGAAGTTGCATGCCTTTGTTCGTAAGTGTACGGTCAGTTCTTGCGGTATGGTAAATGTTTGGGCACAGTGAGGGCAACTGGAACAAAATTTGAAATTCCCCTAAAACCTAACTATTAATCTACTCACCTGTGGTTGTACTCTGAATGCTGCTCTTTGAGGTGTTGCTTTAATAACGGAATGCTTTGAAATTGCTGCTTGCAATACTGACAAGTTTTGACGAGTTTCGTCTGAAATTTCGCCTGATACGCGTAACGATGTTCACTGGTCCTCCTGTGAAGCTTAGCTTCTAAATGGGTATTGAAATTAAGGTCACACGTTGAGCAAATGTACACGTGCTTTTGGTGCTTGCGTTTCTTGTGTCGCTGCAAAGCAATCTTGGATTTGAAGATCTCACCGCAGGCATCGCACTTGTGCTTATTTTGGTAGACATCTGAGCAGGTATTACTGTAAGGGTGGTCCTCTCTTTCGCAGTGCTTCCTCATCTGTATATTAAGCAAAAATTTCTCGCCGCAAGTCTGACATTCCGTCGGATTTATTTTCCTAATTACGATCGGTGCGGACCTGTTGATCACAGAAATTACCTCGTTGTGTTCGTTCGAGATTAAATGGTCCAACATTTCGTTTACATCTGGGGTTTGGTGCTTGCAGAACGAGCACAGGAAGAATCCCTTGTATTTATCGACGTTCGTTTTGTGTTCTTGGGAGCACCAGTGTTGGAGAAAATAGTGCTGGGTATTACAGAAAAATCTGCAGGTTGCGCATTGGTATGGCGACTGCAAAACTATACTATATATATTCTCGAGTACCATTTCGCGCGCCTTCGGTAACGTAATATCGCCTTTGCGACAATGATAATGAGAGATTAAGTGCTTTCCCATCAGATGTATGTGTACTCGGGACCGGCATACTTCACATTTCACGTATGTTCTCCTGCGAATTCTCTGCGTTTCTCGCTGCGCATTTTTCATAGTGTCTTTATTGTCTTCGCTGCTGGTATGCGACCAATATTCGACGGCTTTGCTCTTGCTTCTTTTACTTTCTTCTATGTTTGTATTCAAATGCGATGAGTCATCGAACTCGCGATCCTGCTGCGTGCGTTTTAAATGCAAGTCCGACTTGAGGTGGCGCTCGTATACAATGCGAGATGCCAGACGTCGGTTACAAGGTCCACACCAATACTGTATTCTTCCATTAGATTTTCTGAAAGGACGCACCTCGGGTGCGATTATACTATACTCACTAGTCGCATTGCTGGTGCTTTTACCAGGATCACTTTTACTGCTTGGCAACCACTTACCCTTACTGTATGACGGGGGTGGAACCCCCCCAACACTAACTTTCACATCACTTTGGGGGTGCGCGGCACTTGGTTTCCACTTTCCTTTAGTATGTCCTGGCGGTGGAAAATCATAGCTCGATTCGTAATCATTATCCCAGTTACTTTCGACATCTTTGCCGTGCGAAGTCACTTCAGAAGATTTTGACGGTGTCCACTTTCCCCCAGTAAAACCCGGCCTAGGGACGTCGTAAGAGTCTTTTGCTTGTGAATTGGGGGACGATGGTTTCCATTTACCTTTCGTATGGGTCGGAGGGGGTGAATTCCTGGGGAGTTTAGAAAAGGGTTTCCACTTCCCCCCTGTGAAATTAATCGGGGGCGCCGCCCAATCACGATTTTCGTTCGACGAGGAAGGCCTAATCCATTGCACCGGGGAATTCGACGGCTTCCACTTACCCCCTGTGTGCGATCTCGGAGGCGCATCTTGATTATCCTCTAAATCACTGTCGTCGTCGTAATAGTAATCGTCGGAATCGTCGTCGCTTTCTTCGTATTCGCGTAGGGCAGGTGGGTCCTCTTTTTTGAGCGTGGTGCTTCGGCTCAAGTTATCCACCGCCTTGATTAGTTTAGTCTGGTTATCTCCGGTTCCTAACTCTTTGAGTTGATGACCCCCAATCCAAGCATTTTTGCCCGATTTTGACTGTTGTAGGTCGAGGTCTCGGTGTAGATTGTTTGCTTGTAAAACGGCTGAGGCTTTGCTTCTCGTTAGTATCCGACTGAAGCTTTTGCCACTGGTGGATTGAGCGGGGATTTTCTTGGAACTGCTTTGCAGTTCTAAAGATGAAAAGAAGTCGTCTGCTTTCAAATTGAAAGATTCATCAGGGGGTAAGAGTTGGCTGGGGGATGGTGATTTGGGTAAATCAACTACGTTGCGAAGAATTTTTCCACAAGCAGTTTTTCTGTGAGTTACGTAGTTGTCGAGGCCTATGATAGTTGCGTGGCATTTTATGCAGAAGTGGGTGTCGTCTTCGTAATCGGTAATCATTCCTGAAACAGAAAGTAGAATTTACCTGTTTTGAGTCAAAAGGATTCTGATTAACAAAATTGCACAATAAAATTTAATTTGATTGGAAAATATCCAAGGGTGAGACCCTAGGGTTAAAGATTTACAAGGAAGTTAATAAATACGCAAATGGATTTTTGTTAGCCCAACCCAAATAATAAATCGAATTCAAGGAGTACACGTGATCGTTGAAATTTATGCGGTCACGTAAAGAAATTTATCGAACAATAGAACGGAATAACAAAGAATACCACAAAACTTAATGTGCACTTTAAGTACATCATATGTCAGACAGTGACGTTCGTCTGTGAGGGACCTACTTGTCCGTGATCCAGTGCATTCGCGCACGCTATGCAAACTTTTGACGTGCAAGCACAATTAACACTAATTTATTTTCTCCGCATAATTCGTTCCTTGAAATACGTGTACCTCGGAAATTCCTGCCTCTAAAAGCAAGGATATTTTCATTTTAATTATGCTCCACCTCAATTCAATTGAAGTTTACGATTATGTACGGCGAGACGAATGGGAATATTAACGGATCGTTTAAGACGAGCGAGATCCGCACCTTTGAGGAGATAAATTGCCGTGAATTTTGGGTTATGTTTGTTTCGAAGAAGTTGCGAGATGCATTAGCATAAAATGTCAATCGTGTCCGTGTCTGTGAACATTCGCAATCCGGCCAAAACTTGACGGCGACCGAGTAATGGGTTCAGTCTCAACTTGTTATGACGCGATTCGTGCTCTGAATAACTCCCAACTCCAACTAAAGTCGTTACTTCGGGATTATCTTATATGTCACTTGGGTAAATACGTTGAATGGATGTTTATTTGTGTAAATTTTCTTACAGGATGTGTGCAACGTACTATCGATATATCTACGTGTACAAAACCAGAGACCATTCTATTATTATTATTATTATTTATCATCTCACGATTTGTTATTGTAGTTTACGCAGAGTTGGTCAACTTTTAAAATATTTGGTGCCAAAAATATACTGACCATTCAGGGTTGTTCTAAAGCTCCCGAACTTGGTCTCTTATTTTGGGAACGAAAATAGGTTTGTGCTAGGACTATACATTTTTTTCCAAAGTTACACGTATCTTAAAAACAAAGATATATTTAATCTGCTTACGTTCCTTCTAGTGCTCTACACTGGTCTATCGTAGGTACATTTGGTTCAGACTGTATGATGTATAGTTACGTGTATTGCAAAAATTTTGACGTAAATTAACTATTCATTGCGTATGTTGTATTTTGTTATTCCTTACATACTGAATTCGTTGTAAGTTCTGCAACCAAGGAGAGAAAAAAAAACATTTATCTTAGAAAGAAAACAATTAAACTAGACTGATCCTGACATATATGACGGTTAATTTGCAGTCAAGTGCCGTAGAGATCGTGTGGTAACGGCAATCGCTAGACTTCTGGGTAATCTACACGGAGAGCATTGCAGTATGCAGTTGTAGATTGAGATTTGTCGCATCCGGGACACGGTTGACGGGATGAGGCAGAACAGACCGGGGCTGTCGTCCGAATAACGAGCTTCCTCATCGATCGCCCACCTCTGACCACGAAGCACCCCACAATTTACACCACATCTACCCCTTTAATTGTTATTCTTCATTACGCCGAAACAGACGGACGCAGTGCCAGCACCAGCTCGGCTCTATTTGGCATGCTCGTAAATGAAATGAATTTTTACGATGACGTGTCGATGTTCGCCTGCTGAAACTGAAACTTGAATAAAATATGTTTCAGCGGAATTCTTTCATTGAAAATTTTCTGCATGGCGGATAGAGTTAGCTTCGTCTAATTTTAGACAAATCGATGTCTTTTGATATTACAAATACTAATTAGGTAGTAATTAGGAAATCAAACTTAAAATTTTCAATATAATCCAACTGCTTGTTTTGTTCAATATCAATCTTAGGGCCCTTTTTAACATTCTTTGGTCTCACTTACTCTCTGCATTCTTTTGCTCTTGATGGTAAGTTTCGTTATGGAAGAGATCGATAGGCATCGTCTTCTAGATGGTTAAGGATCTTTTGGTTTTGCTAACAACAGCAGTAGCGACACAAGTCTCTTGCAAAAAAGACGAAACGTCGAAAGCCAAAATCTTGATGGTGTTCAAAAATATTCTGTGGTCTCACTTACTTACTCTCTGCATTCTTTTGCTCTTGATGGTAAGTTTCGTTATGGAAAAGATCGATAGGCATCGTCTTCTAGATGGTTAAGGATCTTTTGGTTTTGTTAACAACAGCAGTAGCGACAGAAGTCTCTTGCAAAAAAGACGAAACGTCGAAAGCCAAAAACTTGATGGTGTTCAAAAATATTCTGTGGTCTCATTTACTTACTCTCTGCATTCTTTTGCTCTTGATGGTAAGTTTCGTTATGGAAGAGATCGATAGATATCGTCTTCTACATGGTTAAGGATCTTTTGGTTTTGTTAACAACAGCAGTAGCGACACAAGTCTCTTGCAAAAAAGACGAAACGTCGAAAGCCAAAAACTTGATGGAGTTCAAAAATGTGTGTATCCATTATATCAAATAATTCGTTTAAAAATTGGGTAATTTTTCTTCCTATTCAAACTTCAAAGTAAATTTTCCCTATTTATTACACCTAGAAGTAAATTGTATACAGAGAATTTCTTAATTATGGATAAAGAGAGTCGACGTTCTTCCTTTAGCAGATTTTGCTTAGTAAAATATTAGTAGACGATGGTAATGACTGCATAAACAACACGGTGTCGCACCTAAATAATAAGCTGAATAGGAAACGTATAATGTTGTCGGTATTGATGAAATGTTTACGAGTTGTAAATTAATACAATAGCGTATTTCTCCGGCGCATTCGTTGCAATTTATCATTGCGAGATAATGCTGAAAAGGTGAGACTTAATAGTTCTTGCTTATAACTCAAGACGTGGGTGTTGCAAATACGTTCGGTGCATCGCAACGCAATGACCATATGCCTCCTCGTCCTTACGTTCCGTATTGATTAACAATCGTTCGAAGCGGGAAGGAAAAAAGGGCCCGATCGAAATTAATTACGCGCGACAAATTCTTCCTAATAAAAGAAACACGTATCCGTCAATTAATCGGAGGGCCGGTTGAGACAAATTACGTAATACGTTGCGAAAAGCGAGGATTCACCAGAAACGGACTATAAGCCATCCGTTCAATCATCTTCAATTACCGAGGCTAACTTCTCAATAATTAGTGGCTAGTCCTAGGAGTGACGGCCTAAAGTAATGGATCCATCATCCCAGTGGACAGTAACAATGCGAATCCCACTTCTGAAGCGCAAAAACATTAGCTCGTTCTGTTCGCATTAGAAGGATTCGTTCATCCTGTTTGTCATCAGTCATCGAGTCATTTTCTGCTTCACCTCAAATCGATTTGTTAGAATTAGTTTTGGTTAATAACCAATTTGAATGTTCAGCTGGAAGTCGTTTTTCTGACGATACAGATGTTGAAAGAAGTTATTGGTCTTCGACAAATGCTTTGCTGATAATTTGAGTGAGTGAATGTGAAACGTGAGAGACGTGTGAAATTAATGTGTTGTAACAAATTGTGAAACTTTTTGGCAAAAAGTTGCGAAGCAATCGTGGAAAATTTGCGCCAGGATACGTGTCGCTGTAGTAGGCGCTCCGTAATAAAGGGAAATAGGATTTAAGTTTAGGAATGATTTTAGTTCGAAATGATGGTAGTTATCAGGGAAAACAAAACAGGGTATCTAGTAGAGTGTGAAACAAATCGAGCGGGAGCGACCGCGGCACAGACAGCTACAGAAAGCCCATTAAGGTGCGTAATGGTCGGTCGCGTAAGACCGAGCGCGCAGCACTGCATCGATTAGACATAACGTCGCTAGACTGCTTCCGACCCGCTACTGACATCACCTTTTAGCCACCTCTGCCACCCCCTGTCACAGGGGACACCGAGCTGTGGTCATAGTTACTAGTATTATTACGTGCGTATTTAGCTGGAGCTTCTTTTTCCATGTCTCATCTCCGCGTAAAATTATTGCGAGCTTTCACCAATAATTGCGAAACAAAAAAGAATGATGTTTTTTTTTGTTCTGAATGAATAAATCAAAAAATTAAATCGGTTGGAATCATTACAGAAAAAAGAGTAGCTTCCTTATGGCCGTTTTACACTATGACATTTTTAATCTAAAATTTGATACAAAGTGAGTGAGAAGTGCCAATTCAACCAATCAGAATTCACTGTGGTGGCTTATCTCTCTCACTTTGTACCAAAAAATGTTATAATGTAAAACAGCCTTTAGTTTACACGAACGCAGAAGAACCAAAATCGATTCTATTTACGTTCTTTTCGCAATACATACAAGTAACGATTACATACATTGGCTCTAGATCAGTGCTTCTTAAACTTTTTGATATCATAGTTATCCCTCCCCTCCCGCCTCCCCCCTGAAGAGTATAGTTTGATCCAACAATTACAAAAAAAAAACTAAGGATACCAGGGGGAATTTTTACACAATTGTTTCCTGAAATGTTTCCTCTTTTTCGTTATTTTTTTTTCAATTTCGATTAATGTTCCTTAATTTTGGATCAATATTTCTGATATGATGTGAATATAATCGAAGTTTATAAAAAAATATGTAACAGACAAACAAGAAAAATAAAGGAAACTATAAATTATTTTAATTATAATCCGAACCAAGTTCAAAATCGATAATTGCGCCACTGGTTGCCACTATTTATATAAGTTAGCGAAGCATGAAGGAATTAATGGAAAATAAGCTTAACTAGGGAGTGGTCGTTTTCGTTTAAGTTTTATTAATTCAGCAGATTGATTTACGTCAAAGCCTCCACATTCCTCCACTTCACAATAAAACCGATTACTCAGCAGCAACCATCGCATCGTTAATTAAACCACCTAGAAAATTTTATAATTAGTGTTTTTGTTTTGTGTTTCACATACATTTACTATTAACAAAGTCGTTTGCTAATCCTACTTATATCCCTAATTCAAAATTCTAAAGAAAACAGTAGCAGCATTTTAATTAACTGCATTCAAGCATTTCAATTGAATATTAATATGTAGTTAGAAAGAAAAAGGTTGTCTTGAAATGCCAAATATTGGACTTGGCGTTTTTACGTCATAATAAGAATTTATCAAACTGTAACATTCTTGTTTCTGCGGAAAAATAAACCCCCCAAAACTTTCGCCTTTATCACATGCTGGCACATAATTTGTAAGGGTGTCGATTCACGACGTCGTTCAAAAGAAACGTGCCTAAACACTGATATATATAAAGGATTTAAGCGAAAATATTTTTCGCTAAATACGATTTTGGCTCCTGTATACTATCGAAAGTGTTTATACACAGCTTTCAGATTCCTAAAATATAAGAAACCGACGTTGTCATATTTTTAAAAATTATTATTATACTACGCGCATCTTTTATTTAAAATATGACACAAGCTTCTATCAGGCGATTGAGTGTTAGATATACCATTAGAGTTATTTTTTTTTAAAGATACGTGATGATATATCCTATTTATAACGCAGCAAAATTTATTTCATGCAAAAGTTCACGGTTACTCAGTTTATCTTATATATTTTTTTTTTGAATTATTATTTTTATAACAGTCAGTGTCATATACAGTTAAATATTTTGCTTTATTATTAATGTCGTACATATAAGGAACCTCAACGAAATTTCCGTCCCGACCGCTGTCCACGAACAACATGCTCATAATTAATACCGGACGAAAGATAAATATTATAATTAATAATCCTAATTGTTAAGATTAAAAACAAATTTTCTCACATAGTACGGCGGACGTAAACGTATTGCTAGGAGTACACGATGGTGAGTCGGGGAATAAATTTACGTTCTACGTACATTCTTACATACCGGAGTAATTACCACATGTAATACCGCTAACGAGTGATCAATCTATGCACATATGTTAATAAAATATGCGAGTGCGATTTTACTTTATCATTTCCTAGTCACATATATTAAATAAACGTACGGACGTAAAAATTTATACATATATACTCACCTGACAGATTATTTACAGCGATATTTATTCTACGTAACAGGATACCATATTTACATCAAAACGGATAAAGCTTTTAATTAGACAACGCATAAATATTTCGCTACTCTCTTGTGTTCACTTTGAAACATGCAATGTACACCATACAGTGTCTTCTCATATTATAGAAAAGCTTGTAGAAAAGGCCTATTATTCACATTGCTGATTAGATCTAAAGTCAGGTAGGTGAAACCATCTGGAAATAAACTGATAAAAACAAAATTGTCATCAATATTCATGCAAAAAGTATATAAAAAGATTCTTTTTACTTTAATTTTAGTAATTTTAGTTTTCTGTATTATTTCCTCGTATAAAGATGGTGTTGTAAATTATAAAAAATTCATCACTTCAAGACAGTTCCCCCCGAACAATGAAGAGTGCATAAAATACGAGCTCTGCTGCGAATGCAGAATCGTGAACGAAGCAATGGCATGCAAAACAAGATTGAATTCATGAAAGAGGGACAGACGCTGCACATTACATTTTAAAGTACAACAAATTACAAAAAGCGTTGGCAACCTTTGGTGGTCATGAATCTTTAGCAGGATGGAATCGTTCTTCATCGTTGACGGCTTCAGAGAGACGGTTACTGCACTGAATCAATCGCTTGACACGTTATAACAACTCGTAGAGAATAGTCCTACTGCTCGACGTATCCTTTCGTCCTTTTCGTGACGAGGTGGCAAAGGATGAACGCAAGAGAGAGGTACGCAGTTTCGCAACGGTCTGTTCCTGTGTGATGTCCGCTGCGCCTTACCTTACCAGATTGCTGTGATTTACAGCGGACAAACCTTTTGTGCCAGTCAACTTCTCGAAGACCGGACAGGCCTGGATTTAGAATTTTATGTGATTTTTATGCTAATTCGTAATTTAGTTGATATGTGATTTTGGAATGTGTGTAATTTAATGCGATGTATTTATGAATATGTGGGCTCCTTAACGACTTGAATAATTTCTTTTACTTTACAGATTCTCGTACTTAATGCACCGCATCTGCATTAATGTACAATTAAGATTAATATATATGTTGAAGTAACAATTAGACTTTACATTGATACAGGGCACTAAACATTTCAAATCTAATAGCCGAGACAGATTTACATTTCGGTTACTTTTTTATGTGCATCTTATTTTAATTACTTTTTTTTATGATTATAACATAATTTGAAAAAAAAAGCTGCATATTTTTAGTTCACATGATAAGAAACCTGTACGACAAACAATCTCTAAATTATTCGTTTATAAAATATTCTAAATTCATAATTACAATTATTTTTACAAGTTCGAAACATTTAAAAAACAATTAGGGGTAAATGGGGTAAGTGTAAACAGGGCTAATTTCACTGTTTATAATGGAACTGAGATGAGTACTAAGAAAGAAACAAGTCAGCGGTCTTTAGATTAAATACAAATTATAAAATGAAAATATAGGTAGAAATAAATCTGTTAAAGGAAAATTAAGAAAGTAAATTATTCTAATTCAATTAATAAACTGAAATAATTGCTAACCATATACTGGGTGTCGCATAACGTAGGAGAAGACTAAAAGTGTTTGTTGCTAGGGGAGATCAAAGTAAACGAAGTTTTGATAAAAATTCAGTAACTAGAAAGTTATAGCAAGTATCACGCCACATCTTATTGTTGCCATTCTGAATTAGCGCCTCTTAAAATAAAGTAGAAGGGGGGAAATAGTGAGTATGCAGTTATCGCATTAAAAGATAGAAGAAGTAATGGGGATATGGGGATCGCGAGAAGACGAGTAGTGAGTGGTTAATGCTCCACCGAAGTTGAGGAAATGTAAGTATCATACTATATAATTAATTTAATTTTACTATGTTTTATATTTATATTTATAGTTTATATTTATATTATATTTTATATCAATTATAATTGTTTCATAATTCAAATTTCTAAAATGATTCTTGAATAATTTTGTTAACCATAAACTAAATTCTTATGTATAACTGCAACCTATTCTAAATTCATTTGTAATTTTGAACAATATATTTTTTCTATTAAATTTAATTTAAATGTTGTTTATAACTGCCACATCTACGTAAGACCATATGATCCGGTATTAAAACAAACTGTTTAGGGTACCTTAAGGGGTAACAGGTATGTAACAGTAAATAACTTAATGATAAAAAAATAAAAAATTTGGAAGGAAGAAAATTAAAAGACAAAAGACGATCACATTTTCAGCGAAAGCGGCGCTTTTTAGGAAAACCGGATGACAGAAAAAAATTTCACGATAAAATCCTATGTAGGGCTCTCAATTTATTATCTACAGCACCACAGTGGAACGAGAGATGATCCTAAAGAGGAAAACAATAGAAAAACGAGATATCTATTGTATACAGAAAAATAGACGATCGAATAATCAAATAAGTTTAAAACAAAAGAAGTCTTATTCCTCGTTATTTTTGTGAACTACAAGGAACAGGAAACAGAGCCCGAAAGACAAGTTGAAGAAACAACACAAAACGATCGCATTTTCAACCAAAGTGAGCAGAAAGAGTAAAACAAAATCAGGGGAAACTAAAAAAAGATGACAGAGACGAACAAAAGAGCAACGCATTTTTAAGGAAAGTGGGAGAAGCCAGGAAAAAAAAATGAAGAGAAAATCCGACATGAAATGAAAATCGAGCGGGGGTTACCCAACAGATCGCAAATTCAACAAAAACAAACGAGAAAAGAAAAAGCGATTGAGAGGAAAACAGAAAGAAGACAACGAAAGTCACAAGAAAAAAAAAAGAAAACGAGCAGAACTATCTATGACTGAAAATAGAAACAAAAGAGAAATATTTGTGAGATTATATATTTTTTCGTTGCAAAACAACGCCAATTTCTTTGAAAAAGAGACGAGAAAATTTGGGTAAAAACAAAAGACAACGTCATGCTTTCTCGTTAAAATGTTTAAAATAAAGGATATACAAAGAATCGTAAAAGAAAAGAAAGAACTGTGGAAAAAATACATCAGTATACTAAAACGACAGAAAACCATGAAAAATACAAAGTGAAAAGGAAAGAGGTGAAAGATAAAATGAAAGAAGCAAAAGAGGAATCTTGGAGGAAATTTGGACAAAACTTAAATGAAAATTTTAGAAAAAATCAAAAGCTTTTCTATGGTACTCTTACACAGTTAAGGCAGAAAAAAGAATTCACTATGAAAAACATAAAGGATAAAAATGGCAAAGTTATAACAGAAACAGAGGATGGAGGGAACACTTTAAAGAATTAACAGAAAGAAAGAATCAAAAGAGACAGATAGAAGAAGAAATAATAAATGAAAACCAGGTATCATCTATCACGGATGAAGAGATAAACGAAGCCATAGGAAAACTAAAGACAGGAAAAGCCGCTGGGATCGACGAGGTAACACCGGAAATGATTAATGGCTTCGATGTTACTGTAAAAAAAATCTTTAGAAAGTTACTAAATAAGATCATTACAGAAAAGAAAATACCCAAAGAGTGGAATACAGGAATTATCCTGCCGATATATAAAAAAGAGATTGCGCTAACTATCGAGGAATAACGTTAATGAGTTAAGGTACTGGCAAGAGTAATAGAAGCGAGGATATAAGAGAAGCTAGAACAACAATTAGAAGAAACGCAATATAGTTTTCGGAAAGACCGAAGCATATTCATACTCAAACAATCAATAGAAAAGTGTATAGAGAAAAATAAAGAAATGCACATATGGATTGTAGACCTGGAAATGGAATTCGATAAAATTAGAAGAGAAGATATATGGATAAACTTAGAAAGGAAACGAATAAATAGAGAGACAATCGCAGTAATAAGAGCAATGTACGATAAGACAACGAACGTAGAAAGAACATGTAATGAAGAGTCCAAAGAGTTACTACTACGCGCTACTTATCCGCTTACTTACCCGCTACTTTTTGCAACAGTAATGGATGAGGTCATAAAAAGGGCAAAGAAGAAAATGAAACCGATGACAATGGGATATTGGAAGATGAACAGACTGCAAATATCGGAGTTGTAATTCGCAGATGATATGGCGGTGATTGCAGGCTCAGAAAAACAATTACTACTTAACATGAATGTACTAAACATAGAATTGAAAAAGATAATCATGAATATGAATATAGATAAGATAAAGACTATGATAGTATCACAAAATAGCAGAATCCATAATATCACAATAGAAGGAAGAAGGATCGAACAGGTGAAAGAATTTAAGTATGTACTTAGGAACAATAATAGGAGGGAACGGAAGACAGGAAAAAGAAATAACGGATGAAATAGGAAAAGTAGGTAGAATATATGAGGAGCTCGGGAGAAAAACCGGTTAAGAGCGAAGAAACAAATTTTACAGGGCACGGTTTTTTAGAAATGCTAAATATATACTTTACGTATTGTAACACGTTTTACATCATTCAATTTGATGTCATCTATTGACAAAACCGTGACAATATTTTCATAAAAAGATTCCTGAAGTAATTAATATTTTTTATATGCAAAAAAACTGAATATTAGGATTTTTGTCAGTTAACATGTTTTTCTCCCGGGCTCCTCATATAACTATCTAAGATCAACCTTCTTCAATAAAAGAGAAATAACAAGCGAAGTTAAAACAGAGGTTTTTAAACAAGTTGTAAACCCTACACTACTATACGGAAGTGCATATTGGACCCTCTCAAATAAAGACAAAAGTAGAACAAACGCCACAGAAATAAGGTTTTTGTGAAAAATAGAAGGGAAGATTAGAAGAAACAGGATAAGGAATGAAGTATATAGAGAAAAACTAAAAATAAGACCAATAATGCAGAAGATACAGGAAAGTTAACTAGGCTGGTTGGAACACATCCACAGAATACCAGAAAGCAGATTAACTAGAAGAGTCTATGAGGTACAAGTACAAGGAACAAACAAGAGAGGAAGGCTAAGAAGAACATGGACAGACGAAGTCAGAGAGGCGGCACAGGAAAGGGATATCAAGTGGAGGGATATAAACAAGCTCGCACAAAATCGAAAGGAGTGGAAAAAGAAAATAAACTCAACTCCAAAGTCTTACACTTATATCCGTTTGTACAATTCGAGTTTAACGTTAAACCAAAGCTTAGACCCTTCACAATAGCTTAGTTGTAATAGACGTTGCCATAGGTTTAAGCTTCGCTTAAAGTTAAACTCGGATTGTACAAATGGGCTTTAATGGTAAAAAGACTCAGGATTAAGTAAGTAAGTAACGTTAAACCCCGTTCACAATGACTTAGGGCCAGTTGTACAAAGTAGGTTTAAACTGACGCTCAACTGAACCAGGTTCAAAGTGAACAAAATCGCACCAAATTTTATTTATTGATGCATTAATTGCCATATGTCATTAAGATCCTATGCGAATTTGTTTACTTTGAACCTTGTTCAGTTGAGCGTCAGTTTAAACCTACTTTGTACAATTGGCCCTTAATGTAACAAAATTAATCACTTAATAAAAGTTGGAAACACTCTTAGAAATGTAAGCGTACTAATTCGCTAATTATATTAATTTACTTTTCTTAAGTTGACAACTTCCATTTTTAGGTTAACTCTGTTAAGTACATTCAATCAATAGCGTTCTAAAACAATATAGTGAGTGTAGTCTGACTCTTGGAGTTGAGCAAAAGAATTTTATCCTTTATTAACCTAGACAACCATTAATAATTTGCAAATACTTGCGCAAGTAAAGAACAAAAAATTCCTTCATTGTGAACACATAAATTAACACTCTAAGCTCCTTTATTTAATTTTGTTACGTTGTCATTGTGAACGCGCTTTCACGGCTATTAATTTTTTTCTTTTAATGCCCAATAGTATTTTTGGGCAAAAGGGAATTAAGGAAAAAACATTTATTTTGACTAGCTAGCTATCCTAGCTATCCTTTCAATCTCTCTCGTAGGTTATGAGGCACTATGTGTAAAAATCCTTTTTGCATCAACTTTCAAAAATTTAAATTATAGGTCAATATAAAAATCAATTAAAAACGCCAATAATAAACGAAATATCTTATAAATTATTATTTATATGTTTTTTTTTTCTAAGTTTGATTTCGAATGAGGTTCCATGCTCATTAAAATAACTTCATAAACCCTTTTATATTTTCAAGAAAATTTTAAATGATTATTATAAATTGTTCTAAAAGATAGTAGTAACATCAAATCATCATAAATAAATATGATTTAAAAATATTTAAGTTGGATTTAGTCGTCTGTCGTATATTGTACGTATGCAGATACGTTTTGAATTAACATACGTTCACCGGAATGCTTTACGATTTCCATCTTTATCGCCTCGTATACTAATAAGTAACTAAGTAAGGGGGCATCCTGAATGACGCGCATAAATAAAAATTTCGATTAACAAGTATAAAAGCGACGTCGGCGGTAATAAAATATGAAAATGAAGTCTTTTTTGTGCGGCGTATTCCCTCGTTTAATGGTGATTACTGTTTATTGTTTGTATTCAAATCAGTAACTGTAAGTTCCGCCAGCTAATCGTTAATTTATTATTAATTACTACTTCGAAATTATTATTACTGTTGTTATTGTGCGAGCTTTCCACTCGTTATTCGTAACTGAAGTATTATTTTGTTAAAATACCTGACTCGGATTTTGATTTATACGCCAGTGAAAGAGCCGCACGAACGTAAAATTATTTAATCTGTAATTAATTATCGCATTAGTTAGATTAATTATCATAAATATATATTAAGAGATGAAAAGACAAGTTTCGTATATGAAGTCTCGTCTGCATTAACGTTTATTCTCTGGTGATTTAAGGGAAGAGTTTTACCCGACGCAAAATTTAGTACATTGAATGGCAAAATTGTTTATATTTTTATTTAAAAATACTAACTATATTTTAAAAACTTAAAAATGAATGAGTGCACAATGGAGTTAGTTAGCAGTGGCCGTAATTCCACGATCGATGGCACTAAAAATTTTTGCGTGTTAGTAAATCACAATTACTTATGACTTTGATAGTAAATGCATCACTATGTTTTCTGTCAAAATACCATTCCACTATTTCAACACGAAACTAAATAAATTCGGTACAAAAATCCGCGCGTTTCGTTGCTAATGTAATTCAAAATACCTGTTTACTCATTAACAATAACAACATTCAAAGGTCGTCTTTCTTTTAATTTTTTTATATGAAAATGTTTTCCAAACAATATATCAAATTATATTACACAAAGGTGTCCGGAGATGGAAACAAAAAACCCGACAAATCTTCAAATTTATGGATTTCTGATGTACCACCGCAGGCCAAGGCGACGTCCTCTCCCCGAACATTTCACGGGCATCGACCAAATTACGCATTGGATTATATTTGGTTCCTGTCCATAAGTCATATTAAGACTACACAAAACTCGCAATAAATCTGTCAAACTCTAAGGGGGGCTGCCGGTGCCGGATCAAGCGGCATGGCGTGGCATTTCAAGGGAACACCAAGAGTTTATATGGAAAAGGCAGTCCTTTATTATTACACCATAATGCACGCACACAAAGACGAGCGCTCGTTTGAAGTGTTCGACTCTGTTTTATCGGTCAAATAGGTACTATTTTAAGAAACACCTTTATCCCATTATGTGTCCTAACGCATTAAGAAGGTTTTTTACTTGATTATATTAGTGCTGGTAAAACGAGATTATACCAATTTTTATATACAGGCTAATCCACTGTGTGCTTATTTGTTTATACTGACTGCGACTACGCTTTACATTCAAACGCCATAAAATAGGTTTACAATAATCCTTACAATATTTAATAGAACTAACACTCGTATTTGCTAAGCAAAATGTTAATTTGCTTGTTCAATTAACAAATATTAAATTCAGTGCTAACTGCATTTTAAGAAAAAAGTTAATTTAATCAAACTAATTGATTGAAAAAAACAATTGCACCAGTGAAGAGTTGTAGGATGTGAGGGAACGTTTTTTTTAACTTTGCCTTTACAGTTCGAAAATTACTATGGTTCACTTCTATTAACGACACAAGCGTCATAAAACGGATAACTTAACTTCAGAATGAGTTCCTTCCACGTCGAACGTCGGCAGACTTGGGTTTTTCTTCGGAAACTTTTGCGATTCTGATTCAGTACATTTAATTTATTATTCACAGGTAAAAGTGATTTGAATGAAAGGATCCTATACCATGTAATATGGAGACAGAGATTATAAAAAAAATTGTGTAAAAAATTAGATAATAATTATTGTAGATGTAAAACAAACAAATCCGTAACAAATTAATAGTTTTCACGAAGATTCAATTTAAACTAAATGTAAAATATCACTTGAGTCACAAACCAGATAAACGGATGGAACGGATGCAGTCAATTGAAGCTATAATAATAATAATAGAAATCATAAAGTAGCGACATAAGAAGAAAAATGATAGAGTATAAAATAAGACAAAAAAAAAAAACTCTAAACAAAACATAAATAAACCAGACAGATTAGTAACCGAGTAACAACAACAAATACAACAATAAACTCGATGAAAAAAAATTAATATTGTAAGTAGATCACTCTAAAAAACTGAAGAAGAAAGTAAAACAGTTAACAAACAAAAGACAGAATGAAAGGTGAATCATAGGAAATAGTACAGATTAAAAGACAAAAAAAAATTAATATTGTAAGTAGATCACTCTAAAAAACTGAAGAAGAAAGTAAAACAGTTAATATTTTAACAAACAAAAGACAGAATGAAAGGTGAATCATAGGAAATAGTACAGATTAAAAGACAATAAGAAATAGAGCTTGGGAAAGTGAATTAATTAAAATGAAGAGGGAAAAAGTTAAAACAGAGAAAAACCAAGATTTAAAGGAATACATTTCATTGAAGAAAATCAAGAGAAGTCTTTCGGAGAAAGTAAAATACAAGAAGAAATTTGGAGGAAGGCCACAAATCAACAATTTACAAAAAAAAACTTGAAAGGTAGAAGTAACCAAGGTACGTACACCAAGATGGAGTAAGGGGCTTGTTAAAGAAAGAGAAAGCAGATTACGAATTGAGGTTTGAACCGAATAAGTGAAGGGTAGAAGAAAATGGAGAAAGACTTTAATCTTTTTCTAGATTCTTGTCCGATGAAATATTATATAACAATTTTGTTATGGTAGTTCGTCGACGATCAATTTTAAAACTACACAAATCTCAACGTTTCGCTATCATTTGACTGATGAAGGTGTCACACGACTGAAATTGAAATGAAATCGACATAAAGATGTCTTCTTTTCCCTCTTTTACTTTTGTTGTCTTCTATTTTTACTTTATAATATCGTTTTTATCACTGCAACATGTATAAGTAAACCTGAAGAACATGCTATGATCGAAAATATTTAAGACATAGGTAAAATATGTTTTTATCGAAATGTGGAGTTTGACTTGAATTAGAATACGAGGTGTGTAAATAAAGTAATGAGATTGGAAGCGTAACATTCCACGCGGCAACACTGTGGGATTGTCTTTTAGAGGGATGACAGGTCAACATCCAATGCGTCATCAATATGACTTTCAACTCCCTAGCGTCACTAGGTGATCCATATCGAATTGTTTTTTTTCTAGTGCGTTCCGAAAATGAGTGATAGCAATTTCGAGCAACGTTGTGCCATAAAGTTTTGCTTCAGACTCGGGCACACCCCGATTGAAACTTTTCTAAAACTTCAGCAGGCGTATAGAGAGAATCTTTTGTCAAGGGCCCAGGTTTTCAGGTGGTTTAAGGTATTTTCGAAAGGCTGAGAATTGATTGAAGACAAACCTCGTAGTGAAAGGCCATCGAGAACTGATCAGAACACCGAGAACTGATCAGAATGTCGACAGAATCCGCTCTAATCGTCGGTTAACAACGAAAATGATTGGAGAAGATTTGAATTTTCGGAACGTACTAGAAAAAAACCACTTTACAAAAAAAAATTGCCACGGATCACCTAATGAGTGAGTGAGGGAGTTGAAACTCATACTGAAGAGTCTGAAGACGCATTGAATGTTGACGTATCATCCCTCTAAAAGACAACCCCACATTGTTGCCGCGTGGAACGTTACGCTTCCAGTCTCAGTACTTTATTTACACACAAGAATAGCAAAACCTCAAAGGAAACATTAAAGAACACTAAATCAACTGGAAAGAAATAAAGATAAGTTCTAAAATGCACAAAATAGCTGAGCTTAGGATACTACGAGTAATTGATGAAAGGTACTAAAAATTGGTCAAAGAAAAGATTTTACGTATACTAGACAAAGTGGTCATTAATTATATCAGAAATGAAATTGACTTTAAATTATTGATTTATTTTTGATAAAATTACCCTGTTTTTATTGAAATTTAAATATTGGGCGCGTTAAACGTCATCTGATTCAACATTTGCTGAATTATACGTTTTGTGGCACATTTCGTTTTTTCTTTCTTTTTTGGAAGGTGCCAAGGCGTAATACTTGTATTAGGCATTTTTCATAAGAACTGCAATCTTTTATATCATCGTTTCATGCCCTCTTGACCTTTTTTTTTATATTGAATATTAGGAAGGTAACATATCTTTTCACATCCTCAAGGCCATTATTTCATGAATAAAATCAAAACGTGGCTGGCCTGAAATATTTTTAACAATATAGTATCAAACAGTTCTATCAATGTCTAATAAGTTTAATAATAATAAAATGAGAAAAAAAGTTTTAAATCATATAAATATTTATGTATAGTTGCAATCACAATTCATGACGCTTACAGAATGCTTACAGAATAACATACCAATCTACATCAAAACTATGAAAGTCGAATGCATCCAATTCTTACTGTAAAAGTGAATCGGGGATGTCGTCAATTATTTTTTGTTTGGAAGCAACAAATAAAATGTCCACGATGAGTTTTTCTGTAAAGGTTATGTCATGAATTATAAATTGTTATGTCATATATGTAACTGAGACGTATAGCGCAACAACGGCCCACTGACAAAATTAGTATTTTGTGTTTTACAGCATAAAATACTTTACAATTTAAATAATACTGTGTACCAACAGCCCAAAGTGATGTTATTAATTTTCTCATCAGATGTATTTGGAGGATTGCTTGCTGAACAGTTGGATTCTTTTTCATTGCAGTTTTCCCACAACGCTGTCTTTTCAGTTAGGCCGGTTTTGCACTATACGCCTCAACTGATACTGCTGGATTTTTCTTTTTTCATCAGTCGTCCAAGGAACTTTTTCAAGAACCATTTTTCATACATACTGTGGCTGTTCTTCCTTCATCCATTACTTCACACGTTTACACATGTTTACGTTACAATTTTTCTCTTGTACGTTTGCTTATTTAGAATTGATATTACAACTACCGTTCTTATTTCTTTTCGCTTGCACCCCTTTTTTGAATCTTCTAGTTGCTGCCTTAATCTTGGTGATGAACTTATTCCACACACATTCAACCCAGTACTTATTCCGCTCTTAGAAAAACTTGTTACTTTTATCACTTGATAGATTAAATTTTTGTAGAGGTCGTCCTTACTATTTGCTAATTACTTTTAGTCTACAGTCGATCAACCTGAAGAACCACTCAACAATGATCCCAACTAAAAGCAGCCGAAAAGAGATCATGGTCGGACGACCTCGACCGCTAAAAGTAAAAAAAGTAAGACATTACTAAGTGGAAATGTAACAAATTAAAAGCGTAAAGATTTGCATGTTTCTTTTGCTGTTTAATATAGTGCAACCAATTATGTACTAATTTAATCCTCTTGTGTCAATTCTCATGATTTGTTGTTAACTTGGTAGACGTCATCGTCGGCTCATTATATTACCGGCCTTCTTTTCTTTCGTGATCTGTCACTATGTGACTTACACCCTAATTACAAAGTAAACAATTTGGCGAGAAGTTCGAGCGTGCCCGTCTTTTGATATGAGCGCCAATCACGAAAGCTGCAAATTCGCAATATAAATATGGACGAGATCGGCGGACTGATTTATTGTTACGACTGTTTGAGTTTGAAATTTTCAATCGATCGCACTAATTATGTAGATGCACGTGTCAATTAAAATTAAGGACGCGTATAAATGTTCGGAGCACCTTCGCCACCTGCCGCGTATACATCACGATTTCTATTACCATAACTTACGGGACCGTTTTCGTTCTGTTTCGGTAACACGAACGTAGATAAATAAAATGAAAAAAAAAAAGAAATTTTGATTTGATCGCACTTATTTATTACTTATATTAAGTAACGATGTAACACTTCTTATGTGTGAGCTTTCTATCACGCTTATGAATTATAACGGTTTCGATATTACTGTAACTGTTTAGATAACATTGTAATAATGTTACTTAGGAAAGTAAGGCTTACGTCTGAAAAGGATGTGATCATTAAGTTAATATATTTATTAGCTTCGTGTTACAGTTAAATTCCCATGAAGTATTTATTCATGCATTTTAGACGATGGATCGTAAAAAAGTGCAACAAATAAGTAAAAACAGTTGCGATTCGTTCGTAATTATCGACGCTCAGTCATTATTTAGTTATCTTGGAATAAGTAAACAGCAATAAGTCAGAGTTGGATGCGTTAATTATCTTAAGTAACTTTACGTAATGTTTCATCTTCGACTTTCTCGCTTTAACACGAGATGATATTACTGCGAGAAATTAAGCGTCAATTAAAAAAAATTAAGTGCTAGCGCATAATTTCAATCCTGATCAGTGAAGGAGAAAATTTGAAATTTGTATAACAGTTGATAATATAATTGTAAACGTTTGGGCTTGAAAGTAGAACATATTCTATTTTTCCAACAATTTTTGACTCAATCTTTGAAGCAGATATAATCAAATCAATATAATTTCATGACAGGGTGATTTAAAATGACACTAACGTACTTAGTTCTTTTAAACCAATTGACTATTTAGAGATATAAGCAGAATTCTAATGAGCAAAAGCTCCACGACGTTTATTGGGCAACAAAGAAGACTTTTATTGTTTACTTTCTTTATTAATTAATATTTACATTTGAAATGAGCGTTGTCAGTAGCCATGGTTCAACGGCAGTTGTAAAGATCACTATCACTCTGCCTAATTATCCGAGCAAGAGTTACGACGCCTCTTCTCCATATATGGCGAAACGGTTAGAAACGGAGACGCTAATAAATTTTTGAGAGGCAGTTAAGCGCGACGTTTCAAACAAATATTTGAACAACGTGAAAACGCGAGAATGGTGCAACCTTTCTTTGTGCAATGCTGGTCGGCTTCAGCTGCTCCGTACAGATGTCGTCAACAGATTGACAATAACATAACACGATCTGTCCAAATAAATCATCCCGTTCAGGAGAACGTGGTAACACGCATTGCAAGCAGATTATTATTAGAGACATTGTAGTTTGCTGTGGGTAATATGCATTTTAAATTCTCTTTTTTAAAAGGCACATGTTTCTGTCATGAATTAAAGATTAATTGAATTTTTGCATTGGGGAGAAATCTTTAACTCACCAGCAGAATCGTTTATTCAGTATTTGTAACAATTTGTAAACCGACATTTCTAATTACAATTTTCATCGGACAAGAATCTGCTTGAATTATTAATTTCTAAGTTACAAATTGCCTATATTTTTTCAAATGTAAACAGGTTTAAAAAGTACTTAACAATGATAAATGACTATATTTAGTTGTCTCTTGGTTGAATTAACTTTCCATTTACTCAAAAATTTTCTGGGCGACTTCAATCCCCTGCAAAATATTTTTGGTTCTTTTTTAATTCTGTGAGATTCTTCATTTTATATTTTTAATGTGAACTACAATGTTTTTTAAATATTATTCTTTCTAAAAAGTTTAGGTCGCGAAATTTCTGACTTAAATTGTGTGAGCAACGAGCAGTTACAAATTTGCTACCTGATAAGTAATTTTTCATACAATGTAGGTCAAAAATTGGCCGCGCGATGTCGCGATCTAAATTGTTGTTTAAAATACGACAAATCGGTGAGATTGCCTTGGAGTTCCCAAGCTACTCCTCTGCTCCTAAATCGTATTAATTAATTCAATATAATTCAGGCCTACATGTACAGTTGTGGAATCATAAAGCGGGACAAGTCTTATGGGCCTTATGGCAGTCAACTAATATTGTTTCACTGTCTAATTTTTTTTTTATTTATACGATATGAATTTTAAATACAAACAGAATGATTGTATATTATGAACTACGAAGTTTGCTAAGTTACTATACAGTTACCAGAATTAAGAAGTAACAATTAAACTAACGACAGTATACTGTCCCTCTTTTTGATTCCGCAGCTGTACATATAATTTATCACTCGTCATAAGGTATTGTTAATTTAATTCTTTTCCAAATCTGGTATAAGGCCCAGTTTTACAATCGTGGAATAAGTACGGAATAACTGTTCGCAGAATATTCTTCAATGTTGCTCCATATCTACGTCACACCTACGTCCCGTTATTCTAAGAATAATGCTTATCCTACGATTGTAAAATCGGAGCTAACGGCTTTATTTAATTAAAAAAAAAATGACAGTGCTCACGACGATGCCCCAAAAGATAAAAAAAAACTATTAAAATTATAGTAATCTGGATAAGGAAACAATTTTTTGTCTTGTTTTTTCGAAACGTAAAATAAAAAATAATTATTTTCTTTTCAGATAGTTTCTTGTTAAAAAGAAATTATTAATAAGTAACATTTTAAAAAGTTTATTAATGTTTTACTTATTTCAATATCTAGGATATTTTTTCAAATTAAAATTAATAGGTAGTTTTTCTTATTAGTTTCGTTTTGCTTAAATGTTTATTTTTCAAGTGGAATACTGTAGGGCTTACAGTGTAGGCCCTCGAAGGTTTGTAGATGCTGAGCAGAACGTAAATTTGGATGTGGGTACATTTTAATATATTATATTATATTCATTTTTAAGTAGATTCAAAGCACAAGTTTCTAACTAAATTAAAAGTACGAGTAAATGATTCAAGTACTAGAATAAATCAAAAATTAAATATAAAATAACAAATATTAATAAATTTTGTTTCTCCCCAGAACTATTCGAGAATGGAATAATTTAAATGAAATAAACCTGATAAAATTAATAGAAAATTTTACAAAGCAATATTAGAAGTTTCTAAAGGCAAATTTTATATATTGTTAACAGTTTTGTAGCTGTTAGTTGTTTATTTAATGCATTAGTCTGTTTATTAGACCACCGAGTATGCCTACAATAATAAATAAATATATCTACTTACTTATAAATATTATTTCACAAAACAGCAAATAAGTAAAGTTACTAACAATAAATATATTTAATTAAATTGGCCTATGAAAATTTGTGTGACAAATTCTTTTTGATCTTTAACGGACACTTTAAAAATACCACAATAGCTCAACGTTTCACTATTGTTTAGAGAAAGGGCGTGAAAAGGTACCAGTGATTTTCTTATTAAATAATTCTTTCAGTATTAAATTGAATAATATCAAATTTTACAATTAAAGTAGGTTCTTGCGTTTCGAAAATTTATGTAAGTACGTTTTTATCTTATTCACATTTCGCTGTTCAATTATACAGCGAAACGGTCCATATGTTGCATAGCATCAAAAATTAAGACAAAATTTTACAGTAATTTTAATTATAAAATGACAATGTGACTGAAATATTTATATTTTATTACACTTCATACCTAATATCTGTTTACTTTCTTCTTGTTGCACTGAGACAAATTTAAAAAATAATCTGCTGATGACGGAAAATTACATTATTCTGTATGAAATATAATTTCGCAGATGGTTCCTTTTAAAAAAAATATTTAAATGAAGAATATATTTCCTTGAATATTTATGTAAATTCTTACATATTACCCGATTCAATAAGAAATGACAGAAGGAGGTCCTGGAAAGGATTTGAGGAAGTGAGGGGGCATTAATACTGAATAGTTTCATTTTGCTTTTAAGTTAAAACTCTTTGCTTAATGCTTTAAAAAGTATGTAGTTTAAAATAAGATTATTAAAATTAATTTAAAAAAATATTAAAATTTTCTCCCTAGACTCTCTCCATAGACTACATGCCTCTCTTATAAACATGTTGTAATGCATACATGTATTATAGAGGAAATTGAGGAAATTTTCAAAATATTCTCTTGTAGGTATAGTATGTTCAGAAATGACTGAAGGGCATTCATCAGTAGCGTGCCGTTGTTGTTCATATTTTGATTTCCTTAGTTTATTATTATCGAAAAAGATTTTTTATATTACCACTTTTGCCCCTATACATTTTTCATTGGCCATTGAAATAGAATCACACAAGCACGCCAAATTGCAGACAAATATTTTTAGGTTAGCGATGGCAACATCAGAAATAATATTTTATTAATTCTAACACAGTAGGTACAATCCCGCGCACCTTAAATGCACCTCCCGGACGCAAACCTCACCCTTACCCTTGTACTCTATACCTGAGTATTTCTTAAATATAAAAGACTTAAGTTGAGTTGACATAAGTGTTTAGGTGTTATTATTTGCTTTGTTTATTTGTTTTTGTTTTTCATGTATCTATATTATTTAAGTAACGTCTGTGATAACGTTGATCTTCTTTTCTTGTCAGTTGTATTATGCACTGTATCTTGCCATGCCACAAATGTATGACATAGGTAACGTGGTCAAATAAACCATTTGATTTGATTAGATTAAAATCTTGTGATAGGTACAAGGCTCACAGAACTGTCAAACTGTAGCACTTAAACTGCGCACGACTGTAGGTATACGATTAAGTACTGGCTTTTAAAAATAATAGCGCGCGAGAAATTCTAACGCCTTTCAATCATTTCTGTACACACTGTATAGTAGTGTTCATTAAAATTTGAGTAGTCGGTATACTAGAAGATAATGCTTACGTGTTAAAAAATTATAAGGATATTTATAAATTGTTATACAGGAACTGCTTTATGCTTTTAAGGTTTGACCAAATATCCGGATTTTTTTCTATAAAAATAGTTTTCTCATTTCTCAAACTATCGTTGATATGATCATTATAATCATAGAGTATCAATGATAATTATTTAAAATAAATTAATTCTATTTAATACAAAAGAAAATTTAGGATTTGTCTTAGGTTACTAAAAGCAACATTTTTGGAAGTGGTCTATATTCTTCGAGACAATTGTTTCGGCCTCAGCAGAAGGCCATCTTCAGCCAAATCAAGACGTGAAGCATAAATTATAGTTACACAACAAAAAGTTGTAACGTCACATAATAAACAAATTAAAAACAACAACAACTTATACAATGTATTGTATAAGTCGTTTGCTTCAATGTATTGTATAAGTTGTTTGCTTCAACTTTGGGGCTCCCTTGTGTTGTCCCCTTTTACAATTTTAACTCGTTTTTAATTTGTTTATTATGTGACGTTACAACTTTTTGTTGTATAACTAACTTCACGTCTTGATTTGGCTGAAGATGGCCTTCTGCTGAGGCCGAAACAATTGTCTCGAAGAATATAGACCACTTTCAAAGATTTTGCTTTTAGTAACCTAAGACAAATCCTAAATTTTCTTTTGTATTACGTACTGGTTACTAACATCTTATGGAGATTCTTACCAAACTAATTCTATTTACATTTATACTAATTTTTTTCATATTTTCATTTTGTTTCATCTCTATTTGTTATTATTTCTTAAAGCTCGCAGTCGCGATCTGTCAATACTTTTTCTATAATTGTCGAAAAATTTTAAATTTTCTGAAAAGTGTCGCCGTTAATTTTCTCAAAATTAAAAATTGGTAATTGATACACTCAGATTAATAAGTATGTAAGTAATTACTGTCCATGAATACATATTTTAAATGAAAAAATTATGTATTCAGGAACATTGAAGTTAATTAGCATATTAAAAAAAGATAATAAATTAACCGGACGGGATTGTAAAATTTGAAAAGGTGACACATTAAATTGCTAAAATATCTTGAGCATATTTCGAAGCGGGGAGGGGGCCCGCAATAACGCATACATTCATTAAGCGAGAGACGATTAAGCCCCCTCGGAACGGAGCGGAGCGCGGCGCAATAATAAAAATTATAGTTAAAAGATTCGAAAAATCCACTAAATTCCGATTACAATTGACATTTGTCTCTTTATTTCACATGATGTAGTGTAATAATATGGAGCATTAAATGTACAAGTTGTACCTACAAGCTCCTCCCAGCACATCAAGTGGGCCGAGCTTTACTTGACAACTACCGCCGCCTGTCGTCAGATAAGGTACTGCCTGACTGTAGCCTCGTCGAGGGTCACGCGTTGTACTCAAAATCGCATGTATTTACTCCGGGTTTTGCACGCGGAGCGTTCGGGGGCAGCGAAAATTCGGGAGCAGGACACTGAAAGTTCGGATTCGCGAGCTTTGCTTTCGTCAAAAAAGGTACGAGTACTTGATGATGTTTTAGGTTATGTTGTGGTTTTCTGAGCGTGTAGGTGGTATAACGTGATTTCCGAGTGTTTGCGATCGGGGATTCGCGTGAAGCTACAACTTACCTTGTGCGATTGTCGGCGTGTTGAGTTAAAGTTGAGTGTTTTGAGGATGTGCACAGGAACACGCGAGACTTATCATCGGGGTGCCGTAGAGAGGCTAGCCAAACTCCGAGAGCTTCCGATCATAAAGTAGGCGTGTTTTATTTAGGCTCATCCCACCTGTCAAACTGACCATGAGGATGCGCGGAGGACTGAGTGCTCAGGAGAGGTGTTTGTGAGATGTGTTCCGTACTGTGACGAGAGATGACATTGTGAGAGCACCGGAGCGTCCGTAAAAGAGAGAGAGCGTCGAGACGAGAGACGCCGGCGCTAAACACAACCTGACGAAAGCGTTGCGCCGTCCGATTGTCGTCCACGAGACGTCGGAGTGGGGAGGTGTAGTGCTTTCCTGTCAGTCAGTCAGTCAACAGAGGCCGTGGGCAAGTGGAGGACGTCGTTGCACCTGTCGGATCAGCGCCACCACTGCGTTCCCCCAAAACAAAAAAATCCCCGCGAACACAAAGTGTTTAAATATCATAGTGAGTGTAAAAACAATCGCAAACAAGAAAAAAGAGAATCTATTCCAGGAATTCGACCCAAGGATATTTTTATTCATCCCGTACATTCTACCATGTATACGATTTAACATGTGCTGTGTTTATGTGTACCTACCTGATCAAAATGTGATGTGTGCCAATTATTAACGATGGACTAGTGACTTTAGAGCAGATCAAAATTCTGCGACAAATCCCAAGACAACCTATTTTCCCGAGGGCTTCTAGCTTCAAAATGCCACGACGGAAACAGGATTGTCCCAAACGCATGAAATGTAAGTTTTTGACCAGACACCAATCTCAAAAAAAAAAAAAACACCCCACTTTTTGCCGACTAATTTGAACCAAATTTGCTAAATTCGAGGCGGAATAATTGTGTTGACCTAGTTTTCGAAAACGGAAAATTATTGGAGGCGGGCCAAAATCTAACGAAAGCGAGAATAAATCAAGCAGGAGTACTTGCCACGTTTCCAAAAGATGAAAGCGCGAAGTCACAAATTAATTGTAATTGCCTCAATTTTTTTTTGTATGTGGCTTCCTTCGAAAGGGCAAAAATTTTCAAGCTCGCTCTGGCTTGGATCACTTTAGAGTCCTTGGGTTTTAACGCCTACAAAATTTAGTCCTGCTTGCCCTAGCTTGGGTTAAAGCGATGTTTTGGCGGTTACTGAGGCATGTGTTGAACCGCGTGGCACGGGTCGATATGGGCCGTGGTGTGAGTGCGTGAGTACAACCGAGCAACGCGTGCACCATTCATTCCACACACCATTCATCGTCCCGTTTCGGCAAGTCGGCCTTAGAATATCTGTTAGATTTAACACCGAATGTATCCGCCGCTTTTTGACTGCTCTTCCAAACGTCTTCCTTTTCATCCCCATATCACAAAGTTAATTTCACTAATTGCAAGACACTGGATCAGAAAGTCCGTAGCTGAATCGAAAATTTAGGAAAATGCACGAGTTTTACAAAAAAGTTTCCGCCTCAATGCAAAAAGTCCAAAATTTAACACGTAGATCAATAAACAGTTAATTTGGCCTAATAAGAAGTGCAAATCTAGTGAAAGTGATGCAAAGCAATCGATTATTGTGTTCAGAAGAAAATGTTGGGCAAAAATTTGCCCCAAAACAAGATTGCCCTTGATTGGCCTCAGGGTCGTGTTTAAAAATCGAACAACAAACGTTCGAAAATTTATTGCGCAGGTCGTATGTTTGCAACAGTGAATTTACCCGGAAAGTTCTCCCCCGCATTTAACAAGTCGTCGTCGAATTTTCATTCTGATATTTCTTCAAAGATACAATTGGTAAAGAAAGGGGCAAGTTTTGAAATAATAAAACGTAATGATAATTGTTTAACAACAAAGGGAAACTTGAGATGAGAACTCAAGTTTCCCTGCTAAGTTTCCTCAAGTTTCCTACACTGATCCGTGTAGGTCAAACTGGACGGGGTGACAGTACTGGTCAAAATACGTCACTTTTTGATTTTTTAACTCTAAATTACACTGGAGCTTTGTAGATTTGTAATCGTGTAGCTCAATTGGATTTAAGACAACCACCAAGTACACGTTTCTCTGGCCGTTGCACAAAAACTATTTGGAAAGTGTTGAGCAATAAAATTGATCTTTGCAATGACCCTTTGAAAATCCTCAAAGATAAGCCAAAGTTTCTTCCTTCCATAATCTAGGTTGTCTGGGGAAAATCGTTCCCAAAATGAAGGTTTACCAAAAACAGTTTCTGTCAGATAATTGGGGCAGTTAATTTTGCTAGGCCAGAAGGCAATACAAATTTGAAGCAAAAACTTAGACCTTAGACGAAGCTTGAATTTAATTTGCTCTATATTTTTGAAAGTCCAAGAAATTTAATGTTCACCATGAATCTTCACGAGCATAAATTTAATGGCACTAGTCCTTTTGCTTGTTTGCTTCGCGTATTTCCGGCCAATTTACGTCACGTATCAGAGCTAAAATTTTAAGTAGTTGCAAAATTTCTGGTCGTTCGTTCACCTTCAAGATTACGTTGCGCATATAAATTCACTCGCTGCGTATTCCTGCCCCACGGCTCTGCCAAAATTTCTGTGGGCAGTAAATATTTCTAATGCTTTGCAGTTCGCTTGATATACGAGGGGGACGACTGTAACGAAAACCGTTATTTTGGTGACGGCAACATGTTCATCAAAACATGATCTTTGGAGCACCAGATTCGGAATATGCCAAATTGGTTCATTGGAATCACTGGTTTATTTTTATTAATTTAGGATTTACGTTGTTATTTCTAGACTATATTTAGGACCACAATATTATCTAAATCCAAGCTGTGCAATTAATGACAGTTTAATACCAGGTTTATAATTAGTTTATTTAAAAAAAAATGATAAGTATTAGAGGTTTCATTTTCCAAAACAATTCCAACCTATCGATCGTATAGAACTGGGCCCAGTGGTCTTCTTAATTATCTTTCCCTTTTAAGATTTTTTCAAAATAGAATTTCTCAGATTTGTATAATATATTACGTCTGAAGAGAAGAAGTTTGTTGGTGTTTGTGTGTGTACTTGATTTAATAAAATATTTGTTTTGGTTTTGCGGTTGTCGGTTTTGTATTATTTGTGGTTTCTCCTCACTGCGACTTCTTTATACAAAGTGAAGCAGTTACGTTAAGTCTAACTGTTCATTTTTCCTCGTGTTCCTATTCTTGAACGGTCTCTTTTATTTTGCCCGCATTCGGCAGTTTCCTTTTTCGATTTAATCATGGGATACGGAGCGTGAAGTTTCACTGACCACGGTCTAAAAGTGGAATTTGTTCAAATCACGTTGGCCTATATTCCAGTTCTTCCAACTGCTATGACTTGAAGATTATTAAGATTGTGTTCATTCAAATTATTTTATAAATATTTGTTTGTTTTTTTGATTTGATTTTAGATTTTATGTGCTTGATGTATAAATAAAGTTTAACCAGTGCGAAACATTTTATTTCTATACTTTAAAATTCCCAATAAATATTTCTTTGACTTAATGTTTAATGTTTTAGTTTTCTTTTTCTTGCCAATTTCTTCTAATTTTCGAATTTTAGCTTTCATTTTAACAGTTGAAAATGAAGCGTTTTGGTTTCGTTTTTCTCTGCTCTTCTTTATTGACTCATTTGTCCTATTAAGAACTGAACTGTAGCAAAAAAGCGATTTGATACGTTTTTAAACAGTCCAGATAAAAGAACACCAAAGTAAAATTTGACGTTTGATCTGCTTGATTTCATCATAGTTTTAATATTTAATACTGGAGTTTAATTCTTGTTTGCAAAATATGCAGGTAATAAAAATGAACAAAAAATATGTATTATATTAAAAAGAACTTTCGGGAATGCTTCAATAATTTTATGGGCACCACAGTCTTAATAAAAAATAAATATCTTGTTTTGAATAAAATGGTCACGGTCCATAGAGCTATGGTTAAAATTATTTGAATTAGTTCAGAATTTTGGTTTCTATAATTTTAACAATTTTTTTATCGCCAAAATAAATCGACATAACTTGTTTAAAAGCGGTTTGTTATCTATTGAAATTTTATGTGAATTTTCTCGGACTTATAATTGACGTTTCTCTCTCTCTCTCTCTCTATTCGATACGAATCTTGGAAAACAGTCAACCCATTCGTTAATAGATGTCCAGAGAATATTAATTACGACTACATAGGTATTTTAAAATTTATGGTAAATATTTATTTCCTTCTTTTTAGTACCAAACATTTTTTTTTTAATATTATTAATAGTTTCGTCATAAAATAATCCTACATAATATAAGCAGTTTGAATAATATACTACTTTGTTACTAATTAATAAAAATATAAAATATTTTTTAATGGCTCGAGTTTTATCTGAATTTTTTCCACTTATAATAACAGTCAATTCAAAGCAATAATTTTTAAATGATTAACTCATAGCAATTTTCTCGAAAGCAAATTACAAATTGTACTTTGTTGTTGTTGTTCTTGTTCAAAATGCCATTTATTTTCCAGTCAGCTTTTTGTCGTCTGCAATAAATTAAAGATACTTAACATGTTTTATGTTTTTAACAACGATTTACCAAAAAAAGAAACGAGACGAAGTGGCAGCCTGACGATGTTTGATTTCCAAATATAAGGATGACGAAAACATGCCTGCGACAAGATTGATGGCGTCCGTTCGATTTATTGTTATTTTTAATGGTATTTATTCATTATGCCGTTACCTTCAACATACCATGCATAGCAATTTTTGTTTTACTAGCCTTTGAATTATTTACCGCCAGCCTACATGCGACATTTGACGAGCCGTATTTTTCGTCGAAAAATTTCTCTGATGCCTTTAAAATGTTGCGCACCATGAACAACAAGAATTTGCCGATGTATTCTATTTAGATTCTAAATTTTGTTTACAATACCGAATTATTTTGCTTTAAATATTTTAGATTTTTCTTTTAACAACAACAAGAAGCGATTATTGCATCAATTTTCGAACATTTTTCATATCCGTGAGCTTTACAATTATCATAAAACCGTAACAAACCGTAAAAAGCATTTTAATGTCCCAGATTCGCGTAAAATTTATGTAACGTCATAAAATCACTGAACGATGTGTTAACTCTATTGCATTTAAAATAATAAAAAAGGAAATTAATGTATCTCTGAATACAGAATCAAATTACACAACATTTATCTTGCCCCCCCTCCCATTATTCTGGAATTATTATGGAACTAAAAAGGAAACTCATTTTGCTGTTTTTATTTTGAAATTTCATTTTTTTGAATTTCAAAATAGATTCACTTTAATAAAGCTTCCGTAGCCATTATCCTTCTTCACCAGTGCTTCCCCGGCTTCATTAAGTCTCTGTTTTCTTCATTTGCCGATGTATTGTTCTTCGTTCTTCGCCATCGAGGAACTTCAGGATAGTTGCTGCTCTTCTTGACACTATCATGGCCATTTGCACCAAACACTTAAGCTGAGCTTAAATTTAAGTAGTTTTTATACTGTGACATTTTTGGTTTACACAACACATTGTGTAAGTCATATTCTAAGTGACTCTCTCTGTCAGCAAGAAGACTGGTAGCAAGTCAGCAAGAAGAATAATAGAGTAATAGCAGGAAGAAGAGCAATGACTCAAAAATTCCTTTTATTGACTGATTTAATCAATTAAAACGGCAATAAGGCTCCTAAAGACGTCCTTCTAAAGAAGAAGAAATTAGTGACGCGTCTTCAAATCTATTATTTGAGAATAAGAATATTTTTCTTCGGTCCTGACTTTTGTAGACATGTCACTTTTATTACATAACAATGTCATTGTTGCTAGAGTTGTTTCTGACACCTTTGGCAACATTAACAAATCACTTCAGAGCAAAGTAGAAGTAGAAATAGACATCTCTGCTGGCGGGAGCAGAATAAGAAGATGATTACGAAATGAACAGAGAAGATGTGAAAAAAATCTACGTAAGATGAGTCGGCGACGGTTCGGAAATTGTAAACCCCAAATAAGTAGGCAACTTAAAGATAGCAGATGCAACAAGATCGAATCTTGCACAAGAAACATGATAATGAAAATGAAGTCTAAAAGAAGCAGTTAAACATTCAGTTTCAGACGTACAAGAAGAGCCATGATTTCCTTATGTCAAAGTAGTGTTGACATTTATAGTCTGAAATGGTGTCCATTGTTTAACCAGTGGAATCATCGAATTCTCAAATGTTCGTCATTTTGAGGACCTTGTAAGAGTTCTCTTCCCCTGAGGTCAATGTCAACCACACATGCTGGAGTTGTTGTCACCTATGTAGCAAATCTCGACCCTTATTTGTATTCATGAACAGTTCATTCCAGTACCAACATAGTTGCAGTTACAGTCGAGGTTTATGGTTTTTGTTATTAATAGTGCATTAATTAATTCTAATTTGTGTAATTAACTTCTCCTACCTGTAAGGTATATTTAAAACGATTCCGTAGATAATTATCAAATTTTTTGGTTTTAAAATTGATAAACGTAAATGTATCAAAATTGAAACATAGTTGTACATTTAATTTTGCATTCCTGTAACTATTTTTTTTTATTTTTGACATCCATAAGAACTTCAAGCTTACTGAGTTTATCGGAGCGGTGTTGTTTGTTTAGATATTTACGTTTTCTAACACGTAACTAATTTTACATAACTGCCATTCTCTTAAATGGCGCGCAGTTTTCTGCGAATGTGTCTCATTTCTCGCTGAACAAAAGGAACATCTATTTCACGAACCTTCTGAAATATTATTTTCCGCCACTGGTGTTTGTTTTGGGCTTCTCAACCATTATCATAACCTTTTCTGGCGAGATGTACCCAAAATTCTTCAATAGGTCTCGGGCTGAGAACATTTGGGGGATTGTTTTCTTTGGGTACAAAATTAATGTTACTTTCGTTTAAAAAAATTCTTGTTTATTCTGGCGTAATAACATGAAGCAATTTTGATGATGAGTATTAACAAAATCATTACGCCAGAATAACCAAAAATTGTTGTAAATGGGATGTAAGAATAAGCCCTAATACTCATGGATCAATAAAAAAATTGTTACTAAACGTTGAAAAGGTATGCCTTAAGTCACTACAAAACGTATCGAAGTTAGGCTTCCAAATCGGATTAGGTTTCCAAAATCTATTTATTCTTTAGTATCGATTTTTGTAATGAAATTAGAATTATTTGTCAAATTGCATTTAATAATAAATTTCCTATTAATATATGTAATTAAAAACTTATTTTACAAAATTCCAAATTAATAATTAATAATTAATTAATAAATAAATCGGTTTTTCCCATTCTTAACACCACCATAGCCACTTCTAATATTACTTTTGCTTCAATTCCTTACTTAGGTGCTGTCTCGGGCAGATTAAAAAAATCCCTTAATAGGTTAGAAGGAGTTAGCTCTTTTTCAAACAATAACAACATTTTTAGTTCTCAACTTAATAATACTAAAGATAAAGTTGACTTCATGAAAAAGAGTGGTGTTTATTACCTCAAAAGTGGGGATTGTAATTCTGTATATATTGGCCAAACTGGTAGATGTTTGTCTACTCGTTTGGGTAAACATTTAGCTTCAGCAAGATTGGGAAAAACTAATTCTAATTTTGTTTTACACAGTATTGAATCTGGTCATAAAAATTTCAATAACATTACTATTAAATTAATGCGCCAGCTTCCTAAAAGCTTAAAGCTAAATATCGTTGAAATTCTTGAAATCTTTCTCCATGAGAAAGATAAAAAAGTCACTCTGTTGAATGATCACATTCATTTTTCCCATCTGAATTTTTTGAATCTATCAATTGGAACAAATTCAAGTAAGTTCATTGTTGTAGGCCACAATTCTCTATTCTCCTTTAAATTAAATCATTTAGTTTATAAGTTTTAATCTGTTTAAATTGCTGTTGTGTTGTTATTGTATTGTCGGAGCAAAATATTTTTTGCCTATATTTGGCCCTCTGCCTATCTATTCATTCATTTTAATTGTATATTTACTAGGCCATCAACCTTTTAACTTTTGTGATTTTTAATAATTAACAATGGCCTTCAGCCTTTCCCTTTGCTTTACTTCGTTTATGGAATATTTGTATTAATGTAACTTGGCCATCAGCCTTTCATCCACGTAATTTTAATAATTGTGCACAAATTGAGTTTCTAATTTATTTCTACAATGAATTATTAAGTATAGAAATGGCATCCAATATTAAAACTTTGAAGACGAGATAACCTCTAAATTTGTTGACATTTTCCACAGGACCAATAGCGTACCGTCACAGCAGGGGAATGTTTAATCATTCTTTCAGTATAAAATACACAGCTGTGAGCTATTGGTATAAATAAAAAGCTCTTACCAAAAAATTTATTCTGTGAAATCCAATGCGTGAGCTTTAAATTCTTTCCCAAAACTTATGTTACATACGTTATTGCAATGACAACTTACTAGTCATATCTTCCCTTCGACATTCATCTTATTGTTAGTGGAAAACTTTCATTCGAAGAAACCTCTGTGAATGATGATGAAAATTTCATCTCCCGCATGCACTACGATGGAATTGAATGGAATTTGCACTTAAGCAAATATGAAATTAAATTCCTTGCCTAGGAGACCAACCAACTGGACATTATTATTCAGTGTCTAGCAAGAAACGAATGGACCTGCGAGCAAATTGGGTCGAGGTCACTTGCGAACTTAATCTTAGAGTGAATTCTTTAAGTTGTTCATGATTGTACCATATTGTTACATAATAATTTAACTTGAAGCCTTCCACGGCCATCCATGGTCCATAATTGAATTGACTTCTGGTTCGAACCGCATTACGATGATTTCTTATACTGTGACGTTTCGCTGTTGATTGCAGAACTTCCTCAGGGCTGCTGATGCTGGTGGTGTTGCCGCTGCTTTTCGTTAATCGTTGAGACGGTTTCAATTGTTAGATAATAGTCCTTTCAATTGTAGGTAATAGGTTTTTTATAGTTACCTTGTGGCCTTGTGTTTTTTTATTGTTACTTATAGTCAAGTGCCAGTAAGTACTAATAATTACAAAAAACATTTTTTTTTTGTATTCCGTGACCCTCTAGTTGGTGTGCCCGTGTGTAGAGTACCCAATGCTCTCTCGCTTGTTACACCACTGACATGAAGTGAAACAAGCAAGATAATTCACTTTTATTATTGATTTTAAGAAAATAAAAGTTCCAAAATAATAAAATGTAAATCATAAAATTACGTTCATTTAATATTTTAAAGAAAAAGTCGAATTGAAAGTCTTCGCTATCATGAACATGATGAAGCGCTTGTAGTTTAAATAACTGACCTTTGCTGACTTAATAGAAAGTGCTGATTTTTTATCTCTCGAGATAATTTATCATTAGGTTTATTTCTTACACTCGGCGTTTTATTATAAACCACAAGATTGAATTAAAGCCGTTTAATAAAATTTGGCCTCTTTAGGGACGAATCCAAACCCATTTTTATCACTGGCGACGGACCTTGGGTACATTATTGGGACCTAGAGACAAAACAAGAACTGTACCACTCCCGAGAAAGGCAAAGACATAATGTTCTGCAGGAAAATTGATGCCTATGATCTTTTGGGATTATAACTGAATATAGCCGAAAGGCTTAACAATTCATATAGTCCAGATCTGACACCTTCTGACTATTACCTATATCGACAACATAAGAAGAACTGCAAGGAAGGCAATTTTCTTCAGATAGTATAAAAAGGCGATGTAGACAATTTTTTTGGGGAGAGTTTTGGGAGTTAGAACAAACAAGTGGAACAGAAGTGGTGAACTTAAATGGAGAATATATTGAAAAACAAAAATGTTTAAATTACTCCTCTCTTCTTTTAGGTAGATAATTTTTGAATTTTTCCTCGTAAATTAAGTTTTGCGAAAGTACGAGAACATAAAATAAAATATGAAAAAGTACGTTTTTTCTTCATATATATTTTACAATGGATGAAATGAAAAAAGGAAGTAGCAGCGGAAATAATTTATTCGTCCACCTATGTAATTATTCGAAATATTGAATCTGCATCTGCTATTTGGATATTCTCAGGATCGGGAATGATGATATGCCTTTTATCGATTGTAAGTGGACTGAGGAAGTTCTTCGATATGCGTTCAAGTATTGTACAGCCCCTATTCGTTTGGAATGAATTCTGCAATGACCTGATGTTCGTTGAAATAATTTTCTGATGGCCGTATTCACCATTCCTCAGTTACATGTTTAAAGGTCAGTTAAGCTTTTAACAGACTGTTAAATAGAAAAGCTGTATTCACCAACTACTGTTGTTGTGTCAAACTCATTCTTTTAAGTTAATTATGCATTATCTGGCAGTTAATAAAATTTATCGCTTTGTTATAAGTAATTACACTTGTGTAGCACAACAAATATAATTAATAATATAAATATAAATAATAAATGAGTGAAGTATTATAATAATAATAATAATAATAATAGAATAATCCGATAATGCGATAATGCGACTGCATCCCCAATAATACTTCAATCATAAACTACCAGTCAAGACATCAAAATTTCCTTAATTTAAATTAAGTTTACTTTTGACTTAACAGAGATTTAAATTTTAACGGTCGCTTAGTAAACTGACTGTTAATTTGTGAATGGTGAATACGGCCGTGAGCGTGAGTAGCTGAATGATTCCTGATATCGTTATTTGATTTGGTTTCTGATTTAACGCTAATTTCTTAGCTAATGATTGTGTCATGAAATTTGACTGCGAAACTGAATCCAAAAGTGCGCGACATTGGTGCCATTTACCTTTTGAGTCCTTGATCTTGATGATAATACGTAGTAGAAAGAGAAACACTCGATGTGTGAGAAATTATTGTGCTTGAATTTTATGCCATCAGTTGAATTTGATGATAATTCAGTTTCGTCATGTTCCTTGCCACATTTCTCTCATTGTCAGCATTGCATTTGCTAGCTTGATGATTAGGATGTTGGCTGATTTTACCTCTTGCAATTTTTTGTTTGCTGACATATTGATAAAAGAGTTGCATTTGTAAGTTTTTTAAAATTTCCTCCAAGCTCACAGAGATGAGGAGAGGGAAGGGGTGTGACCGACTTAGATGTTTATTTATGTTTTGGAAGTCGCCTTACAAACTGGGAAAACGCAGAAAATCCAATTTGAAGGAGTCGGTATAAATCCGAAACACAATCCGCACATAAGTACTCGATCTCTCACATAGATCCATTATGCAGCAGGAGGGGATTCGAACCCACACTTAATAGTTGCCCTGCCAAGCGTCAAGTCCGTTGCCAGTGGACTCAACCAACTCGGCTAATAACTACTTATTACTGGCAGATATTTGTAATGAATGAATGATTTCTGCCGCTTCGCCTTTGAGTGACGATTTTAAATAATGAAATTTTTAGATTGACGAAATATCTTTATATTCATGAATTAATGTAGGAAAGATATCATAAGCCAATCCTGATACCACAAGATGAATTAAAGTCGTTTAATAAAATTTAGCCTCTTTAGAGATGAATCCAAACCCACTTTTATCACTGGCCATGAACCTTGGCTACATTATTGAGACCTAGAGACAAAACAAGAACTGTACGATGGATACATAAAGGTTCTTAACTCCCGAGAAGGGCAAAGGCACAAAGTTCTGCAGGAAACTCGATGGCCATGGTCTTTTGGGATAATAATTGAATATAATCGAAAGGCTCAACAATTCATTAGTTCGGATCTGGCACCCTCCGACTACTACCTACATCGCTTAAGTTTAAGAAGAATTGCAAGGAAGGCGATTTTGTTCAGACCAGGATGTAAAAAAGGCGATGTAGACAATTTTTTGGGGGAGCTGCCAAAAGATTTTTTTTTTCGAGTGGGTTAGAACAAACAAGTGGAACAAGAGTGGTTGACTTAAACGGAGAATATATTAAAAAACAAAAATATTTAAATTGCCCCTGTCTTCTTCTAATAGATAATTTTTGAATGAAATCTAAAAAAGTACGTTTTAATTCTTGATGTACATTTTGTAATGGATGAAATAAAAAAGGAGGAGGAGGAGGTAACGGAAAAACTAAAATAATTTATTCGTCTACCTATGTAATTATTCGGCGGATAAAACAAAATATATATTATATGAGACAGTGGGTTATTTATTGTAACAACGGTGAAAATAACCACTGCAACAGAAATAGTGCAGTTGTTCCAAAATGTCACGCGAGCAGACTGATGACCATTGTCATTGTGACACCTGATATATTGAGCAATCAGGCCGAAACTACATCTACGCCTCGCAGAAAGAGAGAGCCTCATACTCGCAAAGGCCTGGCTAAAAGAGAGCGGTACATCCGCTTATTTACAGGCATCAAATGCGAGGCGAACGAAATGGACAGTACGACGAACCGGATGATTGATGGACCGGTCACCACAACGGAAACACGGCGGTCTATCCCCAATTATACCGACACACAACCCCTTTGCTAAGTACTAGTTACACCAGTTAAAACGAGACGGATACATTCTGTTAATGTACGAGGTAATTTGCGAGGTTTGGTGGGTATGAAATAAGGCAGATGCGTGGTGTTCGATAAACGTTAGGTTAACTACCTTTCGTATGAAACATAAACATAAATTATGCGGTGGATGAAGGTATATCAAAGAAATAAATTTTCAATCAGTGGGCAGAAAAATTACTTGCCTTAAATAAAAATTATACAGTTGTTAACTTCAAAAGCGATGAATTATAATTTATAACCCACGCTAGTGGTAGAGTGACAATTGAATTTAGCAAGAGATGGTAAAGTGTAAAAATTAGCTCGTCGTTGCGAAGCATTAAATCAATTTGCATTCGTCAATTAAATGTATCATTTATTAAATGCTTGTTTGCAGCAAAAATTATCACGTGTCCAAATTTCACTTTCCATTCACTATCAAGATTAATTATTATTAATTGAAAGTGGCTCGAACAACCTCATTTTTTAAGAATTTAGTGAAGTTTCTTTGAATAATTTTAAATAATTACTTGTTTGTTATTGAAAATATAAATAACGAAGAGACAGTGTACGTGTTTGTGTCAATAAACTCCAAGTATTATAATTTGGATAACCAACGTGGGTGTTAAATCAGCAAACTTATTGTTTTGTTTACAAGAAAATGAGGGGTAACTTGAGATACTCCTTGAGATTTCTATTACCTGTAAGACTTTATATTATCGAATTAACTGAAAAATGCATACATTTATACATTTTCTAATAAAAAAAACGATGTGACTGTACACATTTTATTGACGTGTGACTTTTTGCAATGCGCTAATTAACTGAAACGAAGTGGTTAATTTATTGCCGTGTTTATTTAATTTATTTTGAAATGCCTGGAATTATTGACTTGTACTGTAAGCAATAATTAGTATAACGGTTGCGACAACTTGTTTTACGCGATATTGTATCAATTTATGATGTCAACAAAATGGAATCATCGTTTCGTGATTTCAACAAGGGAAATCCCCGAGTTGTCATTTATTTGAGAAACAGGTCTAGTAAATTCAAGCAATACCTTTGTTGTAAAGACGAAGGGGTAAGGGGTATGAATTTTTTCGCATATTTATTAGATTACGTACTGATTATGATGTAAAAAATAGTTCTGTTCGATAACTGCTTAACAAGATTTGAATCTGAGACATTCCCTGGCTGTCATTTATCTGAGGAACATGTACTTCCAGCAAAATCTTGATAAACTGCGCTGTCGTTATTTAAATACGTCCAGCAATCTGGCCTTAGCTATAAGAGATGGAGCGGAAGACACGGATTTTTATTTTACTGGATTTATTAAGTCTTTATAATTTTATGATACGAACAATCGTTGCATTCCGTAAATCTTTACGAAGATTTGAATCAGAGGAATCCCTTAGACGGTCATTTATGTGAGGAGTATATACAGATTGCGAACGGCTCCTAAGGTCAGTAAGCGAATATCCAACAGAAGAAACGGATGTGAAAATTATTATAACTTTTTTTTATCATATGCAAATCGATCGATTGACAAATTTAACTTTCACTTCCGTGAAACATCTTTGTCGCTTGCAGTCTGTGGTTACTTTGTATTCTTACCTCAGATTGGTCAAATCGGCATATAATAAAAAAATGAACTGTACATTGAGAACTTAATATTAAGTACAAGAATCAAAATAGAACCCCGATGATGATGGTGATGAGGCCAGGTGTAAATATGCTACCAAAAAAGCTCCGAGTAATTTGATATTCTTCCGAGAATTGCAGTAATTTTAGTTATTACTTTCGTCCAGTGTTGTCGTCGCAGCAAGCACTGTTGGCAATAACTACCGACTGTAAATAAGCAACCTCGCCCTCGTCCTCATGAAATCGCCCTTTTTTTTTCAAATTGGTCCTGGCAACGGCGGCGTCGGCGGCGGTGGCGGCGACGCTAAACGAAATGAGTTTTGCGTATCTAATTTATGATGACGTGATGAACAGTTGTCATAAAGCACGGGTGCGCCTTCATTGGACGCTATCTCGTCGCGACGCGCTTCAAAACGACCGCAAGTTTCACCGCCGCTTTATCGGTCCTTCGTGATTTGTTGCCATTGTCAGCAGTAGTCTTTACCCCTGTGCCCGTTATTGTCTTTTTTGCCCGTTTTTTACGACTCGCGTCGGGCTTTGTGCTTAAAAGTGGAAGAGTTTTCGCTAATAATTTCATTCTTTACCTCTCCCCAAATCGATAAAGTTTCAAGTAAATGTTAATGTTTTATGAAAGAATGGGAAAATTCAAAGGAAGAAAATTAGATCGAGACTAAAAATTATACGAAATTTTAAATAAACAATTATCCTGTATTAAACATTAAACAATAAAATATCAATGTGCCTAATTAGAAACCAGAAACTTAAGGGTACTTATTAATTGAAAATATGGGAGGTATGCAAGTTATTGTTTGACAAAAATAGTATTCAGATCTTCTTTAAATGTCGTTCTTCCAGAAACCAAATTTATATTGATAAATCCTTCCATTCTTATCTCCTTACAAAAAGAAGAAAAGGCAGTGTTACTTGACATCACCATCAAATAAATCATTTTGCAAATATTAGACTTTGTTTAAATAGTGGTGCCACTAACACAGCGAAGTTGCCTGTTTATGATCGTCATGCTATCTACCGGCTTCCAGAAGATTCTAGAAGATTCGATGCGAATTTGCGAGGCTATCGGTTCTAGAGTATTCTCTGTAAGTAACCTCTGTAAGAACAAAACCAGGCGCGAAGTTGAAATACTTTATACCACAGCTAATAACGAATCGAAGAACGTTAACCTAATTGAATCGCTACTTTATAGAAAAGTCCTGATGCTGCGGGAAATTAAATTATTTAATTTCCTCTTCATCAGTTCATCACATTATCTTTATATACAAAGTCTAACGGGTTAGCGCATAGACGAAGATTTCTTCTACACTATTAGCTTCAAGAAAACTGAAAGATAAAACGATTACCTTTTTCTTTTGGTGTGAAAAACGAGAGTAAGAAAGTAATAGACATCATAGATCGAGCTGCAAAGATGAAATGGTAAAGGGAAAGCCATTTGGCAAGACAAAACGACAACAGATGGGCACAAGAGCTATAAGTTGGAGATGATAAAGGTAACATAGAGAACCCCAGAAACGAGGTTTGATGGTATAAAATATAGGGCCAGGAACTTTTGTTGGATGAAAGAGGAAGTGAATAAGCAGAAGTGGTTCTGAACACTTTGAGGAAAAGTCCTCAAATCTCTTCAAGTCGTAGCTAAAGTAAACGAATTTTCAAGATCCCAAAGTGTCAGAAATGTTTTCCCACTTCCAGAATGACATCCTCTATTCTGTCTTTTAGTTAATATTTTGCTTTACCAAATTTATTGTCTGTCGATTTCAGCTACTTTTGTTTGTTTCTTACTCTCGAGAACATTTGTACGAAGTTATGCCTTTTCTTCTTTGTCTTGAAACTTTTCTCTTTCTGGTGTATAGTTGTTTCAAAAGTATATGCTTCATTTTTAGTACCAAATTAATGGCCCTCGAGTGTTTTCAGATTAAAATAGAGTTGTGGATTAACTATTGCCTTAGAGTTTTTAAAAAACTTGAAGCAAAACATTGTTTCTTGGAGTGGTTGTTACAATCCATTCTTTCGGAATAAGGCGAACGTAAGAAAAGGAAAATAGTTTTCGTTAATAAAAGTCCGCAGATAGTAAAACCCTTTGACGTAATTTATGCGAACCTATAAGTCCGATATTGTAATGCCACGCGTCACAGTTAACTTAGATTACAATCGTAAAAGCTGAGGAATATTCAAAGTTCGGAAACGCTTCTAAAAAGTTGTAAACAAATGGATAGCGAGAAGGGCCGGCAGAGAGGAGAGAGACCGTCCTCGCCGTCGTCTGCGATCTTCAGCAGCGCGCATAAAGCACTGACGGCGATATGGAGCCGCTATAAATCGCGAATCCGGCTCGGCCGATATCGGATGCTGCTGCATGGCCCGTCTGATAAACCTGCCCTGATTGACGGTCGCTGAGACACGACTTACGAACAAGTCCCAGATAAACCCTCGATAAAAATAAATAAAATTTGCCGTGGCATTTGCATCTATCGTGTACTATCCCCGGACGTTTGATTTATTGTTGACCGAGACGTCACAGATAAACAATAAGCGAATGGAATCAGAAAATAATAAAAATAGAACAACAATAGAACGAAAATATAATTACCAAGCAAACGAATCAAAATTGACTCTAAAATCGAAAATGTAAAACAAAAATGAATCAAAATAGAATCAATTTTGATTCTATGTATTTGGTAAATTATACTTTCGCTCTATTGTTATGCTTTTTTGATTCCGGTCGCTTATTGTTTATCAGTGACATCTCGGTCAACAATAAATCAAACGTCCGGGATATTACATGATAGATACAAATGCAAATAATAATTTGATTTTTCTTGATTAAGGAGTGGAAGGCATGTACATTAAGGACGTGAAAAGAAAAGGGGCAAGAATAGAACGAAAATATAATGACCTTTATGTAATTGAAATAACAGTATTTGCATTAAGGTGAACGCAAAGTTGATTGAAAAAAAAAACTCCTTTGACTCAATTCTACAGCAACATAAACTAAATAGTAATTATCACTAAATGACACAATTAAAGTAAAATATACGTATAAAGCAACGCTTATCCTCATAAATGTTGTAATTAAGTACATAATATCAGAAATCGTTAAAAGCTGTACGAGATAAAGATAGCAGCACAGGCATGTGACATAATTGACTGGAAAGTATGACGATTTACGAGAATACATTTAAAGTGATTTATTTATGCATTAAAAACCGTTTTGATTTTTGGGTTGCGCTCTTAAAAGCAGACCTGAAAATTTTCCTGTTATTTTTTGATTCTTTTTGAGAGCTCGGTCGTAAAAGTTCGCGAGGCGAATTAAAAAGATTCTGTAGCTCTTACATCATGATTTGTCATGCATAGCTTTCACCAAGCGTCAGTCTTCACTCTATTTTGTATACAGTTTATATCTCCTCGCCCAAATTGTTTGAGATTCTCGTATATACAGCACACATTTCTAGTTATATTTTAAACTAAAGAATTGTAGAATTGTAAATGTCGAAGACGGATGGATTAGTGTTTCCGCTCTGTGTAAAGTCGAGCCAAAGAAGGAAACTAATTAAAACATCAAAGATGTCCTGGAAAAGTGCAGGGAAGCGGGATTGAAATGTCGTGTGACGTGCCGTCCGTCAGAGTGGACGTGGGTGATCGGGGGGGTTCAGGTGGGGGAAGGGTGTTGTCGCTGCCCGGGCAGACGTCTTTTGACCTGGCGTGCATTGCTTTGAGCCACAGACTGATCGATCGGCGGCACTGACGCTGACGGGAGACGGACAGCTCAGAAGTGGGATAGACGGGCGAGGAGGAAGGAGGGAACGACGCCGGTAAAGCGACACCGCTCAAACTAACTCATGTCGCTCTCAGATATTGCGAATATGCGACAGATACCTAACCCAGATTCGTTCTAGTCTTCTTTCCTTGCGGGATGAACTGTCGACAGCTAATTACTCCTCTTTGTAACTAAACCTCACGAGACAAGTGTCTCTTTTATGTAATTATTTAAGCTTGTTTGAAAGGTCACTTAACATTGACTGCAGGAATTTCTACATCATCTAAATGTAACATGTCAATAATCCCTTACCTTGTTGGTCGAGTTTTAACTCCAACTTCCACTAAGTAGATATCTCACACCAAGTCAATCAACTTTTTTGATGACTTCTGAAGAAACTGGACTTGTCCACATAAAAAAAATCCATGTTATCCAAGTTGATGATTACCTTTTGTTAGAAACAAACATAGAAATAACATTTCGTTTTCAAGGCAACCTTCCGCACAAGTTTTAACAACTAATTCGATTGGAATGCAGTTTTGAATTGCTCGGGATTCAATAATAGAAGCACTTCCAATGTTTAAACTGATTTCTTCGCGCTTTATATGTGGCTGGGTGATTTGTAAGAGAACAAAACTATGTAATGTCATTAATTTATAAAAATTCATCGACTATTCACCTCCCATTTTCTAATTCTTTTCTTTCTCTTGGATTGAAAGCATTTTTATTTTTAATTTTCGACCTTTGCTATAGTTTATAGTCTTCAACAATAGTTCTTTTGGAATGATTACTAAATAGCCATCCCACCTATTTGTAGGAAATATTTGAATAAGAGCTCGAGGACAGTTTCAATGACATAATGATAGGTTTGTTTCGAAAAAGTTAAAGATCTACTTGTAATGAAGATTAGGATTAGGATTTTGAGCAAATAAAAGAGAGGAGTTATCTTTTACGCAAAGTTCTGTTGATTAGGTCACGTGATACAAGAGAATTGAATTGGTGGTAATTAGAACTAGACCATTCTTGGTTGGTTTTAATTAAATTAGAAAATTAAAGTCAATTTTTTACATTTCTTTATCCTCGATTTTACATTAATATTTTCGACACAACTTTGTGTCGTCTTCAGATGTTACTACAAAATAACAAGACATTACACAAAAGTTTTTAATTTACAAAAAATGTACTTACAATCTGAGTTCAACGTACGTTCCTAACTTGGCCGCTGGCGAACGCCAACTGAGAATTAAACTAGCGTTAAATTAATAAAACTTGGATACAAGAAAAGACGAGGATTATGAAATATACGAAGGAAAACGGAAAAAAAGTAAAGAATCGTGGACAAGTTTTAGAGAAAAGATGACAGAGACAATCAAAAGTTATTTTATGGAACCTTAAAACAGCTAAAGGCAGAAAAGAGAATATAAATGACAAAGACGAAAACAGAGGAGTATAAAATAATATAAAGTTGGAGAATTGACAAATTCAAGAATAAGTGAAGTAGAAGAACAAGTCATAGAAAAGCTAAAAGTTGAAAAGGTGGCGGGAAAAGGCAGCTATTCCCAGAAATGATAAAATATATGAGCAAAGAAGGAACGAGAAACCTAATAGAATTTTTAAATGAGAAGTATAAAAAGTAACAACGTAGTGGAACTTAGGAATCTGTTGTAATTATAGGGAAATAACGTTATAAAGTGTACCGGGAAAGATTCTAGCCAAAATAGGGGAGGAAAGGATAAGGAAAAAGTCGAATCATCAATAGAAGACACTCAACGTTAATTTAGAGATGGGAAGAGTACGCAAAATTTACGATTCATAAACAGACAAGCCATTGGAACATTTATAACAAAGAAGAGAGAAATCCACATCTGCTTCATAGACCTTCAAAAAGCGTTCGATCGAGAGAAAATAAAAAATATTAGAAAACTGAGCAATAGATAGAAAATAATAGAATTACTGAAAGCTAAGTACAGGGATAACAAAAACACGTGAGAACAAATAATGAAGAATCAAAAGACTTTACAACAAATATCGGAGTTAAACAGAGATGTGTAATTATGCCCATAACTGTTTCAGTTGTTGTAGAAGAAGATATAAAAGAAACAAAGAAATTACTAAGATGATGTTTGCAGATGATATCATAGTCATAGTCATAGTGGCAGATTCTAAGAAGAAATTTCAACAGAAACTAGAAGCCCTGGTCCAGAAAATGACAAAATAAACATAATGATTAACATAGATACAACAAAAGTATGATAATTGCTAGTTCAGAGAACGACACATATGGGCTACATGAAACGCAAAAGGAGTAGGTATAAATAATGGACAAACTGGAAAAATATTTAATACAATGAAAGATAAAATAGAAGCAGTAAAAAAAGTAGTTCGTCCAACAATAATGTATACTAGCGAAACAACGAACGAAGGCCAAGAAAGGCTTGGCATCAATGGAATTAGAGAAGAGATCAGAAAAAGAGGAGTAATCAAACAACTAACGTAACATGGAAGAACGGAGGGAAAAGTATACAATGGAAAGTCAGCCAAATAAAAAAGGACAGAATAAAGTACGTAACACTCCGACAAAATTTACGGATTGATTCCAAAAGCAAAAAAATAATGGAGGGGGAGCTAAGATGGTTTGGACATGTATGCCGTATGCCGGAAAACAGATTTATAAGAAAATGTATGAAGCGCGAGTGCAAGGGAAAAGAGCAAGGGAAGGCCAAGGAAGGGTTGGATCGATAGAATTCGATAGGAGGTCGGAGGGATGGCATAAAAAGTAATTAAACAATTTGTAAGAGAACAAAACTATGTAATGTCATTGATTTATAAAAATTCACCTCCCATTTTCTAATTCTTTTCTTTCTCTTGGATTGAAAGCATTTTTATTTTTAATTTTCGACCTTTGCTATAGTTTCTAGGATAGTCTTCAACAATAGTTCTTTTGGAATGATTACTGTGTGAGCTTCCGGTTTTGAATGCTCTTCCCAGACGAAACTGGGGCCTTGACAAATCAGGATTCTCAGAGGTTGTAAATCTCTGTCGACAAATACACTGATTTGCCCACTCTTCCACGTCACTGTTGTATCGGTGAAATTAAACTCGCGTGTAACAATTAACAATAAATTTAATAAAAGTAAATAAATGCACAGATACGATCAACAAATAAAGATATAACGCGAAGTGGCGGTATCACCTCCCTGTAAGGCTACACCCGTCCGAACTTGACTAAAAATTCAAAATACAGAGTTTAATATACGAAAATTGCGGGTGACATGCAGACCGTTTCACAATGCACGAGTATTTTCCGTAAGAAGTTATATTCAATTTCTACTTGCACATTTAAAACGGCCCGATGTGAACCCGGTTGCTCCGAGAAAACTAAACTAGGAAGTAGCGACCAGCGAAGTTCAAAGAAAGGGCTTCGGAATGTCCTAACTGGCCGCGTACTTAGAACTGCAGCTGCATTTGGGAACGGTGACGGTATTATTAATTTGAAACTAAAATGATTCTTAAATTTAACATGTACATTTAACTAAATAATGAAAATTATCTAAACATAAAATTGTCTTCAATTAATATTTATACAAATCCGAACATACCGCCCGCCTTGAAAGAACTCGCTTTCAACAAGTCACTTTCACATACACTTATTCAATGGGAATCTTGTACAATTTGGCGACAGCTCGGCGTAGAAGTCCTCTGGATGTCCTCACGTCTGCTACTCGAACCACTTTATCGCTGCCAGGAAATACCTCTTGCACTCTTCCCATTGCCCATTGCAACGGGGGTAAGTTGTCTTCATGAAGCAGTACCATATCGCCGGTCTTCAGCTGTTCATTGGAGGATACCTTCCATTGATTCCTGGGTTGTAGCTGGCTTAAATACTCCTTTGACCATCTTTTCCAAAAGTGCTCCCTAACCTGCTGAACGTACTGCCAGCGAGATAATGAGTTTAACTTTAGATGTAATAAACTAGGCTCAGGAATAGATGTCATTGAGTCTCCAATTAAAAAATGCGATGGGGTTAAAAAGGACAAATCATTAGGATCATTGGACATAGGTGTCAACGGTCTGGAATTTAGAATGCCTTCAATTTGGATTAACATAGTGTTCATTTCCTCATAGTTTAATGATGTTTTGCCCAAAACTCTAATAAGGTGTTGCTTAGCGGATTTGACGGCCGCTTCCCAGATTCCTCCGAAATGGGGCGACCTAGCCGGGATGAAGTGCCATTTTATGTTCTCCTGACTGGAAAAATCTTGAATTCTGGTGAGATTATCTTGAGAATTCATTAAACGCTTCAAATCGTTCAGCTCTCTGCGGGCGCCAGTGAATTGTGTTCCGTTATCGGAATAAATGTTTAATACCTTTCCTCGACGAGACATGAAGCGCTTTAACGCCGCTAAAAATGCTTCTGTAGACAGGTTTCCCACTAATTCTAAGTGAACTGCCTTGGTGGCAAAACACACGAAGACGGCCCCATAAGCCTTCACGGTGGTACTATTTCTTCGTTTTCCATCTCTCAAATGCAAAGGTCCAAAATAATCAACGCCTACGTTTTCGAATGGGCGAGCAGGCATTGTTCGTGTGGCCGGTAAATCTCCCATCAACTGTTGATTATTCAGAGGTCTTGCTTTAAAGCATGTAATGCAGGTTCTTAGAACTGCCTTCACTGAATTGCGAGCATTCAGAATCCAATACTTATTCCTAATTAGGGCTATAGTCGTCTGTACACCCGAATGAAATTGTTTGAGATGCTCACTCCTTATGACCAGTTCGCTAAATGGATGCTTGTGAGGTAGGAGTATTTGATGTTTTTGGTTATAGGGCACATTTGAATGACGCAGTCGCCCTCCAACCCTTAGTAGCCCTTCATCATCAATGAACGGGGTTAGCGACAGAAGTTTACTTTTCGCGTTCAGATGACCATGCTTCTGTAAATGAAGTATATCCGTGGCAAATGCTTGATGTTGTACTATTCTTAATAACGTTGTGGTAGCTTTGTTGAGATCGTCACTGGTCAAATATCCTGTTTGAAGATCCTTGCCTTTTGCAATTCGAGCCTGCAAATTAGTTTTAAATCGGAGGCAATAAGCTGTGACTCGAATCAAGCGATTTAAATTGGAAAATTTGGAGAATAGATCTGTGCCCTGAGTTATGTACACTGTGGATATTTGAACGGTTCTTCTCTCCGGCGTTTCGTCAAAAGATTTAAAAATTTTGCCTTGATTAGGCCACCTTGATATATCTTCTTGCAACCATTTCGGGCCTGTCCACCACAAGGAGGATTCCTGCAGTATACTGGGTCTTGCACCACGCGATAAGATATCGGCAGGGTTATCTTTCGTACTCACATGTTGCCATTCGGAAACACTGGTGAGTTCCTGAATTTCGCTAATGCGGTTGGCAACAAATGTCTTCCAGCTCTTTGCTGAGGCGTTAAGCCATGAGAGTACTATGGAGGAATCCGTCCAATAGTAGATTTTGCTGAGTGGTAGATCAATGGAATTCCTTATTTTATTTGATAATTGAGCCAATAGCAGGGCTCCACATAATTCCAATCTGGGCAGGGAAATGGTTTTCAAAGGTGCCACTCGCGATTTTGAGGAGAGTAAATTGCTCGTCACTTTTCCTTTGGAATCAGTTACACGTAAATATAGACACGCGCCATAAGCCTTTTCGCTTGCGTCACAGAAGCCATGCATTTCGATTACTCTTGGCTTTTCAGTTCCTATGACGTTCCTTGATATTGTAATACGATTAATATCTTCCAATTCCCTTTCGTATTGAATCCATTTAGTCTGAAGATTACCTGGTAACGATTCATCCCAATTTAGCTGCAGCTCCCATAATGTCTGCATAAATAATTTTGCTACAATTATGATTGGAGCAATTAGACCTAAGGGATCGAAGATCTGGGCTGTTCTTGCCAACACAAATCTTTTGTTAATTTTCTGTCGTGGCTTAGAAGATTGCACAAAATATTGTAGGCTGTCCTTGCTCACGTTCCATTGAAGACCAAGCGTGTTTGTCCCTTCGTTCTTCTCGAAATTGATGACGTGATTTTGGCTTGGTGAATCGGGAATGTCTTCTAATAGAGAACCGCAGTTCGAGGACCATTTTCTTAGCTCGAAGCAACCTTTTAGAAGCACAGCGTTGACTTCGTCTCGAATGTTTCTTGCCTCTTCCAATGTGTTCGCTCCGGTCAGCAAGTCATCCACATAGAAGTCTCGTAGAATTATTTTGGCACCTACAGCGTATTCCTCTTGTTCATCAAGGGCCAGTTGCTGTAGTGACTTGATGGCTAGGTACGATGCAGAGGATGTCCCGTAAGTAACCGTTGTTAATTCAAATGTTTCCACTTCATCTTGGACATTTTCTCTCCATAGTATGCGCTGTAATGGAGTTTGTGATGGGGCTATTTGAACCTGACGGTACATCTTTGCGATGTCGGCCGTGATTACTATCTGATGAGTCCTAAATCTCGCGACTATGTCGAATAAGTCTTGTTGTAGTTTAGGATCCACTAACAACGTGTCGTTCAAGGAATGCCCTGTAGAGGATTTGGCGGACCCATCAAACACCACTCTGACCTTGGTAGTGATGCTGTTTTCTTTACACACTGCGTGATGGGGCAAATAAAATTGATTAATGTCGGTGCGAGCTGCTTCCTTCCGAGTTAACCTTTTCATATGACCCAGATCCAAGTATTCTCGTAAAAAACTTGCGTACTCAATTTTTAATGCCGGTTGTTGTTCTAATTTCTTCTCTAGAGCGTGTAGTCTCCGAAGAGCCTGATCCCGTGAATTACCTAGCGGTGGTGCATTTGGTTTTATGGGAAGCGAAACAACGAACCGTCCTTCTGGGTTTCTGGTGTGCGTTTGCATGAAGTTCTCCTCACAGATCTTTTCGTTGGGTGTCAAAATAGGGGTGCTCGATATTGCTTCTAATTCCCAAAATTTGCTCAACTGGAGATCGATGCGTTCAATTGTGGAAAGATTGCAACAGCTTTGTGCGTATGAATGTGCAGATGATGACGTGCCTGACACTATCCAACCTAATAACGTTTTTTGTAAGATGGGTTGGCCTTTGCCGTTGTCGATCAGACCAACACAAAGCAGATGAAAGAATAACTCAGCTCCAATTAATAAATCCACGCTTCGCGATACATGAAATTCAGGATCGGCTAATTTTAGATTTTTGGGGATGTAAAAGTTTGATCTCGAAAATGTAACTTGTGGTAAACGCTCAGAAATGGTGTTCAAAATCAGACAGTTAATCTTCGATTGAAATCCACTATTTAAAGATTTTATTGCTACTTGTACACTTTGAGTAACTTGAGAAGCCGTTTGATTGATTCCCGATACAGACACTCGTGTAGAATCAACGGGTAGACCTAATTTAATTGCCAATTCCCTTGTGATTAGATGCGATTGGGAACCGGAATCTAGTAGTGCGCGACAACGATGAAAACGTCCCATTTTATCGCTGATCATAACAATTGCTGTTGATAAGAGAGTTTGTGTTGATAAATTGACGCTGACACTATGATTTGTGATGCTTGTAGAAGGAGTAGATATTGGAATTCCTTCAGATGACTGCCTTTCTGAGTGTAACAATGTATGGTGCCTTTTGTGGCAAGTTTTACACGTACCAGCCTTGCATTGTGCTGCTGAGTGATTTGGCTGCAAGCAATTAAAACACAAATTCTTCAACTTGACCTGATGTGTTCGCTGATTTATAGTAGATTCTAGGAATTTGTTGCAACGATAGATTCGGTGATTTTCACTGCAAATCACACATGTCGAGTTGTTTGTTATTGCATAAGAAGATACCTTAGTTGGCGGATGAAATTTCGATAATGACGATGAATTATGACCGGACGCCTTCGAACTGGTTTCTAAGGTGCTGCATTTCTTTGCTAAGAAATCTGTAAGCGTTTTAAATTTCGGAAATTCGTTAATTGGTACCTCCGCTTGCCACTCTTTTATGGTAGTGTGGTCCAATTTTGTGATAGCTAAATATATTAACACGTTAACTGCCATGAGAAGCAAGTCTGCATCTCACATATCCAGATTACTGCCGCCACGAGTAGCAGTTCTGCATCTCAGGCATTTGTGTACTGTAGGCTGTGTGATAAAGCAATGCTTCTCAATATCCACTCATATGTATGGAATATGTTTTCTTGGTGGCTTAGCGAACTCTTATATATCTTTAGCTCACATTTTTACAATACTAGTGTCCAGCAATAAACCAATACATTATTTGGTAGTTGGAAGTTATTATATAATGTACATATAATTTAAACAACTGATTCTTTATTTTTTAAACGCTAAGAATAAATAAAAAAAATTAATACAACATATTTCTAATAAAAAAATAATCGAGAAAAAAAAACAAAGTTTTTGCAAACGTGTTTGTTCTTCCTCATAGGATATGATTTCTAAAGAGAATGAATAACTAATACGTACTGCATTCGAATAAAGCACGCAATGTATAAATTTACAAGTTTACAGCAGATTCATTCCTGTCTTTCGAGAAGCAAGTATGCATCTCATGGTTTTCTGGATCCAAATGTTTATTATGTGGCCATGAGATGTTAACATGCTTCTCAATTTCAAAAATTCAAAAAACTAACAAAAATGCAAAATTGTGTACATAAATTAAAAAAGAATTACTTAAAACTTTCAAATAAATGTTTTAAACGTATTTAATATTCTGGCCCATATAACTCATTTTTTGACTCTTCATTGTGGCGTTCAACGTGTTAAGATATCGTCCCAATGTTCTGTGGGTCTCTTTAATGCTGTTAATGCCCTAACGTGCTTCAACATGCCGTCGAGGAGAGATCTGATGCGCGTATGACTCTCTTTTGTTATGGGTGTTAATTCATGTAACGCTTGAATATGCTTGTGTACTATTAAACGTTTATTGTCGTACCTGTCTATTAACATTTGCCAAGCATCCTCATAATTACTCGCAGATATTTCTAATGAGTGCAAAATATTCGCGGCGTCGCCCTTCAAAGAACTCTTTAAGTATTGAAACTTTTGTACGTCCGAAATATTTTCATTAACGTGAATCAATGTTTGAAACGTATCGAAAAACGGAAACCACTCCTCGTAATCTCCCGTAAAGGTAGGCAAATTAATCCTAGGCAATTTTACCTGACCTAAGTTATCATTTGAATTTATTTTGCTTAAATTGGTGCTGCTAACATTACCTTTTAATGTTAAACTGTTTATCATGCTCGCTAAATTATGATATTCAGTTTCAAAACGATCGCGTTCCTCCTCTTGAGTATCGAATTCCTCTTGAATTTCTATTTGCGTTTGAATTTCTTCAAATTGCTCAAACACTTGCTCTAATTTTAATTTACGTGATTGAAGTTGTGCAGGATCAATTGGATCATGCGTTTCAAGATATTGACGCAATCTTTTCAGCGATGCAGTTAAATTGCGGCGTTTGAGTTTTAGCGTTTTTAATTCAGTTTCGGCCATGATTGGAATGCAATAGGGACAGAAAGGATATAATTGGAGACTCACCTGTTGAATTCTCCGATTGACTTCTGCCTAGGGATGTCTGCTTCTGGCCTGGAGACACTACTGCAGTTTTGGATTTGTTTGTCGAATGTTGCACAACACTATGCCGACGCGACGATTAGTTTCACACTTGATATCCGGCTCGAAGGACCATATGTGTGAGCTTCCGGTTTTGAATGCTCTTCCCAGACGAAACTGGGGCCTTGACAAATCAGGATTCTCAGAGGTTGTAAATCTCTGTCGACAAATACACTGATTTGCCCACTCTTCCACGTCACTGTTGTATCGGTGAAATTAAACTCGCGTGTAACAATTAACAATAAATTTAATAAAAGTAAATAAATGCACAGATACGATCAACAAATAAAGATATAACGCGAAGTGGCGGTATCACCTCCCTGTAAGGCTACACCCGTCCGAACTTGACTAAAAATTCAAAATACAGAGTTTAATATACGAAAATTGCGGGTGACATGCAGACCGTTTCACAATGCACGAGTATTTTCCGTAAGAAGTTATATTCAATTTCTACTTGCACATTTAAAACGGCCCGATGTGAACCCGGTTGCTCCGAGAAAACTAAACTAGGAAGTAGCGACCAGCGAAGTTCAAAGAAAGGGCTTCGGAATGTCCTAACTGGCCGCGTACTTAGAACTGCAGCTGCATTTGGGAACGGTGACGGTATTATTAATTTGAAACTAAAATGATTCTTAAATTTAACATGTACATTTAACTAAATAATGAAAATTATCTAAACATAAAATTGTCTTCAATTAATATTTATACAAATCCGAACAATTACTAAATAGCCATCTCAGCCATTTGTAGGAAATATTTGAATAAGAGATCGAGGACAGTTTCAATGACATAATGATAGGTTTGTTTCGAAAAAGTTAAAGATCTACTTGTAATGAAGATTAGGATTAGGATTTTGAGCAAATAAAAGAGAGGAGTTATCTTTTACGCAAAGTTCTGTTGATTAGGTCACTGTGATACAAGAGAATTGAATTGGTGGTAATTAGAACTAGACCAGAAAGATCTAAAATGTCATCCATATTTCTTTACTTCTTTTATATGCCAAATGAAAATTCTATTGACACTTATGGATTCCTTAGGGAAATACTGTTTTCTATTGTGTGTTGGTGAAGGCGATGGAGTATTTATTTTGTTCTCCCTTTGTGTCCAAAATCTTCCGCCCAATAATAATTACGACCAGAAAAAAGTAAAGAAAAATTAGGCATCTGCCCATTCTACTTACGAGTAACTGCCGAAGAATTATTACGGTCAGCATACTAGCGAAGCTCGTCTATCTCGCCACAATATATCTCACCAGAGACGTTTTCGATGGCGCACCGTTGATTTACGCCTTCTTTGTTACTGCATTACGGCCGCTGTTGCTGCTGGTACTGCTGAAACAGACCAGACAGGCAGGCAGACCTTATCTTCGGTCTAGACCAAACATTCTTTAATTAAAGCTAACTGCCTATTAAACGCTGCGCTCTACGTGTTTATGCTGGTGCCAGAACGCAATCGTGCAACCTGGCCGAGGTATTCATGAGGTACAGAAATTGACAATTTGTACGGAAACCGCGGAATTAAATCTCCCCGCCAGGAGGGAGGCGCCCGCAATTTTACGCGCCGGATTTGTATTCAGGGGTGCGACCGCCGACTAAGGAAAGTTTCGCAGCTGAAACGAACAGATTTATAATTTACCCACAATGAATAAATAATGGCATAAATAATAAAATTGTCACATATAAACTATTTTATGTTCTACCATCACGTATGGCGTGAACATAAATTTGACGTTGTTTTTTTTGCATCTTCAATTACAAAATCAAATTTATTCAAAACATGGTTTACGTCATAGAACATTTTCTACATTACGAATAATTTTCATAGCTACATAGTAATAACAGCCGATGTCTTTGTACCTGATGATAATAGTAAAGATGACTGTTGTTTGTGAGGGCGTAGTGGTAAAAGGTGAGAAAGGAAATCAGGTCGTCGTCGTCGTCCGCAATAAAATCAAATAGCTAATATGTCAAAGAGTACCGCACATCCGCCATTCCCACAGGTAATAGTCAAACAGTCCGCCAGGTCTCTAAACAAACAAGAGGGCTCGTAAACTAAAATGAGTTACAAGTGTAACCACCATAACCGGACGAGCCGTGTGATAGAAATGAAAGTGTAACTTGTTACGCTGCCTACTGAATGAATCTTTTATATGACGCGCCTTCAGATAACATAATTTAGCCGGAAAACAAACATCCACGCGGTGAATTTTTGAAATGCATGGGAAAGTTTATTCCGGTCCGTAGATAAGGAGAGTTTAGGAACCGTTCCTTGAAGGTATAATACACACGCACACAGATGTTTTCGATAAAATTGCACTTCAAAGTGGGGAAGGTCTATTATTCGGGCTTAGATGATCAATTTCAATTTGCTGGCAATTGTTGAAAAGAGGCGCTACAAACTGGCGTGTAAAGGTCATGTAATATGCGGCTAAGTGTTCCGGATGTTAGGGGAAGAAACCGAGTTTATTATAACCCAAGGGCGAATCACCATATCAATAGAGTCTATAAATTGCTGCTACTTACTGTTTCAGGAATGAAGATGAAGCAGAAGAAGGCGCGCACAGGCTAACATAAACTGGATAATTTTAGAAGCGCGGACTTGTTCTTAGTGAATGTCACACAGTGAATAAATTATGTCTATTTATATGCATCTATCGAGATTGATTAAATCAGGTATAACTTAAGGGAATTTCAATTAAGATGCGGCGGTTTTAAAACCAATTTATACGGTATTTATACAAGGCAATAAAAGCCGGCTTGTTCTCAAATTATCTATCAAAATAATCATCTGTCTGCAGCATCAACATCGTTTTCCAGTCAGCCAGGCAATCAGAGACGTTGCAGTCCATCAAGCCGGTCTTCGGCTGAAGTGGCGATCTGGCTAATTTCAAATCGGGAACGACATAACCGTTGACTTCGACGCGCTTCATATCTGCACATCCAATTTTATAAATCATATGTTTGGCTGTAAACTACGTGCACAATAGCTCTAAAATTAAAATAAGGGAATTACGGCCGGCCACGTTGATTTAGCTCAAGTAAATTGCTGCGTACCCTGTCATTTAGTGTATCATGGCGAGTGTATCTGCTATTATTGAGTAATAAAATGTTTTTATAGCTGTGCGAACACTTAAGGTCCGACATAATGTGTTTTGTTTCTTTCAGATAACGGCCATCAAAATTTCTTATTCTTTTCTTTCTTATTTAACCTGCAATCTTGCTTAGAATGTTGTGGAAAGACGAAGATTTTGCCACAATTTCGTTCTCATGCTACGAAATAATTTGCTCAAATATAATTTACTTTCTTTGTAATTAATTCTTTCGTTAGCTACTAACGTCGGGCCTGCATTGAACTATTATACTCATATTGCTATGTTATTTTGATATTTTAAAATTTTCACTCTGTATATAATTAGTTTAGGTTTATTATTTTTGAAGTTATAATTTAAGTGAAATGTTAAATAACTGTACTTTACCTTAGTGAAACACTTGTGAAATTTTATTTTGACACAAATAACTAAAACACTTTTCTGCCCGATTTAGAAAATGTCAATTGACATACTTGACGTTACGCTTTCGCCAACAACGAAAGGCTGGTTCAACCAGAGATTCCGAGAAGTACTCCAGGATGAACAAGAACATTGGGATGACAACCTCACACAACAGGAGTCGAGTTCCAAGACATCCAAGGATGAAGTGCTGCCATGCCAGGACGAGCCGTTCATGTCATCGTGGAAGACGTTTCAAGATCATCTAAAACGTTTCAAGATTATCGAGTCGTGGCAAGTTCATCCAGCATGCTAGAAGAGGAAATCCGAAGCAAACCTCGAGCCTACTTCTACAAGAAGAACGGAGGAAGACGTCGTATTCTTGTAAAACTCAAGAACCAAGACAGAATCCGTCTTTCAAAGTTAGATGCAGTTCGACTGGGCCTCTTCAAGATGTAACTTCATATTTGCAACCTACAAGACAAGATAGTTATTATTTGTGTACAAGAATTTTTGATTTGTTTACAATCTAAGGATTTTTAATTTTTCTTATGTTTGGGGTTACAGAGTTTTTTGTACCTTGAATTGTATATAAAAGGAAGATTTCTGGGTAATCCATTGAATTCAACCTAAGCCTTGAGCAGTAGAACATTCAATTCACTCTATGCACTTAGTGAACATTCATACTTTGTACTTAGCTTTGAACAGTCTTGTGTTAACATTTAACATTTGTAATCAATCTTAAACTACTTAAGAGAATCTTTTGTAATCGAAGGTAGTGAACAAAACGTAAGAACATTCCATTTATTAATATGGTTAATTAAACATGCTTGTTCAAGAATAATTCGTAAATACTTACCAACAGGTATAAGCTTAATTCAAACAAAGGACACTCTCGATAAAGGAGCCCATAATAGCATTTTTAATTAAAAACTTCGATTAAAATTTCCATCTAGCCACTACGCTGTTAGATGACAACTCAATTTAAATTGATATGCATTTACACTAATATCGTAATGTGTAATTGTAATTTGAGAATGTTTAATAAACAACAAATTTACTATTAATAAATAATTTCTATGTCAATCTTTAAAATCGATTTTTACTTGCCTACTTTGCGTAGCGTGACTAAAATAACCGACATTTTAAAAATCAACACCATTAGGACAAATACATTCCAGAACCCAATTCAACAAATTTGTTTAGCAATACAATTTGGTACCAATAATCAATTTACTAACGAAAAGAGTCTAATGTTAAATTTTTATGCGTGACTTTGCCATTTGAGTAAAAAATTCTAATCCAAAAATTTTACAAACAAATTTCATTTAACTCGCAAAAACATCGCAATATGTATTCACTTTTGTTTGACTTTCCCATATCAAATGGGATTTTGATTAAAAAAAAATGGATACAATGTTTTTTGTGATAACTGGTTTTGTTAAGTGATGGAAGTCGTTTCCCAATTTCCCCAAACGAGATGAAAAAGATGAAATGAAAGAAATTTTCATATTCTCTTTGTTCTGCAGTTTTCTTCAAACCATACGTCTCAGTCAGCAAACCACATCACTTGTGTTTGGTCATTTCTCCAAGCGAAATATATTGCCCTGCTCAATTTGGTACAGGAAGAACGTCCGGTCTTTTCATATTTTTCGGAAGAAGTAAATGAACATTTTTGTGGAGCTGTTAACGTTATAGAAAAGGCTCAGGCTGGATTTCACAAACTTTAATCATCGATTAAGAATAATCATTCCTATACCTTCAACATATGTAACCATGGCAACGTTTACTTTTAACGGATGATTAAAGTTAAGTGACGTTTGTGAAATCCGCCAACAAAGTTTATTCACAATAACCAGTTACATCGCATCGTCATCCAAGTGATCTAAGACTTATTCGTAACAATAATTGAATTTGTTGTGTCCTGTCTGTTGTTTAACAAAATTATCGAGAAGAAGGGGGATCTGTACCTTTTCACAGATCACCTCCACACCTTTGTATTCCTGGTTTGAAAAACAGGATTCTTGTTCATCTGCACTATTCCAATTCTGCATGAAGACTTCAAAGCCTTTGTTTTGTTCAATTGAAAGGATGATGCCTCAGGATGGTCAACATCATTCGAGATTTTTAAAACAATCTTTTTTGTTTTTGATTCCCAAAGAAACTGTTAAACGCAGTGGCGCACAAAGGAATCTGATAAGAATCTGGTTTACTTAACTTTTTACTTATTTTTGGTCTTTCTCGCCAGCTATTTAAAAGTTAATCTACATGTGATGTGATGAAATATGATTATATTATGTACTTATTTATTTATCTAGTTAGACTTAGTGTTTCTCTTGTATCAAGTCATCTGTGTTTATTTGAAATTATTAGTCTGTACGATCTGTAAGGATAATCAATCATAATTATTTTACTGAAGCGTTATGATTTAAGAACGCGTCTACTCATTCAATTAGTGTCAGGTTAATTAGTGAAAAAATTATATTAATTAAGGACTTCAGTTTCGAGTTCTTTAATTAATTGTTTTTAATGAGCGTTCGAAGTAATCGGTAGAGTCGAACAAAGAACTGTGCAAGACAGGGGCGCAATTATCACGAAATTAATATTCAGTAATTAATATATTGTTTAGTCATTCGGAGAGTCGAAAACTATCCAATTAGCATTAATTACAGCTACTAATACAGTTGTAGCGAGCGCAGCTCCGTTCGGACTGAAGTTTTCGAGATACGCTCTTATTGTAAATGGGAGGATGAAAGTTGTCGGTCTGGTGGGTCAGTCGGTTTAGTAGATAAACACTATTGTCATAACGTACGAGTTCGGCCCGAGGCCGTGGGTCCGTAATAATATAAAAAAGTTGACATAATGAGTTGATCATTCTCTCGATTTATTTATCTCCTTATTTACAGCTTCTTTTTATCTGGTACTTAGCAACCGGTTGTCGGAGGAAAGTAACTTGTGCATCCGGTATAACACGGTTTGCTTATCGCGTTGCTCCCTACGCGACGTTGGTTCACACCGAATGAATATTCATCCTAAACCCTCGGAACTGCCGGACATTTAGATAAATTCGGCGCCAACGCTCTCTGTTTATTGGAGACGTATTCAAATAAACTTCTTGACGTATGTAATTGTCTTGTCGGGTTCTACGTAAGTGGGATTGAAAAATAGAAACTGAACGTATTCAGAACTTACGATTGTGGTACTCGATGCCACGGCGAACTATAAACTCTTCAGAATCCTTTCTTATCTCATGTGCCTCGCTTTTCTGTTTTATGTTTCTACTTTTGTAAGACATACTTTAATAATGCTTTCTGATTTAGAATTATGTTTTGTTCGCTTTGTAGAACTAGATTCCGTTTCGAAACAGATAAGGATGAGGACCATTATTTTGATTGCATTGGACATGGGGTTTATTAAATACTTTTACGTGTCATTGTTTCCCGTCAACTTTTGGAATTCTAAATTCATTCGATACGCTAACGTCACATACGTCCATAACCATCCTTTTGTGTTTCGTATTTTCTGAATAAATTTGGAGAATTTATTTATTACTTAGGACGATTTGGAATTCTCGAAAGATAATTCCTTTAGGTAGTTTATTTAGCCAGGGAACCTTTCTGTGAAGAACCGTCCGGTCCGCTTATTTTTAAAGCCCACGGCAATATGTATTTATTGTACCTATTTATAAGTTTCAAATGAAGCGATAATTCGGTTCTAGAACGACTTGTTGACTGAATTTATTTCGGCGATGGGCGACGTCCAATATTTACCTGCAATTGTCCGGCCGATGCGAGGCTAATAGATTTTGACGCCTTTGAGTTACACCCATGAATTTAGTTTGCACATGACAATTAAGACCGAGGTGGTAAGTTGTTTTTTGTAAGTGGATTATTGTATTAGGAGCGGAGGGAGTATTTGTGTGGTTTTAAGGCAGTCACTCGCAGTGAGAAAATCAAAAAATACTGACTCGTCATTAACACGTTGGTAATAATCGAAGTGGTGTGTGTTTACACTTGTTGAAACTAAATGCAGTAAGTTTTTTTTTCTTTCGCTCCCTCAATAGCCCAATTTGATACTTTTGTGGCAAGTGGTAAGTGTGTAGGTTGGTGGATAAATTTATTCAGCCTGGTGAATACAGAGTGACGACTTGTCCAAGAGAGAGGCAAAGACTGTCACATTACTTGGGAGACCTTCTGACATCGTGGGCCCGTCCGCGGGACTGGTTTGAGAAGAAGCGCCCCTCAACTCCGGAATGCACTAAAGTCATAATTTAGTGCAATGCCGCATTATAGTACTTAAATTATTGGCCCCACAATCTCAGATCAAGGCTTGATACATCACCGTCCCAGCATGCAGATAGTGCGGGCTGGCCGTAAACAATTTGAAATGTTGCTTCTTTCGAATCGTATAAATTATATTTAGTGTCGACCGTATCGTGTGATCATCCCAAACTTGCTTGATTTTATTTGATTATTCTGTAATTTGTGTTCGTATTCTTAAACATTCTAAGTACCAAATTAATTAAAATCTATCGTCCACCAACAAATTAAATGAAAGTAAAAAAAAATCATTTGGCAAAGAAAAAAATTCCTCCACAAAGAATATCTATCTATCTATCTTTCTACAAGGAGGTGTGTTTTGTTCTATGATACTTTTTGTTAAACCTAAATCACTTCTCGTTCTCATGCTGTTCGATTAGTACTGTGTGTCAACCCTATTCGGTGTTAATGAGTCCACGACATTTGCGTTCGGCGTTTGCTGAATTTATTACGTAGTCATAATATTCGAACGAGTTTTCCGTATGGTAATCAGTAATTATGCACGCATATGTCTCTATTATCAGGACAGCACAGACCTTGTAATGTCTCAGGTGTGACTGATTTACGACGACTCGACCGTCAAGTGACTGATTGCGTGACGTGCTACGTGACATTCATAACTTACCCGGAGTTGTCTTTGCGATCGATGCGAACTTACTTATTTATTACCCTTCCGAAAGGAATATACCTAATGCACACGAATTCGAGCCCTTAATCAATCGCCGAACGTGAATTATATTTTTCGAGTGTCGCCGCGCATCGACTTGTTTTGTAAAAGCGGTCGGAGACCGTAATAAATTTGCCGAGCGGGAAATTTTGAGTCTCGAATTAATAATTTATACATTCGTTTCACGCTGAAATGAAAATGTAGTTGATCGATACGATCGTAGTAGGCCTGCGACGAGTTTGAACATAATAACACGCCGAACGGTGTGTTCGTCGAAGCCTGATTAAGAATTCTGAGTTAATTTTACTACGAGTCGTAGAAATGCAGTGGGTAGTAACATGTGTTAGGTTATGATAGTTGGAAACTATACATCGATAACGATACTAATAAAATGAGTATAGTGTGACTATAAAATGAATACATTTCATTTTTTTAATGACCTCTTACGTCAGACGTTAATCAATTTGCATATTTAATGGGTTTATTTATTGACAACTTTGATACCTTGTATTTTGAATTTACGATCGCTTTTTACAAATATAAACCAAATACTGATTGAGATGAACATAGTTAAATCGAGATGTCGATTAGAATACGATTAGAATTCACGATTGCCAACGAGCTGATAGCAATTTGTGTAAAATATTTTATAGTTATTAGTATCATCATTTTTGTATGTTTTGCTATTTCATTCTAAAATACCACATAAATTATATAACTATAAAAGATATTATTGTTGACTACTAATCGAAAACCATGGAAGAAGTGGTTGAACGTCAAGAGTGAGTACAAACTAGGAGTAGTCGGTTTACAACTCATTGTCAGTCTTTCACTCCATGAGGGGGGACGATAAAATGAGTACCGAGCTTCCTTAGGAAGTAAACTAGAGTCTAGCGTCGGATTAGCCATTCAACCTAAACAAGTCACTTGACATCATACGCCTAGAGGTTAAGGAAGTAGAACGAGTAAGTCAGGACCTGTAGTGCTATCTTTAATGTGTTTAAAGTAATGTCAAACAGATAGGTACAAGAATGCAATATTGAAAATTAATTTGAATGATATACGTGAATTCCTTTGGTTAAATTTTTGTACCGAACTGTTGGCTGTATGACATTACCCCCACCTGCCTTGGCTAGAGAAAACGCGAAAATGTTCTTAACGTCCGAATAATTTATGCGCTAACGATGGTATTTGAAATTATAATGCTCATAAACAAATTAGGTGTTATTTTATATACAAGTTTATAAACAATAACAATCACGAGGTCGTAATAAAATAAATAATTTACTCGACGTTTATGCAAACGAAGGTGATGTGAACTTTTAGAGATGGTGGTCGGGTGCATTGTGGCCGGACGGAGGCCGCGTATAAAATGCGTAGATAAACGCGTGTACAATTAGATTATACTCCGTATAAATTCTTCCTGTATCAGCAATAACGGTAATAGCGCCGCGGAATCAATATCTCCGGTTCATTTTCAATACAGTTCATATGGGATTAGCAACCGGACCAAATTGATCCTACTGTGACGACTGATTGACGACAATGATACACGCGACGTGTGATTCATGCATTTCCAATGCAATAAAGCCATGCCGGAATTTATTGTTCAATAAAACCTTACTACCACCGTTCTGTTTGGTGCAGTGATGACGTGGAAGACGTGATGGAAATCGTTCGTCTGCAACAAGAAAAGGTCAATATACTAATACGATGAAAACAATCCTTTTGTCTTTTTTCTTATCCTACATATCTGATTTGTCCCCTTCGTTGGATGTCCAAGCGAAAAAATTAATAAACTTGGTCTTTATCACGCTAACTTGATGCTACTTATTACATAGTTTCATCGTATTTGGTGATGTCTTAATTTATGGAAATCCCTTTTTCCTGTCGTCCTTTATTTCAGATGGTATTGTAGTGAAGCTCGAGGAGCCATGAATCTCTTTCTTCAAACTGTAAAGTAGGAAATTGCTGCGTAGATACTTGAAAAGGATAAAATGTGTGAGGATCTGATTACATGGATCAGTTTCAACAGTCGAGGTTGATCAATGCAATTGGTTGATATTGACTTGCCAACGAACTGTGGTTGAAGAAGTAAATCGAATGTGGAAGTTGTCTTGACTGGTCGGTATTAGCAATCCGGTAATGATGTCGTGTTTGCACGAGGCTAGCTTGGATAAAATATAAAAAACTCAACCATTTATAGTTGATCTCAACTGTCTATTAAAAGTGATCCATTTATGAAACGCAAGTTCCTGAGATTTTGAATTATTTTAGAATCAATGAAATTACTAATTACATAACGACTTGTACCAACTTTAACTGTTAATCGCATGTAAGATTTAGAAACTTTTTGCAATTTCCCGCAGTGTACATAATTTGTAATTTCGTGTGCAAAGTATTTCACGAACTAGTAACTCCACGGTAAAAATAATCGCGCGCTAAATGCATCGCTAAACGTCGAAGCGTCGACACAAAGACACGAGCCCGTCATTTACCCGCATTGTTTCCAATGATAATAATAACACATTTTATTTTGCCGCGAAAATAATGCGCTGACACGTTCGTAGATACGATAGCCTAGCTAGGGCTTTTGAAAAGGCTTTTCTAAAATGATAGACTCACAATTGCTAGGAATTTTTTTTTGCCAACGACACAAATGAGATGGCTGCGTCCAGATAAGTGAATTAATGAAAAAGAAAAAAAAAACCTGAATGACGTGCATTGCAAAAGCTTAATATAACAACATTTTTGTTTAAACGAATGGAATTTAATTTGATGTAGTTTATACATATTCATGACAATTAATAAAAAGATTATTTTCAAAGGGAATATCTAATGTTAAAAATTTACGAATTTTTCAATTAAAATTCCCAAATATGAAAAAGCAGAAACCGTCAATACTTTAAAAGAATGTTGCTGTTTTGAACTGGATCAACCATTTTCCAAAAGGGCACACTACCTATTCATTTCTGGTATTGGCCTCCAATTAGTCTTACTTTTTGATTTAGGTCCGATTTTACAATCGTCGGATAAGCATTATCCTTAGAATACCGTGATGTAGGTGTGGCGTAGATATGGAGGAACATTAAAGGATATTAGGCAAACAATTATTCTGTACTTAGTCCACGATTGTAAAACTGGGCCTTAGTCTTCCAATTCCGCGCAATATATTCATTTTTTTTTGCTGTACATCTTCAGATTTCGGATACTTTTGTAATTTTATTCAGACGTCGGAAGTCCTTTGAACTCTGAGCTCTGTGGAAATGCTCATGCCCAAATATGATTCTGAACAATTTAATTGTCATCTTGTCTTTAGATATCGTTTAATTTCTTCAATTTTGTCAGGGTCAATTCGATTTTGCGAAAACCTTAGTATTTAACGACAGAATTGGGTTAATTCCACAAAGAACTTTTAGATTGCGTCAAAAACAATTTTCAATCGGCATTATTAATGACGTCTCTCTGTCATCAATAAAGTCTTGTAAATAATGACCGTTGATTGAGTAATCACAAATACATATTTTTTTTTTTGAGAAAGTTTCGTGTCAACAAACGCATATTTATTAGCCGCAACTAGTTAGTGTGACTTTATGCGTAATTGACGGAATAAATTAGAGCCGAGTGCATGATCTAATGTTATTTATGAACGCTTCTGGGTAATTGAAGGGACAAGCTTTATCTAAACGACTACCAAATAAGACGTCCGAGCCGGCGCTGCCATTTTAATTATTTTAATCGACGGATTTACATACGTTTGCATAAGCGGGCGAGTTTATTTAGATCGCGGGAATAAAACCGTCATTAAACTCTTTACGATCGAGGATATATCTTCGCGATGCGATGATGTTGTTGATGAGTAATATTTTTATGACATCTCAAAATATATCACCGCGTCACACGACGCTCCGTCTTTCTCCCTCGGGCAACCAGAACCGAATATTGTCCGTCTCAATAAATATAATTTATCAAATGAGTGCATATTTTAAAGATCCCCATATAACATCATTACAGTGACAGACTAGGGTCGTAAAATGCTATAAATATATTTACGCATTTAAACCGTGAATTAAAATTTGGGTGGATGTAATAATAGTATGACGATCGATAGCAATATTAATGATGACTCAACCTCATTCTTACTGGAACCAATTGTTAAAATTTATTTGGAAAAGTTTGCACATGTTAGTAATCATAATAAAGATAGGGGGAAACGAATAATTTTGGAACGCTTTACAAACTCTATTTTATTCTCTGAAGCCCAAGACTAGAATAGACAAGAATAGAAAGTATTCTATTTTATTCCCTGAGGTCCAAGACTTGTTTAGGTGCAGCGTTCCATTTTTGAACTGTTTCTGTTTTATGGGAGGGCAATAGCGATGGCATAAGGAAATACCATGTAGTCAATATGTAAGTATCATTTATAAACTGACAAATATACCATAATGAATAATTTGTATCTATGTTTTAGTTCCAAAAAGGGTATGAGTATCAGTTGGACCGTTATGTCAGTTAGATCCTTATGATTCTAATCCCTTCAGGTAAAACCCATTTGGATTTTGTAACAGCAGTTCACTTACCACTTCTGTTTTTCACGTTTTCCCATCGTGACTCGGATCTTTCATGTTGATTTTCTTGCCCCCAATGTGCAGAAATTCTTCATCATTGGTGTCTTAGTTCCACATTTTTTTGCTTCTCTTGCTTCCCATTTTTAGCAGAACTGACGTAGATATTTTCTATTCTACATTTAATAAGGAAAACTCGATTGTCAAAACCACCCCCTTAGAACGTTGGATCGCCGATTGTACGCCTTGTATAGGTATCTCCTTGTCCACAATATCTTGCATTATAGAGTTGGTATTGTTTCCCCTTGGTAGTCACTCTTATAATAAATTGGATCTTCATTTACTGTAAGTGATATTGTATGTTTGGTAAATGTGGGAATGATAATGTCTTCTCTTAAGGAGCCATACGGAGAATTAGGTTTTATAAATCAAGCATTCTTTTAGAATTCTAGTATTTCATAACTATTTTTAAAACACTAATAAATACTTACGCTTTGTGTATAAAACGTATGGCGATACTAAAATTTGATGACTTCCGAATGAAAATTGATGCCTCACAGAATATGCGGAGCTTATCATCCGCAACTATAATTAACTTAGCCACTTAACGTAGTCCAGTAATTACTTTTCAATTTTTTAACCCGTCTGCATTCCCCCGTTCGCAGTGCATCATCATCCACTCTGATACGTCGACCCTGCTTCCGACCTAATAAAGAGCGAAATTCGTTTTCGAAATTGAAGGAAATGTGAGGTGAAGAACACGACTGACGCTCTGAACGCTCGATAAATGTTAATACCTCAATATGCAGTATATTTGCTGGTGGAATGATGGCGGACGGTTCATTAGACGCGGGGGAGATCGTGTGTGGTGATGGCCGTATTGGACTACCCCTGCTTGCTCCGACGTCCGGTTCTGATGACTTCAGCTTGTTATAATCGGTACTGAGCCGGGCGAGCTAAGTGTTGATTGCTGGAGCGGTCTTGTTTGTTTTTTATACGAGATCCGTTTACATTTGCCTCAGAATTAACAGTTTTACATAAAATGCGGCCTAAAAGCCGGACCACTACGACAGTTCTATTAATAGGGTGACCGAATACTAATTACATTCTAGCGTGATACGGTTTCTTTGGGAGTTGAAAGTTTTAGCTGATGCATGTAAGAGTTCCTTTCCTTTTACTTCATAACTACATATTTTAGTCATTAACAAACAATACGTTAATTCGGTCGGCATGGTCTTATAGGGGGTTACGAAATTATTTCTAATAATCATGAACCTTTTTGTTTCTTAATTTTTTAAATCGTAAAGCTAAACAATAACCATTGTACAACAAACAATATAAAAGAATCTCTTGAAAAGCAGAAATTGTGGAGGTCTGGGGAAATCTAGGATTACATTGCCTTGACTGAGAAAATAAATTCAACTACTCAAATGTATATTACTTACCCAACTCAGCTTTGGAGGTTATTAGTATTGAAAAAAAAAATTGGAAGGGGTTTGGAATCAAAAGTAAACGATTTTGTGAGAACGATTGAATTCTTACAAATGAAAGTTCCCATAACGGACAGCTCTCTTAAGTGGACACCTCTCTTAGCTGGACAGTTTTTAATCTCCCAATTATGTAATTTACAGGCATTTGCATCTCTCTTAGGCGGACACCTCTAATGGACGGACAGTTTTCTGATCACGGTCGGTGTCCGCCTAAGAGAGCTTTCACTGTATGTACTTTAATGAAGGCCATTTTACACTATCTTGTTTATTGCACAAGATTTTGTTTAATTTCTTGAGAAATTTATATTATATTGCAAATTGTATCAAAAAATAAATTGGGTCAAAAACTTTCTGAAAAAATAGAACGTGTTCTATCTCCAAACATTATCTACAGCCCAAAAATCGCCTGTTCCAGATATTTATTGTATAAATTGAGCCAAATCACTTGTACAAGAAATAGTAGGGTGTCTAAAACAGCTTTTACGCAGAAAGAGATTAGAAAACAGATTGACAGAAGATTTTAACTTCTAAGAGAAGGTAAATGATATTTTATGGATACAATACTTACTTACAATTAGTAAAATTTATTAAATATTCTCCCTACTAAAGTAAGCTTTGCAATGAAAACTTTCTGATCAAAGATAAGACTAAGTCCTCAAGTTCAAACATACTCTAGAGAAGCTGATGAAATTTGGAAAAGTTCTGCGTTTTAAAATGTCAAAGGAAAGGTATTTTTCGCAAGAAAGCGTTCATGTCTAAAGACTGTTGAAGCAGATTACCTACTTATTTAAACAATCACCATAAAAAGTTAAATCTATCGCTTCTAGTTTCCGGAATGCTAAAAAGTATTCCCATCAATTTGAATCACAACCAGGTAATAATTCACGCAGTGACCTTTCGCTGTCGTATAATTCACCGAATTTTTGTTAATTGTGAAATCTTTCAAGGAATGTGGTCATGTGGTTATTTCAGGACAATCAATAATTTTTGCGTCACGGTTAATTCCAAACAGCCACCTTGACTAATAAATCACGGAAGAGTTTGGTTGGGGAAAAAGAAATCGCCCGTGCAATTTCGGTTTATTCGATCTCAATTAATTACTAAAAGGCGCTACGAAATATTTCGCACGATATTGACGTGGCTTGTCCATCACAATGAGGAGGACCACGGCGACGGGGGCGCGAGGTGAAATGAACAGCTTTCTATGCAGGGCCCGTCTCTTTCTGCTGGGGAGATGCGCGTCCACACATTAATCCTCCATTCTGCCCCTCGCTTCCTTAACTGTCTTCGATCCTAACTTTCTAACACACCAATTTGTAGCAACTTTCATGTGGTTTCGTACGTACATCCCAGTTATTACCGAACAATCATTAGTTAAATCCAAAGCGTATGCAAAAGAACTGATCTTTCCCCAATAATAAAAAGAAAGGAACACAGTTGATAAGATTGTTTAATCTACGAAATGCTAACAGAATCCGTTATTAAATCACCGTGTACGTCGAGATTTACTAAGCGCAATTAACACTTCCTTAATTGCCTATCGAGGAAGTATCGCAGATCTAGAGTGAGATATCACCGAGAACGTCGTAAACATGCTCGGCAGTCCTTTTTTAATTGCGGGGAGGCTGATTAATGCTGGTCAACATCCTAAAGTCGAACAAAAGGTTAAATCAACCTAATTTGATTTGCTCGAATCACATGCAATTTGAATTTATATTTGGGGCTTTCGACGCCGGTTTTTTTGGGCCAGAAAAATTTCGTGCATTCGGATGGCCTGGTGCCAACTTGGTTGGGTTTGAAACTGGAAGTTTAATATTAAAATCATGCGGTGGTATTTATAAACAAGTTTAGGTTATTACAGAGAGACTCGCGACTGCCTCTCCTGACCTGCGCTATATGTGTAATTTACTTCAGTTTAACTTTTTTAATTCTGTATAATTTTTGTTTTGTTGTCAATTACCTTTGCTTGACTAGGTACATTAATTAATGTCTGCGAGTAGTAATTGGATACAAGTTGATTCTTGTTGCAAATAAGTAAAGTGTCCTCCTTGTGAAATCAATGATTTACAGTCAATGAATTGGGTTACGGTCTGAAGACACATTCGGTATCAACCAGAGCTCATCAAGTATTAATCCTGATACGGGTGCAATAAGACAACTCGTAGGTGGCAATAACTTGCCCGTTACCAGATCGTAACTCCGGGTTACGACTGGAAATTGCTCAACTCAGGACCTTTGCACCTGGATACCTCCCGCAACTCGTCGATATTATTTCCAGCGTTGGAAACATTTTTTTTTCCTTGTACATTTACAAGATTAATCCTGTCACACGATTTAAACTTCCTGATGAGTTTGTTTTAAATAAATAACAGCAGTTTTAGAATGTGATTATGCAAAAATGACTACGGGACACGTCTCCAACGTTTATTGCTTTTGATCGTATAAAGCGTCGATGAAGGCTGTTAATTTTGAATGCGGATACATAAAGAGTTGCATAACGGCCATTAATTAAATACTATGTGCATATAAAGTACGAATTTGATTGAATGTGTTGTTTTTGAAATCAGCAATCATCCAGACAGGCGACGTATTGATGATTTAGGAGACAACTTGCGCGCTGTCTCCTTATGAATACTATTAAGGCGTAGTTCCGTGTTTCTCCTAACACAGTCGTAAATCTCCGAAAGGAATATTAATTAAAACCGATTATTGCGGTGTTTTCCTATTTTCTTGTAACGTGACGCGTCTTTGCCAATCATACTTAGACATCAAAATGCGATAAATAACTAGAATTTCACCTTTATTTCTACAAGTTCCTCAGTAATTGCCACAGCAATGAAGCAAGGCTCTTCCAGGGCGTATGAGTTAGTTTATTTCTTGCCATTCTTCATTATCGAACCAAGTATAATAAATATTCAGAGTTCTTTAGTGATTGTCCTCGTTTTGAGAGGACATAAATGAAGAACGAGTTAACCAGATATTTAGCGGTTAATGAAGCAAATCAAGTCTCCATTTCCAGACAATTTAATTTACGACAGAAAAAAAAAACATTTTCCAAGTTTGCAAGTAATAACAATTTTATATTTATAATAAAGTTGAATACATAAATCTTCATATGTGTTAAAACAGCTCACGTGATCAAAAATGCTACTGGTAAAACCTGAAACCAAAGTTTATTGCCTTTTTAATCAGCGGTTCGTTCTGATTGAACTTTAAGTAACTCCGTGGACTGGCAAGGTGTTCAGTTTGTTGACACGTTGTTTTCATTCATCCTCCCGTCCGCCTTTATTACCTAACTAACACCGCGGAGGCAGTAAAATATTTAGGCGTTTTACAATAAATAAATAATCAATCCGCCATCCGTCGTCGCTAATCGCCTTCGTCCCGGTAATAATAATTTAATCGCGGTTTGCGTTTAATTAACGACTAAACAAATTCATTAGCTTAATTATGAATGCTGCGTAAAAGTTAAAAATTAATTACCACCGGGAGAAACGAAACGGCGAACCTTTAAATAAAACGGCATAAAAACAAGTAATTGCATGTGAAACCAAATCTGATTAAAACGAGAACCTGTTAGCCACTGACGGTGTTCGTTTGCTGTTCTTTTTTTCGTGTCGCTGCACGTCCTGCTCTTCGTCCTCCTTGCACCCGTTGCTTCGCCGTATCTTCCGTCCGCGCGTATTGTCGGAACAAGTTAATATTTCAGCGCGACTTCTTTCTTGTCTTATGGAACGTGTAATGCACGAACGCCACTGAGTCCAGGCTTTTTATATTAAACGCGGAATCCCGCCAAGACGCGTACTCATGATTGGCTCGGTCGCTTTAATGGGATGAACTGATTGGATGTTACTTTGACTTCGAAGTGATCGGGAGGAGTTGCTGCTGAAGACGTATAACATAATCGGTTTTCTTTTTGTGTCCAAGTTTCAACATATCCTGAATGATTGACTGACTGCCACTGAGGAAGACTAATGTGTCCTTTTTTTAAAACTATATATTTGTAAACCGGATTTTATTAAAAGCAACGAATACTCAAATATCCAATTATCTCTAAAAAAAGATAATAAGAAATGAAAAATTGAATTAAAAACTGTCTGAAAAAATAGAACGTGTTCTATCTCCAAACCATTTTGCAGAACAAATATTTATGGTAGAAACTGAACCAAAACAGGGTAGCTTTAATTGCATAGGTAGTCCAAGTGGCCATGCTACAACGTCCTAGGATATCCCTTCTTTGTGTTATTGGAAAACGACAAGAAAAGTGAATTGAAGTAATCACGTTTGTTCTTAGTGAATTCAGAAATCATAGATTAGCTTCAAATCAATTACCATTTCTCTGTTTATTTACATCTCTTTCTCTTTTCTAAAATAGTTTAGGTAAAAATTAATATCTTGTAGGAGTACTCGACGTAGCATTTTCAAAAGCTGTGGCCGGCAATTTCCAGGTTAACATGGTACTTCACATCCTGCTTTCCCATAGATCTTTCGTAAATTACGAGCGGCCATTAGTTATTTCTCTGTTTAATACGTCATTATGTAAATAATGATATTTATTATTATGTGCAGCTATCCCATCGTTTTAATGAAGCTTAAATGCTAATGTATACTAATTGATGTTGGTCAGCGATTCTATGTTTGATTTATGGCGATCAAACACCATTCGTGTTAACAATAACAGGTGAGTAAGTGGTTATTTAATTGGACGAGGACGTATGTCATCGGCGCCATATTCAGATTCTTTTTGAACCAATAAATTTACTTGCGCGACAGTTTTTAATAGAAACAAGAGGACAACGAGAAAAAGTCCTTGCTACCAATAGTGTAGTAGGAGTCATTTTGCGTTTGGTCTGATCGTTATTTCAAGTTGATGAATCTGACTCGAATTGATACTTGTTTTTATATTTATGCATTAGTATCAAAAGTACGTTATGACGGATCATTTGGTGAAGTAAAAGTATACAAGAGAAAGTGCAAAATTTACTTGTTAACATTACGTACATTCCTTTCTCCGTTTTTCAAACAGCTTCTGAGTAGATGGTAGGAGCGATGTTTAGAAATAGCTTAACCCATTAGACGATTAGTCAAATTACTAAAAGAATCGGTTTTGTGAAGGTGTTAAATTGTAAATAGTTATTGCGTATGGTTACAGGTTTGTGCGGTAGCCATAATTTTATTTAAATTTTATTGCCGTAAAATATGTCGGCATTATTTAAACAAAGGCGAACGACTAAGAACAAATGACGTGTTAACCGATCATTAAGCGTCAAATTAGATACTTTGTGATTTTTGTATGCACACAAGTACACAAATGAGTTTAGTTCGCCTTATTAATATTCGTCTGGCCGAGAGCGTTAAGGAGAAACCGGTCCTGTTGAGATCTCGCTTTCGGCGCCCGGCTTCGCTACTTCACGTTATCAATGATCTCGCTAGTTTTTTGGCACATCACTAACGAGGAATTTCAAGTTTAAAGCGCGACGTCGAAGTAACTAACCTAAGTTAACTCGAACCAAATAGGCGGTGCAAGTCATGCTACATAGTAAAAGCTCTCGGAACAGGATTTTTTCCGGCGCTTAATTAATTATGCAACTGCGTTTCAGAAACGAGGAAACGGTCAACGCCGCGTGTCACCGGTAATCCGTCATCGTTAATCAGATTAGCCGCGTTGCGGACGATTTGTAGTATTTTGTCGAATTACGCAAGGCTGTTGTAATTGGGGAAAGTGTCAAGTTTCATTTTTACGCGGCTCGATTTTGTGTAGGTTTTTACGGCGGTTTTGCAATTAACCCAATTAATTCCTGAAATATGGCCAATAAATTATCATTAACATTTGTTATTTATTGCTTTAGAAACGGTGACATTTGCTCGATCTTTGTGTAAGGGGGCCCCCCAGTCACAAAAAGGTTTCACCAAATTGATGACCCAAGTGTTTCACAGAATTTTGATGATCTCTAAAAGAATGCTATTCGAACGTGATTTGTAGATAACCAGAAAAATATTCAAATACAAATTTATGCAAGAAAATCCATCATGATGATTCAACAATTAGAACAGAAATTGGAACAAATTTTTAAATAATACTGCTTATATGTATGTATAGATAGAGTCAACTGATAAAGACAGCGATGTAGTATTTACCCCCACAACTGTCTTTTGCAATACTTGTCTCAACCACATTTTGTTACGTTGTAACTAGTTACTATTAATGTTGATGTTATGAAGGACGTCCACTCTCTTCTGTGCTTGTGTGACGAGAAATATCAGACTTTTCTCCTTTTCGTTCTTCTTCCTCTTTCGATAGATGATTCTCCTGTAGTGTCTGTTTTCCTCTTTCCTCTTCACACGGTAATCTAAATCTGACTTTTGATCCTACCTCTTAGGCCGAGTTGCTCAGTGTCTGGTTAAACCAGTAATTTGTTAACTGTTGGTTAAATACCAAACGACAGTTTTCTTTCAAACTGTTGTTCAGTCATTTTGAACCAACCGATTTATTAACTAAGGTTTAGTGGAATGTTGGCAGTTCTGAAGTGCTTTAGATCTAACTTCGGTATGTAAATTTTTAACTTTTGTATTCGTAACAGTAGTTATTAGAGTGTCAGAAGGTATAAATACGAGAAAGTTAAGAAATATTCAAAAGCGAGATTGAAATACTGAAGTGTTATGTCTTCCACAGATGGTAGTAGTATTAGTTGTAGAAAAATTCGGTGCCAGATTTCTCCAAATTTAAAGCAATATGAATATATCTTTACGAATTTTTTTGAAGACAAAATGTTTAATTCTGTTAAACACAAGAAAAAATAAAGATTTTAGTATTCAGCAAATACTTTACTAATTGCTTATGTTTACTGTTTTGCCAAATACATTTTTGAATTTAATAATAATAATATTAATTTTATTGGATCAACTATCAGGATGCATTCAGATCACATTAATTACATATTTATTATTAAAATAGTTTCGATGTTTTATGATCCAATAGGATTGGCATCAGTTTACTCCAAAAGTGCAGCATACTGTTCTACCTGCCAGTCCTAAGTTACAATCTAACTTATAAACTATATTATGAACTTATAAGAGATTATACAATGCATCTTACTAATTTTAAATACACTGCTCAACATTTGAACTGGTACACTTACCAGAACATATATAAATAACAATTTACTACTTTTTGAGCAACACCTTCTTGCTTAATTGATAGTATATGGTTCTGGGAAACACTTTTAGGGCGAAGAATTAAAAGAATAAAACTTACATAACAAATTTCAAATATTTTAATAGAAAAATAACAAAATCTTTATTTTAGCATTACAGAAAAGTTTGCTCTGGAAAGAAATGATAACCAAACACTTAAAGATTAATAATGCGTGGGACCTTCTCTAGCTCTTATGACTCCTTGGCAACGTCTTGACATGCTGGAAATCAAATCCCGAATGTAATGCTGAGGAATATTTGGCCATTCTTCCAAAACGGCAGTTCGGAGCTGATGGTGATTGTTTGGATCCACTCCTTGTGACCTTATCAACCTTTTCAGGTAATCCCATACGTTCTCTTTGGGGTTAAGATCTGGAGAGTTCGCTGGCCAATCCATGTGCGTAATATTGTTCTCTTCAAAAAATGCACTGATTTGCCTTGTTCAATGAGGGCGCGCGTTATCATCAACAAACACGAAACCATCGCCTATTTCATTGGCAAATGGCAACACTACAGGTTGTAATACCTCATTAAGATACCTGACACTATTCATTGTAGCATTTCCAAGCATAACCAATTCAGTACGACGAGTCGCAGAAATACCTCCCCAAACGGTAATTAAACCACCTCCATAAGCTTGATGGTAAGTCACGTGGTTCTCAATATAGCGTTATCCTCTGTTTCTCCAAACTCTCACTCTTCCGTCTGAACTATGCAGACGCACTCTGGTCTCGTCACTGAATAAACAACTACCCCAATCTTCAACATTTCAATTTGCATGTTGATGTGCCCACTCTAGCCTTCTTCTTTTGTGGGCTCTGGTTAACAATGGACATTTTTTAGAAGATCTGGAACTTCAATTTACCGCATGGAGCCTTCTTCTTACTGTTTGAGTGGATACTTGAGTACCTGTTGCATTCAATAACTGAATTTGGAGTGTTCTTGCAGTAGAAAATCTATTCCTTCGACACTGAACCGTAATAAAACGGTCCTCCCTGACTGTTGTACTGCGATTTCGCCCTCCACCGGGCCTATGTTGGACAGATCCAGTATCATTAAAACGCATTCGAACTCTTCTGATCACATTGTGGCTCACATTGAAATGGGCAGCAACAGTTCTTAGTGACTAGTTGTTAGTCATAAGCATTCCCATAGCTTAGCTCATCTCTTCAATACTTAAACGCCTTAATGGCATCTCTAAAATACAGTCAACCACTCTGAATTAAAACTTACTCGAGAAATTCGCAAAAATTCTCTTAAAACTTGATAAAAGTATAAGCGCCTCAGTAACTGCACTTATGACAGATAATAACAACAAACAACAATTGAGTCACAAATATCATTCGATAAGCATTTGTTTGCATTCCGAAACACAGCCCTGATCATGTAGGAAGTCATGCCAAACGCCTAAGATGGATTGTTTACTTTTACCGCATGTTATATAAGTGTACCAGTTCAAATGTTGAGCAGTATATATAATAAAGAGAACTTCTATGTCAACAAATTATCAGTAGTAATGATAGTAACAATAATAAGTGAAAATTATTGTAATAATGAGTCTTAGTTCAAGTTCTCTTCACGTCTAAATTGTTTAGTTTTTTCCGTTATTCACTTTGAAAAAGCCAAAGAAATATTTGGTGAAACGTCAGCAAACGTAAATAATATTTGCTTGTTATTAAAAAGTCTTATTTTTCATACTCCCATAAGTAAGAAAACCCCTGCAGTTTATTATAAATACATACTTACCAAGCAACCGAAATTTTTCAAAGAGAACTTTTCTGGTATTTAAAGTCTTTTTTTTACGTTAATTATAGTTTAAACGACCGAATTTCATGGTTTAGCAAACGTCATAGTTAAACTTCGTTTTACCTCTTAATCACTGTCTGAACAACCAAATAGAAAAATTAAGCTCTAGTTAACGTTAAACAAAGTTTAAACCTTCAGTGAGCAACTCAGCCTTAGTAGAAGCCCTGGAGGTTTTTTTATCCATTAAATTGACATATTCAGAGTTCCTTTGCAGCTTCTTCAGAATTATGAATTATTATTATTCGTCCGAAACGACAAACGTTTTCATTCTCAATAGTGATAAGTTGAAGAACGTCTGTATGACGATGATGATGATGACGTAATGGTAAAAATTCACTGAATACCTTAGTATCTAGTATTTTTATTACCGTTGATCGTATCTTCTATTGTGTGGTCCTTTTTATCTGCTCTGGTTTCGTCTGCATAAGTCAGTACTGGTCTTATCATCCCTTTATGTTTCTGTGTTTCTTCTTTTAGGTTTCACGTTTTCTGATCTGAGGAAGGAAGTGAGGAGGAAGTGATGATGATCAGGCGCTAGGCCAAGTCTTTATGCACGGCGATTCAAGCGAATTATGATGCGTGCTGCTTGATGGTTAATTTTGGCAGCATTTTCATTTTTTGCATGGAGAAAATAAATCACAGGGTGTACTTCACGTTTGGTGGGATTATCAAACGCGGTATTATTTGAATGCTGCAGTATACAACGTGAGGTTACCACTGAAGCATCACTAAGTACCTTCCTCATTCGGAGGAAATATTCAAATAGCCCTGAATTTGAGAATAAGCCTCGTATATTTGATTTTGACGTTCCAGTGTCATCGTGCATACATTATTATACTCCTTGACTTCTTCGTTCTTCGAGCTATCAGCCTCCTCAGCATTTGTAAACAGACTAATTCTTTACGTTTCTTCATTGGTGACATGTTGATACTCTACTGGTGAGCAAATTTCTTGCCCCGTTGATCATGATAGATTGTTAAAGAATGTCTTCAAAGTTCTCTTCATTAAAATTATTTATTTCTCCAACTAGACAGATGTACAATGCAAAACCATCATCTTGCCTTAGTATCTAGTATTTTTATTGCCGTTGATCGCATCTTTTATTGTGTGGTCCTTTTTATCTGCTCTGGTTTCGTCTGCATAAGTCAGTACTGGTCTTATCATCCCTTTATGTTTCTGTGTTTCTTCTTTTAGGTTTCACGTTTTCTGATCTGAAATTTTCCTTTTCTATCTTTCATTTGCACCATGTTGGTTCTCTAACGACCACTACCATTTTAGTTTTCTTTTGGCTAATACCTCTGTTGGCTAGGTATTCACCTGCATAGTCTTTGTGTGAACTGAGTATCTCAGTGATTAATGTGGTGTCAAATAGTAGCAACTGCAATTGCTCAAGGAACCAAGGCATTACACTAAATGTATGGCTGGAATTTTAGAATATTATACAACTCGTAAAATTCTTATCATTCTATTTTGCTAGTCTTAAACAATGATGATGTAAAGAAAAAGACGTTGGTGTAACCATGAAACCTACAAGTACAATCGTAAAACATTTTATGTGATTTTCGGAGATCATTTTATTCGCTTTTCCTTTTACTGCACTTTCACTTGATGCACGATAAATACTGTTTGTTTTATTTTCGATACGTCAAACCGATTTATAAACGATAAATTTTTATTATTTTATACTCGAACGTGGCCGTTTGCCGCGACGACGACGACGGTTCTTTTCGCTTTTAATGCCGGGGCAACAATGAAACGCCGGGCAATATATATAGATGTTATATTATGACAGCTTTAAGTTCCAAAATAACTTAAAAGGAAGGCAATAAAAAAGCAGTTAAATTTATTAACTAAGAGGAGTAGTTTCCAAATCGAATTTAAACATTTTATTTACGGAAAGGTGCGTTATGGATGAAATATGTTGAATGGCGTTGGATTTCGCTTGGTTTTTCTTTAGTCATCAGATACGTGGATCGGAGAGGTATGTGGAACATGAATAACAAACAACAAACAAAAATAGACTAAAGGAGGATGTAGTCTATTTATCCTTCGATATATTCGATGATGGATTTAGATCTATATTTCCGTTTATTAAAGGCATTTCATAAGAAAAACAAACACCGAAATTTGTTTCCTCTAAATCTGCACAAATGTAACTCATCCTATGCGTGGGGTATTTTTAGAAGGCAGGGGACAATTTGTATACGCTGTGCGGAGATGTGTTGTTAGTGAGTTTCTGGAGTTTAGATTTTTTGCTGACCCGTGACATTTGCTTACTCGCAAATCTTCAGCAGTCAGCGCTGTGGACAGCAGCTTGAGTGATTTATGTCCGAGAGGGACAAGCCTGCATCCCTTGCTGCTTTCTGGGACGAAGAGGAGGAAGACGCTTCGTCGCTTGTTCGCTTATTCATTCTAATCTACGGCGTTTTACCTGCCGACGACTACAACAATTTCCAGTATTATTTGTGATTGTAAAATATTTCGAATTCCCTGCATGTTTTATTAAATGTTTTTTTCGTATTCTGCCAGGATGATAAACAATAAATTCTCGGTGATGTACGGCCCCGGCCTTCACGACATATATCACCTGTTTAATAATGGAAAACAAAAGGCTATTTCTGCATTCGATGTTAGTTTGAAACCAAAGAGAAACTCACTCTTCTTATATGTACCTTATTCTACAAGCTATTGGAACCAAACACATTTTAAATTAAATACAAATACAGTACAAATACTCGACCAATTGGAACTAAGAATAAGGAAAAAAAAAGGCGAAAAGAAGTACATACGTGTACATACAAAGAAAAAAATATATAGAGAGTTACGCAAGTCAGTTGAGCGTACTATTAACATTCCACCCTGCTGACAAGAGCCAATAAAGCTCGAAACCTCTATCCTGCGAGATTACTCAGATTCTTTCAACTTGTGCCCAGTTGCATATACGTATTATGAATATTTGTAGACTAATAATCCTGGTGCAGAGTATACTATTTATAAAGCTTTCGTTTTTACTTTGCATATAAACTACGTTTTGATTTGGGCCTTTTAAGACTTCTCACATATAATTTAAACCACTTAAAACAGCTTGCAGAAAACTAGCACTAAAAGAAAGAGAAAAAAAATATGAATGAAATACGAGTTGATGGTTAGTAGTAGACCTTGATCGAACACATTTAATTGAGACGGAAAGAAGTAGAACACCCTTGGGCTGTAAAAAAATATATGTACACTGTATTGCTCGTTGAATTTTTCAGATCGCTATAAACGGTGACTTTGACGTGATTGTTGCAGTAAATTTCCACTTGCGTTTCATTTTTTTTTTAAACTTATTGTTGCTATTATTATTTGGCCTTTAGCCATCATATTCAAATCGACCAGCTCATTAATAAATTATTATTACCTGATCTGATCAATATATCTTGCTAGAGTTGGACTATCTACATATCTAAAAATCTGACGCTAACCGCGAACGCGATAAATTATTGTAATTTGAAGTTTTGTAGACTAAGCGCGTATTTTATAGTTCAGTAATTACATCGTTCACCTTGATCTTGCAGCTTCACTCTTATTTATTCTTTTGCGAGATTTACGTCCGTTTCTGTTTATTTTCGCTCCGCTAAATATGACGTACCATCAATAAACCGAAACAGGGCCGGACGCGAATGTAAATTCCCCAAACTTCGCAAACAGATCCGACTTGATTGACAACAATATTCTCGTCGAAATCGCGCTTTTATTTTAGTTCTTGCGATTATAACCCGAATCGAATCAATAAATAATTATTTTTTCGCGGAATGACTAACAATTCTGAAAAGCAAATCTGAAAGTGTTTTATTGCTGACGCAGCCTTGGTGGAATAGTATTTATTGCATTCGTACTTGCAAGTGTGAAATCCGAGACGTGGTTTGTTATTATTATGTTGTACCTATTATTGTTTCTGGTGAACGTTGAATGTCGTGATGATTTAATTTTTCAGAAAATTATTACCTTCGATGATTACGTGAAATGGGCGGATCTAAAACGCATTGTGGATAACGTAATTAATTATAAGAACGAGAATGCAAATTGCATGATGATGCACTTGCGGTATTTATTAACCCTGACTGAGTTATCAGAATTGTTTTCCATTTAAAAATCGAATAAATGGCTTCTTTGTTTTATTCATTTTCAATTACATAATTACACGAATTGATAAAAAGCGATTGTTTTTCATAAACCTGCTCTTTGAAAGTAGCGAGATACATAAAGTTTGATTGACGCACCACGTGACCTTTTTTTTCTTTGAAGTTTTACCTGCAACAAATTTGAAACGCATGTGAACTTTAGAATAGCCACGCAGCGTGCCCAAAATGAAGGCCAATCCCTCACTCACCAGAATAAATGCTTCACATTTCAGGTGAGGCATGTCAATGACTTTAGAAAATTTAGATGGTTCGATTTTGAATTTGAAATTTTTGACTCATGAATATGTGCGCTCAAGAAACTTACTGACAATCAGAAAGTGTTGACTTACATTCCATTAACGTAGAAAAAGGTTTAACGATTGTGTGTTTAACTTAATTATATGTATAACCAACAGAATGCAAAAGAAACTGCTTCTTAACAATTTAACACGCACAATTAAACACACCGACTTGTCAGAATATTTTACTCGTGTAGTTATTATAAATATATAATAGAATATACACTGCTGCTCAAAAATTTCAGTCCAAATATTTAGAATATAAAAGAGTGGTTTTCTATTACCTCCACTAAATTTAATTCACTAAGGCCCGATTTTACAATCGTCGGATTAGCATTATTATTGGTATAACGTGACGTAGGTGCGACGTAGATATGGAAGAACATTAAAGGATATTTGGCGAACAGTTATTCCGTTCTTATTCCACGATTGTAAAACTGGGCCTAAATGATTCAAAAAATTATATTTTTGTGCTACTACTGAGTATAATGTTAACTAGGGCCCAAAGCCATTCGGAACATATCACAGAGAAGCTATGTTAATGTAGATTAATTGATAGAGTAAAAAACGTTCATATTTATAATTACATTGAGCGACATTTATGGCTTTAATTAAAAGAAAAACTCTGTCGACATTTCAAAATAGGCTCTTCAGAGTCTAGATATGAACGTAAACACGAGGATCATTCGCATTTTAAAGGCCATATCTCCTATATAACAAATGTTCTCTGTGCTTATATTTTGGCCACATTCCTAAACATATTGCAGTCAACTTGTATATCTTCACCATAGAAAGGCTGTTGCCTGTGATAAAAAACAATTTTATACTCTCGTTAGAAATCATTGTCAACTTTGAATTCTCAATTTCTTAAGGTAGACTAGATAGAGGAGGAAGTGATGATGATCAGGCGCTAGGCCAAGACTTTATGCACGGTGATTCAAGCGAATTACGATGCGTGCTACTTGATGGTTAATTTTGGCAGCATTTTCATTTTTTGCATGGAGAAAATAAATCACAGGGTGTACTTCACGTTTGGTGGGATTATCAAACGCGGTATTATTTTAATGCTGCAGTATACAACGTAAAGTATCATGAGGTTACCACTGAAGCATCACTAAGTACCTTCCTCATTCGACGGAAATATTCAAATAGCCCTGAGTTTCAGAATAAGCCTCGTATATTTCATTCCAGTGTCATCGTGCATACATTGTTATACTCCTTGACTTCTTCGTTCTTCGAGCTATCAGCCTCCTCAGCATTTGTAAACAGACTAATTCTTTACGTTTTTTCATTGGTGACATGTTGATATTCTACTGGTGAGCAAATTTCTTGCCCCGTTGATCATGATAGATTGTTAAAGAATGTCTTCAAAGTTCTCTTCATTAAAATTATTTATTTCTCCAACTAGACAGATGTACAATGCAAAACCATCATCTTGCTGTTTCGATGATGATGAGTAGTATAGAATAATTTCTATTTTCTTGTGACATCATATAAGAGTATAACGGAATCAAGACGGTTTTCATTTATATAAACAGTTAACTTTAGGTCTGTTCGTTTGTTCTGCACTTTCTACACTTTTAACTCCTTTATTATATATTTTTTTTTCACTCCTACTTACATTATATTATGTACATCTCACTCTTCAGTAGCGACTGGTGCACTATGGAAAAATGCAGAACAAACGAACAGACCTTGTGTATTCCTAATTTGTGCGCAGCAGTGTACACGAAAGGTTTTTATTAAATTTCATATGAAAACGAATATAAAGGTCTGTTCGTTTGTATTACTGTCAAATGAAGTTTTCAGTCAAATTCGAAGTTTTTTCGGCGTGAGCGAAATAAATTTCACTGAAAACTTCATTTGACAGCTTTTAGAGTAACTCCGTGCAATACAAACGAACAGACCTATAGTTTTGCATTCTACATTTTCTAACATCAATAGTAGGTAGTTGAAGCTTCACGCCACATCACACAATGACTGACAGGAATCAAGATTTATTGCCGGTTAGCTTCACTAATAATTCATTTTCGGAAAGAACTAAACTCTCCCTGCACAAACGGGAACAAAAGGGGCCTTCGACTTTCGACAAAAATTTCTGCTGTCCGTGTGTTCGTCCGACTTCCTTCTGAACGTGAAGCGGAAAAGAAAAGCGCGCGGTTCTTAAAATACTTGATAATGTAATCTGGAAAGTGTAACGGAAGGACGGAGAATCTTGCGGCCGAACGCCATTGTTGGACGTGGCTGGTTTTGTTTTTAAAATAATAGCAAATGTAAATCTGTCTCCGGGATTTCCGCGACAGTTGTTTGATGTATCCCATGGACATCCGGGTCAGATCCGCGTTGTTTGTCTAACACAAAGCCGATGCAGCTCTGGGTAAAGTAAGCGAAATTATATCGACGATTTAGTTGCAGCTGTGGTCAAGCTGAAAAAATTAATTTGGAAGTAATTATAAACCTTTTTCCATTGACTGATTTAATGTCCAATACCAAATCAAATTGATAAAACACAGGAAGTCAAGAAAAAATGAAGCATGATTTGAGTAAAAACGGGACTTCACTTTTAAGTATAATTTTTTTTTAAATCTGTTGCAGATTTGACGATTTTGTGATTGAGAAGTAACCAAATTAAGGCAGCTCTAAATGTTAGAATAAGGTGAATAACATGATGTATGTTTGTAGTTGTAGAGGAAAGCGAAAGTTTGTTTAAAGATTGCGTCAGTAAACAGCGTGACGCATCACACACATTTCCAGATATACTAAAAAATTCGAAATGATTTATTAACTAAGGAATTATATTTATCACCAACTTCAATTCTATGAGAAGCAAATATTTATTTACTAATTCATACGACAATGTTTTAAAAAGGTGTTTTTTTTAAGACTGAGTGAATATCATAACCAAAATTAGAAGATTTGATGAAGAATTGATGAAAAAATAAAAATAAAATAACAGAAAGTTAAAATAAAATAATAGAAAGTGTTCTTTTGTATACATCTTGTTCGGTAAATTCCACAGATGAAACTTTGAACGTCCGCGATGCGTACGTGATTTTTAAAAGTGACTGCTTTTATAGCCTTTATTAATATTAATCGATTCTGTTTTTTATTACGACCGTAAAACTCGTTTTCCCAACAAAATTTATTGATTCCTGATACAGATCTATCCAACACTGAGTAGAGTATGCGCGAAACTCGTAAAATTAAAAAAAAAATACTTACAGTTGATCCGACAGTTCGCTTTCTACATACTTGAAAGATTCCTTAATGATAATAATGAACAGTTACGTCTGTTGATTCTAATTGAATAAATGCAAGTTGCTGATTCGAAAAAGTACGTCTCGTGAGTGCTTTACCTGAAAATAATTGGAAGTGAAAGAAACGTGGAATGTTTTCCTTGGATTTTAGATTTTAGTGAATAATTTATGGCTTGAAATCCACATAATGCGCAATTGCAGGCAGCTAGCAGTTGTGCCTGTCAATAATGCAGTGCCGTCAATCACGTCCCGAAAAGTTGAAACGGCTGCATTTTGGCAAGGGACGCACATGCCAAAAGTTTCACAAATGGTTCTACTAGATTTATCTATCGCCTTTTGATTTATGGATTGATATTATGCCCGGTCTCTTTGCAGAAAGGGTAGTTGGGCTACAATGGCTAAACATTCATCATGTAGTCCGTGTAGTCTGCACTTTATATCGGTGCCAGTTGTCGGGCATAAATATGCCACGCGATCAAACATTTCGATGTTGCAAAAAAATGGGGGATTGTAAAAATGTCAATGTTAATTTGTTGGAGCAAGGAAGCAGATGCGGGTTTATTAAATTTCTTTCAAGTAATTTATTACCATAAGGGGTGATTGCTGCATGCATTCTGCAAATACGAAATCGACAATACCTGAAATGAAACAAATCGATCGGTTTTATTTATCGCCGGTTTCAAATTATAATCAATTTATTTGTTTCTTTGCTCCTGGGCTCTCTTCGTTTATATCGTGCGCGTACATCGGAACACACAAAGGTTAATGCAACTATCCCGTTCTTTTCTTGTTACCCACTATACAACCACTCCCCTAAGAGATGAGCCGTTGTAAGCGGAGTTTTGTAAAGCGTTATCTGACCTGGTGATCTTGTCTTGGATAATATCCTCTATTATTATGTTATTCAGACCAGTATCGCTTGGAGATTTCAAGATTATTTTTAATGTTTGGGATATTGTAGTGTTTGCGTTCAACGTTATATTATTATTAGATTATCGAACGCGGGAAAATTTGATAGTCCTATTATAGTTTCAGAAAACGGCAGTTATTACCAGTAATTAATTAAAAAATCGTATTATAAAGCTCTCTATTCATTCATAGTTTTTAATTGTTTCAATAAGTATTGCCTGAAACCTGTTTTCAGTCAGAAAATGCTTACGATGTCATCATCAGATTTGAACAATTCAAATTTGATACAGTGATTATGTAAGCTACTCATCTTTGAAGTTATACGAATATTAAAGTGCGTAAATTATAATAAATTATTTGGGCAACCTCTTGCATAAAACATTCCTTATTAAAAATATCATAAACCAAACTGTCGCGTCGTCTTAAACCAACCAAGAACAGCATATAAAAGCCATAAAGTTTGATGCATAGACAAGATAAACACTGCCAGACTGAGACTGTCTCCTTCACCAGGACGTTTCGTAAATGCCTGGCCCGTAATTTATCATTTAATTTGTTTGATTTTTTTTTGGCCTTACGTGAAAAATCCGTAGGTGATCTAAAAACGAGGTTTTTCTAGGTCGTTAATCTAAATTAAAAATTGTAATGGCTTCGACATCTCGTCATTCGAGCGGTACATAAAGCATAATTAAATTTTAATGTGGCGAAGCAATTGACACCGAAAGGACTTTTAATAATTCCAGTTTATCCGTCGGGCAAACGAAAATAAAAAAAAAATGCGCCGAATGAGTAATGGAGTGTCATAATGAGTACAACATTTTTCAATCAATGTCGTAAATAAAATATGTCATAGATCAGTACATGATATGCACGTCAACATATTTATCCAATCAAATAATTGCATGAATCACTGGAAACGTTCGATCATAATTTAAAATTTACATCTTGTCAGTCAAGCGAGAATTTAAAATGCGAAATATTAATTACGGTCTATATCTGGAGCGATGACTTTAAACGCTGATATTTATTGCGGACAGTTGGTTTTAAGTCTAATAATTCATGTCAATGCCTGCGCGAGATTAACGTCTCCTCTCTATTTCAAATAAATTTGCATAGCTTTCATTTAATTTTTGACACTTCCCTCCATATATTTCAAAAATTTTAATGGCACAATGCTGCCCGTTTTACCCAACTATCGTACATCATTTCCTGACGTTCACTATTTCCATTTTACATCATACATCTTATAATTCTATGCAAATTTTTACTGTAATTAACTAACATTTATCGAATGAATGAAACATTCTTTTTTAATGTCCTTTACATACGCTTAAGTATGTTCGCAGACATGCTCGAAAATGTGTCAGTCAAATCCATCTAGAATACAAAATGATTTCGTTTATAGAGAACTTATTACAATCTTTCAAAAAAAAGGCAGGACGTCTTTATATAAAAAAAAACTCGTGACCAGAATTACATAAATTCTCGCTCTCTGAAAAGTAAAAGCCATCGACGAAACACGTCAGGTGATTAGAGGCCGATTACTATGCACTTACAGCTGTAAAATTCACGTGCAATCAGCTCGGCCACGGCATTAATGGCAATGAGATAAATGCAAGAGACAAGGAGGTAAAAACGTCACCCAGGCCTGTAATGAGATTACGAAGACTTCTGAGATTGCCTCGGTTAATCATCGGTTGCAGGGCACTTCATGATTAACCGGACAGAAATTGAAAGCGTGTTGGAACGAATGTAGATTAAATTCGTTGTTTGAAATCAGAAGAAAAAATAAAATCCTATCACCTTAGTACAATAAGGTTTTCAAAATTCGAGCGACAATATGTACGTCAAAGATAAATAAAGTTATGAGAAAAGGGAGAAATGGAACTTGTTTCCTGTTTACGAAGTGTTGTGCTTCTAATTTCTTTCACTGCTTGTATATTTTCTATTACTTTCATTTACATACATCCGGTAAATGTAATTAATGTAATTGATTTGATTTAGTTAAATTGTAGTATTGGGCTTATGGTTACCGGTGAGGAAGAAAGGATAATATTTGAATGTAAGGTTCAGAGAAGGTCTGAGGAAAAATGAAGAGATTCATAAAGAATTGTAATTGAGAAAGAAAGGAAGAGAAAGTGAAATGATATTTAGGCAAAATGATTTTTATAGATTCGATTTTATTTCTTAAACACTAAATGCAAACTTAAATACAGTCAATACCACATTACCAATATGATTTAGAGATGTATGCAAATGCACGTTGACCTACTCACTGCCTCAAACAATTTATCGTTCAGAACCGCACACAAGTCAGATAAAACTTTATCGTACACGAACGAATTTTATGCTCGTGTCCATCAATAACGAACAAACAATGCAATACGTAACCGTAATGAGGTTAATCGTCAGCCACGAAACGAAGCGCTTATTAAGTATGTACGACGTCGCGAGCACAAAGAATGCGAAGACGTCCTTTACTATATTCAATTAACTTTTTAAATAAATACTCGGTCGTAATGCTAATTTGTATTTCCGAGCAGCACAAAAGTAACCGTTCGCTCCCCGGGCTATACTAAGTCAAAGAAACGGACGTTTGATATACAAAGGAAATAATTGGAAGCGAAATATAATTTTCATCTTATCATTTGTTACGTTGCACAAACAAATGCACAACGTATTATTTTGTTTCTCGGTTCTTCCCGGGATAAATTAAATTATTAACTGAAACGTAAAAGAAAACCAACTCATTTTAATCATTTGAAAAAAATTGTTTTAATGTCTTTTCATTTCATTTATGAACATTTTTACAAAGATTTTTCCTTTTCTAATTTTTACAATTTACAAAATCAATTAAGTTATTCACAAGAAGAAAACTTCACAAAATAAAAATATAAGATACACTTTATACTCCCACATGCCCAGATGGAGGCATTAAAGATTTCGCCTAGCTGCCTAGATACGCCCCTGTTTGTATCCGTTGATATGTATTCCTTTTTAGCTGCTTGGATACGCCCCTCTTTATTTCATTTATATTTAGGGTTGCCAATTTTCCGCATCATCACTTCTAAATCAATGACATCACTTAAATGAACTGAAAAGTAGACTTTCGTGAAGGATGTTTTTTAACGAAAAAAATATTGTAAGGTATACGAATACAAGGCATCTGAAAACCATTGATTAAAAAAAACCTGTGTTCTTTGAAAGACATGTTAATAACCATTAACATGAAGCCAAATTTATTAAGAATTCCTTCGCCTTCTGAAGCGGATAGAAAGAACATCAAAAGTTGGTCGATTTGTTTGTACGTAAGTGTATATAGTAATTAAAAAAACAAAATTTATGAAAAGTTGATGGTATCTTGTATTTATATGTAATGATTTCCGCTTTGTTGAAATTCCTAAACGACATTGGTTTCATACAATCCCAGTTCCGTTCTAATCGAGCTCAGTGATCAGTTATAGACGGACTTATCAATTAAACAATCAGCATTTAATTAATTCGAATTTCATATCACGAAGCGAAATAAATTACATCTGTAACACGGCGTGCAAATTGGTTCACGTCTAATAATATTTTTCTCGATCGTCAGTCGGACACCGTTACAAAAGAGAGCAAGCAAGTACGTTTTATTCCTTCGCCATGTAAGCCTCATTCTACGGTCTCCATGCATCACTCGGTTGACACTTGGTGCCCCATATATCACCGGCCAGTCTCTCCGGAGAGAGGAGAGGGAGGCTGACTTATTTGCATACAGCAACATACCCGCCCGTTTTTTACCCGGAGATTTATTACGAGACTAATGCAGGGAGAACTCCTCACTCGTCTCGTTTCGTGCTACTGCTTTTCAGACAGACGAGACACTGGCTGGGCTTTATTTCGACCTCTAATTTACCTCCTTTTTTGAATTAGCAGCACTCTCATCACTGCATCGTACAAATCAGGTTGGATTTCGAGGAATCTCCGAGAAATACTGGAGCACATCAAAACTTTCAGAAATAGAACGGAAATCGAATGACAAAAATAAACAACTGGTTTACACAAGTCTGAAATAAAAAATGACACTTGATGAAGTACGTTTTCAATTTTACTAGGAAAACCGACAATTACATTCCATAAAAAGAGCTTTCCTGACAATATTTACATATGCATGAGATTCTAAAGACGATAAAAAAGTTCCGCAATTAATAATAATAATTATGTTAGTGACAAACAAGTTTGATATTATGCACAATCTTAGAAAATATCCAAGTAATTGTTTTCGTTCAATGCATGTATGGCATATTTGACTCGAACGTTATGCAAGACATCTTACATTGCGGAGAAAGGATTACAAGTTACATGCTCAATGATACGTTTAATAATTACAGTGTCGTGCAGTTCTCAAATTTGTGGTTCTGACATGAGATTTTGTATCATTATAATTTCCTTTCTAAGAACTATTGGCAAACGTTTTTTTTTATTTTACAAATTTTGATTAGTTACCTCATTGTCGAACTAGAACGTTATAAGTAAAATGATGAAATCTTTTATTTATAAAGTTTGTAAATTTCGAACAAAAGAATTTCAAATTTGTCCTCAAAACATGCTACACTAATGTCTTCAAAAAATTTGGAAGAAAATGCCATGCTTATGTGATCTCCAGTTAAAGGGGCTTTGCGTTATATTTTTAGGGTTTATTTTAAAAGAAGACGTTAAGTGACTTCTGACTGACGTCCTCCTTTTCAGAATACCAACTCTATCGATTATTTTTTTGTCCTGCATTAATTCCAAATATTTCGTATTATGCCTGAGATTTACCTGAAAGGTTTACTATAATTTCCATTTGATTCATCAAATCATCCTCCTTCACTCACTTTTTGTTTCTCTATGTATTGTATCATGTTAATTATCAATCAGATTTTTTTCAACGTTTCTAACAGAAACTTAATGTTTTACGATATTCAAAGCTATAAACCAATTCCTCTAAGATCCATAAAATGAGCATAAAACATACATTATCGTTCAATCTAAAGGTGATGCTTAATATGTGGAAAAAAAAACTTGAATTTCTAATGAAGTGCACAAAATGGGATTATCTCATTAATTTTATCAAGTTGTGTTTGGAATTCCTCACGCCCGGTATTTTCCAAGTACATCCTCATTCTAAATAAACCAAACAGGTTTAAATGTTCCTGTGGAAAGCGCAAATTCATACAATATTTTGTTACTTGACTTACAATTAGTGGGACAATGAAACTTGAAAGAAATGGAAACTTTATTTTTAATTTCTGGAGTCAAATTTGTTTGCAGTTTCTCTATAGTACAACATCTGTTAAAGTAAAAGTACGCATTTTATTATTAAAGTATAAGTCTTAGCTAAAGAAACCACTACTAAAGTAAGTGGCAGATGAAATAGACTTTTATTTTTAGAATTTATTAATTAGAATAATTTACGTGTTTATGTTTAAAAATCATATATAACTCTATTATTAACAAAAACTTTCCAAAAAGTTTATCAAATTAATACTTAATCCATTTTTTCGAAGCATTTCAATTCTCTTTTTCATGCTTTTCACTGCATTAATTGCAGTTTTTTTAACTACTTCGCTATTTTCTCATATATCAGTAATATTTTTGATTAAATTTTCTTTGTTTGTAATGTTTCTTTTGGATATCTCTTTCTTCAGAACAGCCCACACATTTTCAATTGGGTTCATATCCGGGGATTTACCCGGCCAATCCAATAACTGTATTTTGTTAGTTTTAAAGTACTCCATAACCATTTTAGATTTATGACAAGGAGCACCATCTTGCATAAATCTAATATTTTGAGTTCTCCTAAACCAATATCTAAGTTGGGGACGTAATGTAGACTTTAGAACGTGTAAATATTGAACTGAATTCATCATTCCTTCGACGAAATATATGTCTCCTACGCCTTTTGAACTGATCACACCCCAAAACATTACTTGTATCGGATGTTTTACCCTTTGGGTAATGCATTCAGGGAGAAATTTTTCATTTAGGCGACGACGGACGAAAATATTTCGCTCATCACAGAGTTGAATCATTGATTCGTCAGAGAAGCAAACCTAGCAAAGTCAAGTACCTTTAAAAATATTACTAAAAAAAAAAAAAATACCTACGGCGTCCCAAAATGATTCAGGTAATTTTGCAAATTGTTTTGCTCATAATTTTCTTTTCTTAATCATGGCTTTAGTTAATTTTTGTTTTACGGTACAACGACGTCCAATTAAATTAGCTTCTTTTAGTCTATATCTCAAAGTCCTTTCTGATATATTTATATTTTCTGGTAGCGCTGTATTTCTTTAGCCGACCTTTTTCGCAATTTTTCTGCAGTATGAATTATTATTCGGTCTTGTCTTTCCGTGGTTTTTCCTCGCGATCCTTTGTATTTACCATTCAAGGATTCGCCACGATCAAGCTTCAACTTGATATTTTTTACTGCCGATTGCGATACTTTGAAGCGATTTGACGTTGGTTGTAGCTTGTATTTTGTAATAAAGTCTGAATTTGACTTTTAATATTGTCAGAAAGGGCTTTACCACGACCCATTTTCACCCCTATGTTCGCAAAGAAACTTTTCAATTTTCTTGCTAATTTGTCAGTACAACTGCAATTTAAAGAAGATCTATACATTCAACAATAACAATATATTAAATTATATTACCCTGATGATATTTTGAAAAAGTTTCCTTTAAAATCTTATAAAAATTGTATTATCAAAGGTACTTCTAACTTAATAATTCAACGAATGGAAATAAGCAGCAAAACTGACAGACGAACTTGACGCAGGACTACTTGATCTAGATCATGAATTTTTTTTAAAACGTACCTACTAATATATCAAATAAATTAAATGCAAATATTAGTACGTATTATGAACAAATTAAGAAATTATTTAAGCTCATTATTAAAATTTTCATTGAGTCTAATTCATTTGCCAGTAAGCATACTTCTATACTGTGTGTAATCAAAAACCCACTGAACATTGTAGAGAAAGTTCTTTTTTCATTCTTTTGACATAAAACGCTTTTCATATATCTAACAAAAAGTGATTTCAGTGATTGTATTATTTTGTTACGTAAAATTTCCCAGCAATTTTAAGTGTGTACAGTAAACAGAAAAGTATGTATATAACGAATACACCCCCGGTGTGAAAGTGTGAACCTGCGAACGTGATATGCAACTGTGAGGAACACGGTCGCCGCCCGGTCGGTAGCTAAGTACGGTAGCGTTTGATCGTTGAACCTTGCCCGGTGTGAGTCATATGATGGTGATTGAATGGCTTGATGGATATCTGCCATTAGCTGTGACAGTTTTAAGACCGACAGTTCGCCTTCCCCTCGGTCCCACCGACCCCCGTTCCAGGCGCCCACACATCTGCTCTCTATCCCGCCACGGAAACACCCGTATTATAGACCAACTGCCGAATCGTTCGTCTTTTTTAATGTCATCTGGAACTTCGCTAACGCTACTAACGCTCTTATGTTTTGAGAAGTATATTTACTAAAGAAAATATTTATAACCGTCAAAGTTTTAATAGGGTGTAGGTGTGCGTTTCCTTCTTTTTAAGTTGGACCCACACGAGAAAACGTGCTTGTAGACATGTTCGTGAAATTGTGTACTTATCGATATTTAAAAATTTAATTGAAATCATGATGAATATCATAGATTTGTTTGATACTATCAAGGTACATACAAGGCTCCAAGAATCTAGCTAAGGTTTTTAATTCCATGAGAAGATTTTTAATTCTGAGGATAACTTTAAATTGGTACACTTGATATAGGGCTACGAGGTAATTAGACTGAGAGGTAGATAACGTTTGCATATTTGGTTTAGACTCGTGCGAAGGTATACGTTCACTGACGTGTCTGTGCGCGTGTCCTTTATAATTGATATAACGGTTCTGAAACTTCTTCAGACGGTGTAATATATAAGATGATGTTTTTCTAAAGGTCCGTCTCTTGAGGGACGAGAAAGTTTGACGGATGGGCAGCAGAGACGGACACTTTGCTCGTGACAATGATAGCTTACGTATTAGTGCGCCGCGGTCTCTTGAGTGTTCACGTAAGGGGACCACGGAAGATAGTACGCAAATGGAGGAATTTATCTTCCTCCGAACTTCGCTTTCACTTTCCTAACACATCAATCACGCATCAAGTCGGCCCTGATTTACGTAATATGAAAAACCGAAATCGATAACTCCTCAAATGAAAACAATTTGCTCAAGTGAATCGATTCAAGTCCATTTGTTCCCAGCCACAGACGATTTAACCCATCTGGAACAGGCGCGACGCCGGAGGCGCACAGACGTCACGTTGAATCTCTTGCAAATGTTAATTCAGCCCAATTTATTAATGACAGGTCAAAAATAACAGGTTTAACCTTAGGCGTAGTCTTTGTGTGCCGTTTCTGCGTGACGTGCTCATCATCAGGGTTCGATAGGGTCTTTGAACATTTTAATAAACCGCATCTGCGAATATCTTTGAAATACGATGTGTCAGACACAATGAGCATACCTACCGACGCAACAATCACATCAAAAGTGTGTTTGAGCGCATTATGCTGAATTTATCCGGTGCGAGCGTGCCATTGACGCGCACTTTGAAAGAAACTAATTCACCTGAAACGAGATAACAAATTAACTTTGATAGCTCACGTTCCCTCTGATCTCTTCCTAATGCTTTATTATTTCTACTTCTATTCGTCATCACAACTAACTTTTCTGTTTCCAACAATGTTTAAAAGCCATTGAAAGGGCATTTTAAAATACTATAATCTATCCAATTCTCCGCTAAACCTTTTTGTTAGAAATAATCTGGTTAAAATTCTTTTCACTCAAAACCAAAATACGACATCTTTTAACTTTTCTTCTCAAAGCAGAATTCGTTTTGTTTTCCTGCACTTAATCCAATTGCTCTCCAATAAGCTTCGAACTTTGATCATGTTCGCAGTTACTTTTTGAACTGACCTGATTAGGTGTAACAATCATCCAAACAATAGCTTTTTTTAATACGCTTCCTTTTACTTACTTTGTGTAATCAGGAAAATGAATAAATCTAAGTAATGCTTGGTTTCAGTGCAAAGTATTACTGCGTCATTTAATTGAAACAGATACATGTTTTAAAGGCAAAATGCAAATGCGTGGCATTGACGACGTTTTTCCTGTTCTTTCAACTATAAACAATTTCTATGATTGATGACTGATGTAGTGAGTCACGCGACAGGTACTCTTACCTCACCCATTTTATTATAGAGCGGACACCTCCGCAATTAATTGCGCATTGATCAACCCGAGAGGCCGTGATAACTCCTTGAACGCCAGGAGCGAAGCTCCTGAGGTAAACTGACAACGCATTCGTCTGATTTCAACTCATTAGTAGCAATAATATTTGGTTACCGTGAAGGCATTTATGACTACCTTTCGTTATAAAGTTAATCAGGTTCGAGGACGTCTTGGGAGGTCGTCTTGTCGGGTAAATTATGGTTGAGTTTTTTTGATAAAACGAAAAAATAGCAGGAGTCGTTGATTAGGTAAATTGTAAATGGATCGATAAATTGTGATCTTTTTTATTACTGTTACACCTGTCCAGCCCCGTGCATTTTCTATTTTATTTCTGTGAATTTGTATCACCCAAATTTCATTCAAATCAATTCAAATCATTCTGTATATGAAAATAATAAAAATTAAAAATATAATAGTTTAAACTCGAGCGTATGTTATGAATTTGCGTTGCTTAAATAATTAATTAATTTAGTGAATGCGAGTTGTAAAAAAAGAACGATTAAATAATATGTGGGAGAGGAACATAATCGAACTCTCCTAAATTGTACAATTAGCGATGCAACCATTCAATATTTTAATAGTTGGATGCATTCAAACAAGTAACGAACTTCGCGTGCATTGGCGCACACACACACACACGCGAAATGTTTAGTATAAACAATACAATTTTCTGTATGAATGATCAAACCTGCTATTTTCTAGTTAATTAAAACGCAAATTATATGTGCACAAAACCATATCGCAAAATAATATTAAATTATTAATAATCAAATTATTGCTTTTGATCCGTAATACCATTAGTACGCCGAAACATAAAAGAATCGAAGCGCTCTGCGTAGCGTTCTATGAAATTTATTGTAATATTCGGGACTGTAAAATAATTTCGCGTTTGAAATATTTACCGCCACGGTCGGCCGGAATGTATTGTGCGCACTGAACATTTCATGTGCCGGCAGTTTTGCGTTTAATTAGATTAAAAAACAAAAACGCTTTGTTTTTTTTTTTCGACATACCAATAAAATATTATTTTCTCATAGGGTAAACAGCCAATATTCTAAATCCTATTGAAGATAGCCAAAACACCATTAAAATTTTAAGTTTTGTTACGAAACTGTCTATGAAAACATTTATTATTTTATTCATTCGCAAACCTTGATGTGGATGTGTGAGTTGTCACTAGATAAAGCTCATAGTCAGAAATCTCAGAGGCTCTTTTATTTAGTTGTCATTTTTAGTTTTCCTTTCTGCATTTTCAGTTAAAAATTTATATGGAACGTGGCATGAGATCTCCAATTGATGTCCAAAATTATCGGAACTAATTGATGAAAAATTATTTGCCATACAATTCTTCCCCAGAAAATTCATCATAAATTAAAGCTCACCTTTTCAGAGAATCTTACTTATGCGCCACATCTACTTCTACAGTTTTGCCTGTACATCAAGCAACAATTTATGTGAAATATGGCACCAGATCTTCAATAATAATATCGAAAATGTATGGCGAAAAATTGCTTATCAGTTTTGCTTACGCATCCATCCTTCACCCATCCATCCTTATGTGAAACATGCAACGAGAACTTCAATTCTAAGAATATTGACAATTCATGGTGAAAAATAGTTCATATACAGTGTATCCCAGGATGGACCTAATTATACTTGTAAACTTCCTTATTTCGCATTTTAATAACATACAGGGTAGTTAGAAAACAAGACAACGTGAAATTTGGTTAAGAGTAAAGTACCTTTTATTTTATGAAAGTATTACTGGAAAAAGATGTTTATAATGTCAATAGAAACTCAAATATCTTATCTGAACGTTGATTTTTTTGTCTTCATTAATTATTCAAACATCGACTGGCAATTTGTTGACATAAAATCAATCATTTGAGTTAAATCTCAGTTCCATTTGTGCTCATAGATAACTGCGATAATCACGTTGGCGAAATTTACACCTATTATATTAATCGTAATGAAGATAAAAAAATCAACTTTAAGAGATAACGTTCAGATTAGATATTTGATTTTCTATTGACATCTTTTTCCAGTAATACTTTTATTGCCCTTTCAAATAAAAGGTATTTTACTCTCAACCAAATTTCACGTTGTTTCGTTTTCTAATCACCCTGTATCTTATTTTGAAATTTTGGTAGTAACTGAGGACTTGCTAGAAGAAGCAAAACTTTTTTTGTAGAATGACTGTTCTTCCTAAAGTGCGAAGTAAGGAGGTTTACAAGTATAGTTTGGTCCGTCCGGGGACGCGCTGTATATGTGATTTTTCACAAAAGAGTTCATCGCCAGATAAAGCGGGATCACGGGATCTCAAATCTCATTGGAACCCAATTATGTGAAAAATTCATGGTGGTCATCGTCAAGAAAATTTTCTCCAAAAATTTTTCCTCAGAGAATCTCTTGCATACTACGGGCCGTCAATGAAATTAGTGTAATGCCGTCCTTGTTTCTTCTTCGAAAATCACGAATTTATGTGAAATGTGGCACGGATCTTTAATGACTCATTGACGTTCAACTCAACTTTAAAATTGCATAATAAGCATTAAAGTAGGTAAAAATTGAACTATGGATATCTGGTATTTATTTTTTACCTCAAAGAAATGCTACAAGTATACTTTTTAATTACGTTGTTTGGAATTAATTTTGTAATAGGTTCATATAACTTTCCTCTTCTTTCTATCTTCAATTCCTCATTCGTCTTTTCTTTACTGTTTTCATACTTGTTCCTTTTGATTTTTCCCTTTTCTTTGACTTCAAATACCTTTCTCTTAAATTGTCTTCTTTCATTCTCGTATGTTCTAGCCAAAATAATTGTTCTTATTCTAGGTTGCTTCGACCGGTAAAATATTTAGTTTCTTAATTTTTGCTTTCCTGAGTTTTTTTCATGTTTCTTTCAATTTTTTTAATAGACTTGAGATAACTGTCTTCTTCTATAATATCGCACGAATAAGATACTGTAAGTATCACAGCTTTAGTAAGAGAATAAAAAAATATATATATGAAACCATCTTTCACGCCATCTATCTCCTCGATTATTCCAGTGAGTTTCGAGTGGAATGATAGATGGTTTCGGGCGTTTGCTGGAAAATTTTAGAAGAAAAGGATCTCTACTATACAGAGTGGTGATCAGAACTATTTGCAAGTACCGCAACAAAGTACTGGCAGTACCCAATACTTAGTATCCAGAATTTCTCGTTTGAAATCCAGTATCATTAACCAGTAGGTACTTGGCTGAAGTACTTAAGCTTAAAGTAGTAAGTATATTACTGGAAACAGAGAAATTCCAGAACCAGTATCAAAGTATCCACTCTTTACAGTACTTCCAGTACTTTGTACTATTTGCATTGCTTTAATGTACTTACGATATTTTATGGTACTGACAACTACCAGTTTTTAATTATTAGAGTCATAATTATAATATTTAAATCGTTATTTGCTCATTTATTAATAGTTGCAATCACATAAGAAAAACTACTTTTAATTTAAATCAAAAAATTATTTATTGGTATCGGAGTGAATGTATTTCGTACGTATTTCGTGCGTATTTTTATTACGACAATTTTTAAATCAATACGTTAAACTATTGCAGTATTAGATTTAATTAATGGATTTATTGTAATTATTATTTTGTTTTGTTTCTTTTGCAATATAACTAAATTCGTGAACAAATACAAACAAACTTGGATATTCATTTATTCTTACTTCCAGTATTTCTGCGAACTTGCAGTTAGTAGCGTACTCGAAATATTTCACTGTACTGAAAGTAACTGGAAGTATTGGAGATAATTTCTACACTATGTGTAGTACTTTAAGTATATTTCCAAGTACAGTATTACTTATTACAAATAATATACCAATCAGTAACCAGCACCAGTACTTTTTGTGTGGTACTTAACATTCACCTACCAGTAACACAAAATCAAAAGTACTAGGAGTAAAATACTTCAATTACTATGAGTATTCAGTAAGTACTTTACTTGCAGTAAAATTTGATAATCAGTGCCCCAGCACTGGTGGTGACATTAATTTAATGTTTTCTCTTTTTGCAAAATTCTGAAACAGGTAAATTTTTAATTTTAATTTTAAAATTTTAAAAACTTTCGAAAAAATAGATCCAGAACGTAGTCCAGAATTTTTATTTTTTTTGAAGAATTTATATTATGCTGCAATGAAAATCTGAAACAGCTTCAATATTTTTCATTAAAATAAAATATAATAACATTGTATTTTTGAATTGTAATGCCTATTTCTTTCGAAAAATTTGTTGTGGAAAGTATTAATTTTTTTACATCGCCATTTTGCTGACAAAAAGGACTATCAAAATCTGCATAAAAAAGTAAGGGTTGCCGCTTCAAGAAATTAATGATGACAGTGGAAAAACAGATGCCAATCAAGAAAAGATTTTTACACTAAAATGTGTCTTTTTAAAATTAAAAATTTACCTGTTACAGCATTTAGGAAAAGAAAACGTTAAATAAACAAACTATGAGCTTGGTGCGGGACTTTATCAACACCGTGTATAATAAGCCAAAACCGGCGGGCTATTTAATTATTATATTATTTATTATTTTGAAAACGATGCGTGTGAATATAGCAAATAGTAGAACTGTAAGGATCTGGAAATTTTGTATAGGAAAATTCCCTTTATTTTAAAGCCATAAAAACTAGGTTCCCACGCAAAGAATTGAAACGCAAGAGGCTGTACCTTAGCAAAAATTTTATATTTCAAAAGTGAAACGAAAGTCTTCTATTGCAAAGAAACCTTAAGTCGGCAATTGCAGGCGAGGACAGAGTATCTTGCATACGTGGTACGAGGAAATTAATAAAAACTTCATCTATCTGCCATCTCGCGGTAGCTATTCCTCGATTAGAAGCTTCGCGCGGGACAGAAATTTCAAATTTAATTGGCTCACGTTACGCTAGCTGTCTCTTCCAAAATTGATTAGAAAGGCTTTAAAAGCAGTGGCGAGGGAGAAAAACAGTTCCGTTCCGGTAAATAATATTTTTAATAATAATAGTAATATGCTTTTGGCCAACAGTTCCAAAAAATCAATAACAGAGCAAAAGAAACAACAGTAGATTATTTCATAAACCTACGCTAAATCTAAAACTAAAATTAGGTAGAAAAATGAAAAGAAGAAAAACTAAATGGAAGAAGAAAATAAATAAGTAAGTGAAAGGCACGGTGAACGCAGATGTGGAAGTTATTAAGAAGAGTTAGGAGGAGAGTTGGTATAGAAATTCACAAAACTTTTTCTAAAGCCGACGCTATTTAGATGGAAGACATCAATGTTGTTGCAAAAATGGTTGTTAAAAGTAGAGGCAATATAGACAGGAGATCGTACTAAAGCATAGGTTCTTGGGGTAGGCAAATAAAAAGACAAATATTTTCTGCCGGTAAGGCGAGGTACATGAAAGTTAAGTTTTTCCAAGAGAGCGGCAGCATCAACTTCATTATGGATCAACTTATGTAAGAAAAGCAAAGCCGAGATATGTCTCCTATGAATAAGCGATAAGCTATTAAAAACCATAAGTAGGGTTTCATGAGAAAAACCTTCAGGACGATATACACTATATTTTTTAAACCAAACAAACTTAAAAAGCCTGCGCTGGACGCGTTCAAGGACATCTGCATGCCAATTATAAATGGGATACCAACTTAGGGAGGCGTATTGGAGTCGCGAAAGGATGAAAGCGTTGAAGAGAACAGTTAAGGCAGCGGAGTTCCTGACGATAAAGCCCAAAAGCGAAATAGATTTAGCTGCAATATCATTGACATGGTAATTAAACAGAAGACGGTCGTCAAAAATAACGCCGAAATCCTTAATAATAGGTATTGATCATTTAGTTGATACTGAAACAAAAATTAGCACTTTTTACGCGAGAAAGAAATGGTTTTGCATTTATCAACATTTAAAGCGAGTCTATTAGAGGCACACCAGTCACAAAGGGAGCTTAAATCCTTCTGAAGAAGAAGGGCATCTTCATGGCTGTTAACAAGAAATAATTTGGCATCATCGGCTTGCTATGTTTGTGAGGGACAAGGGAAGGTTATTTACGAAAAGTATAAAAAGAAGAGGTCCTAAGTTGCCCCCTTGAGGTATACCAGAGAAAAGCAGTGTAAGTGCGAGAAGAAAAACCGTTGTAACAAACTCGCTGATGCCTATTCAAAAGATACCATTGCAGCAGAAGTTTTAATGAATGGATAAGACCGTAGGCACTTAATTTGGAAATTAAAAGTTTATGATCTATGGCAAGATCTGTATAAACGACATCAACTTGACAGCCACAATCAAGATCTTCACATAAATATTGAGAAAAACATGCAAGATTTGTTTCTTCAAACTTGACTTTGCGCATTTGCTCCCGTCGTTGATTTTTCCTTCTAAGTTCGATTCAGTGAATGAAACAATTAATTCATCTGCACTATTTGTTTCGGTAGAAGATAATTGAATCTTTTCCGGGAGTGTTTTCAGTTGTTTAAATATATTTATAGTCAATCGCAAGCGAAGCCGTTAACGTATTTTTAAGTTCAAGTGCCCCTTAATTTCCGGGTTGCGGGAAGAATAATTAGATTCAACGTTGGTGAGCTTTAAAAAATCCACTGGTTGGCTTTTATTAAATAATTAACAAAAAGCATTAATCGTGTATAGAAAATTCCGTCCTTCTTTTTTCAAATTAATTTTTGATTGTACTAATGGTAATTATCATCGTTTGTCATCATTTTGTTTATAATGTTCATAATGTTATGTTTTTTTTGTGTTATTCACTCTTGGTGAATTTAATTGCTAATACCATTTTTAATGGATAAAAGAACAGTAATTTTATTGAAATTCAAAGTAGAATTGGAAAAGCCTTTAATTTAAAACTAAGAGAGAGAGACAGAAGTACAGGAGAAGAACAGTTTGGTAAGTAATGGCCAAAATTCATACCATGTGTGAAGGGCGCTGAGGGCGATTCCTGGCTATATACAGAGTAATTCCAAACACGCTAAAACAAAGGACTTGCTATTAATGCCTCTTTTGGTTTGTAAAAATTTTGAGTAAAAAAAAAGAGTGAGGAATTTAGTGAAAAGGTAATTACTGTCGGTAATTGTGTAGGGTTTTGTTTGGACTCAGACATTTCTATCACTTGAACTTTCCCTTTATGTTTTAATAAACTCCTTTTTTTTACAATCCCTCAAACCAGATCTTACAGAATGTTTAAGTTATACATAGAAGTGTTATTTGTAACAAGTTTTGCTACTCGAAAATTCTATTTTCACGAACTAAATTTATGAAATCATCAAAAAGGTTTTTTTTTAAATATAATTTATAGTTAGCAAATGGGTCAAATTAACAAGAAAGTGCTATTATATTTAGAAAATTTTCCAGTCGTTTAGTCACGTTTAAAATTATTCTAGTTAGCATTTTTATTACCAATATTATTAATGCCGAAACTTTACAGGCATAACTTAAGTGCTCCACATTATATTATATTTTTTTATATTAAACTCAATAATGTTGCTTAGCTTTTAAGTATTTTGAAACTAATTTTGATATTTGAATTAAAATTCAGAACACTTATATGGTTTGTTACTTATTATGAAAGTCCGGATTTTTATAGGTACTTGAAAAAAAAAACTGAATTAGGCAATTAACGTCTAAGGCCCGTGTGACACCATGCAAGATTTGATAACATTTTTGTTACAAAGTGAGGGAGATGAGCTACCACAGTGAATTCTGATTGGTTGAATTGGCACTTCTCGCTCACTTCGTAACAAATCTTGCACAAGAAATATCATAGTGTCACACGGGCCTAAGAAACAGGCACACTTTTAGGCAGGCTGAAAAAATTTAGGCGTTTAATAGTTTCCCCTTTTCAGTTATTTTGTAATAAAAAAAATATATAGATAAGTGCTTATTTTATTTACATGCTCATTTATGTTAAGAAATCGGAGAGGGGGTTCTTTCGGGCTTATGGAACTATACAAATGAATTAAACACATAATTCGCCGTAAGGAATGCTTTAAATAGGGGCCATAAGTCGGCATTTACATAAAAAGACACAGTCAGTACATAGGATGGTTTCCTATCCCGATAGGGTACCCCGAGGGCTCAGCACCAGAGGATCTCTTTACAGCTTTCCCTTTTAGGGCTTTTCTATTTCTCTATGGGGCTCTAGGCGAAGGGTCTTCTTTTCGCACATTATCACATCACCTACTCCTGGTTTATTTAAATTGAGATACCCCACACGCAAAAAAATAAAATAATAAGGGGGATACTTGTGTTCATAAAAAGGGTTCGGCGAATATTTTATAAAAATTACATAAATGTAAATGTGAAAATTGGAAACGCAACCGTTCGCGAAAATTACTCGGTGAATACTAATTAATTTTTTGAATCTTGTCTCCCTGCCAAACCGTATTGTTTATGTTTTGAAAACCTAAACCCCTTTTGTAATTTGTGACTGCGAGGTGCGATTTCTCCTTCTGGTCCCGCTCATTTAAGTCACTGGTTAAGTTAAGTTGCTCAAGGGATTGCGAAGTATTTTTGGACCGACTCGCTACCTTATGTAGTCAATTGCTTAAATTACCGGACTTTACTTATTATAATATCACCTATAGGGCCGATATTTCAATCACAAGTTAATTTTAACTATCAGTTTATTCCCATAGTAACAATTATGCCTACGGCAATAAACAGAAGGCTAAAGTTAATTTGTGATTGAAATATCGGCCCATAGTATTTTATTTTAAGTCATGAGTTACTAGTACATATTTTATGTACAATCTTTATATTTCATAAATGAAATGAATGGTTATTTTCATAATTATTTAAAGTTTCAATTATCGCACTCATTAAACTCCTTCGAAAACATAGTCTGCAGTTAATAGTAACAATTGTATTTCTTCCCCATTTAATGAAGTCCATTTTTTTTTAGTTTCAAATCTGAAATTTGACATTCGATTTTCGTAAAAGAAACATTATACATAAGTATAATATCTACTTGACGTGTACTCTTCTGTATATGATTAAATTGTTGATCTGTATTGCTACTTGGAATACACAACAAAAGACCCCCTATATTTTAATTTGTATTTCGGTTTATTGACCTGAACGATTGAAACGTCTAATTACAAAATTATATAATAAATTTTAGAACACAATGCAGCGGCGCGCTCGTTTTATGAGGCCGTTCGTTTTGTAATTGATCAAATTGCCTGTCCATCTAACAACCATCGAGTAAGTGCCCGAACTCCTCGCCGTTGCCTGAGATATCGCGCAGCCTATAAATAATTTTAACCGGCACTGCAACTGCGACATATTTATTGGCCAGTAATTCTTATTATCTATTTATCTGCCATTTAAATTTAATGAGTTTAATTTTCTTTTGCAGGTAAGTAACCGGGGGACGTGGCGGCGAGGCGTAAGTACTTTCGCATTGTAATTTAGCCCGATGAAAACGTAATGCGCAATGTAAGAGGCATTAATTACATCTCTGGCTTGTGCTATTTATTATTTTAATATGTTCTTAGTGACTTCAAATTTGGACTTTAAAATTCTGTGCTTAGTAACCAATGATATGTCGCCTTCCCTCGCCTCTCTTGCATTTATGTTAGGATTTACATATTTCATAAACCAATCAGGACTAATACAATAATTGAAAAATTTTATGGGTTGTGCATATCACGTTTTATGAGTCACTTCTATAAAGTACATGAAATTAAAACCGACACTGACGGACAGTTTTTCATTCCCAGTTAGTAATTGTGGCGCACAAAGTTGTACGAATGAACAAAACGGGCGTTTGTTTAATTTGATCTGTACGGATGTCATCGCTGATGAACCGGGTTGTGTTTCTTCCGCCTTTATCGGACGTCTCAGTTTTTCGGCATCTCGGAACGTCATGGAAACTGACACGCGATGGCGTTCGTGTAATAATGTTCGCTGACAGTTGTCATTCGCCCCAACTCCATAATAGAGAAAAGTTCTGTGTTTTAGCCAGCGTATGACGTCTACTCGCAATCGTGTCTTGCCGCCGCAGACAATGAGTCCGTGACGGCTTCATTGGAAACTTTGTCTTTCAAACTTTATTTTTGACCAATTTCGACGCTGTTATTGATTACTTCCACGTATTAATTATTGCCAATAGTCTTATCAAACTACCATTACGAAATATCAACCAAGTTAAAACTTTTGATTCTTCGCTTTAAATGCAATGTAAAAGAAACTCAAATTCATCAAAAACAATTTGATAACATAATTTAGTGTACAAGGAGTATCGACCGTTGGGAATCGAAGTAAAATTCAAAATTATCGGGTATTCGGTCAAAAAATCAAATTTAAAAACCTTTTTTCAGTGCTAAGCTTTCGCTAAAATTTATTAGCTTCATCAGAACGTTCTGTAACTATGAATATTTAACAGTAAATTGTTTTAAGTTAAGCAAATAAAAATAATGACTTACGAAATAGTTTCAAGAGTGATAATTTAGCACATATTAAAAGTTGCATACAAGACTAGTCCTTACATCACAGAAAAGTTATTAGTGACCATATAAATTGTTTAAAATTGACGAAACAAGTTAAAACATTTCAAAGCATGTAAACACACAATGGCGACAAGAATTGAAACAGTGAAAATTTGTTAAAGCGCATGTGTGAAACAACAAAAATTCTTTACAGTTGTCCATTGACAAAGCTTCACAATTACTTCTTACTCATATTATTGAAGAATTTAATTTCAGGATTAATATCAGTTATAAAAAAATTTTCAAGCAAGTTAAAGCCAAAAACATAAAGAATTAGAAAATTTATGCAATGATAACAAACTTAAACTTTTTAATAACAATCAAAAGTGGTTTGTGAATTTAACTAATTCTGACATTCATTCAGAAACTAAGGATCTTTTGTCCTTAGGCCCTAAATTCAGTGTACCTGTTGTAACCAACAAAATCCATCTTGGCAAATTATTGTCCAATTTAGAAAACTTACTAGATTCTGTCCCTAATGAACAAAGAAACTTAACTAGATTACGTTTTATCAATATTACCACTAATTTTTTACAAAAACCTACTCTAGGTTCTGCATTAAACCTCCAGTATGACCGATGCAAAAAATTCTTGCACATATAAAAAGTTAGATAGAGATTCTACTGGACCTATCCAATCCAAATCCAACGAGATTGTCAAATCTCTCAAATCATCAGGTTTCATAAATGAAGAAACGTCTAGAAGACTAACAACGTATAATTCTGTGTCCCCAAAACTGTACTGTTTGCCAAAAATTCACAAAGAGGATGTTCCCCTACGACCTATTGTCTCTTCTGTCAATTCACCTGCTTATTTTTTTAGCCAAGTTTGCATCTGACATACTTACCAATGCTTACAAAGATCGTAATGATTATAACATTAAAAATTTTTTCAATTTTGTACAACAATTTCAGAATTTCAAGCTTCCTGATAATTTCATAATTATATCTCTTGACATAGTTTCTCTGTTTACCAACATTCCTATTGATCTGGTGATCGATATTGTTGGTAATGATTGGGATTCCATTCAACCTTTTTGCAGTGCAAACAAAATTGAATTTCTTAAGATTTTAAATTTCTTACTTAATAATAGTTACTTTTCATTTCAAAATACTTTTTATAAACAAACTGCAGGAGTTCCTATGGGTTCTCCTCTTAGCCCTATATTGGCCCAAATAGTCATGGATCATTTATTAGATAACGTAATTCCTAAATTACCTTTCACATTTGCTTTTATCAAAAAATACGTTGATGACATCATCTGTTCCATTCCCTCTGATATGATTGAAACTACCTTAAACACCTTTAATGGTTTTCATACCAACTTAAACTTTACTGTTGAGGTTGAAAATGAAACATCTGTTCCCTTTCTTGACACTAAAGTTGACAGATTACAAGATAATTCAATCATATTAGACTGGTACCAAAAACCGACACACTCTGGTAGGTTTATCACTTATCACTCTGCGCACCCTATTAATAAAAAAATTAACATTTTACTTGCTCAAAAAAAGAGAGTTAAGTTAATCTCACACCCTTCTTTTCTCAAAAAGAATTTAGTTCAACTCAAGACTATGTTCTGTAATAATGGTTACCCACCTCCTTTGGTCAACAAAATTTTATTTTCTAGTTCTAATTCCAGCAACAACTTCACAAATAACAACATTGCTTCTGAAATTATTTACAAAAGATTACCTCACATTCCAAACTTTACTTCTCAGATCACAAAATGCATCAATAATTTGAATATAAAAGTAGCCAAATTTAACGTCTTACCCATTAAATTGTTTTTTAGTAATCTAAAAGATAAAACTCCCATTAATTTACTTTCCAACGTAGTTTATTCCATACCTTGTTCTGAATGCAATCAAGTCTACATTGGTCAAACTTCAACTTGGTTAAAAACTAGAATCTCCAAACACAAATCTGATTGCAAACATTTCTTAAACAAAGTGTCGAATATTAATGCTTTGGCCCGACATTCACAAATTAATGATCATAAAATTGATTTCAACAATGTCAAAATTTTAGATAAAGAATCCAATTATCGTTCACGTCTGTTTTTGGAAATGTATCATATAGTCTGACACTCAGAATTTAAACTCGTCTTACGAATTTTTAATACAATTTTCGAAATCACACCTGAATGATAACATTTCAAATTTGCCTCCTTTATGTTAATTCACACATGCGCTTTAACAAATTTTCACTGTTTCAATTCTTGTCGCCATTTTGTGTTTACATGCTTTGAAATGTTTTAACTTGTTTCGTCAATTTTAAATAATTTATATGGTCACTAATAACTTTTCTGTGATGTAAGGACTAGTGTTGTATGCAACTTTTAATATGTGCTAAATTATCACTCTTGAAACTATTTCGTAAGTCATTATTTTTATTTGCTTAACTTAAAACAATTTACTGTTAAATATTCATTGTTACAGAACGCTTTGATGAAGCTAATAAATTTTAGCGAAAGCTTAGCACTGAAAAAAGGTTTTTAAATTTGATCTTTTGACCGAATACCCGATAATTTTGAATTTTAATATAATTTAGTTCAAAACTTAAAAAGAAAAAGCAGTTGAAAGACAAAAAGGACTTAATTTTAACGTAGACGTATACTATTGTAAAAAGCTTTTTAAATATTTTGATACTTTAAAAAATTTATCCAAAATATTGTGATAGAAACCCTATATATAGTTGACGAGCTGATCCTTAGGTACCCTTAGTGTGATAGCTAGTCAGAAGGGAGTGTACCCTGTTGCTTTATTATGTAGTGACCAAACCATGTAAGTTTCCCTTAATTATTATTAATAAATGTATTGTTTTATAAAGCTACGAGCCTCATGTGTGTTACCACATAATGTTTTCGTAACAATATGAAACTAATTAATTTTATTTACAAAACATGGATTCAGCAACCCACCAGTGATTTCTTTAGACGAAATGAATTGTTAAATATCAGTTTTATAGAAGAAAGAATGTCGTACATGTAAGAAAAAAGGAACAATTCAAGCGAAAATAAAATGTAATCGATAAATGTGTTCGAATTCAATTAATAACATATGAGTTTCTTTTGTGTCGTTGCCCACAGTCTAGCGTGAAGGTAGTAATTTTTTTTTCAGCTGCGTCCTTAAGTAAGGTCGTAGGCAGCTATTTATAAACAAAAATAGGTTCAGTTCGGTATCAGTTTCAGCGAGCGCAGCAACTCTACCTGGCCTGTGCGTCACTTTGTGACAAGGGCAGCGTCACTGCGGAGATGGATGGTCTAGAACAGCCATTATGATGGACAATCTATCAATCAACTAGTCGCTAGTCATGACTCCTGACATCCATCACGGACGCTTATTTACTAACTTACCAAGTCTCAACGGAACTATACATTATAACTCCGAGGTAGACTTTCGTTGAACGCGCGCGGCTCTTATTTCTTTTTCCTTTCTCGTCTGGATTGTAATGACTTTGCAAGATTCAATGTGGTAATTATAAATATAGTATAGAAAGAAACTCTGAGCTATGAGCAGGATATCGTGTTCTCATTCCGCATTAAATTTCAGAATATCGACATACACATCACATATTTTTCGTGTAGATAAACCGTCCTTGTTATGTCACTTCCTTCTGCTATTTAGAATCGCCCCGAAACCCGCTATTATCAGTATCTGTGATCCAAGCACTGTCAAGCGAATGGCCTGGCTGAGGATGACTGAATGTAACCGTTCGTGGATTCTTTACAAGATCGGCCTGCTTATGACAGCGGCATTGAAGTCATGTCCAGTGCTTTCCACATTTCAGTAATTAGGCCGGCACGCGAATGTATTATGTCCCGACTTCTTTTGAAAGCTGAAGCTATTTCTAAGAAGTGTTCGCTCGAAAACCACGTGACCTCAAAACGAAACTAAAAAAAAATACAACGGCGCAGCTTTAATTAAAAGCTGTTCTAAGGAAGCACAAAAAATAGTTGGAAATCATTAACCCAAAGTGTACATTCACAATCACAGTCCGGGTATATCGATCGTTCCTGCAGACAAGCGAACCGAAAGATTGACAGGCAAAGGACTGGCACGGAGAACAATCAGGTACAGATGGTACAGACGTGCAAGTCACGGCCCACTAAAATGAACTTATGACAAGTAATCCGAGGCACTCCGCAATCACAAATCACCGATGGCCCGGCATTCGCCTATTAACATCTGAAAGACCGACAAAGAACGGTGAACTCAATTTTCGTTTGGAAAGATTTCAAACGGTGACGAGTGACGGCAAATTACACATGAATAATCCGGCGAATATAAAGCGATTTGGGAATCCACTTAATCGACTGATGGACTATCTAGAACCCCGACTTTCGATGTATCAATAAGTTCCTCCTCCCCCTCTCTTCTGTCGGATTTGCATACGCATTCAAAAAATGCACTTTTCATTAACGTCGTTATCGTTAGAGGAGATGCCATTCGTCAATCTAAAGTAAAAACACATTTTGTCCAGGAACGACACTGAATGGAAAAGGAATGTCGTGTTCATCAAATTTTGAACACCAAATGAAATTATCAAGAACAAACAAAAATAAAAAGCATCTTGGTCATTCGACGTGGTTTGATTTGAACCTGGTTTGCAATTACATCTGGGTCAAATTTTACGCATTCCTCTTTTAGTGCTTCCTGGAAAAGCTTCAGCAATGAAATCGTGCTATCAGAGCTAACAATCCAGCAATTGCTTCTTGATCAAATTCTTTACCAACTCCTTGCAGAGGTTTCTAAATGCTTCTGGGAAGAAATCATAGTGTCAAAAGTGATGGCCTGTCTTTGGGTTAAGATGGGAAATAGCAGCGGGCTAATTCCACGTAAGGATGTGAACTTATCAGGTGTAAGCAAAACACCTGAAGTGAAAGTTAATATGTTTTATATGTTCACGTTTATAAAAATGAAATGTTCCGGTGTTTTGAGTGTTCATTTTAGAAAATCCTTTTTTTTTTGTTTACCGTATTACCATGCAAAGTTTATCACGTGAAGTTAGCTTTGTGGAAGAAAAAGTTTTCCCTCACTTAAAAGTAAGAGGCGATTGTGTAGGGATTTCCGTTCACATATAGTGTTATTTACCCCCATTTTCCGTGATATACAACGCAGTGTTTTATAATGAAGAGTGGAAAAGCACATTCCAGCAAGTGAAGTGGCCCCGGCCTGTGTAAACCGAATGAGATGGACTCAATAAGACAGAGTGCTAACTCTACTAACACTTTACTTGTTTTAAAAGAAAACGGTTACATCACCTCTCTCTCCGTCCCTCAGTCCGATGGCCGCACGTATTTCAAAAAGAGATGGGAAATGCGTTTAATGGTGTAATCCAATTCGATGGCGGCGGACAATTGCATGCAATAGAAAGGGTGTTAACTCCGAAGTACAGTGTTGTTTCGAATTGCCTATCACTCGAAATGGTCACTATTATGTCCATGATGTATTTTGTAGTGCAATTTATTCACCGTCATTATTTACACTGCGCAGCCAAGTGTGAAGATTTGGTAATAAATTTCTATTTTTACGTTTCCTTTTTATTGAAATTGCGCGGTTATTTATCGACACATTCCGGTAGGCCAGCCAAATTATTCATAGGATCTATTATGTAGCACGTCGTGATTAATTTCTCGTTTCTAATAAATTAACGCCCGAGAGCCGCGGTGAAGACATTCTCATTTTCATTTCCATCTGAAAAATTTGGCGACTTATTTCGAAAGGTTAAAAGCGGAATATTTTCGGCGTAGGTAGATAATATTAATATATTAGCTCGTAAAACCGAAATACGTTTGTATTTTTAATGGACGTGAGTTGAGCAATATAACACATCGATTTCAAGAAAGTCACAATTTAATGTTTCTATTCGTCGACTAAAATGGTAAACATCTTAATATACATACAGGACCACCGGGTATTTCGTCAGTTTCAACTTGAGCGGTTCATCAGTTCAGCAATTTTTACAAATCACCACAACACCGCTATACTTAGATTATTTATTAGCCTGGAACATGTAGGACGCAAATATTTCGCGCGAAAGGAATGTGGTTCTCAAATGTGTAAAATATAACGTAAAAATTAGAATAACGTAGAAACAGATTTTTTTTTGCAAACTCGTTTTATGAAATGAGAAAAATATCAAAAAAGAAATATAGTGTTATTCTTGAATAATAATTAACTAAGTAACAAAGCTTGCACGTTTCAATTTGATAAATGATTGACGCGGTTTATTAAGTTTAACTCATCAATGTTATGTTTGCGGCAATATTTTAGGCTCTCTCTTTGATGCGTTCCATAAATTCAATGGTTAATGTTTATAATAATTTACTTTGTTTGCATACGTATTAATTATCCAAGAAATTATGACCTGTAAATCAATTCCGAAGATGCTAGGCAATTTTCTTTTGGGTTACTTTTAGACATACAAAGTTACAACTGAAAATGTTTTATTTGAAATCAGTTGCGGTTGTATGGGTAACACCTACACATTAATATCTATTGAGGTTCTTTTAACCAAAAGTATCTACCACATTTCCATTTCATTTTATCATAAAAGATAAAGTGTCCCCTTATTTCGCAAAGGTATTCCCTTAAAAATATCCAGTTCAAGTGTACGAATGTTTCTCAGCATATCCAAAATTAATATGAGTCTTCCCTTCTTATTTCAAGTATTCCCACAGAAGAAACTTTAAGAAATTATATCCGGGTGAGTTGGATTTGATTGGTTTTTCTCATTCGCCTCCTCATAAAGCCCAAATGATGACGATTAGTACATGCAATTGACAAAACAAATATTGAAGAGACTGATTTGAAATATTAGGAAATAGCCATCAGCTCAATGCCCGATATTCCTTTCAAGGACATACTATTTTGAATAATTCAGAAGAAAAGAATACATTCTATAAGAATACAAAAAGAACTATATGTCGGATGTTAGGGGGAAAAGAAGGAACGAAGGGAAAGGATGGACCGAAAAGGAAGTAAATAGAGGTTACGAAATTTAGACAGCCAGAACTGGAATAAGTAAGAAAGCAGCATGAAAACCAATAGTTAAAATAGGGGGATTGCAGTGAAACTGATTTTCGATTAACATAAGATTTGCATGTCTGAATGCAGTGAAAACATAATTGTAAAGAAAATAAGCGAAACTTTCAACAAGAAAACGAAACGAAAACAAGCCAGCACATAAACAAGTCGAAGCCAAACGGAAAATTGAAAGCGCAAGGTGTGATAAACAAACACGCGCTTCCGATCTAAACACAGGTCCGACTCGCGTGTTAGGGAAACCGTTTACGAACGGGCGATATTCATAAATGAAGTGAAAAAGACTGGAAATATATATTAAGGCCGTTAGCATCGAACGCGCCTAGTGCCGGGTCGATGCCGGTAGCAAATAAAACCACGCATAAAGTGTGTAAACGATCTAAACAAGTTACGATTACGGATGCGAGGTAAATAAACTACTCATATAATGTTAACAAACAGTGACAAAACACCGAAAACGAACACTGACTAAGCCGTCTGTACACTGAGTTCCAGAGATTATTTTCGTTTGGAAAAAGTGGAGCAATCGTATACCAGACCTGCTTGATAAATGATACTTTATGTTACATTTAATTATGAAAGTGATGAAGCTAGTAAGCGTATTGCTCAACGCCAAAACATTGCTCATAAACATTGCAAAGGCTTCAATTCTTCAAATAAATCTTAATCTATATAAGTACTCATTGTGTCCATATTTCTACAAATTTTTTGTGTGTTTCCATATACAAAGGAATCAATAAATCTTTAGAATTTCTGTTATAGTTCTTACCCAATTTTTGCTTCTATATTTCCCTAATTCAATAAATCAAAAATGTTCTAGGCTCTGAATACAACTTTAAGGTTGAATACCTTTATGGACATCATCATGTCAAGTCATGTCATAAGGTAGCTGATAGTGATAACCAGTGCAAATTGCATTTGACAAAACGAAACGCCGAATTGTTCGTTCAATTTAGGCTCGATTTTACAATAGTCGGATAAACATTGTTCTTAGAATAACGTGACGTAGATATGGAGGAACGTTAAAGAATATTCGGCGAACAGTTATTCCGTCCCTATCTCACAATTGTAAAACTGGGCCTTAAGCTTCAATATTGCGTTTAAGGCCCAGTTGTACCATGCCAGTTTAAATTTAAGCTGAGGCTTAAACCCTTAACAACGAGTATTTCAACAATTGTTGTTAAGGGTTTAAGCTTTGGCTTAAAGTTAAACTGGTATTGTACAATTGGGCCTTAATCACTTGCCACAAGCGAGCTGTATAACATAACCTAGTTTTCGTGATCTCTCTGAAATATACTAAATCATCTTCTAATTAAACTGTATAAAAAATATTTAATCTCCAAAAAAATCCAAAAACTGAAGTCTACGTTAAAGTGTTCGTGTTGTTTTTCCTTTGAATTCAATTTCCTTTTCTATACGATAACGTATTTGATGTTTATGTCATCTCTTGGTCTAAGTGAATTGAAAATTTGTTGACGAGCTTTGAAAATAAACTAAAATAATATAAAATGAAACAAAACAAAAAACGACGGTCATTTCAAACACGTTGATATACATGTGAACAATTTGTTGTTTCCGCATTTAAATCACGGACATTATGGACCAATAAAATATTTCAAAACGGAACGACGCGGACCAACGTAATTTACGTTTCGAATTTCCAATTTAAAACTGAATTAAAAATTATTTACGTTATATTATTCGGAATTTATTTGAATGCGTAATTATGAAAATAAATATGCGTGCTGTCCGCAGAAAAACAACGCAAATGTCGATGAAACTGTGCCGTGTTGGTTTTTGAGTGGGCCCAAGGATGACGATGATGATGATAATAATCGTGATCGAGTTAATTTACTGGCATAACAAAGGGAAGGAAAGCGTAAGAGGAAGTAAAACTTAGACATTATTCCTTTCATGGTCATCACCTAAATCGTAAATAGTAGCACCTTTACAATATACAACGACAATAAAGAGGTTCGCAACGGTCGGGCCCATAACAATAGCATCAAGAGCACGCCGCATCAGCAGTAAGGTGAGGGTTGTTCAATAAAGGGCCGGCCATTTGCCTGGTAATTGCATCATTTGGATGCTGATGCTCCGCAATACATATATTGGAACCTACCCAAAGTGCACACACGACACTGCGAGTGGGCTTATATTTGTTTAGGATTACCATAGTGTTTATTTTTTTTCCTTCCTGTGCATTTTGCATGCGAGAAATCCACTTAACCCACGAGCACTGATGTGATACCACAGCACATGTATACGTGGAGACTATTTCATATTTTTCATGACTAAGGCACTAAGAATACTTTATTTGATTCAATCTTTTTTTTCTTCTTCTTTGCTTTTATTAAATATTCACAAATTTTGTAAAAATAATCATAGTCATAATTCCTAAAAGATTGCAGAATATACTTGAATTATTCATCCATATGTTTTTTATTTTATGTTGCCAACTTTAACACCTTAATCACCAACTGTTTTCTTTCAGTGACAGTAGGGACTACATATGTCTACATTCTACATGTATACACGCTGGCCAACTTGTTTGAAGAACAACGAAAACGTGACTAAATTTCTCATATGTTTATACAGAGCGAGCAACAATGACTGAAAGTCACATGATCGAGCGAATGAGAGTCAAAGTGAGCTTCAACTATTGACATATTCCACGTCAATTCGCTCACCATTTCGTGAGACACATCTTTTTAAAAAGACGTGAATAGTTTTATACTTACGTTAAAGGTCCATGAGCTTGTTCACAAATAAATCGACTTTATGTAACGGTCTTAGTGCAGATGCGCTTTGGTTGAATTCTTTCTGGAACCGTGAATATAGTAATGAACCAAAACGTATTTATATAACGCCATAAAAAATCGTGTTTATATCTGCAGCTAATGACGGAGGCGAAAGGCAAATGGTCAAATATAAATTACACGTTGGTTTAACAGTTGCGTGATTTATAAACTGCTTGTCGTCATGTAGTCGTTGCCACATCAGAAAATCAATTCTGGGAAAATTATTTGCTTTTGATTGCATGCAGTGTTCCGGTTGACCCCTAAAGAAAATTATTTTGCTTTCATGTTAAGTACTCTTACTACTGCAGTTGGCATTCGTGAAATTCACCGCTTCTCAACGTGTGTATTTTCAACCTGAAAAAGATTTTTGTTATTTCGAAATTGCATAAGTTTCAAATTTAATCTATCGGTGTCACCAATTCTAAATGGTTGGAATTAAATACAGTCTGTATGAAATCTGAATGTTTTTTAAACTACTAGCAGTTTTTAAATAGCTACAAAGTTTGGGATTCTAAAAAGTTTCGTGACGTTCAGTTAAACATTTAAAAATACACACATCTCCCATTGCTTGTGTTTGAAATTAAGAAAAGATCAGAAGACGTCAAAATACCGTTGTATTTGTCTGGCAGAAAGTGTTTAACTAATTTTAAAATTGAGCCTAATATTTTACTGACAATGAGTACTCCAATTATACGCGCCCAAACGATCGAAAACAAATCGGAAAGCGTAAGTTACTGTCAACTTAAGGTTGAGTTCCCCGCGTACGTGACACTCAAAGGATCTCGTCAGAAATAAATCCGCACCTTAAATCACTATGGCAAGTTTGATCTGAAATATCTTGGTAATTAACTACGCCGCGTCCAAAGCACTTTGCCTCTGGTAAGAGTGTGTAATAAATACAAAGGCGAGTTGACACTAAGTTCGCATCCGTCAAGCAAATGGTAACCATCCGCTCACCGTCAATCTAAAGCGCTTTGATCCAGAGCCTGTTGGTGTCTGATTGATTCATAGCCAACACGTGGAAGTACCGAGAATAGCCCGGTCCGGACGGCGACAGTTGGCTCACTGCGACAAGACGATTCTTAATATCGCCCTATTAATCTGCTCTAATCATCTAACGTCTGATGAGAACGAACAACCCCGTTCATTATCCTCCGGTATTTATACGACCCCGAAAAAGAAATCGCTTGTCAATTAAACGAGAAACCTCTTCGGCTCGGCAAAAAACTCTTAAGGTCCGAGCGGAATCTCAACAATTCAGCAGCCTCTTTAAATAATGTATTTCGCTGATGTAGAAGGTGACGCGACGTAGATGTTTACCGCGACGGCCACGCCAATTAATTAAATACTATAAATACACTGCATACAAGGTGGGTAATAAATAATTGTTTACGACAGATGACGTGGACATGCCTGGACCCGACAGATTATTTAAATGTGCATGATGGACAGCCATGTTATGATATGATTATACCGGACAACGCTAATTCATATTTTATGATTTAGTCATTTTGAATATTTCAAACCAGTATTAGTTATCCCACAGTGCCGCTTCTGTTTCGATTAATTAAATTTTATTTAATTGGATATACATTTTATGGCATAATAAAATGTTCATCTTTTTTTTTATTAATTTATAAAAAGATATGTACCGGCGGCATTACCAAGTGTATTTAAATTGTATTTTATTGGGCGTTTGTTTTTGCTTCGTTAAGTGCGTTTTTTTTTTCTCCTACTGAAACGCACTTATGAGCTTATTGATTTACGGCCTACTGAAAAATTCTCCGCCCGTCTGCATAAATTTACGCTCTATTTTCATAAATACCGGGATTTTATTGTTGACATAATTGTATGATGACACGTCCTCCGCACGGTTAATATATCTTGGTATTTCAAATATGAAAATAAAATTTGCTGGCTGGCATCTGGTGAAGGTCGTTCGAAAGCGATCCATGTCATTCTCACAAAATATCATGGATGTATGTACAGACTTTTACTTTTGTTAAACGCGCTTCTAACTTTACTTTAAAGCGGTGTTCCTTAAAGCATGCCTACTCGCGTACGATTTGTATTTTAATCATGAGATCCTGCCACTCTTCATATTATAATATGGACCCTTCCAGATTTTAGATTTTGTTGCAAATTTTCTCTTTTTCAATTTTATGCAGTGGTATCTCAGGGGATTTTGCAACTTTTTTCTAAATCTTATTTGTTTATTCTTATTCTTATTTGCTTTCTTACTTCGTTGTTTACTTGCGTAGTCTCCTGCTGCGATGGTGGATTTTGCAGTGTACCAATTCTTGCTTGTAGAGTGTAATTGTTGTGTGATAAATTTTGGATGTAGGTATGGCACTCGCGAGCCTTTATATTCAAAATTATCTGTGTCAGTGTGTGTGGGTGAATAATAAAGAAGATATTTCGTAGAATAAAACGACAATTTATTGGTACAATTTAAAAGAGTTGCATAAACAAATTTATCCCGTAAATTAGTTCGGAGTTTTAAAAGAGAAAAAGCTTGATACGTTTGAAGTATACCTTACTTACATCAGGCTGCGAACCGCGTGCTTCACTGCCCCACTTATGCTAGCTACACGGCGCCCTTACTTGTTCATTTTCCGAACTCCTTAATACCTACAGTTTCCTTTTAACATCCGGAATTGTCATAACATTCAAAATTACCTGTGTGTGGGTGATTAATAAAGAAGATATTTCATAGAATAAAACGTAATAAATGAAAATTTATTGGTCCAATTGAATAGAGTTGCACAAACAATTTATCCCATAAAAAAGTTCGGAGTTTTTTAAAGAGAAGAAGCTTGATACATTTGGACGGTTTTTCACAAAACCGCCCTTATATCTTATTTATTTATTAGATTCCGAACCGGTAGCTTGAGTGCCCCGTCAGGGTTGCCAGGACTACCAACTTATGCGTACCAACAAAGTCGCGAAAAACGTACCAGATCCAGGGACTTACGTACCATTCAAAATTTTTTTCTTCTAAGAAAAACCGCTCCTGCACTGCGGAGTATGTTTAGAGGTCAAAGGTTTACGGTGATGATTTTTTTGAAGGAGCATTTCTACAAAATATTTTAGTCCAACTAAAATATTTTGTAGTTAATGTTATGCAAGCATGTTGCAGGCAATGCAAAAAGAGTCTCTACATTTAATATCATCTATTATCATATTATTTTACAAAAATAAGTATCACAAACTCTTTTAAACGGACAATTTCCACATTAATTTGGTAAGAATTTTTAGAGTTATTTCAATTTCATATGAAAGAATTTTTTTAGCGAAATCCGATACATATCTGTCAATTTTGTGACATGACATATCATCATACGCTCTTTTCAAAGGGTCAATAACATGTTTAGGATATACTCCTTCTTTTCTACATTTAAGCAAAAAGAGCTTACGATTTTTTATTTTGGTAATTTTAATTAAAGTTTTAGAATAAATTTTGCACAGTACCTTACTTTGGTGCCCGTAGCGACTCTCCACAAAATTGTAAAATCCTATGTTTCTGATATCCATAATTAAAGCTGGTTCTTGTCCGATGAAAATTGTATCACAAACTCTTTTAAAAGGGTCTTGTCTTCGGACAAGAACCAGTTTTAATTACAAAAATAAGGTTAATTTATTTGAGTACCAGAATGTATCCACTCTTTGAACCGTAATTTAACTTGAAGGTCTCCGCGGCCGTCGTCCATGTTTGAATTGGCTTCCGGTTGGAACCGCGTCACGTTGACTTCTTCTACTGCAGTAGACGCGGTACCAACCGGAAGCCAATTCAATCTATGCACCATACTTTCTACGTACCGAATTTTGTGCGAAAGTACCAAAAATGGTACAAAAGTACCACACCTGGCAACCCTGTCCCCGTACTGCGGGCTTTGCGGGTTATGAAGCGCGAGCGGGTGCCTTCACCTAAAGTAGCTACACGGCGCCCTCACTTGTTCATTTTCTGAACTCTTTACTACCTACAGATTCCTTCTAATATCCGGAATTGTCATGACATTCTTAAATACATTTTTCTAATTATTACAATTCTAAGCTTAAGTCCTAGGTATTTACATTTCAAAAATTCTAAATAATTTATTTATAGTAATAATAAACATTTAATTTTAAATCGCCTATTTCTAAAAATATTTGCGTACGTTTAAAATATTCAAAAACACACTTCAATTCAATAATTTCACAAACAAGTCCCGTAAAACATATCTGATACGTTACTCTCAATTTACTCCATTATTTACAAAACTATTTCTTTATGAAACTAAAAAAAAAAAACATTCCTGCTCATAAATACCGCAATATGAATGAAGAGACGGAAATTACTCATTATTCTGAAAGAGTTGTTACTTGTAGATCGTAATATCTAAAGCAACAAGGACGTACAAAATGTCCTGGATAATTGGAAACCAAACCCTGGCAGAGGGTGAAACACGAACTGAATGGCAATAAAAGGCATAGATGAGTTAGAAACAAGGGCCAATGGATTTAATGAATGAAGTAGTAAATCACAGAAAGAATATAAAATGTATTGTGGATAGTACATCAACGTTATTTAAGTGCTTCGAAAAGATGTAAGCAAAAAGGCGAAACAGCTTGCACCAGTTTTAATTTAAGGCAACGTTAAGTAGAAAGACGAAACTTGAATTATTCGTCCTTGAATTGAAATTACAAGGAAACTTATGACCAAATAAAAGAAACGATGAGATTGGGCAAAGACTTGGCGTGACGTACCATGAATAAAAAAAAGGAAGGTGGTTTAATTACCTTATAAGATTAAAAGAACATAATTTATTGGGGGCAGTCCAATTGGTGAAAGACCAAAGAAAATTTGAGGCACAAAAATGCCAAATTTACTAATTGGAAGGCTATCTTCAAGGTCTACCATAAAAAGTTATATAATCTGTTCTTGTATGCCTAAATTTTGTCAGTTATTTTCTTATTTTTTTGCGAGAGATTTGGCCAATTAATAATATTAAATAAGTTTGAAATACTTATGTAGAATTCTTTAAATCCTTGAAATTTGTTACAAAACGTAGTTGTATTTGAAACTGTATTGATTTTTGTAAGTTTTAATTGCCCTCGCCTCGCTTAAATAAAGCAGTGATTTGAAGTCTTGAGGTGGTGCCAATTGAAAGTGGAGGAAAACCACCCTACGACCCCTGGTGTCCTGATTTATGTGATTCCGGAATCATGGCTCTCCTCCTAGCGCATACAGCGCGGATATTTATTTTATACATCTGTTCCCCTTGACATAATGTCCCTCTATATATCGCGTGCATGCTTTTAGAGTGAAGGCTGTTAAGGAGCGAGACGGGAAATCTGACGTCGCGCGGAGCGAGAAAGAAGGCGCGCAACCTCGGATGGATGGATCGCGTCTAAGGGTGGTGGGAGTAGCCATTGAGAAAAGATATACGAGTATGAGTTTGTTGTACTGACTACTGACTGCATGAGTGTGCTTTATCGGCCTCGGGCGTTGCTCCCCAGTGAGACTTTCAGTGCTCACTACTTCAGATTTTACTGGAACTGAAACAATAGCCTAGGATCCACCTGAAGATATTCGTCATGAGCAAGAACGATTTTCATTTCTTTTCTTCGACAAACTCTCTCAATTTTACCCTACTATCACCCCTTCAACAATGACAATAGGATCAACCACAATAAACAATTTGTTATAAAATATTCGAAAACACAACAATCATGAAAAGAAAAAATCATTTCATTCTGATTACATTAACTTAAGATACGTGTTTCATTGAATTGAGACCTTGCATATGCATTTCTGAATTCATAATGTTTATGGACAAGTCTTTAGGAAACAGTAGTGTACATGTATTCTTTAAATTAATTTGTACCCACGATTTCCATGAATTGCAAAGCATCATAAAAGTTTATAATTTCCGTAAACGTTTATGGATCGATCGCGTTATTTTACGGACACATTTGCCACGTGCAAAGAGGGACAGGGAGGAATGGGTAGGGTAGAAGTTTCAATCAAGAACGTGTACAGAGCGATATTGACTTGCAGCCGATATTTATGGGCAATTCTGTGTCGTTCTACGGGGCACCAATATTGGTTTGATAACCACACTCACCATATATCAAATTAATGTCCTATTATTGCGCTGTCGGCAAAAAAGCCACCCTCAAATGACGTATAACATATATATATATATTTTAATGCCCGGCTTAATAACGACGGCGAAGTGACGAAATCATAGAAATCGACGACCGTTATGATTTCACTTTGGTGATTTGCGACGAGAAAAAAAAATAAGTGACGATAAGGAATCGATCATCGGTCGAGAATGAGATCGTTCTAGTTTGGCATCCCTAAATCCCTCTCCGTAATTTATGGGACGCAGTTCCTATTAGTAATTAGCGACTAGTCGTCGTTATCGCTGGGGTTGAGACGTAATGGAAGTCATTTGTTTAAAAATTAATTAATTCGTTGTCCCCACATAATTTATTACGAGCCGTTTGCTTGGATTCTTGGAACCAATGACTTGCACACGACTGATATTTATTAACTGAACCTTAATGCAGTTAAGGGCCCCCGTCGTATACTTATTAGTAAAGTCTAAAATTACAAAATTTTAATGTTACACCTTAAACCTTACTTTAACATCTAAACTAACTATTAAAGAAAATATATAAAAATGAGAATCATGACATCCTTTTGTATCATCCCAATGGTCTAATTACACTAGGGAACAAATTTTAAACATTCGTCGACAACTTCAAAAACAATATTTGTTTCTAGTTACATTCATCTCACTTAATAAAAAAAAAGTACCAGAAAATCTGCAGCACGTCTAGATATGCAGTTTTTGAAATAAAACAAAAATTACTAAAAACGAATACAAAAGGGAGAATAAGACAATATTTTTATTAAAAATTTTGTTGATTTTAAACGTATATACTTTTTTTTTATCAAACGATTCTTAAACTCTATTAAAATATGATTCTGATTCCTTGATGAAACCTTTCACCTTGTTCGTCACTGACACCGCCGAGATTATTAGGAAAAAAGTCCAAATGAGAAAGCAGAAAATGAATTTTAATGATATTCTGCATCCTAAAGTTTTATACCGATTGCAGCAGTTCATTTATTAAAATTTTATAATTTTCATCTTTCTTGTTTCCAAGAAAGCCTTTAAACTACATTAACAAAATAATTCCAGGCAGTAAGTTCTTTTTCATTAAGTTTTTGGAGAAAGTTAGAGTCCTTAATTACCTTTCTTATTTGAGGATCTATTAAAAGTACCTTCTTTTACTTTAGCATCACTAAGTTGAGGAAATATTGTCCTTAGAGATCTCCATGCATAGTTCTTACAAAAAAAAGAAATAATATTCCTATTTAAATTGTTTCCTAAAAAATTTTAATGAACGGTTTATGTAAATAAGCCTGTGTAGTACCAGTCATAGTTAAAAAAAAGTCTGACGTGCAGCAACATTTTTTATGCCCTAGTATGTGAGTATGACTTAAATAGATTAAAAATATAAGGTGTTTATTAAAGTTGTCTGACCTGTGTTCCCTAGTGTTATTATTATGTGCTGAGGAATTAGCATTTATTGATCAAATTGCTGTCTGATATTTTTGGCTCGAAAACGAAATAATTAATATATTTCAGTTTTCATTTCCGTGCCACGGCTCCAGCTCCTGTTGCACTTCGACGATCCAGTCGTATACCTAAACCAGTAGTTCGCTTCGTACCGTAGGTCCAATTTTGAAGGGAAAGAAAATATACGTTTGATAATAGTAGCCTGGTATTTTTCATATAGGATGTAGATGACTTTTGTTTAAATAAATATAGAGAGAAAATCTTGCTTCTAATTATCAAAAAATATTACAGAACAATACCGGAACCCCTACCTGAGGAATTAGCTCAACTCCAAAATAATTCATTAAATAACTCTAGAGATTCAGAGGTCAATTAAAGCCAGAATTGGAATCACTAATAAGAACTTTGAGGTTGAAAAAAACATTCTTCACCAAAGAAATCACTTCCGAGAAGCGTGTATAAAAAAATTTTAAAAAATTGCTTCGTCCAACAATCCACAAGATGTTTTTAAAGGCGCTTTTAAAGAATTATGTAACAAGAGTTTTGCCAACTTTTTTTATATCAAACAACAGTTGTATTCATACAAAAAAAAAAACAGAGTAAAGTACCTCAAAGGAACCCTACACCGATGGTAGTTAAAAGCCAATTTTTGATGGGGTGTTAAGGCAAGGCACATCGAGTCCTCAACATTATAATCATAATTTGAATGTACTTTTCATATCACAAACTTTTTAAACGGACACTAAATGGCGCATAAACACTTAACGTTTCGCAGTCATTCGATAGCTTCGTCATACTTTTCATAATCTATGCCATTGCACCATTTGGTGCCATTTACTACCTACTTCATAGAATATAGTTATCTTGAATTCAGTTACTATTGAGACAGTAATGGCATTTTTGCATAATGGATCAGTATTACTCATAAAAAATCATTTCTGTATGCATTCTATTATAGTTCGATTTTCCTAAGTCTGTTGTACAAACTGCAATAAATTTTTATTTAATTGTGGTCAGTATTTCGTTCGTTCATTTTGTGTTGCCTGAGGCAGCCTAAGAGGATATATAAAATGAAAAAAGACAAGTTTTAATTCCGGTGGAAGGAATTTTTTTTTGCGTAACTCGTAACGTATAATTAATGCGGAGTAATTTCGTATGCAAGTGAACAGTGTTGAGAGTTAAACTGTATCAAACGCCTTGTACAGGTCCGGTGATGTATAGCGTATGTGAACATGCAGTTACACGGGCTAAGAGTTATGGTGGCCGACAGACCACGGGAACGCATGCACTGCAGCCAGTTCACACACAATTTACTGTGGCCGACATAAATCACTCAACTGAAGCGATTCATCAGCCTCATTGTACAGACCGGCCAAAGCTTTCAAATCGAACGACCAATATTTTACGAGTTTTTGACAACCGAGATGGCTTTTCCATCTTTCCCAAGTTTTACGTCGTCCCGACACCTGCACGCTCCTTCCACCGGATTCTCAGGAAGCCGACGACACTCAACAAAAGACCAAAGTGTATTTTTCTTAAAACATCGTTAAACATTATGTATATTCCCATCGGCGATGCATTTATTAACGGGGTGCGCATAAACTTATGATAATATGTCGTGAAAACCGATCGTAAAATGCAAAAAAGTAGAAAACAAAACGGCGTGCGATAAGAAAACGACCGATTCCCATATATACACTTTCCTATGGGCGGGTATTTAGAGATTGTAGATATTGTACATTGCTAGACGATGCGAAGGTCAGTTCGCTCATTCCCGTTAATTTATTGAACACATTGCAGTCTGCGAAGTGCAGAGTTCGTTTACTGCTATAAAATACCAACTTACACGTATTTATACCCGCTCAATATATGCACCGCCATTAATACGAACCTACTCAAGACATTTACGTAACTGCTGTCTAACGATGTTAACGAAGAATTGATTCATTTGTTTAGCATAAAAGTTTTTCTCTGACAAAAGTGCAGACAGAAATAAATTGATTAAGTAACTTCGTTTAATGTGTGTGGTTAAAGTGACTTCATGAGTTCTTAATTTGATTCGAATAACTCACTGCACACTGTAGAAATGCATGTTACTCAATCTGACTGACTAACATTGCTTTCACATTAAAATACATTCTTTAACAACGGGTATATTTGGTCAGACATATTTGAATTTCATGTTACATGTTTTTTTTTTTAATTATATTATTTCATTGAATGTATAAAATCCTGTCAACAAATCAATGGGGTGTTTGTAATTGTAATAAAAGAAATACCTTACTGTGTGAGGTTGCACTTTAATCTTAGTCATAGGCTGAGTAGTGATTCATTTAAAAAAAAAAAGTTGATACTTGAGTTGAGTTGAGAATGTGACAATGTTACTTATAAATAAACAGTAAGTATAATGACTTTAAAATGAAGAAACCTGTTAAAAAAATTAATTCAATAATAATTTTCCCTTCAAACAAAAACTGCTATTGCAGGTAGTTTTTTTTTCTTCATTGTCGGACTCAACCCCTATCATAGCGGCGCAACCCTAACAGCTCCTTACCGCTTTTAGAAGCAACTCAAGTGCCTCTTACACGTCTTTCTGTTACATCCAGGTAGGAAAAGAGAAAAGTGTCATCGTGGTTCGCTCCGTCTGACTCGCACGAGCGCAGAGCGAACACCGGAAGAAGACAGTTGCGGGAATCGTGATTCCTTCCTTAATGGTGCATAAAAATGCTACCACATTTTTACTGTTTACACGTAGGCATTTCAACGCTTTATTTGAGGCATGACGTCTGATTTTTTTTTTCCTTCCACCGCTTGGAACACCGGGCACATACACACGAAATATTAACGCACGAGTTTGCGTATATCGATTACTAAACGCGGCGAGGCCTGTTTGGTAATAGATGTCATTAACATATTAAAATTATCGATGTGATTGAAATAATAATATGCGGGCGACCTTTTCCTTTCATCTATTATGGGTATAGCAACGCAGTGGTTGGTGATTACGATTTACATTGTGTATCGATATAAATATGTCTGCCACACACGAACTAATTCGTACTTCGTACAAAAGAAGAAAAAATGATTCAACCATATTGTATTAATGGCCTAAAATAGTTTTTCAAAGAAAAATCCATAAACTCTATAGTTTGAAGTACCCCCATATAAATTAATGGCAGGGTTTATTGAAATTTAGAATTTGAAGATTAAAATAAAATTAAAATAAAAGAGTTACATATACAATAAACGTATGGCTCAAAGTAAGAAGAGAACAAGGTAACGAAAGTGACAAAAGAAGACAACGCTAGATGGCTTAATATAAGAGCCCAAAGAGGAGAGCTGCAAGAAGTTTGGCGACGAATGACATAAGCGTTAACCCTTAATCCAAGGTAGGGTTAAATTTGATCCCCTTTTTCATTTAGATGTAAAACTTTTATTTTAATAATTTTGACTTTTTTCGTGATTGTCACGCTTTTGAGATTCAAGAAACCATAGAGATTCCTAACTCAAAAGAGAAGACCTAGAATTATAGCGCGCGACACCTATATTTTAGTATTTAAATCTCCAGTTATTGGGTCAAATTTGACCTTGCCATACCAGTTAAGGGGTCAGAACAAAGTAAACCAATTTAAATCTTCAAATAAATCGATGGTAGGAAAAGAGAAACCAACTGTTAATTAGTTAACATTTTTCTGATGACAAACACCAGGTTTTTAATCGGACGTGATTGATGATGCAGATTTAACTGAACTTTCGTTAAAAAAAAACTAGTTTTCTTATTTTAAAACAATTTAAATTTAAAATATAAAAAAATTTAAATCGATTATACGTGCTTGTTCATCACAATCATTATTATAAAATTCCACGTCGTACCCGGACTGTAATAATAATTTTCATAGTCGAAACCAGAACAGAATTTTCAGTACGTAAAGGTGTCGGTCTTCTTCTTTTTGCGGCGTAAGCGTATTATTAGGGGTCGTTTTGTGCTCCTACATGCGGGCGAAAGCTCGTCGAGCGGTTATAAAGTCTGCGGAGCGACGTGCCATCAGATCCGTCACTGTCTCATCTGCCATCTTTGTTCTAAGTGACAGGCCGAGTGACAGCTTTGTTCGGAAACAGTGCGGAATTTTAATTCAGTCCTCGCGCTCAAATCATCATTAACGTTGACCCGTGTTGCCGAATATCTCTTTATTTGAGTACTTGTCAGCGTTAGAGAGAGGGGTCCGGTCTTGTTATTTTCGCTCTTTGTAATAAAAACACGTGCCGGCGAAAATGCGGATACGTGTGCGTTTTACAACAAATGTTTTGTAATTAACGGAAGAACGTTTTGTTTTGCTGGCCGAAGGATTACAGGGAAATTCTACTTACTTAACTAAAGGGCTTTTAATTTCGCCTTTTGCCACCGAAAACCACGCTGGAATTGTTACAGTTTTTTTCGTTGTTTGTTGGCGATGATCATAATTAAAGGACTTCCATTAACTAAAATTGAAATTTTATTTACTTCTTTAACTTTCAAATGATACAGGATTTAATTGGAAAGCCAATTATTTATTTCGTTGACTTTATCTCTTAATCGATCTTCTATTTACCCTGGTCTAATCTGTTGCACCCTTTGGCATAAGTTTGCATTCTTTGCATCCCAATTGTCTGGAGGTTTGTTATGCGTACAAAGTAATCCTCTAGAATCCTTTTATCCATTAGCATATTTGAAATAAACATAAAATGAATCAATCCAATTTTACATCCCTTCCCTCAAATTATTTTCAAGACGTTGCGCTGCAAGGTCAGTTTGTTCCTTCCCTTTTTCCAACCTATTCAGTTGCTTGCCTTTAAGGATAATGGCGTTCCTTGTGCCAAACACCTATTACTATGTGACGCATCTAGCCCAAATTTGCACCCTTTTTCCCACCAATCGATTGTCTTTAAAAATTGCCATTCTATAAATTTCTTATTCCAGTGGTTGTCTTATTGTAACTACGTTGACATATCTATGTATGTCTCAATTTGATGAGGAAAAAGTAGATTAACTCTTGTCATGTTATTTTTTTGTAATTGTCTATTTTTTATGTTTCAGGTAAGTCTGCAGCAATCTCTAATGTAGCGGTAAGTCATAAAAATCCTTTTTTTTTCCTCTGTCGGATCTCCACTTGGAAAATTAGTTATTTAAAATTCGCCATTCCAATATTTCACGAAGCGGTCGATAAGGAACTGAGACAATGCGTTTAGTCAGAGACAAGAGCCATCAAGATGACTAAATTACGATCGGCGGTTTTGAAGCGAGAGATACAAGTTTCCCTGGAATTTATTATTTATAGATTTGTTTATCCTCGACAACTTTCATATTCTTTATCATAATGTCATTAATATGTCACGGATACTGCTGATTTCTCAAAAAGACAAGACAAATGTTGATGTTTCCCTATTCCTGGCGTTCATATTTCAATGCCCACGCATCGCGAATGTGTTCGAGAGAGACGCTCGCACCTGTCAGCCGCGCTGATGTGGCACATCCGAGAAAGACGGCACCATGTGTCAACTCGATACTATTAACGTGTCCCGGTAACAATGACCGCCATATTGTCTGCAGATTAACTCACTGGGCACATTATCAGTTATTCATTTAATCTCCGAGTTCGGATAATTAGAAACTGTTAGACTAGGATGATGTAGCTACACGAGGCATGGATTTAATAATACATAAGTTATATCTTCTTGTAATGGCTTGCTCAAACAAGTAGGTACGCATTTAATTGATTCTTTGATATGGAATTCGACGATCAAAATTCACCAGACGGCAGTTTGCGCGTCGGCGAGCTTTTTTTACGTGCACATAAAAAGCGGTTGACACGTCCTTGAATGCTTCAGGTAATATGATGAGCGAGATGCGGGCGGCCCGGCACGTCACGTCAGTAATCTGACGTACGGAAGACGTGCCCAAGACAATATTGACGAGGACCGACTAAAAAGAAGAAATAACAGCGACGTGAACCGGTCACTCAACCTGAATTTTCCGCTCAGAATTTTTTGATTAAACGCGCGAGATTAAAACCGCCGAGTACGTAATTAATGTAAACACGGAATAGATTTGTATCAAACACGTGTAATATTATTGTCTAATTACCGTTTAACACGAACATTATCGTTGGGATTCTAAGATTTGAATCCGAAAGGTTGATGGTGGAAGCGATGGGTCGTTGTTATTAAAGAGAGTGTTTTAGTTCGAGACAATAAAAGAAGCACAACAATAACAGTCTTCGGCGTGTAGGTGTGGACATACTTTGGTGTTGTGGAGATAAAAGTGAACGTAACGGCATTTACACACCCCCATCATCAATACTAGGATAATAACCGGCGATGGTTGACACTCTCCGTAGGTGGTAATGCCGCTGGTAACCTTCCTCGTAGGTCATCGACTATCCAGTCATAAATCGTCACCAGCTTGTCGGACCGCTTGTCGCGGTCTTCTTAAGATTGATACCAACCACATCCAAATTCCATTAAAAACGCGGCGTACATCATAAACTCTTATAATCTGACAAACAACGCCAGGAGCTTTATGAACGTGTACAACGTACTTTGTGTAATTTTGTATTCCACTTTCAAGGGTACGTGCAATTTAGTCCTGGTACTTTTTTTATCTTGTACTTTCTGCTTCCAATTCGATAAAATAATGTACAATAATGGACAATTATGTTAATGTTTAGTGATTGCTTATGTATTTCCAATTAAACATTTTTGTGCACCCTTGTTTAAAGTCGAGGCCAAGTATCATAACTCAGGTGCTGTGCAACATATGTTAATAGATAATTTTAATCGTAGCCTTTTTATTCGTAATGATTCGAAGCAAGTCGATTATTTACGGTGATGTTTTCTCTGTGGACATAAATACACAAGCGGTTGATAACTCGGCGCATCTTTATGATCGCTCGCTTCTTTTTTTATTCCATGTAAATTAACTCGGTGTATTCTTGTTTTGAAGTTCCCAGTCAACATAATTCCTATAAAATACTCGCGCTAGACATTTTTAAAGTTCCCTCATCCACCTATAGCTATGATTACATTTGCATCTGTCAACGATAAACTAAAACTTGTGACATTCGAGAATATAAACCCTCTCTTATATCGAGTTGTATAACTAGCTTTCGTACGTTCAGGCGCTATAAATTTTACGCCGCGACTTTTACAACTTTTCTTTAATTATTCTGAATTGTCCTTTTTTGTTTACTTATTTTATAAATCAATACAACTTGTAGAGAAGCACCAACTACAAGCTTTTAACATACGCAATCCCGTTTCGAATTTCGAAAAGCGTGATTTTCAAGTGACTTCAAAACAACCGTTTAAGTCATGCAATTAATTTTGTAAATTCGTTGTTATATTTTACTTATTGGAAATGGTAACATGCACATCTCACGCACAAACGCAATTGTATTCATACTTCTTCATATTCATTACGTGAAATAATCATAAAAACTGCAGAACTGGTTAAATAAATGAATTCCGCGCGGATTTACATAAAATGATAATAAATTTTTAAATTAAATGTCACTACCTGGATATATTGATATACATATTAATTATACCGGGTGATTAATGTTGCTTTTTTCCCTGGCTTCACTCGACCGATATCAATAAAGTGGTATCAATTAAAAGCGCGTATGAAAATAAAAATTTATTGAATGCAATTACGTCACCTACTTCCATATATGAAATGATATACTTACCGCCCGGAGACATTTTGAGTATTTCATTCAACACTGAGATGATCTTGAGATTGTCCCATGATAATCGTTTAAGTAAAAAAAAAAATTATACATGACTGCATCTGCATTGGATTTTATTATTTTGAATCCATCCATCTTGTTTACACTTATCTTCACATCACATCTTCACAGAGAATTTTATGGCTTAAAAGGTCTTCAAAAATCAGGTATACACATGGGCATTGAATGCGTTCAAACAACGCAGCCGATTTATCAGTTTTTACGTTCGTTACAAAAATCATCGTATATATTTATTTTATCAAAATAACAAATAAATCACGCGCATAAATAACCCGTCCTTTTTCGAGACAAAAGCGAATAATGCTGATTTTCAAATAAATTTAGTTACATGCAGGTATTTAATAACAAATATTAATATAACTTTTCATAATCGCTTCGCGCGGACGTTTTGCAAAACGAATAATTCATGCGACGAAAAACAAGTCCGCGCGATAAAAATATTTATTGTGAAAAAAAAAAATTATGCCAGCGGATTTTTACTGGGACAAACTGTTTACGATGAAAATCAAACGCTATTCTGAAAATCAGGTACTTAGTGCCTAGTGCCTAGTTATAGTAATCGTGGAATAAGGACGGAATAACTGTTCGCCGAATATCCTTTAATATCCGACGATTGTAAAATCGGGCGTAAAGGTTTTGTTTACTTTGAATAAAAAATTATTTAATATTTGAAGTACAGATTAAAATGTGAAACAAAAAAGCTGCGAGGATTATGGAAATGAAATCAAGAATATAGAAAATGACATTGTGGAAAAACATTTAAAAGTAAGGTCTCATGAAAGTACTGGAGAAGAAAAAGAAAAGGAAAATAAACTATAACAAATAAATAAGAACAGAGCAGAGAAGATATGTGGGGGAAGATAAATTGGAATCTGTATTCAAAGAAGAAAAATGGTTGGGAGAGAACAGTAGGGGTTTGTTGGCAAAAGAGAGATACGCAATACCATTGCAACAATTCATAAGCTAATGAGAGTTGAGTAATCCAAAAAAGAACGATACTTTTCAGGAAAACAGACAGAAAGCAAAATCAACTAGAATGGGATGACAAATTAAAACGTAAGAGGAACTTAGGATTGTTGTTGAAAAAATAAAAAAGGTAGCTAAGTAGTTAGGTTTCGTGTGGACACATTTTGAATGGAGCAAGAACGAAAATGTAAGAAAGATTGGCACGCACCGGAGGAGAATAAACGGACGGCTCAGAAAGACCTAAATAAAAAAGCTGGGAAGATTGAGGAATAAGACCTTGAGCAAAATGCGAATATTACTATTTTTGAAATTCTCGAATTTTTACTTGGGAGAAAGGAATTCCAATTTTTGAAGGAGTGTCGCCATCTATGAGTTAACATTCGAGATATTCTACGTTACATTATTTTTTTAAACAAACGAAATTAATTGTAATGGGTAACTACGAATTTTAAATAAATAAATTATTGTAAATTCATGTAATTTAAGAACACGTTTTTGGGGAATTAATTCTTAAACTTGTCTACTCCAGCGATCCCTCCAAAAACCAATAACATTTTTATTATTTTTTTAATAAATGGAAAATCTAATTTTTTAAATTCAGATTCAAGCCAAAAGCTCAAAGTTTTTTTAATTACTCACGGGGCGAATTATACAGGACGTTTTAAACGGACGTTTTTATTTTTCCTGACATTTTTTAAATGACAGTAAGTTTTGAGCTCATTTACTTACAGGCAAATTTGGAGAGTTTTTGAGACATTTGAATTTTTAATTCAAACTTAAAAGGATGAGCTAACATTCGCTATGTTTCATTATTTTTTAAATAAACAAAATTAATTGTAATTGTCCTTGTAAAAGGACTACGAATTGTAAATAAATAAACTATTTTAGAAACTGTCGAATTTTTAATTGTGAGAAAGAAATCAGACTCTTAAAAGAGTGTCGCCATTTATAGCTTATATACGAAATATTCTGTTTCATATTTTTTTAAGCAAATGATATTAATTGCAACTGATGACTGCGAATGGCAAATAAATAACTAAATAAATTTTTTTTTGAAGTTCTCGAATTTTTAGTTGGCAGAAAGAAATTCAAACTTAAAAGAGTGTCGCCATCTATGAGTTAACATTCGAAGTATTCTATATTTCATTATTTTTTAATAAACGAAATTAATTTTAATTATAACTGGAGACTACGAATCGTAAATAAGTAAATTATTTCAGAAATTTTCTAATTTTTAATTGTGACAAAGAAATGCAGACTTTCAAGAGTGTGGGCATCTATAACCTAACATTAGAAGTATTCTATGTTTCATTATTTTATAACAAGGAATTTGGAGAATTTCTGAAACGTTTGAATTTTTAATTGTAAAAAATTCAGACTTAAAAAGATGGCGCCATTTATGAGCTAACATTCGAAATACTCTGTTTCATTATTTTTTTAAATAAACGAAATTAATTGTAACTGAGGACTACGAATTGTAAATAAACTATTTTAGAAACTTTCGAATTTTTAATTGTGAAAAAGAAATTCAGACTTTTAAAAGAGCGTCGCCATCTATTAGCTGACATTCGAAATATTCAATGTGTCATTATTATTATTTTTTTTTTAATAAATGAAATTAATTGCAAGTGATGTCTACGAATGGCAAATAAATACACTGTTTTTGAATTCCTCGAATTTAGTTGGGAGAAAGAAATAGCAGAAAATAATGGATGCAGAGGAAACAGGAAAGCACAGAATCCAATTCAACATTTGAAAAGACGGAAGTATATGAGAAGAAGAAGATAAATTGAATTTCAGTAAAGATACTTCTTTTGACAACATATTTAATTCATTGTCACAAGTAAATAGGGATACTAAGAACCTATCCTACTCTTTTGTTCTATTCCATTTCTATGGTTTTCTAAATAGTCACAAATTTGTAACTACCCTGGACTAAATGGCCCGGAGCATCACAAAGTTATGTTCACAAACAGTTTTAAGACCGGTGAATAAATTAATTTAAAAAAAATGTTTTTCTCGACTTTTAATAAAACCCGGCATCAAAATTGCACGTTCATTCAATTCAATTATGGGCAAGTACGTGTACTAAACTAATTACCGGCGTGGAGAACTTCTTCAGCATTAATTTTTTCCGTTAATATTTAACGTGTGAACAAGCATTTCTGCAACAAAACCGAATAAGTTGTAATCAGAAATTTAGCAGCGTCAGAGCGAGATCGAAAATTGTTTGTAAATTAGCGAACCTGCTCAAAACAGAATTAAACAAATCCGGTTTTCGGAATGTATTATTTATAGTGGTCTTCAACAAATGGGTTTTCGCTACCGTACGATATCAGTTTGATTTGATTTTTTTAATCTTAAAATATGCAATGAATTTGTATTTTCTCATGTCGAGTGTTTGCAAAATTAGGACGAAATGGAAGTGTGTAATGCCGCGTTGCAAAAGGTGATATATTGGTTTCGATACTCTTGTTTATTTGATAGTTTCATGAAGAAATAGAACGAACTGGGTTATTTATCTTCCGTGTTAAGTTGTTCGTAACTCTTTTAAGCACGGAAAAGGAAATGAGAATAACGTGTGTGTCTGTGTCCTAACTACATATAGGTACCATGTACTTAAAAAATATTTCACTGAAATAAACTAAAAAAAGAATAATTTAGTTTGTAATTTTTCCAATTCTTTTTCAATTCTATTTGCATTCTAAAGTTCATTGCAAGCAAGCGGAAGATTGGTTGTGTAGTAATTGGATTATAAGTAAAATCGAAGATGTTCGATAACTTTTTATTGTTGGCGTTTGTTATTATTAGTGCTGTTGTGTTGAGGTTAAGTAATTAAAAGAAATCATAGCGAGCAACTTTCTAATATTATGCAGGTACATCACGAAAACATTTAAAGTTCGCGAGTTTATGGCACCTATGCACGAGCGCTAAAGGCGCTGCACTTCTCAATATCTTCCAGGAAGAGCGCCTCTAAATGGCAGTTTGCCAACGCGGCGCGAAATGAAACTTCGTATTGTTTCGTATTTTTATTATTAGACAATCTCCCGCTTCTTTATTGCGCTGAATTTACATCCGGAGTTTCGAGTTTTCGAACTGCCGCTTTTCCGCGACTCTTAAATCGGGGGGGCCCCCAGACGCCGCGCGCCGTAATTGAAGTTAGTTAGTGCCTAGTCGGTACACATTGTCACCAAATTAACAGACACCTGTCTGGAGATTCCGACGCGCGCTCATGATATTTCAGTTTTACGATGAGCCCGACGCTGGCTGGGTTCAGACGTCTAATTAGACATTGGCTTGTCGTGATTTTGTTTGCCGACCTTAAGTGTCCTAATATGCGTGTTTTGATGAAATTTCACTCTGGTTTTTACTGAGGTGTAAAACTTTATTACCTTATCTAACATCAGAACCATCAAAAGCGTCTTTTAGTATCCAGTCATCAAAAGAAATAAGCACAATTAAAAGGACGTTCAATATTGCTTCACATTTTTTAATTCGTTGCCCTAATTGCATCTTAATCTTGCTTGAAGTATTAACATTCAATTTCAAGTCCATCTAGACGTCTAGAGGTGGACGAGGTATTTTTTGGCACCTTTTGGATTCATATTTCCATTTATTTTGATTTCCAGTAGGTTCGTTACCCCATCATTGAATGTTTTCCAACCATCTTTGTTTTCAATTTTTTTCCCAACTACCTCCATTAAACATCAATCTCCTTGGATTTCGTCGACTTGACTTCAAATCACTTTAAGTGCAAAGTAACGTTCACATTGACTTAATGTAACAAAATTAATCACTAAATACAGGTTTGAAGCATTTTTTTTTGTATTGTAATTTACTTGTTTTTGTTTTCAATTTCAATACTATCATTAAAATAAAATAACATTGTATTTTTGAATTGTAATGTCTATTTTTTTCGAAAAATTTGTTGTGGAAAGTATTAACTTTTTTACATCGTCATTGTACAGACAAGAAGGACTATTAAAGTCTGCATTAAAAGTTAGGGGTTGCTACTTCAAAAAATTAATGATGACAATAGTAGAACTGTAAGCATCTGGAAATGCTGTATAGGAAAATTCCCTTTATATTGCAAAGATAACATTCAAAACGTGGCTTAAGACGTATGAAATTCTGCCCCATGCATAGAATTACGCGAGAAAAATTTTGCTCTCATCACAGGCTGACGCCTTAAGAAACCTAGTCAGCAATTGGAGGCGAGGATAGACTATCTTGCATACGTGGCACGGGGAAATTAATCAAAATTTCATTTATCTGCCATCCCACGGAGGGTACTCCTTGATTAAAAGCTTCGCACGAGACAGAAATTTCGAATTTAATTGGCTCACGTTACGCTAGCCATCTCTTCCAAAATGGATAAGAAAGGCCGTCGCGGGGGAGAAAAACGGCAGTTTCGTTGCGGTAAATAATTTTTTTAAACTTGACTCTGTGCATTTGCTCCTGTCGTTGATTTTTCCTTCTAAGTTGAGTAGTGGTAAGTTGAAACAATTAATTCACCTCCATAGTTTGTTTCGATAGAAGATAATTGAATCTTTTCCATATGTTCGTGGTTCAAATAAATTCATAGTCAATCGCAAGCGTAGCCGTTAACATATTTTTAAATTCAAGTGTCCCTTAATTTTTGGATTGCGGGCTTTTATTAAATAATTAACAAAAAGCATTAATCGTGTATAGGTAACTCCGCCGTTCTTTATTATATTTATGTAAAAATTTTGGATAAAAAAGGTAATCATTGACGGTTATTGGGTAGAGTTTTGTTTGGACTCAGAGATTTAGAATTTCAATAAGTTCTTTTTTTTATAATCCCTTAAACCAGATCTTACAGGACGTTTAAGTTATAGGTAGAAGTGTTATTTGTAACAAGTGTTGCTGTTCGTTATTCTTGTGCTTTTATTGCGTTAAGCGATTGTGGACATTGAAGAGGTTTTAAAATGAACCACGATTAATTATTTGCGAGCCCCGAATTTGTAGGAATATGAAAAGGCAAAGAAATTTCCTTTATTTTTGATAATGACATGAAGCAAGATCGGGCCAAAATATTGTTTCATCATTTCGATGATAAGTATTAACAAAATCATTACGCCAGAATAACCAAGAACGATAGTAACATTAATTTTGTACCCAAAGAAAGCAATCTCCCAAATGTTCCTCAGGCGAGACCTATTGAAGAATTTTGGGCACATCTCGCTAGAAAAGTTTATAATAATGGTTAAAAAGCCTAAAACGAACACCACTTGCAGAGAAGAATGTTTCAGAAGATTCGATAAATACATGTTACTTTTGCCCAGCGAAAAATGAGACATGCTTGCAGAAAACTGCACGCCATTGAAGATAGTGGTCCTCTGGCAGTTATGTAAAATTAGTTACGTATTACTTTAGGATGTAGGAACAAACCCCAATACTCTTGGACGAATAAAAAAATTGCTACTGTTTGCTTAAGAGCTTCAAAATTTTTCCCAAAACACACGTTATTTGGTAGGGTCTCCAAGCCGTTGCAGATTAATGGTTAATTAGAAAATGAAAAGCTGGGAAGAGGGTCTACCAGCAGACTTTTGTTGGGTTAGGTTCCCTGTATTTAAATATTGTTCAATTACTCACATGCAGTGTTATTGAAATACAGTGAAACTAACAAAAATTTCCGTCAACATTTCCTGAAATTGATTATACACGGTGATTCAGAATTGTCTCTCGATTATCTTCAGCGTGAAGAGAATATCAAAAAATAAGATCACCTTTTTATACAGGATGTCATTACTGCATGTTCGGAAGATAGGGACTTTATTATTGCATATTCTTAAAATTCGTTTGCGCTTAGATGAGATATAGCTGCATGATTTAAAATTAGTTATAATTGTACAGGCTGTTTCGTCAAACCAAAATTATGTTTTTTTTTAATGGAATACCCTATAAATTATTTGATTAGTCTTTAAGAATGGAACACTTTTTTATAAGATGATTACGTACCTAAATCTTAGAGTTTTTGAGATATTTGCATTTAAACGCAAAAATACCGTGACCTTTGATTCTCTGTAGATAAGTTGCTTATTAAAATTTAATTTTAAAATTTTATAGGAGTATTACATGACTTATTAGCTACAGAAAGCAATATTCCTATTCATTTTTACAAGGTGAGTCGTAACACGTATGCCTAGTTTACTCCGATTTTTTAAATGCAACACCCTGTATATTGTTGCTGATTTTGATACATCGTTCATTAAGCTTTTCAGTAATATGCGGTTCGGTATACGTTACACTTCGAATTTCCATACAATAAGACCTCAAATTCGATGAATGTTTAATGACTTTTTTTTTTCAGCGTACCGGTACCTGCGTGTTACTCATGTATTTTGCCTATACATACATTTTCGAAGCCGTATCGTTACACCGCAAACTAATTCTAGTACACGGCCCCTAGCGTTTTAATTTGAATTTGGAATGTCAAACGATACTTCTCAAGTGATGCCTGTCACTGTCAAGCCGTCAACAACCGGAAGCTACTCCAGTTGTCCCATTTACAGATAGGGTTCAGCAATAACAAGTCAAACAGTGTTTCTTGATCAGTTTGTAGATGCTTTACTCTTCAATTCAATTAAATTTATAGAGCTTTGAGTCATATTCTTCATGTACACGTCATTGTTTTAAAGTGAGAACATACGCGTACATGCACAGATGTGGTTATGTTGCTTTTATTTTGATTGATGCGTGCAATGATTCTGATTTTTTCGTAGAAATCAATAATACATTTTTTCTTAGATGTTAGGAACTACATATGTGAATGACACTGGATATATCTGAAAAATCGAAGCTATTACTATAAAGTGTCAACAATTCAATTTGGCTTTACGATTTCATTTGGGAATCACAAATTCAGATGAACCAGTCTCTTTAATGTCACTTTCCATGAAATGTAAATATTCGTTTCCTAGGAAATGTCCCCATTTCGTAAACCCCAGTGTGACTCACGGTCATAAAATCTTTAAATACTTGTGTTATAAACCGAATTTCTGCGAAATTCAATCAAATTTAAATTCGTACAAGTACAAACAAATATACCCGTTGAAGACCTTCACTTTAGCCAATAGTGGTTTCATGGAAAAACGACAGGGAGCGACTGGTTGAAAGAAACGCTTATAGTGTGGAGCTGATACACTGACCAAACTCCACAATATCTAAGCCACAGATGAAAATTAATCGCTACTTTTAAAAGGAACCTTACTTTTCATTGTTTCACATTTAAGTAACTTGTAAAATTTGTTTGTGATACTACGAATATTTTGGAACAAAAATATTAGAGAACCTCAAATAATACGTAAAATTAAAATGAGTGAGGTCTAGTTTAGCTCTTTACATTAATCCTGACATTTAGTGGTTGGGTTAATATTAATAGCCGTGTAATTACAAAGCGGCGTAAAGATTGCACGCGATGAATCAATTTCTGCGCTGGTAACTTCGTAAAGTAAATAAGAGTATTTTGAAAACCACCAAAATATACATAGGTACTCATTAATGCAGGTAGCGATGTCCAAGTATCTATTTCTTGGAAGTCGATTATACATGGAAGTTCGGGTTTGGGTATAATAACATGGTTGAAAAATTTCCGAGGACCTCTCAGCATAAATAATTTTTCAAAACACATTTAAATTATGTCAAACAAATGCGGGATTCATAAGGAGTGATTCAAGAGAGGAAGACAGTTGTCAGTGAGGCGCGAGTGAGACGCGGTATAAATAGCGAGATAGATCTAAAACCTTTAAGTTCAGCCATCACACGGGTTTGCTTTTAGCGCCCCGCGCGTCTCAGGATGACAGATTTATGTGGACAGGTTGCAGACGGCCGACACGGCATTGGCTGCTCCAAGGGCACGATGGCTTACTTGCTTGCTACTCACTCCACCTGCCCAACTTACCCCATTATAATTCTTGGCACTGCAACGTCTCTCGCAGATTGTTTAGTTATATATGCTCCGAATCCAGCGTGATAAACTGTCACCACCAGAGAGAGAGACTCCCGTCCTTTCTCCTTGGCCGCACACACTTATCACTAACTAAGGAATACTATATTAATTCATCCGGAGGAACGTCGCCTCCAGCGGCTCGTAAACACATCAAGAACAGATTGACTACTAAGGGACACCCACACACGTGTTAAATTTATTTCAGGCGTCTTGTGACATTTTTACTGTAAAAGTTGTTATTGATAGCCTTCTTGTGACTCGAAACAATCACGTCTGGGTCTCGGTTATTACGGATGGGCTAAGGCACATACATCTAGAGCAGGGCGGAAAACGTCATCATAACTTTGCCCCGCCGACTAATAATAAAGACCTCTGCTGCAGAGTCCGCGCTATTTCATTCTTCAGGATGACACTAATGTCCGTAAGTATTTTATCAATTTTATTGTTCTCCAACTATCAACCACACTGTGTGGGTTTTAAGAATTTAATACCAGATAAAAACAACTACTTGTCAGAATGGAAAAGCGCCCAGCCCTGCCATAAAACACAATTGAACAGGCTATATATTTAATTTTATCAGTGGAATTACGCACAAGCACCCAACCACCCACCCGTGTATTAACATACGTACATCATATATATTTTTTCTCCATGAATACGGACGGTAATACTGCCGCATACCATTATAATAAAAATCACATTAGTTACACAAAAAATACACAGTAAGGTGTTCAAGTACCGGCCATTAATCATTAAATATACATATCTTCCGACAAAATTGGAATTGTACTACTTACTGCATACGATCATAAAATACATTTGAAATTTTAATCTTGGGCAATCAAACTTAATGACTGCAGATGCTTTCCAAGAGAACTCTCTCACGTATAGAATCGATTCCAAAATATTCTGATTGTTCATCTTAAGTAAAACCGTAGAAGGAATGCAGTTAATCAATTAATTAAAAAAAATTATATCGCTGTTTAGGACGTCCAAGTAACTAAGTGATCCAAATTTCTTTTCATCAACTCATTGTATGAGGTGTGCCATATTAACCTGATCCATTTACTTCTGAAAAAATTGTAAAAAGACGAATGGGGGCATTTATTTGACTCTATGGAGATTTGTTCTCATCACTTCTTAAATATGATATCGCGCAAGTGATCGCCCTTAACTCGCATGACGTAATGTCACAGACAGTTGTTTGTCAATATAGACCTTCGACTTTAAATAATCCCCCAGAAAAAAGTCTGGAGGCGTCAAATCAGGCGAACGCGGTGGCAAGTCAGAATCATTATTTTCTCGAAATGAGACGAGAACTTCAATAATTCGATTGTGGCTTGGGTGGTGTGGGTTGTGGCGCCGCGCCGTCTTATTGAAACAAGAGGTGCTCCATGAAAAATGGATATCAAAAAATCCGTTACCATATTACACATTATCATATGGCACAGTACGCCATGCGAGCCAAGCGCATTAAAAAATGATAAGGACAAGTCTGCATAGAACCAAATAAATACCTATTCACTTGAACAACAAGAAATGTGTTTTTTTTACGATTTTTGTCAGAAGTAAATGGGAGGGGTTTAATATGGCACACCCTTATGAAAAAATAAATTGTGTTCCACTATTAGTTCGGCTGTCAATGTGACCACGACCTTCATTTGTGCATTATCTTATTCTTCTGAAGTGATTGTAAAACAGGAAAATGAACAGTTTTTTTCTTCACTTTTGGTTTACCAATGCCATTAAAAGGGCATTAAAAAATGATAAGGACAAGTCTCCATAGAACCAAATAAATACCTATTCATTTGAACAACAAGAAATGTGTTTTTTTTACGATTTTTGTCAGAAGTAAATGGGAGGGGTTTAATATGGCACACCCTTATGAAAAAATAAACTGTGTTCCACTATTGGTTCGGCTGTCAATGTGACCACGACCTTCATTTGTGCCATTATCTTATTCTTCTGAAGTGATTGTAAAACAGGAAAATGAACAGTTTTTTTCTTCACTTTTGGTTTACCAATGCCATTAAAAGGCTTTAATGAGCAGAATAAACCCACTCTCCCATCGACGTTTTGATTATTTTTTGGGAAGCAATAAGTACGCTTTAGCTGCTTGTAATAAAATTTGATGGTATTGGCTTGACCATCAAAAATCCAAAAGAAATTTTAAATACTCTGAAATTTAAATGATCACAGAATTAATGTGTCTTATAGCGTTTTCGATTCACCTGCACCGGTTGCACTCAGTGTATTTGCATCTTCTTTTAACCCCATGTAATAAAACGAGAAGAAGAGAGCGCACTAGTGCAGTCAATCGAAAACGCTATTAGAATTAGTGCACAAATTAAGTTGCTGTAGTGTACTCTCAATAATATAGATGGCGCAACGATGACAAATGCTAAAAATGCTACATCGTGAACTGAGTGCGCATAGTCGATGTCAGCAGTAGACGAACGCCAATAATGTAGTTGTACTAGCTAACAAATAAAGAAGCTAATATTCATGTTCAGAACACATCATCTGGCGACGAGGATAAACTCAATAATTATTAATGCATTGTAAGCAAGTAAAATAAAATAAAAGTGTGAAAAGATAAACGGTCGTGTCGGTTAAAACAGAGCACGTGGTCGGCAAAACAAGAAGATGGCAAAATATTTGCTGCAATAGATTTGGCAAACGCGTTCAATCAAATGTTAGTAGCAAATAATTCTAAACATTTACTGACGATCAATACTCACACCGGTATGTTTCGATTCGCTCGCCTTCCTTGTGGAATATCATCAGCCCCAGCCTATCTTTCAAGGTATGATGGATCAGATTTTGAAAGGATTACCTAAAGTCCCTGCTTGTAATAATAGCAGGTAATAGTGAAGTAGATTTAGATCATCACATAGTAACAACTGATGCATCACCATACGGTGTAGGCGCTGTTCTAAATCAAATTGTTGATGGGATAGAAAAGCCAGTCATGTTTGCTTCGTCTACTCTTAACAAAACTGAACAGAATTATGTTCAAATCCAAAAAGAGGCTTTTCGATATCAAAAATTTTCATAAGTTTCTTTTTGGTAGAAGATTTTCTATAAGAACAGATCATAAACCTTTAGAAACTATTCTGGGAAATAATAAAGCAATCCCTACATTAACTCATGCACGCATACAGAGATGGGCTCTTAATCTTATCAGCTTACAATTATGATATTATTTACAAGAAAGGTAGTGTTAAGTGATGAATGTTGTGGTCGTGGTGGACCAGAGACAGCAGTAAGACTTCCCGAGCCAGGGAGAACGGTCGTGTTCTGTAACAACTTGTAATATATCAAATAATCGGTTTCATTAAAGTAAGAAAACCCAAAGTTTCGATGTGTTAATTTCTACCACTTATATCTCGACACAAAAAATCAAGTGTCTTGTGAAACTGAACCTTGGGTTACCATTCTCGACACAAAAAATCAAGTGTCTTGTGACACTGAACCTTGGGTTACCATAGTTCAACAAATTAACAAGTAGTGAAATATCAAATGCAGCTGCACTTTCACGGTTACCCTTAAAAGAACCTACTGAAGATGACATTCTGAGCTTTAACACCGAAGAGTATACTCCACTGATGTCCCAAGAAGTAGCCAAAGAAATTCGTAAAGACTGCATATTATTAAGTAAAGCTTTGGAAATGGTACAATTTAGATTTCCAGTAAATTGTGAAGAAATAACGTTCAAACCCGTTCCGAATTAAGCATTGAATCCGACTGTCTGACGTGGGAAAACAGATTAATAATTCCAGCAAGTTTGAGAAGCAGAATTTTAGAAATGTTGCACGCTAACCATCCAGGAATAGTTAGAATGAAATCTCTAACTAGATCGGAATTGGTGGCCTAAGACGGATATGGATCTAGAACAGACAGTAAAGAAATGTAAATTTTGTCAGTAGGTATTTCGGTAACAAAAGTACGAATTCAAAGTTACAGACGTGGCCTGAATTTGAAGAAATTGGAATATAATTCACATAGACTTCTTCAAATTAGCCAATACTGAATTTTTACCTCTAATAGATAGTACAAAAAAGTGGATAGACATATATCCCAAGAAACGAACCACTGCAGAAAAAACTATAATGAAATTTCGCCTATCATTTGCCACAGTATTTGGTTGCCGATAATGGACCACCATTTGATAGCTCAGCTTTACAAAAATTTTGTGCAAATAATGGAGTGACTCTTATTAACGCACCACCTTATCACCCAGAGTCGAATGGTATAGCAGAACGAGGTGTACGCACAATAAAAGAAACTTTAAAAAAGAATTTGTACGAAGATCTTATTAACAACAAACATAGATCATTAGACCAAATCATAATCCCGAATTTTGTTTTTGGATACAGGAATACTCCTACTACAATAACATCGGAATCTCCAGCAGAAATGATGCTCAGACAAAATCCAAGGACCTTGTTAAATATGATAAAACCAACTTTCAATTTCAGGAAAGTGAGGCGAGGTGGGGAAGCAAAACCCTAAACCAAAAGAAAAGTTCTTTATTTGTGGACAGAACGTATTAGTTTATAATAAATTGCTAGAAGTTTGGGTTCCAGGAAAGATAATAAGAACAGTAAGCTATTGCACATACTTAGTGAAGATGGATGAAAAAGTACAACTAGCTCATGCAGATTTTATTAAAACTCGTCATTATTCAGTAGAAACTGATTGAAGAATTGATTTATTGCCAGAGGCTTTACCTGTGTTACCTACTATGACAGAATTAAACGTGCTGATTTATCTGAACCTACTACTCTTTCGGAAACTAATGCCCGGTTGCACCAACATCTCATGTTAAATAAGTTAACGCAGATTAGTTAATCACAGATTAATATTTATTTAAAGTTCAGGTGGCAGCAAGAAGTTGCACGAATATATTTTTGACACGGGTTAGTAAACTTAAGTGAAGTATGACGTGTTGTGCCATACGTCACTAGTTAGTGACGTTCCGCCCCTGATTGGTATTTATTATTTTAGGCAGAAATGTACAGAACAGGCGGGGAACAGTATAAAACGCCTAAAATCGATGAAACGAAGGCCCAACTCCTTGAGTTGTTTAAATCACAAATGACACCGATTAAAAATAAATTTGATTCTTCAACAAATTATATTATACAAGGTATAAACATAATATTAGTACATCAGTATAGTAACATAATAATGTCAGATTGAACAAACTATAATTACCTAATTTACAGATACCATTCAAAGTATTAATGAAGACATTGAAGCAGAGGTGTGTAATCAATCAACTGTGATGTCAATGAATGAACAGTTTATGCAAGATAAGGAACCTATACTTTCTTGTTCAGTTAGTCATATAGAGCCCCCGAAATCAGAAATCAGCACTTCGGTACTTGAACTTGAATTACCAACAAGCACGCTGACAAGGCCCGGACCATCAGACACAGTGGCAAAGCCCGGGGTATCCAGCGAATGTGATGTTCCAATATTGTGTCCGAACATGTACCTTCGAATGAAGACAATCTACAATCTGTAAATCAAAGAAATAAAAATAGAAAACGTACATTAGCAGATGTATATAGTAGCATAGAAAATTATACAATGGCGAAAAATAAGAAAACAAATAATCTGAATAGAAAATTGGAATTAGCGATTTTAGAAGCAAAAAAGGCAAGATATGAAATGTTGTTAGAAAGTGAGGGTTTGAAAAGAAAGTGAGGGTTTGAAAAGAAAGCAAGAAGAAGAAAAAACAAAACAGGAACACGAAACAACAAAACAAGAGGAAATTGCAACAGAAATAAAATTTTTGCAATTAAATTCTTTAAAAGAAAGGCAAAATCAGTAATTTCTTGTATGACTTTTTGTGTGTATATAATAAAGCTCTAGTGTAATAAATATATTTACCTATTAAATACTGTGTTTACTAAAACTCTTCAAATTGGTATGTTCTGTTTGGGATTTAGAATTTCGACGTCAAGTGCTTCATTTGGTACTTTTACGTTGTCTTCTGGTGTGGCATCATGCAATAGTATTGCTACATTGTGCAGGACTGCTGTTGCTGTAATTACATTCACATTTATCCCGTGGATAAACAAGGAAAACAACGCTTCAGTACACCAAATGCCCTTTCAATGGTATTTCGTGTATGGATATGCGCATTGTTATATCTCATTTCTGCTGGAGAATTAGGATTGAGCAGTGGTGTCAGTAAATAGGGCCTGCAAGCGTAACCACTGTCACCAATTAGCCATAAACTATCAAATTCTCCTGCTGCAAATCTGGCACGTAATAAACTGGAATCAAAAATTATACTGTCATGTACTGAACCTTGCCAACGAGCAACAATGTCAGTAATTTTCAGTGAAGCATCACACACAGCTTGTGTAGTTATGGAAAAATATCCTTTGCGGTTTCGGTACAATTCTGCATTATCACCACATGGTGAAAGTATTTTTACATGCGTGCAATCTATTGCTCCGATAACCTTGGGAAACTGGGCCATTTGATAAAATTCTCCTACAACACGATTTCTTTCCTCTTCTGTCACAGGCATTTTTATGAATTGGTTTGCTCTCGCAGCAATTTTTTCTGTAATTCAAGGAATTATTCTGCACACAGTTGATTTATCTAAATTAACTATGTCTCCCAAAACTTGCTGGAAACTACCCGTTGCATAGAATCTCAAAGTTAACAATAGTTGGTGAACAGGTTCTATGGGGTGGTTCCTATTTGAATCATATGCCAGTGAACCCATTTCAAATATTTGTAGCATTTCTTCTACAATTTCTTTTGAAAACCGATATCTCATTTTAAATTCTGTGTCGTTTAGCATGTTAAATGGATTGCTTCTCTTTTTGTACACTTTTGGTTTCGGTAGCATTCGGACTAACCCTAACACCTCTTCATCGGATGAAGATGAAGATGTGGCTTCTAAACTTAATTCACTTTCTGAAACATTTTACACTAATCTATCACCACTTAAACAAAGCACTCTACTATAGCTCCACTTTACAGCTGCTGCAGAATATGTTTTCAAATTCTAGAATATACATCTGCAACTGGAATACACATTTGTTTAATTTACAGTATCCACAAACTGATTACAAAGATATTTATTTTATAGTATTAGAAAGCAAATAAATACTCATGGCATTCAGAACACACAATAATATTGCAAAACTGATACGTGTATTAATAATTAAGCACTATTTGTTTAACTACTCCAACAAATAACTTATTACAACGTCACCGAACAACAAATTTTCTGATTACTTATTCACATTCAATATTTGGAGTTTCATGTTACAAAATAACGTAAATAATTTGAATTCTAATCTCATCAACCTCAAATTAAAACATCATGTTGATCTATGTTAACTGCTACTCTTCCAAATTTCTCGAATCAGTTAATCTGGATTTACTAATCAAAGATCAGGCTAATCAGTGTTGGTGCAACAAATATTTCCCTAACAAGAGATTACTAAATCCGCGTTACGTTAAGAGGTCGGTGCAACCGGGCATAAATGATCCCCCCTTAAGAAGATCTCAATGAATTGAAGCGTGGTATTCCCAAAGAGTCTAAGTGCCAAATTTTTCTAAATTAGTATTTTTCTATAAAATGGTTCTATGTGCCTTGCTGTACACATTAGAGATTGTTCTAAGTGTCTATCTGATGTGGAAATAATTTATATAATTATACATAGGTGACTCTCCTTCGCGCCTTCAACTGCGTTTCTGGCACTTAGACCCTTTGGGAATACCATGCTTCAATTAGAAAACCAATAGTAAGAATGAATTTGTAATTATTTAATTTTAATTAATTTAATTTAATTTTAAGATGTGAGTTTCAGGTTGAGGAAATTCCTCCCATGTCCAATGCCAACACTGTTTCCCTTTTCTTTTCGTTTAATTCTTTTTGCTTCAGTGTACCTTTTACGTCTTTTCCTTTTCGACGGCTTTGACTTTTCTTATTCCTTTTCCCATGTCTCAGAATTTAACCACTCCAAATTCATTAGTTAATAATAATAATTAATAACCCAGCTGTCTGCTTTGAACAGTTAGTTCTACTAGTACGATCCTCTATGTGTATTTAAAGTAAGGCGACAATTGCTGAGGTAGGAAGCTTTTTTAACGTTGCAAATTCTATTTTTACGTTCTAAAACCTTTACTGAAATTTGCAGGTCTACTTTAGGCAGAAGAATGTTTGCTTCGTGATCTTCAGTTTTGGTATTTTGAAATAATGGGGAGATTTAATAGAATTCTAGTGAAACCTATTCTCTATGGGGGGTGGATGTACTCACTAAGTTTACCTTCTCCGAAAGTAGACGAAATTACAGAGGTAAAGGACCAAATAGTGTTACAGCAATATTCAAGACACTTAAAATGAAATTATTCCTTAAAGTCAAAGTGAGTAAATCAATTTGTGTCTACAATAGATTTTAATAAATATCAATAAACTTTCTGACTGTTGTTTTGCAACCTAATCAAATTAGCTTCCACCATTAGAAAAGTGCTTCCCGACTTTTCCTTCAAGTCGCTGGAAAACTTTCCAGATAATTTTGCGCCAAAGAAGCAGGCGACGAATCAGCAGCAGCCAGCATCCGGGATCCGCACACAAAGGAAACGGTTGATATTCATAGCTGATGCTGATACTTTGCTACTTGCAGGCGCTCATTTACTATACATTAAACCAATATATTGTTCTTGGCGAGCGCATTCCCCGCAGCCCGGCGATTGTATCTCGGGCACACGGATTCGCCCGGCATACATATCGCCTGCTCTCTTCAGGATTTTTTACGACTTCAGGTAATGCCCGCACGTGGGAATTGCTTCGCGAATATTCAGAAAACTATCAACTAACATCGCGGCTGAAAGTTTTAACGGTTGCATAAGTCTTAGAGGATATACGTTTGAATGCATAGCCCATGGTTTGGATTTTATATTAAGTGTTTCAGTTTTCATTCTAAAACCATTCTTTTTTAATTACTTACGATAGAAATGTTATCTATCCTATAAACCACATTCCGAACTTGCTCTGAAATTTTTAAATTGGATGCTAATAGATTGTATAAATGTCACCCCTATTATTCTTGATTCTATAGTATACCATCAATGATTGTCCAAAATATTAAATAAATTTTGTAAATTAGCTTCAAGGTAAATCCGTTAATTTTTGCAAAAGATAAAGATTCTATGAAATGCAGCTTTCATAAAACTTTATTAATCAGAAGAATCATTTTTATCTGTATATATAGTTGCTTATCTTTGGCCTGCTGCATTATACCTTTTATGGTTTTATAATAAAATTAATAAAGGTTGGAGGGCAATTAACGATTGTCGGCATTGATCGCCTGCGCTGTTTATACTAATTAAGAATGTACGCTATTTTATCAAGAATAAAAATATGGAAAGCACCGTAAAATATAATTAATATATGCAGTTAATTATATGACTACTAATTATAATTTATGGAATTGTCAACAGGCGGAATATTTTAATAAAATCAACGACCTAATCGGCATCATGTGATACATCAACGCTAAATACATTTATCAACAAGAACAACTTTCTAAATATAATTTACTGTCATTGCGATTTTTTAAATTTAATTATACGCTGCGTTCATTACACCACTAACAGATATTTGTGGCTGATTAATTATCGACTTAACACGTCGCTGAATTAATAATAAATAAGCACCGTGCCGTGCTAATATTTTCTTTTCCGACCTTTGTTAGGCAGGCACGTATGTCAACCGTAGAACATGTAGTAAACTATGAGTATGCAAATGTGTTTCTTTTGTGTGCCCTTACAATGTCATGCGGTTGCTCCTGTATGCCACCAGTTGTATGACCAACAGGTTTCTCGGAGCACGTTATTAGATTTACCGATCGCGCTCCTCCGACCCTGCACTTCGACACTCGGTGGAATTTATAAGCACATGCGACGACTGCTACCGGACTTTCCTACCTTCAATTCATCTAGTATTCCAAAAATACCCAAACTCTAATTAAAACCGCGCAACTTGTTCATTTGGTTTCGTTGGCAGCGACACATCAAAGACCGAAACAAAGAATACGAAATCAACGCGGTAAAAAAAACCGAAGGAATTTTTAAACCTGAAAATCCCATCAACGGAACACGTTTAGCTTACATTTATTTTCCTATTAATCATTCGGAATGTTGACGACAACAGAATTGGGATGTTCTTAAGGAATCGCTCGGCCGTTGATTTAAATACGCTTTCTTCGAAGACGGCCGGGAATATATCACCATTAGGACACAGAGTCACTTTATTTACACGAATTCTTATCGATTTAATTAATGCACTCCGAAAGTGTTTTTACTTCGCTTGTTCCTTTTTTCGTACTGTCAAGGGGTTTCGAGAAAACAGAAAGGTCGAGATACCTTCCAAGTATTTCACAATTAACTAATTCGTTTGTGCGAACTTCTATACTTTTCCATGTCCCAGCTCATTCTTATGTAGACTTATTCACATATAGTTTCCTGTAGTCAGTAACGTTGAACTAATTCCCAATATCTAAAAGTGCCTGGAGATTCTTTTTATTCATCATCGAAGTGACATGACTACTAAATTTTGTCTTCATCTTCATCCTCTTCTTGGTTCTGGCCCTCCTTTCATTTTCATCTTTTTCTTCAACATCGTCTTCCTCTTCACTATCATCTTCAGTACCATAATCAATCTCGCCTTTCCTATGAAAAATATTGCCTCTTAATACAAACAGGAGCTCGTCTAGTAGCTTGGTTGGCCTTCGAAAGAACCATTCAAAAGCTTCTCCTTTCAACCTCATGTTCATGCCAATCGTCATCCATGAAGATTTCTTAGCAACACTTCTTCTGCTAAAAACAAGGGCGAGATACTTCGTTCTGTTCTCTTCTTCTCCTCATTTTCTTCAATCAGGATTCAATGCAGTAGAACTCTTTTATAAAATCTGGTTGAACAGAATCTAGAATGACTTTCGATTATCCTGGAATTTCCTGCATATTCATCTGGATATTGTGACTTCATGAAATGGTGATAGATCATCATTCTCTCTGTAGTTTACATGTTAACCAAACGTTATGAATCAAGTCGATAAATTTTGAATAAGATGCATAATGTAGCGTTTCATTACTGACGTCCCACGTGGACTTTTACGCTCAGAGGAAAGAAGTAACTAGGTAGCTATCAGTTAATGTTTATGTGCGCATCTCGCTAATAGCAGCGCTCGCTCCTGATTCCTAATTACACCAGAACTACGTTTCCCTATTCCAATACAGGACTATTACCTTTTAGATCGCCGAGTTATGGGCCGTTTAAATAAATCTGCATTATAAATACATCTACTTAGTTGCTGCAAATGGGAATTAGCAAATAAGATTACGAATAACAGAGATATTACCTCCTGTATGTTTATAGATCTCCTAACTCGACCACAATCTAAACTATTGCAGCTCTTTGATTCGTTTATACTCTTATGGAAATTAATAAATTATGTACGATTAAAAAAAGCCGGCCGTCATTCACGGGCACGATTATCTCTCTCTGCGCGCATAAGCTTTAATTATCGCGAAACACAAAACAATATAATAGGCTGTACCAAATGTTAGTTTATAGAGGGTCGCATAAAAGGTTAATTAGGAACGAATGTAAACGCCGCGCTCGTACACAGACGATCTGCGGTAAATCAATCCGGATTGAAGCATTGTTTGACGGCAATGCCTGTATAAATTATGAGACCATTTGGGCGGAATGCTGTGTGATATAAGTCCGCTTTTTCACACAGGTGCGCGCCGTACATCATGTTTGGAGGTGATTTTTTATTTTCGGACGAGCATTAACCATCAGTTAATCGGGGCAGAATTTTGATAGCTCGGCTATTAAAGGATTTTTTGGTCCATCGCCGCCGAAGCGCTATAATCATTTTCAATCGCAACATTATCCAACGTAATGGCAATTGATGAATAATTAAATGAATATCGTATTGTTTCCATAAAATAGAAGTTAATATTACTAACTATGATATTCTATAACCATACGTTACATACAACTATTTAATAATCGATGGGATCATTGATTTGGATAAGCATTTCTAGTAATTATAAACACTGTATAAATTGTGCATATTAACAAGTCATCTATTTCTTAACCATTATAGAAAACAGTGACCTTATACATTAACTTTCATGTAAATTTCTGTTATGTACTGAAACGGCAACGAACTTGTTATGAATTTGAATTAAATCTAGTGACAAGTAGCAAACCCGTTAAGCTTTGGGAAAAGTGTAGGCAGGGGCGTCGGGAGAAAATAATTACTAAATTGTAGTATTGTAGTAATAGTATTGTACTATCGAGTGTTTCCGGACAAAAATTGTGTCTGTGATAATCTGATTGTTAAAAATTGTACGCTACGCCTTGTAATGCCATTTGTTATTGGTTTCCCCCATATTTTGCCTACGCCAATTTAAAGGGTTAACTGGTTCGGGGTCATTGAAACTACTCGGCAAAGATCAAACGTGCCGACACGGAGTGTCTCCTCTTGAATAACTTATCTACACCTTGTCTATAGTTTAGGAAACTTTAGGCAGGTCATCTTCCGAGTCCCAAGTGGCCAAATTAACTACTTTTTCTGGAAAATTTATTCCAATTCATTCCATGTAGATTGGAGACACTGTAAGACATTTGTGTGTCATTAAAAAAGTAACCAAAGTGAACATAATTTGGGTGGTCACATGGGACACAGGAATAGTTGAAAGTAAGGCACTTCTATTGATTAAAAAATAGTATTACGACTTTAAATTGTTGAGGATTAAGAGATTCTTTGGTAATAAGTATCACATGGTTTATGTTCCTGTAGTTTGACTAATATTTCCTAGGGGCGTTTATTACTTTTAAAAGAATATCCCTTTACTTGTACAAAATGATTCTTACAAGAACAAGTTTTCAAAAATGTCGATCTAATAATGTTAAATAGTTATCATTATTATACATTTCTGCCATAGATCTCAAAGAGATATAGGTATCGTCAAGAAAGGGAGAAAGTACAGAACGTATCAAGTGGTTATACAAACTCCTTAAAGTCGTAAAAACAGTGACTCAATAAAAACATTTTTAGTTCTCTTTTAAACTTAGTTGTTGATTCCAAAAATCTTAATGAAGCAGGGAACTGATTATACACTTTTAGTACCCGGTAATAATGTTAGGCAACAATGGTCTATTTGTAAATTACAAGGCCACAGTTTTATTATGGTTTAACTGAAGATGATTACTCTCCCACCATTTAAACATTTGGGAGATAGAGAGTGAGGCAATTTTGGAGGATAATGACTGAGAATTACCAGTCACAACAAACGAAGTATCGTCAGCGTATTGACATAATGACACAGATGGAAATTGATGTTTAAAAACTTTAACATAAATTATAAACAATAATGGGCCTAGAATTGAACCTTGTGGTATGCCTTTACTTATTACTCTAACGTCAGATAAAATTTCCTCATTTACACTATTCTTCATGTGTCTAAAACACACTCGTTGAGATCTCCCGGAGAGATAGGGTCGAAAGAAATCTAGAGCAACTCCATTGATACCAATATCATACAGTTTCGATAATAAAATTTGATAATCTAAAGTATCGAAAGCTTTAGAGAAATCGAAATAGATACCAGTGGGAGACCCACCATTATCCAGACAAGAGATCATGTCGTGTAGACATTCAAATATTGCAGACTCAGTAGATCGACCTATAATAAAACCATGTTGACATTTAGATAGAATATTGAAATGTATCAACTATGAATACAGTCTATCATAGATAACTTTTTCAAATACTTTGGAGAAGATAGAAAGCAGCGATATAGGCCGATAGTTAGTTATGTTCTGTTTAGAACTTATATTTTTGAGAGAGCCTGAAAATATCCCACTAACAAAAGAATTATTAATAACTTCTGCGAGTTTATCCATATTAGGTTATGTTAGGTCACTAACATCTGTGAGAATAGTGCCTGGAATACCATCACATCTCTTTTGAAGAAAAAGAGAAAGAGAGAAAAATTGTCTACTGGTGTGATCTAACATTAGTCTCAACTTTATTTGGTTGAATTAAATGATAATCTGGAATAAAGTATTCATTGAAAAGATTCGCTATGATATAAGCATCAGTAACAGATACACCATTAACCATTAATTCGATATTCGAGAGTGTCTCAGAAAAAACAGTTGAGTCCCTTGTTGATGCTCCAAATAATTTTACTTTTGTTACATGCCCGTAGCGTTAAGAATTTTATTATTGTTATTATGTGACATTTTAGTATTTTTTTACAAGTTTTTGATAGTCTTTCTTTTTAGCACGATACAATTTTGTTAAAGTATAGTCAGCTGAGATTTTGGGATTGAGGGCCTTCTTTTGACAGAGTCTTCTCATTTTAACGGAAATATCTTAAAAGTGGGAGAGAGAAAGAGAATGAAAACTCTCATGGGTCCGTGAACTCATGGATTTTTAATATATTTAACATTTTATACAATGTTCAAACCGAGTTGTAAAACGTACTAGTTTGAATAATGGTAATAATCAGACTTAGGACATTCCGAAGCGTTACCATGGTTCTGCAATACGAGGACCAATGAAAAGTGCTCATTCGTTGCATAACCATGGTAACGCTTCGAAATGTTCGAAGTCTGGTAAAAATATTGTATTAAGCGTAGTAATGGTAGACTGTAATAATAGTACGATGGGGTTAGTTCTAGCCACAAGCAACTATGTGATACAAATCGGTTTCTAAATTGCATACGTATCACGTGAGGCTCATTCTAGATTATTTTACCATTTTTCCTAAAATTGTATAATTGTATTCTTACATTTTCGGATGTTGCCAATGCTTCTAAAATGTAAGTAGGTACAAAAAAGAACATACTCAGTCTTAAAATAGTAAAATGTACAGTAGTGGCCAAGTAAATCGTTATGGTTTCAAGGACATGTAACCCTAATCGGCAGTATGACCCTAACCATTCGCTATTGCATGGATGGTCTTTGATTCCATTGCACGTCAGTAAGGGCGACGCTAGCATGCTGGGGTAACGATTTTAATGGCCAGCTCTGTACGAATGTATTTTAATATTGCCGAAGTTATTAGAATTTTTTCTAGGTTGAATAAATTAGAATTACATAAAGGTTTATATTTAGTTATATTTTTGTTCTCTATAGGTTTAACCTGATTCATTGTTCCTTATCAAGCAGATATACTGGAAAATAATCCGGAACCAACAATTTATAAGCAGAAATTTAGAATACACGTCAAGTCCAGGGTGAGTTATCATAGTTAACTTGTGCAATATTCTTTTCTGTCGGCGAGCATGTAGGGTTGCGGAGACATGACATGTCCGAAGCTGCCAGAGACAGATGAAACTGCAGGATCTCGTCATCAGGACCTGTCCTGTAGCTGTCTCGCAGATCCAAGCTTGTCCACCCCCACCCAACCACCCCAAAGCCCCGGGAGGGGTGCGTCAAAGCCACTCTAACTTTTGACTGGTTCGGTAGGGAAAGGGTGCTTTGCTGTAGTTAGATTCACTAAACAGTACAGTGTGCGTTCGGTGGTTGAGGTTTGATGTACGGCGCTATTTTGCGAACGCGTTTCCGGGCTCACCGGAAGAGATGCTGCTTTCGATTTTATTAGAGCGCTCGCGAACTTTGTTTACGTGATTTTTATGTTTACGCGATTTTTATGTCACGTGGGCGGCGTGTTTTCCGACAAGCATGTGAGTATTGGATATTGTTTGTTTTCATATTATTTAAAGAAAAAAAAACTTACGTTTCGTATTTTGAATATGAGTAACGTAAGTTCGTACTTTGACCGCTTCGAATGGCGCCAACGATGCTACATCTTTCCATTAATTAATTCAAACATGTTTATGTCGTTCGCAAAAGCACATGTCAGCTCCGGTTTCAGTCATTTTACGATGCTTTATTTTCTCCTGGTGGAGGACAGTGTTTGTACAGTTAATATTATATATGTATAGAATATATAGAAGTTTTGACGTGCTTCATAAAAACAAGAGTGTGAAATTAATTTTGTTAGTAATAAATCAAATTTTGCAAAATTCCAGGGCATACATATGCTACCCTAATGGTGATGTTATAGCGTATTCAGCCTTTACTTTTAAGAATTTAATAATATTGTTAATTAAAATAATTAAAACTCACTTGCTTTATAGTTTTTCAAAGCTGGCTTGGAATTTAAATTTTCTAAACCTACTACCTACTTGCCAGAAGTTCACAAAAGAAAAGCATTCCCCTACGTAATAATTTAAGCCTTTAACTCTACGTCACCAAGTCAGAAATCCACTTAGGAGTAGAGTGCGCCTTCAAATTTGTAGGAAATTAGACGAACACATGTTAGGCTCGTCCCCATCTCGTCAGTTTAATAAGCAGAATGAAACAGGAGAAATACTTTCCGCTTAAACATACAATTTAAAAGACATTGCATATGCAATGAACCGTCAGTGTTTGGATAGGCGTCCCTCTGGACGTCGTCGACGACGCCAGCAGAAATTCCACCACGGTTTGTTTCCCTGACGCCAGCAAAATCTAACGCACGAAACCCTACTTTCATTTGCAAGTTATCACTTTTTAAATTAATTTAAGGGCACAAAGGGTTTACTGAAATATAATTCCTTCTGTTAGGTATTGATTTGTTTGATTAATTTAGGAAAATTTCCTTTTATTTTAACAGTTGTCAATTTAAGTTCTGTAGACGATCTTATTAAGTATTAAACAGTAGTCCATAAGCAATTATGAATCCTGTAAGTAAAAAGAAAGAAAAACTACGTAATTGGTATAATTCAAACAATAAAATAAAATGAGCTAGTAACTAATAAATACCAAACCAAAAAAAAGGTAAAGAAGATGTGGAAAATAATTTATGAAGTAGATTTCTAAGTGGTAGTTTGACCAGTTGTATTGTACATTAAAAAAAATGTGTAAAAATGTAATTGAATGCAGTGGTGGAATTGTAAATTTAAATGTCGACGTCTTGGATGTCCGAAGAATAATCGTTGAAAGATATTGCGTTTATATATGTCCAAAAGTAAATAAAAAGTTAAATCTTCTCCTCCATGTCAGTCAGTTTAGAAGTAAATTAACCAACCGGCTTGACTTTAGAAATCTCTGAAACGTCAGGCTCGGTGATTATTGAGTCCGGATCTATTTATCTTGTTACTGAAAATAACATTCAAAGAAAGAAAGAAATTAGTTTAAATTTATTGCGGCACAGATCTCGCGCGCTGTTTTTTCCATTAATAAAAAAAAGAAAGGAGAGGCGACTCTAAAAATAAACGAGCCTATCAATCAAATCAATTAAAGTCAGAAAGTTTTATCGCGATAAATATTCCTAAAAATATCTCCCTTTTGCAACGTTACTCTCCGATAATTAAAAATATGGGCGCATCGGGCAGAAGTTTTACCTACCTGAGATCCCCTCGAGTGGGGCCGTAAACTTAAAGAGGACTGATTGACGGCAGATTAATGTCTCGCATCGACACTTTTTAGAGGGCAGCGACCAATTAATTGATCCTGATGTTTTAAAACGCCGCTGCCGTTGCCTTTACGTGCCCATCTCTCTTTCTCTTCTTGCAAATCTATAGTCAGCGGTGCTTGTGCTGGCGCCACACACGACAAATGTTTTAAGTCAACAACGGAATATTAAAAAGAAAGCTGCTCTTTTGCATTTATATTATCTTTTTTATGTAACATCGAGTACTTAAAAGTCAACGACGGCGGACCGTCGAACTAACGGCGCTTCTGTCCCTACCACAGGAACTAATAAAAAAATCATTTGGACAGTTATAGAAATAAAACATCTATAAAAACCATACTTTTCGTAAATATCATAAAACAGGAGCTTATTTATTAGTCGTTTTAACATTTATTTATATATTTAAATTGTGTCGCTAATTAACCGTCTTCTCAATAAAATTCTTATCTCAAGTTATTCAAAAATTTGTAGGAACGTTATTTGCTAACAAGACGATAACATATAATATGGCAAAATTCCTAAAAAATGCTCTGAAATTACCAAATCATTTTTAAACATTTAATTTGCATTTATTTAAAGCGAGAAACGTTAATTTGTTGTTGTTGGAGGGTTTTATTAATTTATGATAAAGAATTATTTGTCGAGAAATGTCAGGATTACACTTTACACACACACACTTACTTTTTGACTACCGTTGAAATTAATAAGGACGAATTAGAAATAATACAATAGTTTTCACAAGCGATCAAGTGAAAAGCGAATTGCAGGAAGAATTATTAGTGTTGCAACCAAACATGCACGTGTACATTTAGTACATCGGACGTTCCTTCAGTCACTTTTGACGTATACATTCGAATCTAACCTTAATTTGAAAAACGTTTTATTTTAGAAAAATTAAAGCAGTTGCCTGCACAGAGAAACTTTTATACTCTACGAACAACTGCTTGAATGACGTTATACAACAGTTCAGGCGTGTTATTTAAGTCACAATTGATTGACAATTAATGTTAGTATGACGTCATCCTAGACACTCATTTAAATTTCAACGCCTACTCTAATTCGTTTTTATTTTGATCACTGTTTATACATATTTCTTGCAAATGCTGATGATAGTTTTCTGTTACTTTAATTATTTTGAAGTACGTTCCCAATAAAAAAATTAATAGCAAAAGCAGTACGTAGAAGTCTTTTTAATTAATGAAACTTATTTTATATACACTCCGCGTCATCTAATTAACCTCACACAATTTTTTCATTATTTTTCGGCGACACTTGAATTTTATGAGGTAATTTTACCATTACTAACTTTATTAGTTTATTGAAATTACTACTACCTAAAATATCTAGTGAGAATTTGAAGGAATTAATACATTTTGAGGAATGTTTACTAAATTTGACTATTGCATTGCGACAAGTGATTGACCTCAGCTCTAAAATAAAATTAAAAGTGGAACTTAACTATTTTATTTAACAATGCAACTACAATTAATAATGAGTATGAGATCCATTCTTATTAATAACTTCAAATATTCTATTTGGCAGTGAACGATACAGTGAATCTAATAACATTTGTGGAATATTGCCCCATGCTTCTTCGATTGCGTTAGTTAAAGCTTCAATGTTATTATACTGTCACCCATCCTCGTAAATCTTACGTACCAACCAGCCCCATAGATTTTCAATAATATTTAAGTCGGGAGAAATGCTAGGCCAGTCCAAAACCTGAATATTTTCTTCCCTAAACCATTCTTGCATGATCCCTGCTGTGTGAATTGGGGCGAGATCTTGTTGAAATATCCATTCTTCATTTTCCATAATGTCACTAATTAGTGGTTTTGCTATGGTAAGAAGTTGTCTGTACTTCTGGGCGGTTTGTCTGCCTTGTAAAACCTCTAAATGCACTGGTCCATTAGAAGATATGGCCCCCCATATCATTACACTTCCTTCTCTATTATGACGGCGAACTAAATACTTTTTTCTTTTCTTAAATCGTGAAAATAGTAAGAAAAACCATCTGGGCCATCTAAACAAAACCTTTTTTCGTCAGTGAAAATTACTTTTTTCCATTGATCAATCCAGTTCATATGGTTTCTGGCAAAATCTAATCTTGCCTGTTTGTGGCGTGCAGTTAGCAATGGTTTTTTTTGTAAACGACGTCGCTTGAGGTGTTGGCAACTTTTTATTATCCTCTGAATAGTTCTCACACTTGCAGTGCTACCAACAGCGTGCTTTATTTTCCTTGCTGTAAAAGTGGAATTAGAAGCTTCGCGTAGAATGTTGCGCCTTTCCCTTTCGGTAGTTGCCGTTTTCACCCCACCAGCATAGTTTTTCCCATAATTTTCAATATTATTTACCCAATTGTTTACAACTCAAGGACTTCTATTAATTTTTCTTGCAATGTCCCTATTAGAGTAGCCTTCTTCTTTTAAAATTTTAATTTTTCCAATTTCTTCAGCAGTTAGTCTTTTTCCAGCACCCATTTTTACAATTTGACTGATTGTGACTGATGCCTACTAGATATTAAGTTCAATAATGAAAATGACGTTTGTTCGTAATGGTAACTTGATATTTCAGTCTCAAAATTTAAAAGAATATAAGTGAGGTCAACCATTTGTCGCACTTGTATCAATATTTTTGTGAAAAATATTTATAATGAAAGTTTATAACGCATTATAATATTCTACAATATTTTGTTTAATTTTATTCTGCCTATATTTAAAACCAAGAACCACCCTTATTAAAAAAACTAACAAAAAGTGTAAAATCTGACTAGAGGTTAATCAGTTGTCGCGGAGTGTATATCATTAATAGCACTACAGGCCTTTGTGGACCATGGGTTTGATTGACACTTCGTCTCCATTCCTTTCTGTCCTTCGCTTTTCGTTTCCATCCTAGTTTTCTTAAGTCTGCTTCTACTTGGTTTTCCCATTTCGATCTCGGTCTACATCTTCTTTTATTGGTCAGCTCTCTTCTTCCTAGTATTTGCTTTGCTATCCTTTCATCTTCCATGTGTCCACATGTCCCATCCAACGTATCCTGCTGGCCTTAACAAGATTTACGATGGGTGGGCCCGCGTGTAGGATATCTTGACCATCCATCTTCCGTCTTTTTACCACCGAAAATTCTCCTCAATAAACGCCTTTCCCATACTCCTAATTTTTCTTGTTCGGTCTTGTTTAACACGCATGTTTCACTCCCATAAAGTACTACCGGTGTAATGATTGTTTTATGAATCCCTAATTTTACGGACCGCGACACGTTATGCGATTTAACTATGTGTATTAAAGATGCCATGCTCCGGTTTGCTTTGTTTTTTTTACCTTTTATTTCTTCAGTATCTCCTTCATCGCTCTTTACGACTGCTCCTAAGTAATTAAAATTATCTATTTTTTCGAAGTTGTTCTGTTCGTACTGTAAAATACCTTCTTTCTCGTCTTGTTTTTCCTACCAATGTCATGGCTTTCATCTATTCTATATTAATTTTCAGTCTCACTTTTTGTGTAGCTTCTCTATCCTCATTACGATATGCTCTAATTCATGCCATGTCCTGTGTTATCCGCATAGCTAGACACGGTTCTCTTGGTGTTTATTCCACTTACCTTTATCACATATTCCAGCACCAGATTAACGAGTATTGTTGACAAAGGTCACCTTGCATAAGCCCTTTCTCAATTCTAAATTTCCTTGTTGTTGCCCCCATTATTTTTAGGACTGCTATTGTGTCACACAACGTCAGCTTCACCAGATCTACTAATTTACCAGGAATATTAAGCACTCCTAAGTTCTCATATGATCGGGTTCTTTCTACAGTATCATACGCCTGCTTAAAGTCTATAAAGATGGCGCGCAACGCCTATATCATACTCATGGCAGTGGGCTTGGACTTGCTTCTTAGTATGCACCTGGTCAGGTCTACTACCGATCTGTTTTTTTAGAAATCCTGCCTGATAGTCTCCTACTGTACTTTCCATGTATTCTTGAATTCTTTCCTTTATACATCATACATGAAGCCAATACTTTATACATTACATCTAGTATGGCTATTCCCCTGCAATTGAAACATTGTGCTTTGTTTCGTTTTTTATGTAGTGGGAACAGCATTGCTTCCTTCCGTCTTTGTGGCATTTCTTCTCTTTCCCAAATTTTTTGTATCATATCGTACATAGTTCTAGTTAACCCATTGCCTCCATACTTTCAGTACTTTCCTATCAGTTCTGCTAGTATTCCATTTTCTCCAGGACTTTTATTGTGTTTCATTTTCCTTATTATTTTCTTCACTTCTGTTAAGCTTGGTTCGCTTACTTGCGTGTTTTCTGTGTATTCACTTCTTCAGATTCAACTCCTTCAACACCTTCTGAAAATATTCTAACCATCTTTCCTTCATATTTTTTTTTGTTCTCTTGCTTACTTGGTTCGCTTTCTTGCGTGTTTTCTGTGTATTCACTTCTTCAGATTCAACTCGTAGTTCTGTCTCATTACTTAACACCTTCTTAAAATATTCTACCCATCTTTCCTTTATCTTTTTTTTGTTCTCCCAGCAAATTGCCTTCTTCATCTTCGAAAAATACCGTTCTGCTCTTATAACCCGTTGCTTGTTAATTACTTTAACTTTAACTTGCTATAACTTTCTAGTTATTCAGCTTTTATTAAAAGTTTATTAAGAAGAAAAGTATCACAAAATCTTTTAAACGGACACTAAATATGCGCACTAACACTTTACGTTTCGCTATCGTTTAATAGTTTCTTCTTCTGAAGAAAGATTTTGTGATACAATTTTCATCGGACAAGCACCTGCTTTAATTAAGAAAGAAAGTTTTACTTTGATCTCCCCTAGAAACCCTTTTAGTCTCCTCCGTTCGTTATAAAACACCCTGTACACAAATTGTTAACATAGCTCTCTCGATTATTGCGAAAACGTTTCAATTTTAACATTTTTAAGTATTTTCCGGTTTTTACGAAGTAATTAATTCTTTATTTGAATTAGAGCTATCTTCATTTGAATAACGTCAGTATCAATACGTCACGCGATAAATACTTTAAATAATTTGGTGGGGTTTTCCAAGAAAACTGACGAACACGTTCTGAAAGAGTATATTTTGCCAAAATTAAGAGTGTTTCTTCAGTCATCGTATCTTGTAGTAGTACTCTTGGAAAATCTGAAATTATTTCCTGAGTAACACTTTAATGTTCATCTCATAATGTGAGGGAAGTATTAAGGTTGTCGTAGGCCCGAGTCATCAGACCTCCTACCTCCCCCTCCCCCAGGCCCCAGCATTTGTTTTCCCAATTCCAATAATTTCTCGTAAACCCTAGGCACTGTGCCTTATGGATAAAGACGGCCCTGCTCAGAAACACCGTATTTCTGTTTAAATTCATTCTTTGGTCCAAGCAAAGCAAACAATTGAACATTTTTACTCGTTGTTTAAAATATGGGGGTGGCATTACATAATATGATCTTAAATTTTGCTTATAGTAAAGTAAATATTGAATTCAAAAAATATATCTGTGATTAGTTCATAAAATCGTAATTAATTTTAGAGTCCTCAGAGCAAAGTATACTTTTGGTTCATTTCAAACGGATCACCTTGTATTTCACTGCTTCTATAATTTCGATTTTATGAACAAATGAACAAATGCAAAGTTTTTTCTGTTTTTCTTTATCAGTAAACTTAATGGTTTTAGTATCAGGCCTGTGGAGTCGGTACATAAAATTTTCAACTCCGATTCCAATTCCAACCCTGACTTCGACTCTCTTATAAATCAATACAGAAAATAAATAAATGTATGTACATTAGCGGACAAAAAATCCCGTCGCGTCATTTTTACAATGTAAACATCACTTTAAACGTCCAAAATATAGGGTTAAGCCTAGTCCACAATTGCCCGGGAACGAGAACGGGAACCGGAACGGAAACGTTAAAAAAGTTAAATCATTTCATAATCGTACAAATATCCACAATGCATCGGTAAATACGGTAACGTTAATAAAAAGCTCCGCAACGAAAACGTAAAAGTTGATACGTTCCCGTTGCGGAGCTTTATTAGCGTTACCGTATTTACCGATGCATTGTGGATATTTGTACGATTATGAAATGATTTAACTTTTTTAACGTTTCCGTTCCGGTTCCCGTTCTCGTTCCCGGGCAATTGTGGACTAGGCTTAAGTGATGTGAATGGCGGCCCCCTGACGTTTTCTTTAGAAATTACTAGTCAGAATATTTTGTTTTTCGTTTTATTACTAAATCTATCTAATAAAAGAAGTCTGGGTTCTTAGTATGTAATGTATTTATTATAAAAATTACAAAAATAAAAACTTTTTGTTAACAAAAAACACAAAATAACAGTTCCGGCCGGTATTGCCCTCTAGATGGAACAATGCCGGCCGGATGACAGCATTATTCCGTTTAAAATATAAAAGCTTTTTGTCATAAAGAGGTTTAAATTCTTATTAAATGTTTTTTTTTTTTTGAAAAATGATATATAATTCTCATCACTTAATCATTTTTTTAAATCTGCAATCTTTATGTGCCTATTGTCCACGAATGACACAACATATTTTTCCATTGTTGCATTGCGTTTAATTAATTCACATGGTTGAAACATACTTTCATGAATACTTAGGTAACGGTTGCAAATTGTTCATAAGGCCTTTTTTTTGTTTATTTTGGTCCCCTGAATACATTCTCCAAATATAGGTAATTCCTCACGGAACACCCTGCATTTACGCGGCATGTCTGTAGAGAAATACATTATTTGAAATCTGTATATGACATTCGTTTTGGGGTAATATTGATAGGTTAACATTACCCCCAAACCATTGGCCATCATTACCCCCATATGTAAAGTACAGGATATGAATCGACTGTACTTGAGCAGAATAAGTTGTGAAAGTTCTACGTTTAGAAATCGTACATAAAATTCTGTACTAAATGAAGCTAGGTAGATTTACAATTCGTTAAAATTGCAAAAGATATAAACCTTTGAAAACTGTCATATGTAATAACAAACAACGTTAAAACTAATTTTTATATCTAACCGTTTTTCACTTGCTTTTATGTGGCTAACATTGCTACTAACTGTTTAATATGCAATGTTGAAGTTCAATTGTGACGTACGATTTTCAAAAATGTTTTCATATTAGAAATATCAGGTGGCCGATATTACCCCAGACGCCACTATTCACTCCTCTTGCCCTATGTTTAATAGATATACAAAATGTAACTATTAATTCAGACGTTTAACGTTTATTTTGACAGAAATGTAACCTCAGTAAAAGCCTGACTTATTAAATTTATCTAAATATGCAGGACATGTCAATTTCTTGCCCGGATTTTATTGTCCGCTACTCTACTAATTATTTATCGATTGAAAGCACCCAACATATAAATCTGTTAAAGGATGGCTATAAACATCACAGCTCTATCATTGTCACTCTCTTTTAAAAGAAATTACAAAATATGCAGTAAAAAAAAAACTTAAATTTTAACCCTCTTTCGCTCCTAAAGGGTCACATATGTCCCAGCAAGGGTCAGTACTCCTGAAATACGACTTTTATTATTTTAATGGCGGATTTCACAAACGTTACTTAAATTTAATCATCCGTTAAAAGTAAACGTTGCCATGGTTACATGTGTTGAAGGTATAGGAATGATTATTCTTAATCGATGATTAAAGTTAAGTAACATTTGTGAAATCCATCATAAGATTTCTTTAATATCTTGATATATTTTAACAGTGGTTTATTATTAAATTATTTCTATTGGAAATAATTAAAGTTTGCTTCTATTTTTATAGGGCTATTACCTGGGACATATGTGTCCCGTCCGCGTTGATCTAAGGGACGCATATGTCCCAGTCGGGATTTGACACACACTACAAAAACTTATAAATGTTTTATTTTATGAATGGCGACACAAAAATAAATGTAAGAAAGTACATCTGATAAATTCTCTGCGAGATGCTGGAGCTCTTCTTCCCTTAGAGCCCGTTTTCTGAAAAGTTTGTACATTCTATACTGTTGGAATGACCCGTCAAAATACTAATGGGACACATATGTTCCACAACTCAAAATTATCGGTTATTATTTTACAAAAGGAAATAAATGATTCTAAAATATATGGAACATGGAAGCCTAGCACAAAATAGACTTCAAAAACAATAAAAAAACACTAGTTCAATTTCATAACATCAGCTCATGAACAGGATTTAACAGAATTAGGTAACTCGTATTAAAATGAATGCAATTTCAACTTTATGATCGTGAAGCTAGAATTCCAGATACGGTTGGGACAGAAAACTAGCGCAGATGCGATGTATTTTGTAACCAATAGGATTTTTTGAAACTTTGCTGGAACAAATATGGCCCAATACTGTATTTGGGACAAAAAATTCTGAAATAAAGTCGTAGCGAAAGAAACTCAAATGAAAACCGAGAAAATGAAATTTTATTTGTATAAAAAGCTTATGTAAACAATCACAGGAGTTGGAGCCGGAGTCGATAGAGTTTTATCGACTCCAACTCCGACTCCACAGCCCCGATTAGTATAAATAATTACCATAAATATTACTAACAACTATAAAAACAAATATCCTTTTGATTATTTCTAAGCGTGTTACAAAATTAAAAAGTGGTTTTGTCGCTTTTCAATTTCGTGTCGTTTCAAACGGATCATCCTGTATTCTACTATATCATTTTTATCAGCAGTTTCTCGAAAGGAATGAAGCAAAAGTCTTTTAGAAATTCCATATTTTTTTCTACCTGGAACGTTTTAAATTCTACACGATAGCCCGAGGCACAACTCTAATTAATTTTTATTGTAACCTTGTATTAATTAGGCTTCTTGACTGATGGATCTGTGTCTGCTGCACCCGAAGTCGTTTTTAGTATTTTTGAATAACACGTAGTCTGACAAATTTTAACTGTAAGTGGTTTCAAATAGATTTTACGGATTTTATTTCGTGGTTAGGTAATTAATAAAATAAGTATGTAAAAAGTTGAGGGTTTTTGATTTTGAATGGATTGATCATGTGAATGTTCTCATGTTTTGATTAGTGCTGATTTAGAAGTCTATTTCTTTCAGTGTGATTGAAGTAAGTATTAATGATGATAGCGGCTCAAAGTGGAGACCCCCGGGGCCGGACAAATGGTCGGTGTCAAGGGTCGGCACGCGCGAGACTTCAGCGCTCACTCGTATCAACTTCCACTTCCTCGGCGTCCTATTCTTTAATATTCTTCGGGCCGGCCATCACATTGTTGCGTCGACGTAATGAGGAACGATAACAATAATTATTTATTTAAGCCGACGTAGGTCATCATTCGAGGCGAATTGCTTGTGCGGAAGTCGCGCCACTGATTTACATATTATTCGTTCGTCGGCGATACGTTGTAAATGCGAAGCCGTCACGACGGGCGACGGCGTGATGGAATAATGTAGTTCTTGACGGCTGACGGGTTATAATTGTATATATAAAATATGACGCCGGTAATTTAATTATTTAGCTTTAATTGGTGGAAATGCCGAATCGATATTTGGAAGTGAGAGCGGGCGAGTGTAAGAAAAGGACCGCGGAAATCTGCCGTAGACAGGCATCAATCGATTGTCAGTTTATATCAAGAGCTAACTCGGTTCTCGCCTCAGGAGAAGCTAACTAAAGCTTTGAAAGACAGAATGTTGTTTGTTACGGGAAACTTTGATGGACGAAAATAAAGCTTGAAAAAGCCAAAGGGGATTTTAAATGATAAAGGATGATCAGGCAATATGTTATTTATTACGAATTTCTTAATTTATAAAATAAAATGCTTTTGCAATATGTCTTTGAATGACAAATGAAATACATGGTTCCAAATAGGTATTACTTTTTTTAAAAGAAAACAAACTTAGGCAATGGATCACCTGTGAGACTATCTTGAAGCTTAGATCTACATCACCGTACGTACAGTTGCTTCTAAAAAGTTTCTTATAATGCAATTTTATTTTAGTGTTCGTTCAGTACTTACTTGTTCACTTGGTTGTCTGCTCTTGTTTATAAGAAACACTTATCATGTGTTCGTTTAATATTCCGATAGCATTGGCTATGGAAATATTTTTTTTCCGTAAATACATGTCGTAGCTTAAGCTAACATTATAAAAGTCTAATTTTCTAAAAATAACTTCTTTCGGATGCCCACCATTCCATTCTAGGCACTCAGTAAATCTTTTGGCAAACATCACACATTACTATTTGAAGCACCTTCAAAAGAATTCGTTCAAATTCTTCTTAACTTCAATATTTCAACTCCTTATCCCCGATTTCTTCATCGCTTTATCTTGCGGTAAAATTTATCTGTCAGTTAGATTGTGACACACAGTATGTGTACGTCACAATCCAACTGTTAGGTAAATTAACCTTAGGTTAAACATAGTGAAGAAATCGGTCATAAATTGTACGGGATGCTGGAACTTTGAAGACATGGTATATCTACTTCTCTCTTCGAAATGCACACCGTTTTTGTTAAAACACCTTCACAGCAAAACACGTTTTGCTCGGGTCCTCGTCTCTATTGCCGCTAAAATACTTTAGAGTGGGTTACAAGATGGCAGTAGCGACGTCCTCCTATCTCAAGTTAATCCAGGAACACTGACGCACCCTGTATAAATAAAAATGTTGATTTAAAATTATAACTAACCCTAATATTTCTTCACGCCTAAACAAACACGTAGGATGAGGTAATAAGCTTTAGGAAGAATGAAATGATTACATTTATATTGTAATGACGCAATACAACACAAACCTGACCATTGAACGAAGAAATAAAAGACTCATCAATGACCTATCAATGGATAAAATAAAATAAATTTCCAAAATAAATTCGTGACTGTCCTTCCTTCCTTCGGACTGAGCGAGCCCTTATATCTCGTTCAGTTCTTCTGGAACGTATCTGGAAAGTGCTCGGATGTTTTCGAAAATACCCGCCCATGACGTGGACTAGCATCATCTAGGTGGTGACGTCATTCGCCTCGCTGTTGCGTTACAGTATATACAGGCTCTCCCAACAGTATGTTCTCGGGCCATATCTCCATAACTACTGAAGATACTAAAAAATTTTCAACACAATTTCTTTTTTAATTTAAAAGGTCTATAACACAAAATTATTTTCATCTATACAGAGTGAATCAAAACAGTAGTGCCGGACACAACTTTTTATTTCAAATGGCATACCCTATATATGAAACCAAATTTGGATTGCCCATAAAATTCTAGACATTTTCTGTATACCATTCTTGTATACCATTCTTGAGATATTTAACATTTTGTCTAAAAACTGCCATTTGCAGCCACTATTTTATTTATTCATATTTTATTTATTTTTAACTTTTGGTACAGATGTAGTTGATACATAAGCTTATCATAAGTTATTATTAAATGTACTTTTATCGCTACAGGGTGGTCATGGTAATAACCAAAATATCAGAAATTTCGAAATGGCAAAACACAATTTTCTTAAACAGCATGCCTTATATTTTTCCATCCTAAATTCTTCGTTTTGATTCACTCTGTATAGATGAAAATAATTTTGTGTTGTAAATCTCTTAAATTAAAAATGAAATTGTGTTGAAAATTTTTTTGTATCTTCAGTAGTTATGGAGACATGGCTCGAGAACACACTGTTGGGACACCCTGTATAATGGTAAGTGATTCTGAAAATAAAATTGTAACTTAAGTTTTTTTGAAAAAAAGAAAACATTTACATATTTAATTTGAATTTATAAAAACCTATATTAATGTGACATACAAGAATTTTATTAGTAGTATAATTTTTTTATTATGAACATTGAGGCTCTTTCTATTCCGCATACATTCCTAGGACAAAGTACTCCTAAATGCTTTTATTTTGAATTATTTACATTTTTCAAATTCATGCCTAGAGGAGCGTTACGTTGTCTACACTCGCTTTTATAACAATATGGAGACTGCCCTTAGTACCTTTTGAAAACGAAAAAATAAAATTAAATTAAAAATTTAGAACCAGAAATGCGAAATGATAATAAAAAGACGGTTCGTTTGGAATCGATTTTGCATTTTTTGTCGATTCTGTTTTCGTTCTATTTGAAAACAAATCACTTTGCAACGGTTTTGAACCGATTCGATTTTCTTTCTTTCTTCTTTTAAAACTGTTTTTGTAAATAGTGAGCATAATTAGTGTGCCACAGTAAGCATAACTTTTAATTTGTTATTAGAAAAATAAATTTCATGGTATAATTCAGATCATTTGAAACTCATGAAACTAATTGTGATCGCAATGTTTAATGGACATAATTTTTAAAACGTATTTATTTCTTTTATTAATATTTTTTGCCTCATTTATAACATGAATTACTGTTTCCAAAACAAAAAAAAAACAAACAATAGACCGTTTAACGATTGAATAAAATTTTGTTAAAATATTTACATTCAGAATCTTTTTTTAGTTTTATTAAGGGTTGAATATTGTTATACCTGATTTCATCATGATCACATCAGTCATCTGAAGAAATGTCTGCATTTGCGGGAGGATACTGCAAACTTACGAAAACATTAAGACAATTCTTGCAATATTTTACTAACTGTCACTCAAGAATTTAAATAACGAGGACTCTTGCTGAAAGGAAGAGCAAACGTGTGGTAATAGTAACGCATAAAGTATTCGACCCAGTTTTAGTTGTTTGAAACGTCCCGAATTGACATTGAATTTTCGAACGTCCTCTTACAAGTGATTAATTAGATTTCCCTCATTGGCAAATTGGCCTTTACTTCAGAAATCCAGGAAATAGAATTTTTTGACGTAAGTACCTTCTTTAAAAATTACTTCTGCATGATTATTCACTTCACATTAGCACCTCTTATTTACTTACCTTGAGAATTATTATATTCAGGCGTCCATCATATTTAAGTACTCGCAGGTACCTAAATATTTTTAATTGATTAAAATTCAAAATGAAAGGTAAATATTTTTGATGTTTCGAGTAGCATAAGAGCATTTTCATTACTTTGTCATATTTGTCTTATTTGTGAAAACTGAATTGAATCAGATATTCTGATGCAGTATTAATTATACAATGATCTAAAGGATATTTAAAACTATATAACAAGCAGTTAGTAACAGAAAATTTAATTTAATGCTTCCGGTGTGATGTCAAAGTAATTTGATGGCCTAGTAATCATGTAGAGGCAGACTAATCTTTTAGTCGTAAAAGTTTAAAGTAGAAAGTAAGTACAAAATCGAATTAAATCAATAACGTCTCTAAAATATTTGTTTATAATCCACACCTTATAAAAATATTGCTGAAATATTCTCATTACATTAGCACCACTCGCCTTCTCTATTTATTTACCTTGAATTTTTTTTTTTATTATTAAATTAAAGCGTCGCGTCGCGTCGTCATATTTATTTTTAATTGATTTAAGTGAATTTCGAATGACATGTAAATATTTCTGGACGTTTCATATGATCGTAGTGCTGCGCAGCATAAAATTTTCATTGTGTTGTTCTACCTTTCCCTTATTTGGAGTGAAAAGTACAAGTTTAGTTGTATTGATTGGCAAGCAGGGCGTCTGACCAGGACGTGCGTGTTGATGAGACGTCTCGGAGTGACAGCGCGCTGTCCAAATGACAACCCCCTCCTTTTACTTGTCCAACAGATCAATGCCGAGCTTAAAAAGAGACAAACACATCACCTGAATGTCACTCACAGAAGACGGCGACGGACATTTACAACGTAGAGGGTAGTAAAGGGTCCACTTACACGAAAACCTATCCTGAGAAAAAACTACCAAAAGAATTCTAATCGAGTTCTCTTTTTTTTTTGTAATGAGTCTATTGATTCAAATATTAATTTACTGGGTGGGTGCGCTTATCTTTTGTGCTCTTGATTGGCATCTGATTTATTGAGTGAATGTTGAAGAGTCAGCGACGGGTGGTAGATCACGCTGCCATCTATAAGAGGCGACGGGATGCTGTGGGAAAGTGCGTTTCAGCACCACCTGGACCTCCCGCAGATGATGGAAGACCACTCGCTTTCTAACAATACACACGTGTTACCAATTAAGTCCATCACATGACTTATCATAGCGATACGTCGGAGTCCGGAGAGAACGCACGCCGCAAACTCTCCCCCTAAGTTTTTTCCGGAAACTTCGTACGACCTGCTCCGGTCGTTCGGGTGGCTCGCTTGCTTGCATGTAATTTGTATCATAGCCCCGTCAGTTTATTAAAAATATCTCGAGTTTGATAACTTGCCATAAATCTTTCAATTATGTCGTAAATATTTTTCATTTATGTATGTCGTATATCAGGGAAATTAATGTGTTTTACAAAGTTTATGAACAAATTTAGCTTGTGCATTTATTTTCCAGTAATTTATAGTTTTATGGTTATGTATTTTTCCTCGGATATCTCTCATCAATATCGAATGTAATACGTAGCTCAAGGATTCGAAACACACACATCACTCTTTCAAAAGCCAATCAATAAATATATCACTCATAAAAAAATTCGTTACTTAACAGAGTAAGCACTTGAAATTCTAATTTCCGGGAATTAGGTCCAAAGGTCCTCACTTTTTGAGTATTCAATTCATGGTTAACGTGTACAGTCGGAATTAAAAGTAATATCACCCAATACAATGTAAACATCTACTCTTTATAGCGATCAGAAGTGATTAGGCCACAATTATTGAGGAGACATTACTTTTAATTTCTGTACATGCGTATACATAACCAACAAAATATAATGCAGAAAAATTTTAAATTTATACCTACTTGCTTTCTGCAATAACAGAAACAGTTTAGTTTAATAAAATAATAAAAACTTCGATATTTACATGATCAATGTGGTAACTATAATACTTTTGGGTGTTCGCTTGTATATATTCATATTAAAATTTAACAAAGAGGTGTATTTATATCGTAGAGGAAACGCATGTTATGTATAAGAAATTATCTCGAACGATCGATATTTCAACCGAAATTTATGTTCTTTGTTTAACTGCTTTATTAAAAAGGTTTTTATTTCGGAAACGTCGGGTCAAAGCGAAGGGAGATAAAGAAAGGGAAGGAAGGAGAATAATGCATAATTCGGTCATAAAATATGTCAGGGTCTCTAGAATTGAACGCTATCCTTCAAAGCGGGCGCAGACGAAAGAGGAGGTTAGATTTATTGGGCAATAAAGTATTATAATTAAACGCGTTCAGGCCCCGCGATGTCACTCGGTCTACATCTATAAATCTCTGGGGCACAGCACGGACACTCTCATGCAGAGCAAAGGTGAGGCATGTGAGTGAGCACCACCCAAAAACCCCCTCACGCCCCTTCAAATTCTACCCTACTGCTGATGTTTTATTAATAGGAATTACGCGTAAATCATTGTGGTCACCTTAAATTCAAAGTGTATTACGGAACTCGTGTCCCCTGCTGCAACACCATTCTAAAAGTAGATATTGATGGAAAAATCAATTTCCTATTTTCAAGCAAGAAATATAAAATATAAAATTTTTGGAAAATTAAATCTTTTTCTTCTCCCTTTTTGACGAAGCAAAGCAGTGAATTGTAGGCTGTATGTCTGATATGTAAGAATATAACAATCCCAAAAGAAGAGAAGAATGTAAATAAATTCAAAATTCTACCTTAATCCTCTCTTTAAGTTTTGGAAGCCGTGATGATGAATAAATGCAGGGGTTACAGCTGAGATGAGCAGAGTAAAAATGAAGAGAAAGAAGTGAAATGGAACAGTTAAGAAGATAAACCCATATCATTAAAATTAACCATCATCAGTACCCATGTCTGCAAAAGACATTTCTGTTTCTTAGTTGAACTTCTTCCACATTTCTCTCTAACAGCGTAAAACTCTTCATAGAATTCCAGTTTTCTTAATTTTTCGCAACGTGTGACCCAGTCATCTGAGCTTCCATCTTTCTATTTGTGTTCCTATTTCGCCCTCTCCGTACATATCCATAGTCCTTCATTTTTGTAATTATTTTCAACCGCCAAATCGATCTAAAACTTCTATTCACAAGACAAATTTTGATAACCAGGATGAAGTAGAAATAGAACATACACATATTAAAGTAAGAGAGAAAAAAGTGGTGAAGCAAATATGAAGAGAGAAACCTGAAAACAAAAAAAAGGACTATAAGAAACAAATTTTAGAGCAATATGAAGCCAGAAATGAAAAGAAGAAGCGAAGGCAATCGTTGAAAGAAAACTGATGACTTAAATGAAATTTATTTTAAAGTCAGTACAATCATATCTAAAACTATAAAGGAAGAAATCCTCATTAAAGTCCCAGCAATGAAAGAGGTGGTATAAAATCTATTTCTTCTTTGAGTTAGTAGTTCAAGATAAAAGTAAAAGCAACAGGAAATGGTGTGATGGATGAACTATTTTTAGATGAAGAGAAATGAACAAAATACAAAATAATTCTTGAAGAAGCAGATAAGAAATCTTTTCTAAACCATTTCGAATCTACCCTATTTTAAAGTATTTTTTTCAAATTGGAACAAATCTAAGATGAGATTGTATTGAAAAATCGATATTCTAAAATAAGGGGTTGATTTGAAGATCACTTAAATTTAATTGATTTATTGAATTAGATGAAATTGTAAGTAAATACTTTAGACTTCTTGGTCATCATGCATTTTAGTTTCTTATGTAAAGTGATAGAAGTAAATCACGATACAATCGCTTCTGCTTCTACAAAATCAGCAAGGGAATTTATGGACACGTAAGTTTCGATCATAAATCCGCTCTTGGTCGCCCCATTGTAGCGTCGCCCCGGCTCGCCGTATTCATATACGGTGAATCCTGTAGGATGCTGACATTATATAAAACGAGGTTAAGACGTAAATCAAAACGGCCTGGCGATCCTAGCGTCAGCTGCTGACCGCAGCTCGCGCTATTTGCAGACACAATGAAGGACCTCGACTCTAATTTACGTTGTTCGTTAACGTGATTCGAATTAATTTAAGCCACGCTCGGTGATTATGTATTTGCTACATGTCTTGGAAATTTATTGCGAGGAAAGTTTGGACGACAGAGGACGACGGATTTGCGAAATGTCATCTTCTATTACGAATGCCTACCGTTGCCTCAACTACATGACTGCGGAACACTAATCATCGGTTCAGTTGATGTAATTGTTTAGATAGGACTTATTTCCTTGCATAAATCACACAAAGTACAGGCCACAAATTATTAATTTCATTGAAAAAGCTACATAAATTAAACTGCAAATATAAATGGTTCTTGCCGGAATATTATTTTTTTTACACGAAAGCATACAACTTATTTAATAGAAATTTTCTGATAAAAGACTTCTATTTCACAGTGACTGTGATACAAAAATGATGTACGAGAATGTTTTGTTGGCAAATCAATTCCGAGCGCTTCATGTTATTGCTTACGTACATCAATCCTTGATGTGTATGGAACATAACGTCACAACCGGCCCAGTACATGTAATATTTTTAGGGATACATACGATTGTAACTGCCAGTTTAGAAAGTCACAATAAACCGTTGCTTGTTTCGTAATAAATTCTGCTTTGACTTGTTTTACTCTAATCCTGGAAAGGCAAAATATTTGGTTGTCAAAGGGTATTGCTCAAATCTCTCTCAATCCTGTTGAATTCGTTTTATTCGTTGACTGCCAATCAATCGACAATTACAATGTAACTATAATTCATAATTTGTAATCGATTTGTAAGTCACAGATTTCGAAACTACCCAAAATATTTATTTATGTATAAATATTTTATACAATCCTGTATCAAATCCTTATCAAATCCTGAGGTAACGAACATAGCTGTTATCCTCGTTAATAGTTATTTATTTTATTTATTAAGCTAAGGCTGCCTTGGTATAAATCACAATGATGATTGATGAACAATAGTTGCTACGTAATGGAGTAAAAATAGATTTAAATGTTCGCCAATAAATTTTAGAATAGATTCTATTTGTTCGGGGAAACATTAAAAATTTGTTGTTACGTAAGCGTTCGCCGCTTAAAATTGTCAACCTCGGCGAGAAAGATTGATCGTGATTCGCATGGTTTCGCAAGTTTTGAGCGTGCTAAATGACTTGTACTCAAGAATTGATTTGAACGTTAATACTGCAAGGGACATTAGTGTTCGAATGATGGACGGCTGGCAGGTGTGTTTGCAGACGCGACTGACGAATGTGTCTCCGGTAGGCAAGCCTATGTTAATCTGTCGGAACTACGTCGGCCTGTTGGCTAATGGACGCGAGATCGGACAAATTACAGTTTGCGCTGTATAAATATCACGTAATACAGTTTTCAGCGCTAATTATCCGGTATGTTGGTTCCCACGCAGTCCATCTCGCAGCTATACACTCTCTGTCCGACTGTATTTGCACAAATCACTCTAAATAATACCGAACTGTTTTACTTTGGGCGTGCGAATTGTTTGCCTTTCTGTTAAACACACACGCACGTCAATTTTCGTTTTTATTTCTCCGCCATAATATCGTTGAAATAATTAACCTCGCTCCTAACTTTCAATCAAAGATAATGACGGAATGTAAATGAAATTAGACGTGGAGGGCAAATTACTAACATTTTGTTTATCATTAAGTGCCAATTGAATTTTCACGTGCAAGGAATTATTGCAATTTCTACCGAAAACAAAAAAAAATCACATATTTCGTCTTCCTTTTTCGAAAAATCCTAGAAAGGTGGCGATTTTTTATATACCAGTAAAACTGCAAGAAACCGGTATCCTGCACAGAGATTTGTTTATTTTAAATGAATGCAATTATAAACGAAGCATGACGAAACTCAGGAAGACCTGCATCCGTTTTGGAACACGTGTGCTCTGAGTTGCAATGATTTAACCTGCAGATTTAATAAGCACACAGCTAGAAGATGTATGGCCACAAACTCATCGGCAGAAGTGACATTAAAAAATGTCTTAGTGTGATCGTGACAAGTTCCAAGTTCTCTTTCTCTCCCTGTACTCACTACCATGGTTTGGTGAGCAAAAAACCAATTTATGTGCTAACTAGTTATGTTCTTAGAAACTAACAAGTGTTTCAATTGATGTACAGAATGTATTTTCTTCTCCTTATAAAATAATTTTGAATTTGTTTGGTATTATATTGTTTTGAACTAATCTTCACATTTAAATTTGTATTTGTCTAAAATATTCATTATTAATAATTTGTCTAAATTATTATTGTATTCATTCCCTTTTTTCTTTTCTTAAATTTTTCTTAATGGCATTTAAAAATGCATGATTTTGAGATATTCTTTTCTTATCTTAATTTGTAATTCTTATCGTATTTCCTAATACTTATTTTTCTTTATATTTTCAACTAAAATTCTTATGAAAGAAAGAAAATGAAGGAATAAAATAACGCAAACGTTAGTAACAGGAGGGAGAAGAGGGTAATTTCGACAATCCAGAAAAATATGTACCGGGTGTCCCAACAGTGTGTATTTCTTCTGTGGTGCCTATTGGTATAACAAGTAGAGAAAAAAAGGTTAAGAAAGTCATACTAGACGTCACGTGGCACATTTTAAAATTATTTTCAACTATACAGGTGTCCAGAAAATGTTGGTGCATACAAAGCGATTTTTTTTTAATGGAACACCCTATATATTCTTATAAATTTGGATGTCCCGCGGAGAGATAATTACAATGATATAAAGATATATTAATTTCGCTCAGAATAAAGAAAGAAGAAATTTTTTCTTCTAAAATTCCTTAAAAATTTACAAATTTTGAACTTATGTTGCTGACTATGGAGATGACACAGACTTACGAAAATATATAACACTTAGGACTTTGGGCTTTTTGAAAGTATGAAAAAAGTTAAAATATCTTTTAGCATTATACAGGGCAAGCAGTACTTGCGAGGCACTCAGTATCTCATTTTTTAAATGGAACGACCTATTTTTTATTTCAAAAAAGAGTAGTTCTTAAACTTAGCTATCTGCTGATACCAGGTTATATACCTATATTCTAGCATTTCTTTCATTAGAAACTTGTTTTTATTACTATTTGAACAATTTAGCCTTCCATTTATAATTTTTGTATAGTAAATGAGCAAAAAGTAAATCCCAGAGTGTATTTATATCACACCTGAAGAAACGTCCAGGTCTACACATTTAACGTTTTACAATACTCACATTGATACGAGAAAAACAGGGAAATTTGTGAAAAGAACATTTTCATCGTAGTCAGCCATGATTTCATATTTGAGATCTTATAATAATTCTAAATAACTTTTTCAAATAATATTTCCGCGTATCTTGAAAAATAAAGGTACTTTACTCTTATGTCCACTTCAAATATTTTTATTTCCTCGGTATGTGACCAGTGGTATTCGAATTTTGATATCTGCATTTTGAGTTTGCGAAGCTCTAGGAACTTTCAAATTTATGGTTATAATTTATTTTCAAAAATAAAAGGTTAAAACCATAAAAATTCTAATGGTAGTAAAAGCAATATTTCTAGTTAAACAAATGTTAGAAATAAAGGTATATAACCTAATATCAGTAAAAAGCTAAGCTTAAGTACTATCTATTTCTGAAATAAAAAATAGGTCATTCCATTAAAAAAAAATGAGATACTGAGTGCTTCGCAAGTACTGTTTGCCCTGTATAATGCTAAAAGATATTTCAACTTTTATCATATTTTCATAAAGTCCAAAGTCTTAAGAATATTTTGTTATATTTTCGTAAGTCTGTGTCATCTCCATAGTCAGAAACATAAGTTCAAAACTTAAGGAATTTTCGAAGAAAAAAAATTTTTTTTTACGAAAATAACTGAGTGAAACCTATATATATTTATATTGTTGTAATTAGCTCTCCACGGAACATCTAAATTTGTAAAAGTATACGGGGTGTTCCATTTAAAAAATTCTCTCTCTATACATCACCATTTTTTGGAACACCCTGTATAGTTAAAACTAATTTTAAAATGTGCCGCGTGATGTCTAGTATAACTTTCTTAATCTCTTTTTTTCTACTTGTTATTTCTATAGGCTCCACAGAAGAAATACACACAGTTGGGACATCCGGTACAGTGTGAGGAAAAAATATCGAAACATCGCTGTAACATTTTTATTATTGGGTATAGAAAAAAAAATTCAAATGAAAGCTGGAAGATAAAATATGCTCCTTATATTAGTTAACTTTAATTTACAATACTATACCATGTCTAAGCACTACTCAACATACTCAGTTTTTTAAATAGCAACCAATATTTTTTTTTTCATCCTGTGGAAATCAGCAAGGTTTTACTACTGTCGTAATCAAATTCTAAAATAGATGCCTTAAGCAAATTTTGGAGAAAGCCGTTCAAGAACATGTACTTCATTGAATCTGGTCACCTTAGATAATTGCTTCCAACTGAGATATTTAACCAACACAAAAATAATATTTAGGTCCAATTTCACAATGCCACTTTAAATCATTTCAATATTCAATATTTTTTAAGCTTTGACTTAAAGCTGAACTGTAATTTTGTAATTGGGCCTTAATGACATTAGAGGATGTGATGCACTACGCGGAAAAGGAAAAAACAGAAATTTTGATGATGGTAGGATGGGGAGATCGACAAAGGATTTATAAGCAAGCTTATACTCCTTTTAAGCAGAAACTATCCCAATCGGACTCCACCGTCGCGGTCTACCTTAATCGTTTGGTTCACCTAAAACTGCTACTAGTTGAGATACGGCATTAGACGTTTTATTATCCATTGAAGAAAATCTTCAAGTTCCTACAGGATAATTTACGAAATTTACTTAAGAAAGAAAAATTTAACAAAATTTAGAAAATGACCATAATAATGTTTCTTATAAATTAGTTTAAAAAAGAAAAGTTTCATCAACGGATCCATCAACAGACGTAATTATCGATACTGGTCCTGCAATGATCCTCATTGGTGGAAAAAGCGCAACCTGAGAAATTAAATGCCTGAATTGGAATTGTTGGTCACCATTCTTAGCTGGTGCTTTAAATTCTAATAGACACCTGAAGTTCTTAATAAATGAAGTAGTACCATCGTGTTGAGCTCTTTTTTCAAAAGACTTAACAACGTTTGGTTTCAGCAAGACAGTGCTCCCGCACATTATGCATACTATTTTTCATCGCAGGTGGATAGTACGGAGATGCGAGATAGAATGGCCTGCACGTTCACCATGGCTATTATTTATGGGGTCACCTCGAAAGCATGGTCTACAAACCTCAACCAAATAATTTAGAAGATTTAAAAGCTAGAATTAAAGCAGAAGAGGAAAGAATCATTAGAACAAATATTAAGAAATTTTCAGGAGAGGTTGGGACATGATTTGGTAGTTAACGGGGAAATTTTTGAACATTTATTAAATTAAATAGTTTTTGTATTTATGTTGTTTGATATTCTTTTTTCACGACGATTTACGAGATATAAAAAAAATTATAGTTGGCTGTTTAAAAAATTGAAGTTGAATGTTGTAGTACTTAGATGTGATGACATGAAGAGCATATCTCACCAATCTTATCAATAATAAAAAAATTATGGGCATGTTTCGTTACTTCCTCTAGCTGTATAATGTAGTGGCTGGGAGGGGCTAAAATTCCAAAAATTCCTGGCTACTTAAAACTCAAACCAGAAATGTACGAACAAAGGAATTGCGACTTGGGTCTTTTATGATTTGACTAAGGTTTCGGTAAAAGAGTGAGGAGAAGAGAGGGGGAGTTTCTTTATTTCTGTGTATTTTTTTTTAATTAAGCCATAGATTTAGGGCGTAAAAATAGAGGAAAAAGGCATTTTGATGCAGCCTTAAAATCGAAAATGTAGTTCATCATCCCCTTTCTTGTATCTTTTAACCCTCGTCCCTTACAAAACTAAAATTTAGAAATTCGTTTTGCTAACCTTTCACTTATCGCTTTGCACCTCGTAAACATACTTTTGCTCTACTAAAAAAAAATTGACAAATCCAAAAAATAAAATTTGCAAAGTGTAAAGACCAAAGAAATTTACTTTGATAGCGTTGCACTTTGAATTTCGTTTTACTTAGCAATTATTTTCTTTGCAACGAACGGGAGAGAAATTCAAAAAGGAGAGTGTTTGTCGCAAGCAAATAGAAACAAGGAAGCTGTTTGCTCCCTTTGAAAATTCCAAAAGTATTATGCCAGACCAAAGCAGAAAACTTGGGAAGAAGTTCTTTTCAAAGCAAAATTTTTGGAATTTATCGGCAATGAATAAATAATTTACAAATTTACTTTATTTAATGTGAAAAAGTCAGAATTCATTCTTTATGCTTCACATAAGTTATTTATTTTTTGTTTTAAAATACCGAAACATTACAATTTTTTTTTAGTACCTTACTGACAATAATGTTAGATAACCAGGATAATATGCGGAAGATCAACGCTGGTGGAGAAAGTAAGAAGACTTGGGTAGGGCGGATATTAAAAGTCTGGACATTTAGAAAAATGACAGTAAAGCACTTGGATGTGTTAAAATTGTTGAAATCTGGAGACATTTTAAAGTTTAGTTTTTAAATGAAACTCCAACGGAAATGTTCTTTACATTTAGGAATTAATTGCCAGAAAATCAACAAAATTCTTTTAGATTCACCAATATTTTCCCAAAGAAAAAATTTAGTGATTTTATTTAAATAATTTTTAAAAGAACTTGGAAAAATAAATAATAATATCTGCGTATGTTCCTTTCTTCACAAAGCATAATTTTTTTCTGTTCGTTCTTTCTTGTATTGTCAGCTCTTCCTTTTTTTTCCATAGGCTGTCGTTTCTCATTCTTCAGGTGTTTCTTCCTTCTTCTTATAATTTAACCGAAATACCTCCAGTTCTTTACAAAATTTCGCTAATTAGCAAGTTTTTCTTATTCTTAGTTTTCATTGGATTTTCATATCCCGGGTGATTTTTACACTTTTTATCGACTCTTTCCATGTAAGATGATGGCATGATGGCATGTCTTAGCTTAACTGAAAAATAAGTCTTTCGACTTCTGAGGTTATTTTACAGTAAAGCTAAGACAAGCCGTCCAAGTTTCACGACAAGAGTTAATTAAAAAATTTAAGAAACGGTATATTTCAATGGTCTGAGATATGTATTTTGTAACTATTGTTTAATACCCAATGCGATTTAGTACTATAGTTGATAAATCATTTCAGAATTGGCCAACGAAGGATATTTATCAGTGATTTAAAATAAAGTTAATTTTAAGTCACACTAAAGTGTTACACACTTAAAAAATAATTAATTTAAACTGTGGTTCATTCTCACTAAAAAAAAAAAAACTCCAAGGAATTTATTGCACATAAAACCCTAATTCGCTAATGTAATTCTTATATTGTCTTCGAGCCTATTTGGCGAACTTAATTTATTTAAAGCGGCCGTTAAATTTGCATAGAAAATTGCCCGGTCCTTAACAAAGAAAAAAAAGCTGCCGGGGAAAGTACTTACCGGGACTATGAAAATATTTGTTCGCTTTACGTTCCGATAAACATTTAGATAAGCCGCCCAAAATTATACAAAAGTTATTTTTTTTTAATCTAGATTGAACCATTACACGTACGGCGAGATAACTAATGATAGTTTCTTGTGTATAATCAAGGAAGATGATGGGAGCTGATAAGGGGTGAAACTTGACTACACGAACTAATAATATGTAAATTTTTTTAGCTAAAATGGTAATTTTAATAAATGAGGTTTTCGTGTTCTTTAGAGCACCAAGGGTTTCTCACATGAGTATATGAAAAACATACGTATTTTTAAATCGGAAAGAACTAGAAGACAAACTTGTAAGCATGTGCGTCTTTTCTCTGATTAAAGTTTTGAAAACTTTAGAAGGAGTTCTAATTTTGTTGAAAATTCTAGATGCAATAGAATCGATTCTGAATTTGGCCTTTAATCACTTCTTTTAGTCCATGGTTGTAGTGTGAACAGTGGTAATAATGGGGGAAGCACCTGTTCATGTCCGATAGGCTTCCAAAAGATAAAACTAAAACATTTTCGATGTTTTGATCAAGACCGATGGGTCTTTCCCTAATGAAAGCAAGCAGTGCGATTGTGTTTGGTGACAAAGTCTTCCTTGATGAAATGACGGGCAGGTGTTCGCGAATTTCTCGCTCAGCTGTCGTTGGCATGCGACTTCGCGAGACGACAGAGATACGCATTTAACCCGCCATACATTACAATAGCCGGGCTATTTGTCCATACTTCACTGCCAAACTGGCTCGCCGGCGAGTCTGTTTCTCTTACGCAAAGGAATTTAATTAGAAGATTGACTGCATCGCAGCCCCCCGGCTTTAAATAGAGTGCGATCCGAAATATTTTCGTGCCATCACTCAGCCGGTGCTCTCTCCTCTCGCGATAAAAACTATTGGTGCTGATTGCGGAGGAGCCTCTGATGCTTGAAATGTCGAAATGTGTGCCGCCGGTTTAACTTCCAACAATTATTTACGGACGCCATAAATTAGATTCTTTTAGCAAGGCTCCGCAAATAACACTGTTATGATAAATTTTTTGAATTCGATGTTACTCGTGACAGAAATAAAAAAAGTAGATATCACATGCTTGGATATAGGAAGACTTTTTGCTTTCCACGCTGTATATTAATAGAAATATTGCAGTTACACTTAAAAGAGGGAAAGGTATTTCTTGTTTGGTATGTATGCACGTGTAAGCAGATGTACATTTGTGTATGTACATACAACGCATGTGAAAACTACCTAAATATCGATTATTATGCGCCATAAGGGAAAAGGATAATCATAATAATAGTTCCAGTGGGAGTAAGGGATAGAAATGCCCGTCTGTCAACTGTCACAACGCGGATGTGAGTCACGCGAAAGTGCCCATATGATTACAGCAAAGGTCTGACAGATTTATGTCCTAACAGACACACTACGCTACATTATACACCTATCTGATGCGATTGCCGCCAGATTTACATATTATGCCTATAACGGTTGATATCTTGATGTAAACACGTTCCCCGCTAAATTAGATCAACGGTTGTTAACATCAAAGACTGATGAATTATTATTAATTTCAGGAAGTCGAACGGTGGTACCGCACCCCCTGGGGTGAACCTTGAGAAATAAGTTCGTATATGGAACAAAAAAATTTTTAAACAAACAGAATTAAAATAGGCACTATGTTCATCCGGTATATACAGATAACGAGTGTCTAAATAAAAATCTGGTCAAGTAGGTTGTGGTCGAAAATTTATCCACTGCATGTATGTCGCTTCTAAGTTCAGCGGCTAATCTTTCAAGTGTAACGTCAAAATTGATACTGAATTATCATGTCCTTGTTAAAAGTGATTTTGCCGTAAAAGACGTGAAAACGTGAAATTTAAAAACGTTTATTATAAAATATGCTGAATATGCCCGCCCCCTTCTTGGTAACATTTAATAATTCTGTTTTTAATTCCATTAACAACATTTTGCAGTAAATCCGGAGAGTTGTTGATTTCTTGACACTTATCAAATATACGTTCTCTAAGATCGTTCAGTTTGTCGAAATAATGCCACACTTCGATTTAGACACTCTAGAAATTGTTTATAATCAAAAACAATTTCTGGGAACTGGACAAGGAATTCCTCCAAACAGTCTTGAATTGAATAGGACCAGACACCGTTAATTTTGCGACCGTTTCGAAAGTAACTTTCAATCATAAATGTCTTTTCTTCAATTGAAAAGAGCATTTTTTTAGTAGTTTGTGAAAAGAAAAACTATTTTTAATGCAAAATCACTTTGACGTTACACTTGAAAGCTTAGCCGTTGAACTTAGAAACGACATGCATGCAAGGAAAAAATTTTCGACCACAACCTACTTGACCAGATTTTTATTTAGACACTCGTTAGAATTATGCTTTGGAAATAGAACATGTTCTATTTCAATTTACTTTTTGATACAACCCGTACAAGACATAGGGTAGTGTAAAACAGCCTTAAGTATCATTCAGAATTGAATTAGTGCAGAAAATTAGTGCAAATCGGTAGTGCAGATTGGCCGTGCAAATGTTTGACAAATGTATTTCGATGTATCTATTCACAATCAACTTAGTGCAAAACGTCTGTTGATTGTGAATAGACACATCAAAATACATCTGTCAAACATTTGCACGGCCAATCTGCACTACCGATTTGCACTAATTTTCTGCACTAATTCAATTCTGAATGAGCCTTTACTACATAAAATAATTTGAACTTATAAAATCATATTCCATAAAATTCTCCTAATTGCTTGAAGTTAACGAAAGTTGCGAAACAAACTTCAATCAAATAAAAGCGTCATTTGCTTTGCCCCTCACCATGCGCCGCCTGTGAACACTTCGCATAAAGCATTTAATAATAATGTGAGAATTTGCTGAATCCGATACAGAGTGGCCGGACGCTCTTTTTTTTACTTGACACTCTATTTATAATCATTAGCGTCGCTATCAATAACGGTTCTCGTTTCAGTTAGATTTGCGTTTACGGTTTATTTTTAATTAGATGATACGAAGTTGAAAAGGAAGACATTAATTCAAGGCACAACAATTAAAGCCAGAGTTCTTGTGTTCAGGTCCTGTTTAATCCGGTAGGAATTATAATTTAATTCGTGGAGTCGTTATTACAAAAAAAAAAAAAAAACAACGTTTAATTAGCCTAATTAATGAACAATTACTGCCTGCAATTTATTCGTAATTAACCGAGACCGTGTAGATTATGATTTGCCCTCCAAATTTAAATTCAAATTGCAATTTATTTATTCTTAGTATTTAACAAATTACCATGTGATAATTGAGGAAAAGAATTATGTCTCTAAATTTGTCTAAACGACAAAAAGTTTTTTTTTACCTGCTTATGGGTTTTAAATATTCATGTTATTATACAGGGTGTTTGATGAACTTCCTGCCAAACTTTGTAAAATAATTCTTAAGTTGATATGAAGTAAGAACGAGTGCGTTTACTCCCTCAGTGTACCCAGGACGCGAAAAGAGGAGGTAGTTTCCTTTGAAAGCTTGAAGCTCGAGTACACGGTTATGGGTTATTAGAAGAAATTTTTTTAATATTATGAATTAAATATAATAATAACTTATTATCGTATTGACCTGTTTTTTGATGTTTCACAATTGGTTATCAATGAAAACGTATAAATTGATAGGGATTGTAAACTAATACAATCCGCGATCAATTTTGGCATTAACGTTAACAAAAGCGTGGAACAGTGCGTTGTGCATTTGAAAGCCTTGTATCTATAAACTTCATAAAGCGTCAGATAACTCGGGTGATCCGCGGCGCAATTCCCGCGTGTCATTCGCCTGGTTAATGGGCGACGCCACCAATTTATGTCAAAAAGTACATTACATCAATGACACATCCCGCCAGAGACGCATTAGTCAAATCAAAGTTGGAACACAGCAAGCTATATTTGGCCAGGCCTGTAGCAGCTCGTTCGTCGCCCGTGACACCGCAGTCATAAACACCAATGTGACACAATTTATTTGATTCAATGAAATACCGCATACATCATACGGGTTTAAAGTGTCCGGGCCCGAAATAATTCTGGAAGTTTATCATACGCTTGCCAAACTCGTCCCGTCCGTTTCTTTTTTTTTATTTTGATTTCGCGAGACAGCGCTAATAAAACAAACACGTGTTGCTAATTGACAATTTTTCATAATAACGGCAATAATAATAGTGTTCACGTTCAACGGAATTTGATCGTCGGTTTCGATCTCGACCCAGCGGGACGTTCCAACAGCCAACGCTCAAACCCAATATCTTTTAATCATAGAAGAATTTACAGGCTCTATTCATGCCATTAAACGATTAACTTTACACATAAATAAGGAACGATTTAAAGATTAAAACGTCCGTCGTTTCTCTTAACCCGAACGCTACAAATATCTTAACATTTATATTAATTCGAATATACTGGAAGTACGGGAATAAGCCTTCAAGTTTTATCCACCAGCGCTTAGAACAAGAGTAATTCAGTGGTTGTGTATCTAAAGCCGCAATTCCACTGAGGCAACATGTAGCATGCGGCATTGACGCATGCCACACACAGTCGAAGGAACACGAAGCGACAAGTTTGTTTGCCGTATGCTACATGTTGATTATTGTTGTCGAGACGCATGCGTCACTTCTCGGCATGTTTCAACGTGGCGAACAATGTCGCCGTTATCCAACAGTCAGCGGATCGGTGCGGCTTGTATCATGCGACATGGAGTAGAATATTCAAAAAAAACTACCTTGTTTATTGAAAATTATCATAATTCGCCGGAGTTATGGAATAATAAAATTAGTGATTATGATTATAAAAACAACAGGATAAAAAATGATAAGCTGAAGCAGTTAGCGAGTAAATACGATTCTAGTATGATTTGGTGTGAGAAAGAAAATCAAGAATTTGCGTTCAGCTTTCCATCGTGAGCGAAAAAAACTACAATCAAAGAAGAGTGGTTCATCTCCTAGCTCTGCATCTCTGCTCATTCGTAGGAAATGCTACACCATGCTGCATGATACACCAAACTGAAGTTGCCTCCATGGAATCGCAAGGGCGCATGCTACAAGCATAGACGATAAAGCGCATGCGATGCTGGGAGTCAAATTCCGCATGCGACTTTGTGAAAACTTGTAACTCATAGTCGCACACCTAGAAATAGCAAACATGTAGCATGCCTCTTGTCGTTCAGTGGAATTGCGCCTTAAGTCAAGTGATGATGAGTATTGATGTTGATCGTAATTAGTTAATATATTGGATGACAGAGGTTGTAAATCACTATAAAAATAGAGTCCTTCTTGAATCATCCGTACGAGGTCACTGCGCTCATTTTCTGAACCATCTCATTCTGTATACTTACAGCAGAGACAGACAATCATAATTTTATTTCACTGAATAAAATACATAATATACAGTTAACTTATTAACTATCAATAACTTATCACTAAATCAATCATAAGTCCTCCCTTGAAGAAGACTGCAACCACAAGCAGTTAAAAATAAATCAATTTTGACCAACACACAGTAGCAGCGAAAACAACAGCAGTAGTGACGGAGAACAATCAGCAGCAGCAGTAGGTCTGAAGAAGTCTTTTGCAAGAAACACGAAACGTCGGCAATAAGAAGAAATTTAACATGGTACTTCGGTATTAGTCGCAATTTGATGCTTGACATAGTATGTAGATTATTTCAGATAAATATTCAGCATCGAGTGGGTTGAAAAAAAAAGATCGAACAGAAACTAGTGGCGTAAATAAACACGGCCACAATAAAATTAACATATCAAGTAATTTGCATTTTTAATTCTCGGGCGCTAAGCGTGGTATTCCTCCTCGGATACATCCCGTAACACAATATTAACATTCCCGCACAGCCCCGGTGACCATAACTTACAAGGCGATACAATAGTCGGGCACATTTACAATAGCTGGCCACATAGCACAATATTTTTCAGCGCGCAACACATGCATCTTTGCGGCTTCGGCTTGTTGACTGAGGCCGTGACCTCGCAGGATCTTTAGCAAGCTTTGGAGAGAACGGTATGTTAATGGTGACGTTAAACGGCCGTACGTTGTAAATCTAAATGTGTAATTGCATCGTGATACCCTTCTATGAAAACGGACCGCAAAGATATGCAAAAGACGACACCGTCTCGCCCGAACGCAACAATGACGTCCAAATTTGGTATTCATCAGAATTTTAAATTGAAGTTAAATTTTTATTCCTGTCTTTTTAATCTTTTTCCCTTGATCCATTGGGACTACAACAAAATAAAATAATCAGAACTGACAGCAGTATGATCTCGACCAACACAACTTTAGATGTTACCACTAGTTTAGATAAATGAAAAATGAAGATGAAGGGGAGCCGGGAGCCGAAGACGAACAAATGGCTTTAAGAGATAGATTCTCTACCACAAGATCAATTCCTGATGAATGGTTTGCGGAAGAAGATCCTCCGAACTGTTATCGGACGATAACAATGCGGACGATCTACCGTTGTGTTATGGCTATTGGCTTGCGTTCTTATCGGCCACATCTTGTCTTATCTTTGACTGCTCAACACCTTCAGCAACGTTTGAACTGGTGCAAGGAAAGATTCCTCTGGAACATCGATAGAAAAATAGCAGTTCAGCGGTGAATCCCGATTCTGTTTGGGGATGCATGACGACAGACAAAGAGTCCATCGAAGACGTGGTGAACGGCGAAATGTTGAATCTCTCGTTGAGAGGCAAGTTCATCGAACTATCGGTGTTATGGTGTGGATGCTATTGCTTACGGAAACAGTTCTCCTTTGGTGTTTATCCGAGGCAACGTGACTGCTTAACGTTATGTTAATGGAGTGGTAGAACCCCATGATCTTTTTTACCTGCAGTGGCAAGAAAACCCTGCTTTCAACGTCCACACATTACAGGTACCACAATGAACTTCTTTGAGCAAATCTCCCAAATCTTCGCTAGTACTTAGAGCACGTCTGGGATATGATGGGGAGGAGATGACGGAACTTGTCGAATCCTCCACAAACACTAGAAGCCCTCCCAAACAAATTGCGGATTGTCTGGGATGCAGTACCTCAGAAAGACATAAGCAACCTCTTGGAATCGATGCCACAACGAATAGAAGAACGTGGCAACAGAGGCAAACGACACATTATTAATAAAAATTAATAAATCCCTTGTGCTTTTTCTTTGAAATTTTAATCAATTGTTACTTTTCGATAGCTGTAAGATTTCATGAAAAAATGTCCACCCCTTCCCAAACAAAAAAGTTGTTAAGACGACAGCAAAAAGCAATAAGAAGAATACTGAGAGGAAGACGTGACAATAAGAGAGAGAAGACTGCAGTTGGCTGGATCACATTGAAAGGATGCCAGAAGCAAGAACGTCAAGTATATTAAAAATAAAAAATAATAAATCCTTTATGTTGTTTCTTTGAAATTTTAATCAATTGTTACTTTTCGATAGCGGTAAGATTTCATGAAAAAAATTCCACCCCTTCTTCCTGTTGCAATTTCCATGTCAGTAAGTATTTGAAGACACAAGCAAGTTGCTGCTGAGATGGCAGCAGAAAGCAATAGAGGAAGATTTGATAGTATAGGCGAGAAGACTGCAGTGGCTGGATCACGTTGAAAGGATGGCAGAAGCAAGAACGTCAAGGATCGTAGCCTGGAAAGCACACGAATAGAGCATAGGCAAATCGACTTATATTATTAATGAAAATTTATAAATCCTTTATGCTTTTTCTCTGAAATTTTAAACAATTGTTACTTTTCAATAGCTGTTAAATTTCATGAAAAAATTTCCAACCGCTCTTGTCAGTAAGTATTTGAGGACACAAGAAAGTTGCTAAGGGGGCTGCGGAAAGCAATAAGAAGAATACTGAGAGGAAGTCGTGATAATAAAAGCGAGAAGACTGCAGTGGCTGGATCACGTTGAAAGGATGACAAATACATAAACGTCAAGGATCGTAGCCTGGAAAGTACCAAATTACGAGAAAAGAAAGAGAGACCAAGATGCCAATGGCAAGAAGTTTTGGAAGTAAAGGATTTAGAACTTGGAAAACCAAAACCAACAAAAGAATTGTGGGTCTAAATAGCCCTTCACAAGCTGTATACACCTATTTTGACATCTATGATTAAGTTTGGTATTAATTAAAAAAAAAAATGAGATTTTCTGGTGAAGCACAACCAGGGCAGTTGACAAAAAAAATTCTTTTAGTAAAATATTATAATAAACACAATAAATGTCAAACAAACACGGAAGTTAAGACTGGTGCTATTAGATCAAAATAGTAAAAAAGTCGGTCCCTCTGAATACTGAGTACTTTGTAAGGGTGCAAAGGTATTTAGTTGTTGCGGGACACTTGCCTCACTCATATACAGTGCGATTGTAAAATGTCATTTCATCTCAATATGTTTTGGGCCAAATAAAATACAGAATTCGGAAAGCTATTCAAAAGCTCTTTCAAATCGAAAATGTCATCGATTTGTACGAAAGGGTCCATTAAGTAGAAGTTTAATTTAAGTAGTTCTAAGCTGGTGTAGTTTACATGAATGGTCAGGAAGCACATAGATTCGACGAAATTAGATTATAAAATTACTGGAGAAATAAAAAAAATCGTCATTCCATCTCAGTATGTTTTGGGCCAATTAAAATAGAGAATTCGGAAAGCTCTTCAAAAGCTCTTTCAAATGGAAAGTGTCATCGATTGATACGAAAGGGTCCATTAAGTATAAGTTTAATTTAAGTAGTTCTAAGCTGGTGTAGCTTACGTGAATGGTCAGGAAGCACGTACATAGATTTGACGAAATGTAACCTCTATGAATATTAGATTATAAAATTACTGGAGAAATAAAAGAAAATCGTCATTCCATCTCAGTATGTTTTGGGCCAATTAAAATAGAGAATTCGGAAAGCTCTTCAAAAGCTCTTTTAAATGGAAAGTGTCATCGATTGATACGAAAGGGTCCATTAAGTATAAGTTTAATTTAAGTAGTTCTAAGCTGGTGTAGCTTAGGTGAATGGTCAGGAAGCACATACATAGATTCGACGAAATGTAATCTCTATGAATATCAGATTATAAAATTACTGGAGAAATAAAAAAAAATCGTCCTGAAATAAAATTTAAATTTTATTGCGTCCTGTCCTCGACGACGACGCTCCGTGTTTACGGTAGCTCTGTGCATCGTGTTTTCCGGACCGAGTCATTTTTTTATTAAACAGAGTCCTGGCTGGAAATCCCCGCAGATTTCAAGTTGATTGGTCGCAGCTTTAGACGCGGCGCGCCGGCTTTCGATACGTACGTAATTCTGCATAGATTCTGAGGTTATTTTTCACGAGATGTGTCAATTGAATGCCGCGCAGGACGATAATGGAAAAGCCGCTGCACCACCGCCGCCAAAGCAGATTGATATGAATTTACATCAAAAACGAATCAGTTCTCAGAAGCTACGTGCTACGTAAATTCCCAAGTAATGCGCACGCAATTTTATTTTAGATTGCATTATTATTTGGTTCAAAGAAAAACCGACTCGTTTTATGGTATCGACTTCAATGCAGGTGCTAAAAGAATGTATTCAAATTGATCGAGCTGATTCGTGGTATTCATAAATACATAAATTCGTCGAGGTAGAGCTTGGAATAATAACATATTGATATGAGGTGAGAAGGTGATTAACTCATGGTACAGTTTACGGTTGTTCAAGCAAATAAGTGGATAGCTTTCAAAAGTTTCAATTCAATATTGCTTCAATATCTTTAACTATATGATCTAGAATTTGAGTTTTTTTTAAAACATCACCCCGTTAATTGAATGATGAAAGCAAAATGAAAGCTAAAATCGAATGGTATTTCCAATAAATTCCGGTGACGTTCAGTCGTAGTAGTATGTACACATACGTTCGGTTTAATTCACGTTGAAATTGTCAGGCTCTGTATGGCCGTATTAATTTTTATGGCGGACATAAACTTAAGCAGATTAACTACTGTGTGCGCATATACCATCGGATCGGTAAACAAATTAAAGAGTAAATGATGTTACAACACTTAGACGTACATGTGTACTTAGTTATAAGTAGGTATTAACTTACGGTTGTTTTTAAATAATTTACAATCCATAAAGCACCGACACGCCGCTCTTTAATGTCACACAATGAATGCTCACGTGTATTATTTACACGCGGACCGCTGTTATCCGCGCCGCCGATGTGGAGAAGAGTCGCAGTGAATAAATCAAAACGTATAATGAACAGCAAACAAACGCTTATATTTATCGGCCGTAAATGTTTAGCAATAAAGTAGTTGTATATTTACAAAGTTGAATAAGAATAAACTTCGGCGATTTTTTTGCGGCTGACGTCATCGTATTAAATTTTTGATAAATCACCGGCTGCCTGCTTTACATACTCAAGATTCATGTTGCTGTAAAACACAAATCGTGTTTATAACTACCTGGTTGGTTACTTTACTCCGTATATGCATTGCACTAAACGGAATTAAAATTTGCAATTCATTATGACATAGGAATACTTTGTTGCGATGACCTTATTTTATACAGTAATTATTATGAATCATGTGTTGTCATTAGTTTTATTAACATTATACATAAAATAAATTAATGCTGTAATTAAACGTTTTCATTTTACTGCTATACATTCTTCAGTTCTAATATTTTAACGACCCACACAGGGCTGAATTTACCTATATAGAAAAGGGGGTTTATATATCCCCCTCCTCCTCCTCTGCGTCTACATGTAGGGTCCTCTTTAAGGTACAGTCGTCCCAGTTTTGTATCAGTTTTATGATCTTGCTATAAAAAAAGCGGCAAAGAGATCGGCACTGCGGTATATTTGTCCCTTCTCTGACGCTTTTTTTATAGCAAGATCATAAAACCGATACAAAACTGGGACGACTATATGTGTTGAATCTTTGCGCTTATGGACAACTAAAAAAAAGAAGCTTTTCTTTAGTTTCTTACGCCAATGATTTGGCGTGAACCGTCTAACCACTATCACGATTGCTATTTTTGTGTTGTGAATGTTAATGGTATCAATCGAAAAAATCGTTCACGGTGGACCTATCCTAACGTACCCTCAGTGACAAGACCAGCTCTAAATGTAAATAAAGATTCGGTATCTCTACCATCAACTCCCAGGAGACTGGAAGACGAAGATTGTAGCCAGAACGTAGAGTCACATGAAAATGAAGGCAGTGACTTCGATCCGAAAGATTCTCTAAATTCACCAAAACCATTCAACCAAAACAAGCTTAATGACTTAGTAAGAGACCTTAATCTGTCAAAAAGTGCGTCTGAATTATTAGCTTCACGATTGAAACCTGAAATCTGCTGACAAATGTTACAAAAGTTTCATATTACCGCACCTGATATTTACTTCCTCTTGTTTCTGAAGAGGATGATTTCGTATTTTGCAATGATCTTCGAGGTCTTATGACTGCAGTGGGTTTAGAACAGTACGATCCTAACGACTTCATAGATTCTTCCAAACGCAGTTTTAAATGTGTTCTTCTAAATAAGAGTAATGGGTTTAGAAGAGTACGATCCTGACGATTGGCGCCTCTTTATAGATTCTTACGAGCGCAGTTTTAAACGTGATCTTCTAAATAAGAGTAATAAGATTGCTCACTGCGCAATCCACCAAAGTGAAGCAACAATATCTTCCTATTTCCTTGGTCCTGAACACAATTAAGTACGAGGAACATAAATGATTTATATGTGTTGACTTGAAAATGGTCAGCTTGCTTTTGGATCAACAAAGTGGATATACAAAATATCCCTGTTTTATCTATTTATGGGATTGTAGATGAACATTGGATTAGGAAAGACTGGCCCATAAGAGAAGCTCATAAGCATAATGTTGTTAACATTCCGTTAGTAACAAGAGATCAGGTTATATTGCCTCCCCTCCATATCAAGCAAGGATTAATGAAAAAGTATGTCAAGGCTTTGAGTAAAAATGGGGAACGTTTTAAATATATTTCAAGGAAGTTTCCAAGTTTAAGTTCTGAGAAGCTAGTCCACAGATCAGGAAGGTTTTAAATGATTTGAATTCTATGTTGAGACAAACGCTTGGAATTTCTTTGCTTCAGTGATCAATAACTTTCTCGGAAATAATAAGGCAAGAAACTATTCCCAGCTGGTTGAAGACATGTTAACTAACTAGCAACAGCTTGGTTACAATATAAACATCAAGGTTCACTTCCTCCACAGCCAGGCCGTTTTCCTGAAAATGTAGGTGATTTAAGCGAGGAACAGGGAGAAAAGTTCAACCATCAGGGCATTCGGACTATGCAAGAATGCTGTCAAGGCCGCTGGCATGCTCATAGGATGAGTGACTATTGTTGGAATCTTCAAGGAAGTTCTCAATGCTCGCCAATCTTATAAAAGAAAGTTATTATTTGTCTTATTAAGTCTTGCATTTTTTGACAAAACTTCCTTTGTTCGACATTCCAAAAACTAGAGCTGTTGCAATAAAACTGACTTCAGTTTTTCAATGAGAGCCAGTACTGTATTCAAACCATATTGGATGCAACAGAAGTGCTGTTTTGCGGTGCAATTTATGAGAAGAAATGTCAAGGAGGATAAGAACAACATCGAAAATATTAATAACAAATAGTTTTCACAAGATACACCAAGCACACAAGACATTCGTGTTAATAAACAAGATTGGGTTTCTGTAAGGTTTGTGAGAGTCTTCAAGAACAAAATCAAAACTTCGACACAAAATATTTAAAACACACAAGAGAAAAAAAAAGAGAAAGAAAATAAAGAAACATACATTCATTACATAATTCAAGCCCAGCGTAAAGAGATATGAACATTTATATCATTACATAAATTGACACCCAAAGTAAGGGGAAATAACAAAAGGATGTTTACTTTTGTAAAATTCTCAACCAACGTGGGGCAAGAACTCAATTGAAAACATCACAAAATTGGCTTCCCATCGTAAGGGGCGAGAATCAGTAAATTCACTGGCGCCCAACGTGGGGACAAAAACTCAATATACATTACAATATGTACAATGTATTTTTTTAAAAATGCCATAAAGGTTAGCCATGAAAATTAAAACTCATGTCGTAGCTTGGCATGCCAAAACTGACAATTTAAAGTACATGAATGGAACTAAGACATGAATTTTCTTTTCCACAGCCACCCCTTATGGCATTTAAAAAAACACATAGTATACGTTATGTGTTATTGAGTTTTCTCACATATACAAAAGACATAATGTGGTCGAAAGAGTCTGAACCTTTTCGATTCCGTTAGTTACGCGAAAGCCATCGATTAGGATGAATTTATTTTCCGAAAAAGAATTTTAATTTGAATTAATAAATGAATTCACGTTTTAATATTTGTATTTTAGTAACACTTGCAAATGTATTGTGTTTAAACTCCTCTAACTTACGAAGCAATAATAAATACATCAACAATACCTGTTTTGATAGTAATTTGAAATGGATTTATAAAAAGTAAAATGTCAAAATTATTTGCACTTTTCTACACAAGTCCTCCAGACCGAAAATCAATAATGAAATGTTTGTTCGCGTTTCAGCTTTTCATAATTGACATGCACTTGATGTCGCTGAATTTCCCAGAATAACAATAAAAGAATGAATCTGAGAAGCGCAAGTCACCGCTTCCTTAATTACAAAGAAGACGTACGTACGCGAAGAGGATTGTTTACATCGGCGATGACGATGACGTGGGTGATGGGCATTAAGAGGACTGTCGGGAATGAGGACGCTTGACAGTGACACGACGAGCCAAGACGGACGCATTCGTACCCATAGCGTGATAATACATAATTACTATAAATCAATAGTAAGTGGGCAGCCGGACAGGTACATCTCTCACTGTAGACACCAGTCCGCTTTTAGCTGTGTTTGCGTAGGACGCACCTGACCTAACCTTATTGATTTAGGACATTTGACTACAGAAGAAACAATGATGTGCACTTTCGCTCTTCTAAATAGACGCTTCTTGCTTAAGTATTCACGCCACATAGGTGGTCTTCATCAGAACGACATCGTAAGGGCAATTGTTTTTTACCCAAGTTTATTTAAGGCAGATGGTCCGATAGGTATAAGAAACATTCTGCCCTCGGAAAATTTAAAGTAACCAAATACCTGCGGGAAAAAAAATCTGTTCGATTAAATAAAATATTGACAGCGTAAACTAATTCTTATGTGATTAAAATTTGTTACTCCTTCGAGCGTTTGCCTACTCATCACGCAGCCTAGCTTCTTATCAAGCAAGCCGTTAGCATCACGACTCGACAACTCTTCCTAAGCACCGAGTCATTCAATCACTTACCGTGAACAAGACAACCATCGTCGTATCTCAACCAAAACGACGTCAATCATCACCAATCACGCCAGATTGTGCTAATCTGTTCGAGAGTTGGCTCCGTCCGCGCGTTCACATATCCCAGAGTTTTGTTAGCCCACCTCACTCGTATACGCAGCACTACATGGAGCCGACAAGGATCGAATGCGTTTCTTTTTTTTTTGTATCCCGTACAGAAATGAATGTTACAGCGGCTCCATTAATGAATGATACGAGATATCGTCGCCGCCCTCGTCAGTGTGTGAGTGTCAGTTTTAAAACGTTTCGAGAGAGTTACATTTTTGTTGCTTTGGACGATTAATACCGAAGTACAAACCCAAGCTCATTCTCTACTATTTTAGTAATTTCGATTTATAAAAAAAAATAATTAAACCCCGAATTCATATAAAATTGGTATTTTATTTATTCAACACGCCCTTCATAGTTTCTTATGAGTTCGTGAAGACATATCCTTCTAATTTTTCAGTTAATGCATGGTGAGGGTCTTTTTGTGTTCTTCATTGAGATGGCTTCAAAAAAAGGTTGATCTTCACAGGAAAAGTCAAAAGGGATTTGTACCAAAGAAGATCAAAATCCATTGCAATTCAAAACAATCATCGTGCAATCTCATTGGGGGTTTTGAATTTGAATTTTCTCCCCACGACATTTTGTTGACTGATTCTAAGCAAGGAATAAACGGAGCCACCATGAATGTGCATGTTTTGACTTTTATAGTAATAGGTAGGCGTCCACATGCAATTTCAATGTATCTTTAATCAGCTGTGTCGAAAACTTACTTGGAAATTGCTCGGTAATTACCTTAACAATTAGAGACAGAGAAGCTACTATAGAGAAAGAGAAGACCAAAACAGAGATATTACACTGTCCATTATAACCGTAAGATATGAAATTATATCACGTATTCCATGTCAGAAAAAGCTCCGAGTTCATCTCTGCGCGAGTTGCACACTCACCTGTCTGCTAAAACAAGCGATTCAGGCGTCACTCAACCACAATGAGCCCCGTCACTCATACATCGCCTCTTACCAGCAATCAGCCTCGTCTCCATCCGTCTCAGTCTCCCTTTGTTCATCATGTCTTCTTATTACCGCTCGTCCCCTCGTCAGCGCAGACTTTTACAAAACTAAATTATTTCTCTTCTTCGGTCTCGACGTTGACGGACACGTGTGATTTACTCGACGAAGTCTACGAGATTTATTCAGTTTAGTCGGTGAATCCTTCGTGCGAACACCGCGGTGCACACGCGAATAATACGCCGAAAATTAATCGGTTGGATTACCCCTGTGTTGTGGCAAATCTCGGTGAGTCCTTCAACTTTCTCACGGATTTTTTCCACTTGTCGATGACAAGAAATTTCTGTTGATGATTTCTGTATTTAACCCTTCATTGAGCATCAGTCGTGCGTGTCGGACATGAAAGCACCGCGAGCTTAAATTGCAAAAGTGCAGTCGTATAAAAGTTGGCGCATATCATGAAGAAGTGGAGGAAGAAGGAGAAGAAGAAGAAGAAGGAGGCGATGGAGTGATTCATTTCCGTTACGTGCGGCTCCTAAGAGGGCGAAAGCATTAATCTAACTTCGAATCAAACTAAACAACGGTCAGTATCGCTGATGAGCACGGGCAAACTTCATTAGACGTGTCTGGCTTCGATTACTGCGGCGTTGAAATAAGATTTCTCACCTCTGCCTCGGGAAGTAGTTTCCGCAACAACATCAGCTTGCCCGAACGTCCCGACCGACACATCAGTTCCCCCTGGATCTGCCTCAGCGCCCGCAATAATCAACAACACGTCGTGCATACCAACCGACCTCAATTGCTCAGCAGAATTTCACTCATTAAAAAAAAAGAGACTCCTTAACAAACCATTACAATCACACTGACCTTAAACAATAATAATTGTTAATTAAAGCCATTGACACGTGGATTAGCTTTCTTATAGACGCAATTAATTATTCATTCAAAAACAAGTTATTCATTAGATTCATATAGTTGTACTACATAACACCGACATGAATAATTATTTTTATTTTTTGTTAATCAATTAATGGTGATAATTAGTTGTTATTGCTGTATGTTAAATGCACAACTGAACAATCGATGTTATCTAATACATTAACTGACCTCAGATATGCCAGGTATGTCATTTTTGTTGTTATGCTTTATATGAGAAAATCACTTTTTCGACAACTAGGTATGGCGTATGGCCCCATGGCCAGTAGGTCGTATGATACACCCGGAATTTACGAGGATCGTAGATAAACATTTTGACAATATCAGCCTCATCAATAGGGCAATAGCTACATAGCGTTCGCGTTCCTTCAAGTGCGCTAATGAGGTAGGGGGTACCTAATTTTTATTGAAACTGAAGTACCTAATTCTCTTTTTCTGAAAATATCAAAAATTAGGGAATGAAAATTATGAAGTCAATTTCTTCTGGTTTGGGCAGTCGACATCAAATGGAATCTTGAACGAGAGCTTTTTTTCCTTTGGATTTATCTGGATTGTGTTGTTTCGCGAATAACAAGCAATCTAGGATTGTAAACTATGTCGGCATGATAAAACAAATACATGTATTGCAGTTTCAGTTTATTCAGTGCTGTGCAATTTGGTTAATTGGCTCGAGGCGTAATGGCTTTAATAAGTTTCTATATAGAGAGGAAGCTACAGCTCGCCAAAGCTGTACAGCGCTTATGCCCGTATATTACTGCCCCCCTTCCTGATTTATAGTCCATTGTCTTTCATTTGAACATATATTTCTTGTCGTGTCTGTCTTGCACAAAACTCGCATCTGCATGCACTGTCCGTATCTCACCGAGACAACAGAGACCGGGTATTTATGCGAGCGCCATCTAATGCAGCTTATCGAACAGTTTCTGTCCGTCACACACACCTGCACGCTATGCGACGTCGTGCAATTAATTCCGAGAATCCGTAAAAAGCATCGGTTGGAGTTACTCAGTATCTAGTTGGCCGGGTATCTGATTCCTGCTAATGAATGTGCGGCTCAAAACTCATGCCCGAGATCAGATCGTACCAATTTATAGAATTAAAGCTCACAGTGCACTTCGATCCAATATCTGCGTGTAACTGCCCCTGAACATGAACAATTTGTTGATAGTATCGAAGTAGTGGAAACGGTTGGGGATTTGATCCCGGAGCGAGTGTTCCCCGCAAGTATGATAGTGCGAGGCGGTTCAGCAACCAGTCGGAATGTCTTCAGCGAAAGACATCAGCGTGTCAACTCCCGTGTGCGGCTCTGGTACTCGCCGGGAGGTCCGCGGAGGTCGTTCGCGAGGGACGGACGGCCAGGGGCGTGCACGTATGTCTCCGAGCTGTCCAAACACGGAGCAACAATGAACAATGGCAACATAAATCAGCGTAATTAGTTTCAGCAAAGCTGCTGTATCTACATGTTAAGCTGAGCAGTAAAATCATTGGTCAGCGAGTTGCGTTTGCGACGACTTTACTCCGCCTTTTCCAGGCTCTAATCGAATCCTGTTGCTTCCTTTCCGCACTCGCATTGACAACAATTATACTTTGTTTGCACTGCGGATTTAAGCATGATACCCCATGTTTGTACTCATGTATGTATCACGATTTAATATTGCATATATAATCGCTTCGCAGGCTATGTGTATACTCTCGTTAGAACGCGGGCAACAATGTACGAAGAAACGGGAACAACTCGCGGAGATATTTTGAAATACAAATCAAGAGATATGATCGAAGCATTAGAGTTACTTACGAGAACAGATGTGAAGCAGTATGCGAGCGCAACTTTCTGGGAATATCACGGAATGAAATCGCACCACATCATCACGAGTTTATAATATTATAATCAAACGTCGTGCTGATATTTTCCCCTTTTCTTTCTAATTTATCTCGTCTCTCGATCGCTTCAGTTGACTATGTGAGGCCTTTGTTTCCTGCCCGAGAAAGCGCTTCGTTTAATGAATTTAACATTAGGCTGACGGGTGTCCTTTAAATAAATAATAACGCTAATTAAAACAACCCAAGCAATTATTTCTTTTGTGTCTTTCAGGGGAAGGAGGAGAAGACGGATCGGCGGAGGACGGTGATAAATTAGAAGGCGATGAAGAATCAGGAACGATGACACCCAACTCTGCCACGTCACCAGGACCAGGTGACGACGAGGTAAATTCACCACCCCCCGGAGATTTACCGTCACCTAGAAGCCCAAGGTCAATTAATGAAGATCTCTCATTCCCTAACCACCTCACTGATAGGTTAGTAGTCACTTTCACTATCTAATAATTAAGATAACATAACGCTATTTACTCTGCCGTCGTAAAACAATCTCACCGCGCTTAAACACTGCCTTCCTTTCATCTCCTGGTACGTAGAAAACTTAAAAGGCAACGCTCAGTTATGACGGCCTTCTATTATCGTAAATCATTACAAAGCAAACATTTTTACTCCATGCCGAGCGAACCACTACCAGTAAGTGCTACGCAGTTGGACGTGATATTTTACGTTACATTTAATTCTATTTTGTAAACAGTTCAAGTCTCAAACTTGATACTAAAATTTATTTTTCTTTATTTTCAGAGATATAAGTCCTCGGTGCCAGTCTCGTGATTCGTCAGAATCAAACCTGCCTCCTCGTTGTCCATCAGGCGAATCACTTTTCTCCGATCGCGGCCTTCCTCGAGGGATATCTTTACAAGCTACCGCACTAAGTCCAGTAGGAGTCGCTTTACCTCCAACCCTACCTCCAGCAGCAGCTGCTGCTTTGTTACCTCCACAATCCGCAATGGCGGCCTACCTTAATGCTGCCGCAGTTGCCGTTCAGCATTCGCATCAGTTAATGATGGCTTCACCTTTACCCGGATATAATCGGAGTCCAGTGTCGCCGCTCGTATCGTCGTCTTCCTCACCACCGGGACTTCTTTTAAACCCCACGCGCGCGCCCTCTTCTCCACTAGATATCCCCATGCACTCTCCCAGTGAAGATACGTCCGTACTTGATTTTAGTAAACGTGCCAGTAAATCTGAGTCAATGGAATGCGAACAGGACGTAATGAATCTAGCCAAATCTATCAGCCCTGCGTCAGGTGATACCCCTAACAGCCCTTTGGACTTATCTTTCTCGAATAGAAAGCGAACGTCAGATGATTCCGTAACGCAACCACCATCGCGTAAACCGAGATCGAGCGATTACAAACCTCAAGTGATGCCTCAGTGGCCCGCTTCAGTACCGGCTTCTCACTTACCATATTTTGCAGCAGCTGTTGCCGCAGCTAGTTTATCACCTAAGGCCAATACTCCAGCTGACTTATGGAACGGAAAATTAAAACACGGTACACCCACCCCAAATGATGCAACTAAAGCCCTGGAGAAAATGAGTGAGCTGAGTAAGTTAGGCGGAGAAGACCTGTTTCGTTCCATGGCTGGTCCCGGGGCAACTGTAAATTCTGCAAGCAGTAGACATAGTGCGTGGCAATCTCATTGGCTCAACAAAGGTGCCGAGCAAGCTAAAGACGTGCTAAAATGTGTTTGGTGCAAGCAAAGTTTTCCTAGTTTAGCTGCGATGACCACTCACATGAAAGAAGCAAAACACTGCGGCGTAAACGTTCCCGTCCCTCCTATGCAACCTCAGTCTATTCCATCACATCAGCAGGCGACCATCTCGCCAAGTACAAACACGAATTCTTCTTCTTCTTCTTCTACAAATAAGCCTAATCAATCCGATCTTAATCTGCTTATTAAAGAGACTATGCCTTTACCTAGGAAATTAGTGCGTGGTCAAGATGTTTGGCTCGGAAAAGGTGCTGAACAAACTAGACAGATTCTAAAGTGTATGTGGTGCGGACAAAGTTTTAGATCTTTGGCTGAAATGACAAGCCATATGCAACAAACTCAGCATTATACGAATATAATTTCTCAAGAGCAAATAATTTCTTGGAGGTCCTCCGATGATTCGAAAGGCACGGGAAGTGGAAGCGGAAACGGAGGTAATCCAGGTCCACCGGGAAGCGCAAGCAGCCACGTGAGTGCCGTACTTACATGCAAAGTTTGCGATCAGGCTTTCAGTTCTCTGAAAGAACTTAGCAATCACATGGTTAAAAATTCTCATTACAAAGAACACATAATGAGGTCAATTACAGAAAGCGGAGGTAGAAGACGACAGACACGTGAAAAGCGTAAAAAATCTCTTCCGGTGCGTAAGCTTTTAGAACTGGAACGTGCTCAGCATGAATTCAAAAATGGAGATAACGGGAGCATAATCGAGAAATCCAGAGATCCACACGGAGCGGGAAGAATTACCTGTGAGAAATGCGGCAACAAAATTGAGACGTCGTTATTCGTCGATCACATTCGTCAGTGCGTGGGTGGTATCGGAACTAATCAGAGAAACTTCCTCAAAAGTGCGTTGATGTCAAATAATATAATACCTCCGGACTGTAATCGTGAAAAGGTGAAAAGTGATAAATCTCCGTCACCAAATTCACAACAGCGCTCTCCTTCCTCAGCTACGGATCTCAGTTCAAATAAAGACAACTTAGGAGCCGAAAACAACAACGGATCATCGCCTTCTGTTTTAAACGCAATTGAGAAATTGATAGAGAAGAGTTTCGATTCGAGGGGTCGTCAAAACCCAGGATTCCCCGGTCAAGGCCACGCCACTGCGCCAATGGGTTCAAGCATTTTAAAAAGACTTGGCATTGATGAAAGCGTTGATTATACGAAACCTTTGGTGGATGCACAAACTATGAATTTGTTGCGAAGCTATCATCAACAGCAAAGCCAACATCACTATGGTAGGCGAGAAAGAAGTGGAAGTGAATCTAGTTCGATATCTGAACGTGGAAGCAGTCGAATTGATGCGCTTACGCCCGAGCGTAAAATGGAACCTCCAGGCATTCCAATGACGTCTACTCCTAGATCTACGCCGGATAAAAGAGATAAATCACCGGCGTTGGAGAAGTTAACTGACAATATGCCGGATGGAGAAATAAGTATTAAAAAAGAGATAGACGATGAAGACAGACAGAGTACTAGTGACAATCATCAAGATGTAAGTATTAAACGTGAGGTTGACGATGGAGATGACGATGATAGGAGCAGCTTTCATAGTAATGGCCATGCGAAGGAAATTCGTGATGAAGAAGAACAACCGAAACGACCTAATAATTTAGGTAGTCCTCATAATAATAGTCCACGACATCGTGTAACTTCTGGTTTGGAAACAGGTCATGGAAGTCCGTGTCGAAATAGTACCTGCAGTCCTGCCAGTAGCGACAGATCTGTGACTCCTCGAAGCACAAACGGTGACAGGAAAAGTGGTGGAAGCTTAGGCGCTTTGAGTTCGATGTTCGACAGCTTACAGGGTGGAGCATCGTCGAGCGAAAATTCCAACGCAACAGGCAAACGAGGTAGTAGTCATCCTTTAGCGGCATTACAAAAACTTTGCGATAAGACTGAAACACATCATTCGAATAACAGAAGTAGTTCCGCAACGGCTGTTGCGAACGTAAATTCCGCGAATTCTACGACGTCGAATAGCGGCACGACGCCGGGTGCCATTCTAGCTTTCAGTTGGGCATGTAATGACGCCGTAATGACTTCAGATTCTATCATGAAATGCGCTTTTTGCGACACGCCGTTTATATCTAAGGGCGCTTACCGTCATCACTTATCTAAGATGCACTTCGTCAAAGACGGTGTAATACCAGATCCCATTGCGTTGAAGACAGGCCAACCGTCTGGCTCTGGCACGTCGACTCCGGGCAAAATCGGCGGAGGTCCGGTTGCCAGCGTTAGCGGTCCGGGTTCGGGAGAAAGTAAAAGTCCGAGTCCGGCGACGAGCAGTTTCGAGGAGAGTCCGCATTCGAAGTTTCTAAAGTACACGGAGCTTGCGAAACAGTTGTCGAGCAAATACGTGTAACGGGAACGTGAATTGTAGAAACACGGAAAATCGTGATATGAACAAATGTAATTTTGGTAGCATTCCTACTATATAAAGTGTACAGGTAGATCAGAGATAGTCTCGAAAGGATATCGCTAAGCGATCCTTGTATTTTGTGATGTTATCATATCTTGCTACAGCAACAAATAGTAATAACGATAGCATAGTGATATATGTAAATTCATTGCGGAACTACAAATTCTGAGGTGATTCTAATTGTTATACGAATTTAGTCATAAAGTTGTAAATATTACTTGCGTTAAGTCAGTATTTTAAGATGTATACTGAAATTTGATTGACCCTGTACAGGATCTTGAAGCGACCGGTGAATCTAAAGTTGTAAGTCATCTTAGTTTTGCCTCTCTATAAGCAGGGGATTCTTAATTGTTTAGAACTGTAAAAAGATGGAAAAATAAAATTAGTTGTTGGTATTAAAATAAACAAAACGTATGTTTGGAAGTATTTAAAATTATAATGTAGTGCAGTGGTTCCCTATTATTTCGTCACTATTTATTAAGCGGATATTTAACTTTAATGAAATACAAAACATTCGTATACGTATGTCGTAATATCTCATTCTTCCAAGAGGATTTTTAAATAAATATTTATCAATAATATTATATACTGAATAAAATGGAAAAATGTATACGCATAGCTAAATAATCAAGGCAAAGCTCTTTTCTTGTGTTAAAAAGAAACGATCTTTTATTTAATATTTTGTTGTATTTGGATGCAAAGAAAAGCTCAAATAAATATATGTTATAAATGATACTTATTTTATTTACCACACACACACACACCCATTCATTTTCAGATAAGTGATTTTAGTTTTCCATTAAAATTAAAACAGTGGAGTGACAATTATAAATTGCACTTTCCTACATTTTCTAGTGTTTCACATTTTTTACTGTTTTCTTTGAACCCTCTTCTACTTTGTATTTACATTGTGGTGTATAAAAACCCCGAATCAAGAAATCAGGACACAAAGTGTTCTTTGTGAGACGCTTAAGATAGGCATTTTCTGTTTTCTCAGGGAATTTACTCTCAACATTCCATGACTATCTGTTTATGACTCAACTGTTTATAATCGTTTGGAAAAAAAAAACGGAAGTGAGCAATCTGATTAGTTAAAATTTGAGATAAAGCACACGCGACATTAGTTCAGAAATCAAAACCCAAACACCCCAAGAAATTTGAACAATACGTATTTAGTAATAAAAACAGAAAAGAGAACATTGAAAAAAAAAACAGCAAGTCCAAAACTTGAAAATGACATTAACCGAAACTCGTAAAGTTAGTGATCAAATAAGAGTAATGATATAAAATGAATATAGTATGTGGAATTAAAAAGAACGCCCCCTGATATTCGATAAAAATAAACAAGCACTAGAGAGGTCTTTCATAAATTTGAGTCACTCTAGTCAGGTCGTAAGATCGTGACGGTCATTGTTTTATAATTAGTAGACATTTCGATTTCCAAGAAACTATGAGAAGTTTAACTTGTCTCCTAGAGAATTGGCTGTGGTTTCGTCTTGCTGGAAGTATCCAATCTGCAACTTATCATCGAGCAATTGGAAACAAAGATTCTTTTCGATATCTAATTTCTGTCAACGTACCATTAAAAAAAACTTGAATCAATAAGTCTCCCTCCTACGCAGACGCTATTTCTTTGTCTTGGGAGTCTTTCGTCAAAATATCAGTGTTTTCTTCAATGCTCTACATCATACTTAGAGAATTGACATATCCTCATAAGAAGAACTAAACTGTCCGAGAAACGAGTTTTATGCAACATTATACAGTTTTTTTTTTAATCTGGCGTCGAAGTTGGCCATGAAAACTTCATTGTGAACCATCATCGTCATGACAGTTGTTAATTTGACGTTTGAACTTGCAATTCCTAACCTTGCTTTCGAGGCTTCGAACTCAACAGTGCGATAAGACAACACAACACAAGAATATTGTAATGAACGAAAAACGACAACTGTAACAATGAAAACAGACAATAAGAAAATAAGATTTACAACAAATAATCAAAATTGTGGTGCGTTCACAATAAGCACCTTCAACTTCGACGCCAAATTAAAAAAAAAAACACTCGTTACAAAAACCAGTTACGGAATTGTTGCCTTTATGGAAAATCAGGTGGAAGTACATAGGTCATGAGTAGCAACCATGCGAAATTGAAACGTGCAAGTCCTTTTTTAGAATAGTCCTGCGGATCCCCCAAGAAAAATCAACTTATTGTGCCCAAATGTTGGGACGAAATTTAAGGAACGCCAGTCAAATTGTGTCTGACATTCCCACAATTCTTTTGCTCATTTTTTTTTTCAACACTGCCAGCTTCGAGAAGTAGTTCTACCAAGTAGTTGTGCTGATTAAACTCCGAATATTAACTTTCATTTAGCAAGCTCGTTCTTATATAAAGTAATCATAGTGCGCCAGTGCTTTTTGCTGTTATGCTACTTTCATCTTCTATAAATATTAGATTTTAATAAACAGTTTGGCTTGCGGTTGATACTGTTCAACTACTAGTCATGATTATGAATAGAATACAGAATACAGTAACATCCGCGACTGCAACTGTCCATGGCTTGAAACTTGAATTAATTCTGTTAATATGGTATGTATACAGGGAAGGTAAAATCAAAACTTGCATACGGCCTCTTGTGTGCGTGCGATTTTCTAGACATAGAATACAAATGGACTATAAAACCGGCGTTGTCAGATTGATTGTCCATTTTTATTATGTAATTTTTGATACCGGCATCTAGACTCTTCCTTTCTTTTTATCTTGATACATCTAGAACTAACATGTTTCTTAGAACACCTGTCTTTACTATATGTTCAGTTCACAACAGGGATAGTAAAAATTCCGATATATTCATGATAGTCTTATTAGCTTACAACTTGCCCTTCTAAATGCTTGATTTTCTCTCTAATTTTCTTTACTGCTCTTGTATTATTTTCCTGCTCTCTCACTTAGTTAATTAGTTCTAGCTAGTTTTAGTCGTTATTTAGTTATTGTTAGTGCCTAGTATATTTACTCTTAACCTTAAGCTGCTCCGTAGTTAGCAATTGTATAACGCTCCGCTTATTTATTGCATACGTTTTTCCATGTTGCCTGTTACTTGGACTTGTTTTTCGTTGGGCAAATAAAGAATTATTATTATAAGCTGATTATTTCTCCTCTCTCTCGCCTGTATGGGTGGTGGGACGATGAACAATAATGCAGTGTCATTATTCGCTGTTAATAGAGAACACCGTGTTTCAGATCCGCAACGGAATACATTTAGAAAACTCGATCAAACATACATTTAGAAAAAGGATTAATAACCTTTAGGAAAAGATAAGACAAGTACTCTTCAGCCAAACCATTGAACCCAACCCAGCCCAATCATTAAAGAATCAAAAGAATCAGTAAGGAATAAACTCTGTGCTCTGCATGCACGTCTTGGAAGGCGAAGAATAACATCGTTGTTATATCCATCTTTGTTTTCGTCAAGAGTCGCATACAAGCTTTGCTTTTACCTCTTCTCTATGCAAACTTTTCAAACAAAAGTGATGCTCTTAAAGTTTTCGTTCATAGGCAAGTGAGTTAAATGGATTACTAAATCCTAAAAACGAAACTATAGTCAGGTGAAAGTGAAACTTCATGAAGATCCATTCAATAGCAACGTTATTACGTCAGCAAATGATTCTCGTACTTCAGAAACTTTAAGCTAAAAGATATATAAGAAATTAAAGAAGTAGATATAACATACAAGTTCGTTAAAGAGGCACGGTGAAGAATTGCTGTTTGATTAATAAAATCAATGAAAAATCTTGAGTGGAAATAAATTCAGAAATGTCAAAAATTGTTGCCAAATTTAGCATGTTTCTTCGAGAACAAAATTTTACTTTAACACCTCGTACACAGTACTTTTCCGAACCTTTGTTTATTGGCATTTAGAGACTTATGTTACATAACGAATCTGTTGTTTAATTTAAAGCACTGATATTAGGACCACCTGTACATCCCGAGCCCCCTCCCCCCAAAATGGTTCTAAAATATTAAGTTCCGCGTATTTCATACTAAATAAGTTTTTCATATGACGTTGTTTTTTGTTCGCCGTTTTACATTTCATAAATAAAATGTTAAGTAGCCCGTACTTGTCAGATTTCTTTTGTTCGCCCCCCCCCCCCCCCCCGAAACAAGTTTCTATCTACGCCACTGATCGGATACTTTCGTGCGAGTTCTGTATCAAATTTAAAATTTAATTCGAATACAACAATAATTGATAAAATAGACACAATTAAATTTGTTCTATGCAATTTTCTAAAAAAAAAAATAGTCGAACGGATTATTCTATTTAATTAAAAACTATCTTCCTGTGTATTATCAGTAAAGCCCAGATCTTTAGACAATTGCCTAAAATTTCATTTAAGAAAAACCATAGGCAATTAAGTTTTAAACATTTTTAGGGCCAGTTTACAGAAAATTTAATTGCAATCAAATTTTAATGACGTTGTTAATTTGTCGGTTCGCAATGTAATCCTTATTAGTGATTAGTTTAATTCGAAATTAAATATTTGATTTGCTTTCTGTAAACCCACCCTTAGATTATAATTTTAGTTAGACTGAGATTAAGTATTTTTACACTCTTTTAATTGTTTGCCCAGTTTTATTGCTTAAAAATAAGTAATTACTGTATAATTAATTCTTATGAACTGTTTTTTCTGTGTGTGGAAATACGCATTTGCTTGCCGAAACATTTTAAAGACGCCGGACGTTTTCAACTAAACTCAGTGGTGCAACGCTTTTATAAACAACAGAAATTTTTTTAAATTTAAATAAAATTACTTTAGACTATAGAAAGAATTTCACGATTTAATTGTTAATGTAAACAATCTCAGGCGGTAAGGGGGACCAAGCGACCAACTTTGGCCAAAATATTAATTCTCCTTACGGTAAGTGCCCATTAAGATATGTTAAAGTAAATAAGAAACTCACCCACGCAAGGTATCGAAGCCGGTCCAAAAACACCGCACAATCCCTTGAGGGTAGGCAACTTAAGTTACCCCTAAAAGTGACCTAAAAAAGTGGCTAGGACATATATTCTCGCGGTACGGTTGCGTTTCCAATTATCACATTCACATTCATGTAATTTTTATAAAATGCTCCCGAACCTTTTTCGTGAACAGAAGTGTCCCCCTTATTATTTTATTTTTATATCTTTGTTCAAATTTAAAAATTATTATTTTTACTCGTCGACCCCTTTTTGCGAATGGGTATTCCAATTTAAATATTCTTGGTATGGGTGATTTGATAGTGTACGTAAAGAAGACCCTTCGCCTAGAGCCCCATAGAGAAATAGAAAAGCCCTAAAAGGGAAAGAGCTCCTCTGCTGCTGAGCCCTCGGACTACCTTATCAGGACGGAAACCATCTTATTTACTCTTTGGGTTTTTTGACTTAAACGCCGATTTATGGTCCATATTCAAAGCGTGTTTTTACCCTTACAGCGAATTACCCGTTTAATTCACTTGTACAGTTCCATAACCCCGAAAGAACCTCCCTCCGATTTCTTAATAAATAATCATGTAACTAAAATAAGCATTAAGTAATTTTTTTTTACTATAAAACGACGAAACAGGAGAAATTATTAAACGTCTAATTTTTTTAGATTACCTAAAAGTATGCCTGTTTCTTAGACATTAACTGTATATTTGTCTGCCTTTTTAAGTGCCTAAAAATTCGGGCTTTTGTTATCAGCTTTACAATTATGTACTTACTAGCGTAACCTGATCAAAATTAATTAAAATCAAAAGCGGTGTTTATGGATCACTAAAAAATGATTTGGAATTCAAAAAAGAATTAAACTTGTAAAATTAACATAAAAATTACATAATTTTTTTTAATAAAGTGGACTGCGATTTGGTGCAAAACGTGTGAATCATTCTGGTTTATAATTGAAGCTAATGAACGTTTATGGTCGGTATTAAAATTTAAACTGGTTTTATAACATATTAAAAAATTACTGATACTGATTAAGAATCGTCCTCGCTCTACATACGCTAATTCGGCGTTAATTTAGAGCTGAAAAACATAAAAAATATGTCGTCGCATCGGATTAAATCTGAAAATGTATTCAGGTGATGTAACTGTAAACGATTATTTTGTTACTTAAGCTGAAATAACAAGACCTCCATAAACGAAATAAATATCATCGTAAATTTTTAATGCTCCAATAAATAAAGAACAAAACGATCTTAATAAATGATCACCGTAACGGTAAGCAAATAACTAAGCTCCATTTGTTTTTTCTTTCTTTACGACCGCGCGAGCCGCGGCAATCCCGTATTTAATTGTATCTATTGTATAATCAAATTAAATAAACGCAACAAACAGAACTAATCAGCGATTATTAAAATGAGCGATCTAATTTGAGATATGAGGAGCCGCCACTATTTGAGAAGCGGCGTCTGCAAATACTCTGTCGCCCATTTAGATAATAAGAGCAGATTTAGTGCTTTTTCGGCTTACATCACATGGCGGCCCCATTCCTGCTAATTTATGGATATGGGTCCTAACGTCGCTAGGACCCCCTCGCAGTTCTAGACGTTAATGTAAAACGTATTCAAGGCGTACAAAAACATACACAATATTTACAGCCCCGAGAATTATAAATTTATTTTATGAAATCATTCCCTTTACGTATCACAACGAAAATTTAAATTGTTTGAAGTTTTATTATAATCGAAAATAAAATTTATATCCCTAATAATATAACTTAGAATACAGAATTTTAGACGCGTTTCCATTATTATTATTATTATATTGTTTATATCTACAAGCGTAAATTAAGTTCTGAATTTAAGCACAGAAAAGAAGAAATCTTTTTTTTTTCATTTCCAAAACTTAGTTGTTCCATTATTTTTAAATATTACAATAACAATGTTTTTTTTTGCGATATAGTCCTCCCACATACCAACACCAGTGCACTAACTTTATTTTAAATTAAAAAAGGATATATTTTTTATATTAAACTCAATAATATTGCTTAGCTTTTAAGTATTTTGAAACTAATTTTGATATTTGAATTAAAATTCAGAACACTTACATGGTTTGTTACTTATTATGAAAGTCCGGATTTTTATAGGTACTTGGAAAAAAAAACTGAATTAGGCAATTAATGTCTAAGGCCCGTGTGACACATTGCAAGATTTGATAACATTTTTGTTACAAAGTGAGGGAGATGAGCTACCACAGTGAATTCTGATTGGTTTAATTGGCACTTCTCGCTCACTTCGTAACAAATCTTGCACAAGAAATATCATAGTGTCACACCTGCCTAAGAAACAGGCACACTTTTAGGCAGGCTGAAAAAATTTAGGTGTTCAATAGTTTCTCCTTTTCATTTGTTTTGTAATAAAAAAAAGATATAGATAAGTGCCTATTTTATTTACATGCTCATTTATGTTAAGAAATCGGAGGGGGGGGGGTCTTTCGGGCTTATACAAATGAATTAAACACATAATTCGCCGTAAGGAATGTATTTTAAAAACATGCTTTATATAGGGGCCATAAGTCGGCATTTACATAAAAAAAACACAGTCAGTACATAGGATGGTTTCCTATCCCGATAGGGTACCCCGAGGGCTCAGCACCAGAGGATCTCTTTACAGCTTTCCCTTTTAGGGCTTTTCTATTTCTCTATGGGGCTCTAGGCGAAGGGTCTTCTTTTCGCACATTATCACATCACCCACTCCTGGTTTATTTAAATTGAGATACCCCACCCGCAAAAAAGAATCGACGATAAAGTTAAAGAAGAAGCAAAACTGACAATTTTTAAATTTAAACAAAGATATAAAAATAAAATAATAAGGGGGATACTTGTGTTCATGAAAAGGGTTCGGCGAACATTTTATAAAAATTACATAAATGTAAATGTGAAAATTGGAAACGCGAAAATTACTCGGTGAATACTAATTAATTTTTTGAATCTTGTCTCCCTGCCAAACCGTATTGTTTATGTTTTGAAAACCTAAACTCCTTTTGTAATTTGCGGCTGCGATGTGACGACATCTGTGCGATTTCCCCTTCTGGTCCTGCTCATTTAAGTCACTGGTTAAGTTAAGTTGCTCAAGGGATTGCGAAGTGTTTTTGGACCGACTCGCTACCTTACGTAGTCAATTGCCTAAATTACTGGATTTTACTTATTATAATATCACCTATAGGGCCGATATTTAAATCACAAGTTACTTTTAACTATCAGTTTATTCCCATAGTAACAATTATGTCTACGGCAATAAATTGAAGGCTAAAGTTAACTTGTGGTTGAAATATCGGCCCATAGTGTTTTCTAGGTATAAAAAGAAAAAGTAATTACATTTTGCTGACATTTTTTTACACGACTTGGTTTCTTCCGTTTTTTTCCTAATGTATGTAATTAGAACCGCATTTTCAAATTTTCTGCTGAATTTGTTAACATTTTACATTTAAATAAATGATTGACATTTTGGATATACAGTGTAGTCTCTACAACGTGAATGTCCTGTATCATGAACACTCCTAAACGTGAACACTGGTTTGAGTACTCTGCATGTTTTAAAACGACATTGGAACGACATTGGTATTTAATACTCTAAAACGTGAACACTTGTATAAATGCATTTAAACACTTTGCAAGTTTCAACAAATCAGTAAATCGGTTCTCAGGGCTTGCATAAACTCCGTAGGTACTTATTGCACATAGTTTTAGCATTAATCTGTAGTTTTAATTGTTTCTACGCTATGACGTCTAAGAAAACGAATTATTTAACGGACATTTAAGTAGCGACATCTTTCGATCGCTTGTTGACCTGATCTGATATTGCAGTAGGATTGACAAATTGAAGCCAGTCCGCCACATAATAAGTCATCCCAATGCAAGGCGGCCATGTGCTGTCAAAGTATATGAGAATTTTGAAAATTTTTGTGCAAATCGGTTTTGATTGCAGCGGATTTAACATTATTTAACATTAGAAAAAAAGCCCAGCTCTTATCAGATTTAAATAAAGGATTGGAGGTAGAGGTAACTGCTTTGGCAGGAAAATATGGAGTAGCCAAAACCGCTGTATGTGCTCTTAAAAAAGAGAAGCAATTATTTCTACAGTTGCTTTGAGTTTTGCTGGACCAGAAAAGCGGAAATCGCTTAGAGATTCTGAATTTTCTAAGAAGGAAAACGCGTTGTACAAGTGGTTCTTGTGGCAACGTGAAAGGAATGCTCCAATATGTGGTGCTATTTTAAAAGAAAGGGCTAGATATTTTCATGAAAAAAAATTAAGGAAAATGAATTTGTTTTCTCTGCTACCTCAAGGTGGCTTCAAAAATTTCAGAAAATGTATGGAATACGATTTTTGACAATAACTGGCGAAAAATTATCTTCTCAGCCAGAGCTAGTTTCTTATTGTTTACAAAAAGTTGTGAGTAAAATTAAGGAGCTCAATTTAGGTCATAATCAGATATAGTATAACGCGGATGAAACTTATTTGTACTGGAAGGTCTTACCAGGTAAAGCTTATTTATCCATCCATGCAAGTACATGCCTTCTAATATTACACCCCTGACACAACCAATGGATCAGAACGTGATCAGATTAACAAAACTGCATTACCGATCAAGCTTTTTGGCAATTATTGTAGCTAATAAGTCGAAAAACATGAATGAGATTTTGAAACAGTTTAACCTTAAAGATGCTGCTTTTAATTTATCACGGGCATGGAAAAAATTAGAGCCAACAATGATTAAGAAATGTTGGAAAAGCATCTTGGCGGGCCAGATTGAGGAGGATCCAGAAGACAACATACTCCTAGCGACCCTACGTAAAGAAATCTTGGATCTAAATCCTATTATGGAAACCAACGTTAATCTGTTAGAAGAACTTGATCCCCAACAAACCTACCATCTTATAGATATTGAAGAATGGAACAGAGATATCTGCGATGTACCTGAAGAAGATTCTGAGTCCGAAATTGAAGACATAATACTAGGTCATACCACGTCTATAAAGCCTATCAGTCACACAGAAGCAATAAGTATTTTTAACAAAGATTTGAAATGGGCCGAACAAAATAACGCTGACTTTGAAGATGTTCAGTGTCTCAAAAACGTAAGTGTAAAGGCTACTCTACTTTCAATTAAACAGACCTAAGTATCAGCAAACAAAAATACTTGACTTTCTTAAAAATAAAAGAAATATACATGCATACCTATATAGGGTGTCCCGTGACGTAATGTCACCACTTCACCTACGTGATAATCGATTCAAACTAAGTAAAAAACTCTAATAAAGTTTTGTTCTAAAGTAAACCGTTTCAAAAATACTGGATGTTTAATGTTTCATTTTTTATTTTCTAAAATTTTAAAGTTCATCTAATCATTTATCCATTCACCTAATAATCAATTCAAACTAAAAAAAAAAAAAAAAAAACTAATGAAGCAAACCATTATTTTTCAAGAGTACGACGTGTTTTGTAATTTTCAGAATTTTTAAACTCTCAAAAGGTGTTCAAAATAGCCCCCGTTGTTTGCTAAACACATTCTGGCATGCTTCAAAAGACATGTAGTTGCCTTTGAAGACCTTTTGAGATAAAGTTTAAAAATTCTGAAAATTACTAAACACGTCGTATTGTTGAAAAATAATGGTTTGCTTTATTAGAGTTTTTTTTTTAGTTTGAATTGATTATTAGGTGAACGGATAAATGATTAGGTGAACTTTAAAATTAAAAAAAATAAAACATTAAAGATTAAACACCCAGTATTTTTTAAACGGTTTACTTTAGAACAAAACTTTATTAGAGTTTTTACTTACTTTGAATTGACTATCACGTAGGTGAAGTGGTGACATTACGTCACGGGACGTATAGTTTCTAAGAAAATTAGTTTAATTTCGTTAAAAATTATCAATTTTAAGTTTTGTATAGAACGAGTATTTCTTTATACTTTTTAAATTAAAGATTGTTTCAGGAATACTCGAGGTTTTTTTAATACATACTCTAAATATACACATGCATTATGTGATTAGTCTCCAAAACGTGAACTTTTCAAAAACGTGAAAACACTGTCCTTAATTAGTTCACGTTATCGCGACTACACTGTAATGATATACATATTCTATTTCTACATTTAACAACAATATGAAAATAAAAGTGAATTAGTGAATTGAAAAGTTATCAGTGGTTTAGATTGCGATATCCTGCGGCTGACTTTTGACGGTTCAATTGCAGTGGAGTTCTCGAGCTACTCTTCTATCAAAGAGGCCCCAAATAGGACCGAAACACCTATCCTTAGGATGTTCCAAGTATTCAATGCAATCAAAACTGACTTGCAACAAATTTCAGAAAAATGTTCGTTGAACAATGACCAGAAAAACTATGAATTTTAGGAATAACCCCTTTCAAAAATAATTGTAACTCATGTAAGTTGGGTCATCTTCTTCTAGCTGCTACAGCAGATATAATAGGCGGTACCTACCTATTATTTATAAACTTCTCGTTGTTATATGAAACTAATATCTTTTTTATCACCACTACCGGTTAAGTGCGTTTAGGACTCTTTAATTCTATAACATTTAATGTCAACTACAGCGTGCGCCGCCACGAACCTTGCCCTCTCCTACCACCAACGCCTAACAAAAGTTACGATAGGCAACCATACATACACGTTTGTTGCACTCATGTAAAATCTCCATAAGAAAGTGAGCCAGAACGTCCATAGTGTATACTACTTCTTACTACTGTTGTTTTTATTAAAGTTACCATGGAAAAGAAGCAACGACAAGAAGAGCAGCAGCAGAAGCAACTCTGAGAAGTCCTTTTGTAAAAAACTTTGCGAAACGTAGGCAAGAAAGAGGAATTTTACTACGGTACATACGAAATTTAGGAGAATATATAATTCCCTAATCTATTATTATAAAGCTTTTTACCGCGATTTAGATTATGTACGCCGCCCCTCAGCTGAGCTTCTGTTCTATCAAAAAGTTGGACTGATAAAAATAACGACTAAATAACGATTAAAGAACGATAGCAACACAAAACAAAAAGAAACTATGAATAACTTCATAAATACTTTTACCTACGTGATAATTGTATAGCTACCGATTTCGATATTAATAATATGTATTTGTATTAGCCCAACAGTTACACAAAAAAAACAGGAAGAATATAATTAAACTAAATCTAAAACTAATACTAATACTAAATCATAATTATGTAGCACAGTAAAAGCAGAAGGTAGATCTTATAAAGGTGCATTAAAAGAGCTAGGTGCATTAAAAGAGTTGCGATAGTAGGTGTAGAAAGTCACTAGATCTTATATGAGGCCGAGACAATTTAAGTGGAAAATGTCAAAACTAATACGAATAAAGCAGCCAAGTAGGCAAGCAGTACAAATAGTGAATCGAGCTAAAGCACATGCAAAACAGAGCATACAAGCTAAGATATATGAGGAAGAGATCTAATTCTAAACTAAGTCTAAAACTAAAGCTAAGCCTTAATTATGTAAAGAAACGAGAGAAGAAAAGTAGATAGAAAAGGAGATGAAAAAAGTAAATGAAAAAATAAATAGCACAGTGGAAGCAGAATGTGGTCTTTGAAAAGGTGTGTTAAGAGAGTTGACTAGTTACGAATACGGGTGTGAAAAATTTATAAGTTCTTGTCTGAATCAGATACAATTTAGGCGGATAATATCAATATTATTGCAGAAATAGTTATAAAGAGCGCAAGCAATATAGACAGAAGATCGTGTTGGTTCGCATGGTTCTAGGCACAGGCAAATAAAAAGACAGAGAGTTTCTACCGGTCAAGCACGGTATATGAAAATTAAGTCTTTCTAAAAGAGCAGCACCGTCAACTTCATTATGGATCAGCTTAAATAGGAAGAGCAGAGCCGAGATAGTATATCTCCTATGAGCCTAGCGGTAAACTATTAAATACCGTAAGAAGGGTCTCATGAGGAAAACCTCTAGGAGGATAGACGCCATATTATTTAAACCAAAGAAACTTAAGAAACCTGCATTGCACTTTGTTCTATGACATCTATATGACAGTTATGAATTGGATACCAGATTAGGGAAGCGTATTGGAGACGTGAAAAGATGAATGCATCAAAGAAAGCAATGGGAGCGGAGGAGTTAGTAAAGTCGCATGAGTTCCTAATCATAAAACCCAAAAGCGATACGGACCTTGTAACAATATCATTGACATGGTGAATAAACAGAAAGCGCCCGAGATCTTTAATAACAGTAGAGTATTTCAAATGCTAACCGTTTATTTGATAGTGAAACAAGAATTTGAGCTTTTTACGCGAGAAAGAAATAGTTTTACGTTTATTAACAATTAAAGTAAGTGTGTTAGAGGTACACCATTTAGAAAGGGAGTTCAAGTCCTTTTGAAGAAGCAAGGCATCTTCACGGTTGTCGACAACACGCAACACTTTGCATCATCGGCGTACATCAGGATATTGCTATGTTTGGTGAAGGACAAAGGAAGATCGTTTACGAACAGTATAAAAAGAAGCGGTCCTAAGTTTGCACCTTGAGGAATACCAGAAGAAGCAGAAACCGTTTATTATTATTATTTCTTCATCCGGCTACTATCGTCAAAAAATTGTTAAAATTGAAATCAACCATCATGGAAAAGAAAAAATGATGGCATATTAATGATCAACCATCATTGAGAAGAAGGAGGATTACCAATGATGTTCCTCCTTCTTCTATCCAATGGTGGTTGATTTAAGTTTGAAATAAATGAGGAAGTACCTTCATTACCGCGTTACAGTTATTTACGTAATTATGGACACTCAACAATATGATTTGTTTATGATTAGTTAAATTAATTTCATAATAATATGTTTGGTACCAAAATGTTGTTTAACTTCCTCTTGAAGTTAAGTGATATAAGATGTTGTTTAATATAATAAAAGATTGTAAGATTCTTTAGCAAAGAATTCCAAAAGAAGCCTGTATTCTTGAAAACCTATTATAGAACTATTTACCGCCATTTCGATTCCGTGCGCCATTCCTCAGTCAAACTTCCGCTATAAAAAGTCCCTACGTATTGGCATCAGAAAGGAACATTATAGTGATTTGCAACTAGGCTATCAGCGACTGCTCCATACGGGCGCAGGCAGTAAATACTTCACCGATCAGCCATTGTGAACTCTTGGGACACAAATCTCAAGAGAAAGACGCGTTACACCGTACAGTATCGCTGCGTAGCGTGGACGAGGAGGAGACGCCGACGACGTCGTGTGAGCTTTTCTCTCTCGTCCCCATTTCCAGGATATCTTCGCCGACGCCAACGCAGTACGGGTAAAGGTTTCGGATCGCCAGAAGTGCTGACTTTCCTTATTCCCTCACCGTCCATCTTAAAACTGTCGCGATTTCACAGCCCTCTCAGACCGAGCGATGATAAGACGGATTCTGCAGATGTGGAGGAAATTAAATTTATTTGCTTCGTAGAAGTGAACTAAGTTTTTCGGTAAATATTTGTACGTCCGCGTTTGTTAGAACAAGCACAACTTTTAATTGCTTTTTCTCATACATTCAACATTTGTTTTTATTACGACAATGAACGTATTTTTTTCTGCAAAAAAAGGGGGCGGTTATCATGTTTGGTTAATAAATAAATATTCAGATTTTTAAAAGTCTTATGTATCTACTTGTTTTGATGATTGGTCATTGGCTATATAAAGAAAGTGTTTATAAAATGAAACTGTGACTCATCAAGACATTTGCTGTATTTTTCTTCTTACCACTTAACAGACTTCAGAGTTCTTATTTCCGAAGCCCGTGACTGATGATACAAAGGCAATTTTTAAACAAACGATCCCCATCCGCGGACAAATATTTAATTAACCCGCCAAATAAATTCATCACTTGTCAAGTGCGAAAACACATCCACGTTGAAATTTAACTGCGGCGCGTCGGATAATAAACTCAGGTAGACACAAACAAACGGCTCTTGTTAAGAAGGTAATCCTCGACTTCCTGGAAGTAGTAATAACCGTGTATGATAAGTGCACGGTGCCATTGTGAAGAAAAGTTGTTGTTGCGTAAACAATTGTAAATTTTCAATACAACAGGTGTGTGATTATGCTGAAATTGCCCGAGTGATGTCTTTATCAACGCGCGCTTCCGCTTTTGTGTCCAGGGTCTGTGCAATTTTTAGACAGGCTGATTTATTACGGATTATTATGTCTGACGATACTAAGTCATGCCGTGTTATATTTTATCTCTCAATCTAAAAGACATTGAAGTTTACGCAACAGAATTCTGCAATAAATTATAAGTACCTAATTTAAACCGACAACTCAATTTTAATAATTCATTAAAAAAAAATGATTAACCCTCAACTAGTTCATAATTTATTAAGAAGCTTAAATTATCCTTTATGTACAAAAATAATACTCTACTTTTAGAATTCATTTTGTCTTTTCATTTTTTTAATATAATCAAATTTTTAAAAGTAATTAATAATGTAAAATGGAATACATAAAGAATTCCACATATCGGAGAATCTGTACGTTTGCCCCTCGAAGTATAGAAATAAAGTCTGAAATGTATCTCTCGGTAATATTGACTTTCTGTCTTAAACTTATAATTTACACCCTTAACATTCGGGGTGTAAAAACGAGTCCCAGTCTCAAACGCATATGAATCATTATGATGAATTAACGACAAACATTTAGAAAACACCCCTCACTTTGTACAACTTGTTCCGCCAATACCGTGCCAGAATTCATCTGACGCAACGCATGGGCGCCCCTGAAATTATAACACAAATCTTATGCAATATTTTCGTCTTATGCCCCGAAATATATGTATACGTCCGCTCTTCGTAATAAATAGATGGAAGAGAGAGCACTTACTTATGTGTTTCAGTACGTACACACGTACACAAAATTTAATATATGAACGTCTTAAATACACAAAGCTTTTAGGTAGATGTAAATATATAAAAATTAATTTGGTTTTATTACAGTTTTTATAACTTTAGGTCAATAAAAAAAAGCTCCACTAGAAACTTTTTTTTAATTTAACTAAATACTTGCGATTACAATGCACGCTGTATTTTTAACTTCAGTTTTCTTTGGAGCAATTTAAAATTGAGCGTAGTTTATTTATTACACGAAGTACGCCAATGACTTAAGCTTCGAGTAAAGCGTCAGTTCACGAATGACAGCCCCGCCACAAAAGATTCGAACGATTTATGCCACTGGATCCTTTTGTGTTTTACCTAACGCACTATGCATTAACAGCAATAAATCAATTTTATGGTTTTGTAAATCAAACTTGCTTTAATGGTCTCTCACGCGTTTATGTATTATGCATGAAACGTGTGTGATGTGACTGCCGAACATGTGAAATCATTCTCACCACTCTGTGTATTCGTTTTATAATACACATGTGAAAGGCGACCGAATTTAATTGCTCGGAGTACATGTATTTTAAACTGTTTATTACGTTCGCATGTAATCGAAAGGCCATTGGCTCGGTTAATTTCGGTTGAAACTTTAGAAAAATCTAGTTCCAGGTGAATCCCCGACGGCATTATATTTCACGGACGAATTAGTCTATGGAAATGACAGACAGAATGAGGTGGTGGTAAAGGTGAGTAAGCTCGAGCAATAAACAAGTAATCAAGTCGCCCCCTGATACGACCGTCGGTTTCTGTAAGTTCTTTTGCGCTCAGATGGCCATTTCATGCAACAGCGCACGTCATTAAATGGCCCTTCGCTTTCATATAGAACATTTTCCGAAATCCCAATTAAAAATTACCCCATCACATGTCGCAAGCAGAAGGAACGCTGGGTTGCCCTTCAATACTAACATAATTGTAGGTATAGTAACGAGTGTCTAAATAAAAATCTGGTCAAGTAGGTTGTGGTCGAAAATTTATCCACTGCATGTATGTCGCTTCTAAGTTCAACGGCTAACCTTTCAAGTGTAACGTCAAAATTGATACTGAATTATCATTACCTTGTTAAAAGTGATTTTGCCGTAAAAAACGTGAAAACGTGAAATTTAAAAACGTTTATTATAAAATATGCTGAATATGGCCACCCCCTTCTTGGTAACATTTAATAATTCTGTTTTTAATTCCATTAACAACATTTTGCAGTAAATCCGGAGAGTTGTTGATTTCTTGACACTTATCAAATATACGTTCTCTAAGATCGTTCAGTTTGTCGAAATAATGCCACACTTCGATTTAGACACTCTAGAAATTGTTTATAATCAAAAACAATTTCTGGGAACTGGACAAGGAATTCCTCCAAACAGTCTTGAATTGAATAGGACCAGACACCGTTAATTTTGCAACCGTTTCGAAAGTAACTTTCAATCATAAATGTCTTTTCTTCAATTGAAAAGGGCATTTTTTAGTAGTTTGTGAAGAGAAAAACTATTTTTAATGCTAAATCACTTTGACGTTACACTTGAAAGCTTAGCCGTTGAACTTAGAAACGACATGCATGCAACGAAAAAATTTTCGACCACAACCTACTTGACCAGATTTTTATTTAGACACTCGTTATATTTAAATAATGAAAGTGTTAACTATGTTGGAACAGTAATAATGAAAGTGTAAATTCCAATGAGATGCAAAAAACTTACACCTAATAAATGCTGAAACCGGTAAGAAACGACCGCATTCCTCGCAAGCTGCTGCAGATTTTAATTCAGGTAGAGATAAGACGTCAGATGTAGACTCCTTTAAGGTAAACTATAGATCTGTCAGCTAATAGTCATTTATGAGAGTAGCTTGTGATAAACAAATCCGTATCTGCGCATGTGCGCCGACCAAGTCACGATCTATTCGCCACGATAATTTGAATACAATACATGTCAGCAGTTATGTCGTACAATATTAAGCAACGTTTATTATGGACGGAGTAACCGTTTTAGATTATACGTCAGCCAGCTTAGCCTTAGCCGGGTGGGTATCTGATTAAAACGAAAAAATACGCACGTTTCACTTACAATGAGAAATTTATCGGCGATTTGATAAACGCATGTACCACCTTCTAGTTGTAAATTCTTGTCGCCGGCCGTTTTATTTATCGTTCAAGATAAACTGTACTACTAGTTAAAATTGATGGTTTTAAGCTGGGTTTACCTTTACCGTTCCTGTATGTAAATACTAATAAAATACACCCCACAGAATAGATCAAGTAGAGAGCACCGAAATTACAGGAAATTAAAAAGTCAAGTCAAGACAAAACTTGTTTATTTTATTTGTATGCACAAACTGCGAAAAAATGGTGGAGGTGCCGGCTGTATAATACCAATTGTATTTATTTGTTTAACAATTTAGCTTGAATCGGCGATACCCAAACATATTACATTGGGACTTCTAATTTATGTAAGTTTAAAGGTAGACACACACTTAGGCGAAACGCACACTTCGACGAGCCAAAGTGAAATAGCACGTAAGTATGCCAGACGCCTTTTGACTTTCACAATTTCACATACAAACATGTACAGATGGCATAGTTGTGACATTGTTACTACTGAAGTCAAGTTGGAGTATGCAAGTTGGTAAAGGTAATGGAATTTGTACGTATAAGTGCAAATACAAGACAGGAAATATAAGTAGTATTCATGTAATATGTATATGGTTGATATGGAAATTAGCTCATAAATAAGCGTGCACATCACATTATTTAGTTAACTTCTAAAATCCGCCAGCATAACCGTACATACTAAAAACTTTACACTCACATAATTCTTCCTCATCGCGATATTATCTTATATTTAGACGGGGTTTCCGTTACAATAGAGATTTATACGCGGGCGTTAATGAAAGTTGGGTATTAAAAAGACACGCAGTGTCAGGAAAGCGGCGAGTTTATGGCCCGAGCCCGTTAAATATTAAACCTGTAGGCATGTGATAAGTGCACCTCCACTTACCAGCTGAATTAGCAGTGGCTTGATGCCGCCTCGAGATACTTCCAGAATTATGACGGTGCGTGCCTTTTTACGTAATTTTTATAGTTTACTTTGGAATTTTTGTCATAAACTTCCGTGATAATACGACCCCGCTGCTATTTATGATGTATGATTATTTCATTGGCACAGTTTACGACACAAAATTGTTTTATATTCACACATTCCAATTTCTAGGTGAAAACTAAATAGGTCGAATCCTGAAACCGTTTCATAAAGCATCACGTAATACGGCAATTCATTCAAATTTTCCTAACGTCAAGCGTTTTGTATTTCACTAATCGCAACACTTTCAAGTCTGATTAACAAAGTGAAAGAAAACGCATTTATCAGATCGGTATTAATTCTTAGGGTTACCATATTTTATTCTATAAATATATGTACTTTAATGTATTCACGGAAGAACATAATTTATCTACAAAATACTCTATCACAAACTCTTTTAAACGGATACTAAATGGCGCAGTCGTTCGACAGCTTCGTTTATGCGCCATTTCGTGTCCGTTTAAAAGAGTTTGTGATACAATTTTCAAAGGACAAGAACCAGCTTTAATTACAAAATATTCGTTTGTAAAAAATTGCCTTGTTTTCCTGTGCTACCTAAATATAATCTATTCCTTTTTTTTCACTGAAAGCATCTACTTAGTGTTACTTTTCAATCCGGTAGGGTACTGCACAATGTTTCAATCAAAAGAAAGTGTGATCAATAGGGATCGAAATAACATATTTTGACGTCATCACGTTAGTGACGCATGCAAGTATTCACCTGGTTTCTGTTGTGTCTGGAAAGAGACTGAAGGGGTCATTCTAATCAGATTTGCAACCTAGTAACGGTGGTACCTCCTTAGCAATTGGGAAGAAGCTGCAATCTTGGCAATGTTCGGTGGTAACAGAATACAACGTTGTGCATACTTCGTATCAATCATTTTCCTGGCAGTTGGAAAGTTGCTCAAATAGTGATTCTCAAACCTCGCTAGAAACGTTATAAGCCCAGAAGTCTACTTCCAATGTTGTCTAAAGCTGGGGTGGACAACTTTTTGCAAACAAGGGGCCAGAATGAATTCCGTGTTTCGTCCACGGGCCACATCGGTTGATCGTCACTTTTTTACTTTATAATTTTTTTATTACTTAACGTTCAGTTGATTGCTACTAATAGGAGCAAGTAGGCATACCTTTTTATTGTTTCACATTTTTGTTCTTATTAATGTTGATTTAGGTCTGTCGGGCCGGGGGTTGCCCAACGTTGATCTAAAGTATTCGAAAAAATATATGCAAAAAGGTTGGCAGAAATTACGAATCCTTCCAGAACACCAGTTTGGATTCCGACCTGAAGAGGGGGCAATAGGACAGGTCCACAGATTGGTTAACCAGATAAACAGAGACTTAGACCTTGTTTTTCTATCACTGTTTAACTTTAATCTTCAGTTTATTTCTATGGGAACAATGGGAGTAAACTGAAGATTAAAGTTAAACTGTGATGGAAAACTGAACCTTAGAAGGCAACAGGTACTGATATTAGTGTAGCACACAGGACTCATTACCTCTTACTAAGATCATACCTGCATACTTCCCTCACCAACAGACATTTCTTCCTCAAACAAAACAACGAATTGTCTGATATCTATTCAGTCAAGTCAAGTCAAGTGTCCCATAAGAGAGCGTTCTAGGACCTTTACTATATCTATTATATACTGCGGGCCTACCCACTTCTAGACTAGCAGTCATAACCATCTACATCTGGATCCAACACTTGCATCGAGGAACTTGCAGACTAATTTAGACGAAATTCAATAATGGCTTAAGAAGTGGCGCATCGGGGTTAACGAATCCAAATCTACGCAAGTCACATATTCGACTTACGTGGAAAAAGTACATCTTTACAAACGCAAACAGTTAGTTCTTAAGTTAAATCAAATGTTACTTCTCAGATAATACTGTACAGTCTATTTTAAGTCAATAAATATGGTGCTAGGAAATTCAACTTTGGGGTACCGCCAGCAATAGCAATATTGAGATACTGCAGTGCTTTCAAATTAAGGTTGTGAGTACCAATCGTCAATGCAACCTGTTACGTACCAAATAGAATCATCTTGCAAGATATCCCAATTACCCTCATCAAGGAAATGATTTCTGTGGTTTTTGATAAATATTGAAATAGAAGATTAGTGCACCCTAATGTGCTGGCCAATCAAGTGTTGATTGGCCAGCACAGCACGTAGTGATGATGAAACAAGAAGGTTCGAGAGGTGTGTACCTACCTTCGGACCTAATTAATACGAGACAGAGTCAAATGAAAACCTTAAAAGTGCCCTAAAAAATGCACTGCAAGGAATCTTGTCTTACAAATTGTGAGAAAAGATATTTTTCATATGTAGAATGCCTTCACAATGACATATCATAGGAACGATTGAAAGTGTTGACACAGTGATGGTTTAAAAATGACAATTCCACTAGAGCACCGCACTAGGAAGTAACAGCGTTCAGTTATTCATTTTTTGCACGTGCACAGTGAAGGAGTGAAACCCATTGATATTCGCTGCAATACGAAAATTCATGCCTGTCACTCCAGTAAGTGTATATGAATGGAGCAACAAATTCAAAACCGGGGTGATTTCCATATAGCTCTCGGCAGGAAAGGTTATGCTGACCCTTTGTTGGGATGCAAAAGGGGTAATTTTGGAGGACTACATGTCTAATAGGGTTACTGTTACTAGTGCCACATACTCAGGACTCCTGAAGAACCGCTCAAGCCTACCATCAGAACCAAAAGGCGAGGATCTCTGATCACGTGCAACAGCGGCGACCATTCAAGGTTTGAAGTTTGAGTATCTACCACATCCTCTTTATTCTCTCGACAATGCTCGGAAGAAGGATCATACCAAGTTGTAACTTACAACCCCGATTAGAATGACCCCCTGAAGAGATAAAATATCAAGTAGACCGCGCGTCTTCAAGGATACAGTTTTAGTTGAGAGTAAAAAAAATCTTGCAAGGCTGTTTTCTTTTCATGGGTATCAAGCCCTTCGGGTTCGAAACGCGGTGCAGCTCTGAGCTGTTCCGAAAAGAACACACCAAGAACAGTAATTAGGAGCTTGACTACCATGGCCGACACTACTCTATTTTACATGTTCTTTGACTTTCAGGATCGGTTAAATTTAATTGTGTACAGTTAGTAACACCTTCAGCAATCATATGCACCTATCTTGTGAGTTCAGATTACTTTACCGGCGAAAAGATTAAACTTACAAACAACGTAAACAATCTTTGACGTGTCACATAACCTCAAACAATATTTTGAAGCTTCGTGCATCTACCATTAGCAGGTGCATGAGGGGTGCGGGGAGTATCCGCTATTCGCGCAGTGTTCGAAGCCCAGATAAAAAGAAAGTATCGCATTGATGCACCGAGTAGCTCGTAGCAGCTCCGCCTTGTGAAAAGAAAACGCTCTAAGAAAAAGGAATAAAAGTTCTTTCAGAAAAGTTAGTGTCATTACAATACGTAACAATTGGCGACGAGGAAGAAACAAGTAGAATGGCAGAAGTTCAAGATCTACAAATCACGAGAGAAATCAGTATTTGTAGAATCTTTGTCTGAATTTATGCCAGAATTGGCAGAAGCTTGGAAAGTTTATAAAGAGCAATTAAGATTTTACTTCGAAGCAAATGAAATAATTGATGTACAAAAGAAGAAAGCGTATGGGAAAGCTACATATTCAATGTTACGATCTTTGGCGACACCAAAGAAACCGTCAGAATTGACGCTCTAGAACTGTTGTCAAATCATTTTACACCAAAGCCGAGTAAATTTGTACAACGTTTTAAATTCTACAGACGTGACCAAAAATCAGATGAATCAATTACGGAATATTTAGCCGAATTAAGGAAATTAAGTGAACATTGTCATTTTGACAATTTAGATGATCAATTGAAGCAATTGCTGCAGAATCAGCATATAAAAATGTTAATGAATTAAAGAATTTGCCAACTTCAGTGTTTAAAACAGATTCACCTGACGTGAAGTATACGAAAAATAAAGAAAATTGATTGCTTCCGATGTGGGGAAAATCATTTAGCAAGAGATTGTAAACATACAAATAGTAGATACCATCACTGCGGGAAAATCGGTCACATGGAGAAAGTATGTTTTAGTAAAAAACGCGACAAGGAACAGAATAAAAATAAGAAGAGAGGACGAGACAACAAAGAAAACAGGAAACAAAATTCGTGTCCTCAAACTGAAGAACCTGAAGATAAGTACGGAAGTTTTTTATTTAACATTGAGGAAGTACCAGCAACTCTTCCTTTGAAACAATTTGTGAAACTAAACGGTCAAGAGGTTACCATGGAAATTGACTCCGGCGCTAGGACGTCAAACATTCAATGAATTATGGCCAAATGGCAAGATACTGAGTAAATCTAAAATTGTGTTGCAGACATGGTCAAGGCAAAGTTTAACCATTTTGGGAAAATGCTTGATCAAGGTGGAGTTGGAGAAGAGACAAACGATTCTACTACTTCTTATAATGGAAGAGAATGGACCAAACTTATTGGGCAGAAACTGGTTTCAAGATTTAAATATTTTTATCCAAACTATTTACAAAATAAAAGAAAATTCGCCTCCTCCTCAAATACAAAAGTTTTCTGATGATTTTCCTGAACAATTAGGAAAGTATTCAGGAGAACCAACCCACATTTTCGTATGAGAAAGTGTCAAACCAATTTTCACACGACAACGTCAAATTCCATATGCTACACGAATCGAAGAAGCGTTAAACAAAATGGTTACAGAAGGTGTTTTAGTATCAATCAAACAAACGGATTGGACGACAACAATAGTGCTGGTAATAAAATCTAATGGTAAAATTAGAATTTGTAGAGATTACAAAGGAATGGTGAACACAGTTACGAAGACAGAAATTTATCTGAAGTATTATCAACCTTATCCGGAGGTAAAATTTTCACAAAATTAGATTTAGATCGAACTTACGGTCAGGTAAGGGTTGAAGAGTCGTCAAGAATTCTTACTTTAAATACAACAAAAGGATTATTTAGAGTAACGAGATTACCTTTTGGAATAATTTCTGCACCCGCTTTATTTCAAAGATTAATGGAGAATCTATTGAAAGGATTGTCAGGAGTTGTAGTATACCTCGATGACATACTGATTACAGGAAGAAATGAAGAGGAACATTGGAAAAGACTGACAGCTGTTTTACAAAAATTACAAGAAGTGGGACTTCGGATTAAAAGAACTAAATATGAATATTAGTAGAATATTTGGGATTTAAAATTGATGGAAATGGAATTCATCCAACAGAAGAAAAACTGAAATCTATTCGTGATGCTGAAACACCGAAAGATAAGACAAAGCTGGAATCTTTTTGGGTCTAATAAATTTTTATGAAAGATTTATTCCGAATAAATCTACGATACTGAAGCCTTTGTATGACTTATAAGCCAACAACACACAAGAAGAGAAGAGTTTTCAGATGGGAAAAGAAATTATTACAACAGACAAAGTTCTCACCCATTTTGACCAAACATTACCTTTGCTTAAGGTAGAACTTGCGATGCATCTCATCATGGAGTAGGAGCAGTTTTGTCGCACGGACTACCCAATGGATCAGAAGCATCAATAGCTTTTGGCTCTAGAATAATACAAATGAGCAAAACAAATATTCTCAGTTAGATAAAGAAACACTATCAATAATGTTTGGTATAAAAAAATCCATAAATATGTTTGGGGAAGACGGATCACAATTTAAACGGATCATAAGCCCGTGTTAGAAATTTTGCAAGAAGGAAGATCTACATTCTCCAAGTATGTTAAGATGGTCATTAATATTAAGTGATTATGTGCCGTTTTAGGAAGGGAAAGAAGTGTTGTCTCTGGTAAGAGACTGAGGAGGTAAAATATCAAGTAGACCGCGCGTCTCCAAGGTTACAGTTTTTAGTTGAGAGTAAAACCAATCTTGTAAGAAAAAGTAATAAAAGTTCTTTCAGAAAAGTTAGTGTTATTACAATACGTAACAGTTTCCCTGTAAATACAATTTTTTTTTCATTATGTATATCTGTGTATATTACAAAATCACATTAATAAAAAGTTATTGAACAAATACACACGAAAGCACGATAAAATATTTCTTAATAATTATAAAAGATCGAGTTTTCGAGCGCATGTGAGCACGACAGTTAACAAGACCACCTTAATGAGAAATAGTGGACAAATACAAACGAAGCGCGATAGAATATTTCTTAATAATTAAAACGATTGCGTTCCTGTGCATATGTGAGTACGAGCAGGAATAAGGCCACACTAATAAAAAATTATTTAACAAATACACACGAAAGCACGATGAAGTACTTCTTAATAATTATAGAAGATCAAGTTTGCGAGAGCATGTGAGTACGAACGGGAACAAGAACACATTAATGAGAAATATTGGACAAATATTTAATGAAAACGATTGCGTTTCTGGACGCATGTGAGTACGAGCAGGCATAAAATCACATTTCTGGTTAATTTGGGCTATGGTTTCTTTGAGTATATCGATGGTTATACATATACTATTTTTTCCAGCTTTGGAATTATTGATTTCCACAGTTCGCACACCACGAAGTTAGTTCCAGAAAGAATTCTTCGAAGACCTATTCATTTCTAGTGACAAGAGAATACTTGCGAAATGACTTTTGCATAACTGTACCTTTACATTTATAATTTGTGTGGCGTTATGATATACCTACACATAAATCTGTCATATCAATAATCTGATAGCCGTTCTTGCGTTATTGGGTACTACATTTATTAAACGATGAACTTATTGTCGACAGTCGTGGCGTTTGTAGTTTCATAAGGCACGGCGTCCTTCCATTCGCGCGATAAATAACATGTACAACAAATCATAAAGCGTGAAGTTTCATTACTTATGGCCGTTTAAAATTTATGTTGACAAATCCTGAATGTTAAGTGTCAATATGTGCGTGTAAGCGGTAAGGTGAGAGGCGACGCTGGCCGAACTAACGAAGAAAGTAAAACAAGTGCCTGACAGTAACATATGGCAGAAGTAAATTTATTTCCCGGGTTTGCAAAAGACGTGACAATCAATTTATGGACGTCATAAAGGATACGATGCGCACTTGCTGTTTGTGGGGGATGCGTGCTGACCTCTGGCCCGCTTCATATCTCCGAGGATAAGTCTTGTCAAAGTGGAGGCTGTATTTCAGGGCATGGACACTTATGAATGGGACATCTCAGCGTGTCCCCGGAATGTCGTCCTGCCACTGCACTGGGAGTGTAAGATCTCATCTTTACATCACAATACCTGTAATATTTAACCCGCCATCTGCTACGTAAGACAGATAAATGTGATATGTTTTAGTAAGAGTGGCTGTAAATCTTCGATCATTATAACAGACAACTAATTTATATGATCCAATTTATTTGATGTTTATGATAATGCGCTGCGTGATCTCAACTAGAACTCCTGTGCTGCTGCGGAGGACGCAACCTCCGAACAAAGCAAACATCTCATTCTCTTCCGGAACTGACGCGAATTAGATTACAATTAAAACGGACACATTTCGCATTTGATTGTGCGTTCTATCTTCCGAATACATTTCCATACATTTCCAAAGGACGAATCCGAATGTTCTCATTAGGGGACGTGTCATGTGCTGATTGTGAACGCTGGAAATCTGAAAGTAATATTTCAGTCATTGAAAGGTGTTGGCGAAGCAATTCGAACAAGCTCCATTCTTCAAAAGTCGGATATAAAGTGTTAGCTCAGGCGCTGCCGTGTAATGACTCTTTCATTTGCCAATTCACAATCTGTTATTCTTTATGTCTTTCATATTTTTCAGCACATTGCTAAACATTTTACTGATCTTAGAATGATGACGTTTTATCGTTTCTTACATTGCAGAATGTTCGAATTTAACGAAAGACGATTTTCTTTTATTTTACTGATAAAAAAATTTATGTTTCTTAATTTGTGTTTAGAAAATAAAATAATATGAGGGAAAGTAGACCTTTTAAACGAAGTAGTTAGTTTATTATGTGTTGTTAAAAGAAGAGGAAATAGATAATTTTCCTACGTGTATATTGTAATATGAAACTTGAGCACATCAACGTAATAAATATATTCGGCGTTGAGTTATAACCGGATTTCATTTCGTCAACTTTTAACTGCCGCAACAAATATCTGGCGCAAATAGCCAAACTTCAATATGACACATTCTGGATATCTTTCAAGTTGGGGGGTGACAGAGACATCAGGAATCACATCTGTCGCCTTTGCGGTCCATCCAAACTATCTGTCTGTTCCATTTTTATCTGCCATCTTGCTCCAACTCCTTTGGTCCACTTCGATCTCATATATCCTGGACGCTTCTTTATTGTTTTTCCGGCGCGATGCGAATGAAGATCTGCCGGCGACTTCTTGAAGTGCCACTGACCGGAATGCGAGCCGCAGACGTTCCGTACACTCGGTTAAAATTTTCAGTAAGAATTCGGAATTTATTAGTTTAATAATGGAAGATTTTATTCGAAGTAAGCCGGTGCTAACGAATAATCCACGCAAATTGAATAGATTTCGTATAAACTGTAAGATATATCCTGTGAGCGCCACACAGTGTGCGATTGTAGCCTAGAAGTTGGCGCACATACGCGGAATTGAAGTAAAAGTTTTGTCATTCCCAATGACACGAGTGGTCTTTATGGCCTCCACTATTGACAAAAGTGTCGAGCGGACTCGTCGTACTTCTAGATATAACCAAACACTGAAGCTGATTGCGAGCTGCGATTGCTCCAAATGAACGAAATAACTACGTACTGAAACTTGACGAGAATATAGAAACAGAAATAATAAACTATTTCGAACTTTTATTGCAATTTGTTTCTTTTGTGTCGGCGTTCGCTCCTTCCTTCGCTTTGGCCCCTAATATCGTCAACGCTTTTAACGAAACACTTGCCTCTTTCAATCAAGAAACGATTTCATTAAAAAGAAATTAGCAAAATGAAACGCACAGAAACAGTCAACCGCCATAACGAGATGTAACACTCCTAGCATGTAGTTACTAAAAATGCTATGCATATATGCGTTAACGGGTGCAAAGTACATGTGTAAGTAACAATGGCCCTTGTGCTTATAAATCAATCCGTGTAATAAGCAAACAAGCAAGCACAGTGGGTACCTACTACACAGGTAGAGAGAGGTCAGCTTGAACCGATGCGATGCTAATTGCGGGAATACGTACATTTTCACGTACGCCATGCTCTACTAAACCAGTTTTAATTGATACGTTGCCGCCATCAATCATCCTCCTGTCACGTCAGACTTGATATCTATCTTGAGAGTCATCACCGTTGAGCGAACGTCTGGGAAAATTATTCCACCGTTACCGCTTCAATGCGGAAGTGAAGTCGTGAATTTATTTAAACTGGATGATGCTTCAAACGCTCCGCGTTTCTTCTTATCTGGGATGTTGCTTGCGGTAATTAATGTTTCTAATTTGTGTGGATTTTTAAACTTTGAAAGATAGAGACCGAGTGCACTAGATTTTTTAAACGAAACCAATCTTCATCGAATTAATGAAGAAACTCGATGATTAATTTCTAAGTTACAACTACATAGTAAATAATTTATTGTTTAAGATCGTGGACCTACTTTCATTTAAGAATCATTGACTGATGGTTTTCAATAACTCTAATCTTGAATTCAAATTATCTGACAAAGAAACTTGACAGAAAAATTCTGATCTATACAACAAATTCGATGTAAAGTGATCGAAAGCAAAAGAATAGAGAAAGTCCAAATGATATTGTCGAATTCTCCTTTTATTAGATGGATTGTTAGATGAGGAGTGCAAAATATACAAGGATGATTAATAGACGAACACCGGCAAGCTTTATTTTATTTAAGTTTTTTGGAAGCGGCGGGGTGGGTCCTCTAAATTTTGTAAATGGGCGCCACTGAGTATCAGTATGATTCTAGTAGAAGGTCGTACCCAGTCGAACCTTTCAACAATAAAAAGCAACTAATGATAAATTTATATCAAATTACAATAATTTATTTTGGGATGATATAAATTTATAAATTGATATGTATATATATATATTTTTTAATTAGTTTACGAAAGCCATAGCCTATGACTATCGTTTTCATCGGCAACTAATTCTAATAAATAATTTAAAAAATTCAACTAAGTTTGATAACTAAATTCTAACCGTTCAACAATAATACTTTGGTTTTATGTTTGAACAAAGTACAAACAAACAGCGGAGGGTGTGAACACTCTTTTACAAAAGTAACTTTTTCTACTAAATTGCAAATAAAAGTTTAGAAAAACCTGTCTTTTTAACACAGGGGTTATAGTCTGTCCCTGAACTTCGGTCAAGATCTGTTCTTTTGGCGACTTAGGTTGCCGAAGAGAAATCCTGAAGTACAGAAGATAAAAAACTCTCTCGCTCCGACGTACAATGCGTGGTTTTGAATTCCAATTGAAGTTGTCTAATATATCCAATTCATTTCTCTTCTACTTTAGACTAGGAGATGAAAAAAGCCTAAAAGGAGCAGACTGGGAGGATCCCGGAAGAAAACTTAGAGAATGAAAAGTGGGAAACTTAAACATTTACCTGGATTAACATCAGAGGCCTCTTAAAATCGAAAGTGAAGCGGTTTTCCCAAAATTCTCTACAAACCCTTTTAATTTCTGACAAGTTTAAGGATGCGTCTAAATTTTTCTGTTTGAAAAAATGCATCCTCTCATTATTTGATCAAGAATGCGGATGTGTTACTAACCATCGTACATCAAATCCGCAAGAACGTAACAATATAATCAATAGGAATTTTGAACATCACTGGGAATCTGTGGAAGGTGAAAAGACTTGTCGCCATACATAAGGAAAATGCCCAGTATTACACGAGTGTGAGGAGAACTTCTTAACAAAACTCCACTGGTTTTGAACTGAACAAATAATCCTCCTCTTAAATGGTAGAAGTTTTGAACATCATGAGAATCTAGGGAATGTGTTACGGTGAGAAAATTCGTTGCAATAACTTCTAGCTTTCGAGTCACTCTTTGTATCTGGGCGAAAGTGTAATTGCGTCGTGGTTTGGCCTTTGGAACTTGGACTGGTCCAAAAACGACGCTTAAACAACCCGGACAACCTCTTTCTTTTGTAATGAGACTATCCCATGTTGAAAGCGCGATATATTGAAGGCTTGTCATTGGTCAAGGGACCTCTCCCCCACCCGCGAACCGTTCACATCGAACGCCGACCCGATGAGAAATTCCGCCAGTCTTTTGGCCGCTCGCCTTGCATTCAGACCGCATTGAGAATTATTCTGGCTTCTGTGTAATTCTTCATTAAACGGTGTTTATTTTGGAGTGAAAAAGTAAACGGGTATATTGTCCGATTCTTAATTGTTTGCAGCGAGTCCTAGGCATTTCCAAGCTTGTCCGTTGAATTTACGGCAGGTATGTTTTTAGAGTTACGTCGGGCGTTGGTCTGTCCGTAATCCGTGTTTTCCTTTTATTTCGACTGTATTTATATTTGCTTCTTCTCCCTCCTCCCCATTTATTTCGGAATTTCGCTAACTAGGAGTTGCCTGGCGATCTTCTTCGTTGTGTCCTTGCTGATGGTGTCGTTGTAAATCGACCTTGGCTGTCCATCTTGGTATTTGGTAATACGAAAGTTCAATCCGCTGGACATCCCACATCGCTCCTTGGAACGAAAGTGGTCACTGAAATTGACGCAAGTGATTACACCGGACGCACATCCTGCTATTCGTGTCTCGAAGGTCCTGATGACTCCGGAATCAGCTGGATGTTGAAGGTCGGGTTTTACCAGTATTATATTCGTTTGCTTAATATTGTGAACGCATTCTAGTGTCGATTAGAAGCGAAGTTAAAGTTAATGTTGTTTATTTTCTTCTTGCTAGTTAAGTTAATAATTTTATAACCAACAAGCGAATCCGATTGTTTCGCGTTATGTATGACGTTTTATGTCACTTGATTCTTGACATTCTGCACTCTCAGATTAACTGACTTCGCTTGACACTGCATTTTATTTTAATTTATTTAACAAATTTTTGTAATGAACTTAGTTTACCCTTTTGTTAAGACATAAGTAAAAACAAGTGTGAATTACTGGTGATTTTTATTTCATTTCGAAAACAAATTTGATTTTCATTTGTTTTTCATGACGTGCACGCGATTAAATCAAATTCGATTCAATCGATTGCTCAAGCGTTCAATTGAAATACCTGATGGATTGATTTGGTTCCTTCAGTTCTTCTTGAATTTTCTGAAACTAACTCGAATCACCCAAGCTTTGTCCCGCGTGCTTCAACTGTTTCTTGAATTTTCTAAAACGAAACCGAGTTACCTATGCCTTCAAGTGACCTTGTTTCAATTGTTTCTTCAATTTTTGAAAGGAAGTCCAGATGCAATTTGCGAAAAGTCAATCGTTTAGGTTTGATCGGCATCGTTACAATTGTTTCCGCAACTTCTCAAACAATGTTTACTCGAATTCTATTGTTTTTGCGATTTCCTCAAACAAGATCCTGTCAGTTTCAATTGTTTTATTGTTATTTTGGTAGCTTCTGAAACGTAAAACGTTTGATTATATATTTCAATTGTTTTTAGTTCCTCGTTTCAATTGCTTGCAATAATTAATTCACCGTTTCAATTGTTTATTCTTGCTTTTCCCGAAAGCCGGATGAGTCTAGACATTTTTGGCTACTTACGCTCGCTTCAGTTGTTTTTGCAATTGTTTACACAATTGTATTTTTCAAAATTGCCTTTAGAGCTCGATTGACCGCCTTCAATTGTTTTTTTTCTTTCAATTTACGAAACGAAACCCAATTGGTTACAATTGTTTTTTTTTGTAGTTCCAGAAATGTAAACCGTTTGATTATGTCATCAATTGTTTTCCGCTATCACTTCGATTGTTTTCCTTTACCCGCAGCAATCAATTCTCTGCTTCAATTGTTTCTTGAATTTCCTAAAACGAAACCGAGTTACTTATGCCTCCAAGAGACCTCGTTTCAATTGTTCCTTCAATTTTTGAAACGAAGTCCTGATGTAATTTGTGAGAAGCCAATCGTTTAGGTTCGATTGGCATCGTTTCAATTGTTTTCCCAATTTCTCAAACAAAATTTACTCGAATTCAATTCTTTTTGTGATTGCCTCAAACAAAACCGTCCAGTCAATTTCAATTCTTTTTCTTTTGGTAGTTTCTGAAACATTTGATTATATACTTCAATTGTTTTTAATTCCTCGTTTCCTTTGTTTGCAATAATTAATTTCAATTGTTTTTTCTTGTTTTTCCTGAAAGCCGGATGAGCTGTAAATTTTTAGCTAATCTCGCTCGCTTCAGTTGTTTTTACAATTGTTTACTCAATTGTTTTGTATTTTCCAAAACAAAAAAGCCTCTTACGGTTTTCTTGCTATTTGATTGAAAAACTGCCATTAATGCTCTGTCTCTTTTCTCTTTCAATTGTTTTTTTTTTTTTCAATTTATGAAAGGAAATCCAATTTTTTTTATAATTTCTGAAAAAATGTAAACCGTTCGATTATGCCATCGATTGTTTTCAGTTGTCGTTGTTTTTCTTTATCTGAAGCAATCGATTGTTTTTTTCTGTTTTTTTGAAGCAAATTTTACAGTTCGAAATTTGTGAAGCAAAACTAGATCGCGCCTCAATTGTTTTAACTACAACTGTCAAACCATTCGTGCTTCGTTTACTAAGTAAGTAATTTTATTCGTTTTCCCAAAACAAAAGACGGTCGGTTTCAATTGTTTTTGCGATTTTTTAAGGTAAAATTTATCGTCTTTATAATTTCTGAAACAAAAATCAGTTGGCTTCAGTTGTTTCTTGTGATTTCTGAAACCAATGAGACAGTCACTCTTTCCAATTGTTTTGCTTTCTCTGAAAAATATTTAGTGTCATATTTTTTTCGACTGTTTAGCGAATTCTTTCTGTCGGTCTTGATTTATTGTTCTTGCTAATTTTGTAACAAAATCGCCCCGTCAGTTTCGATTGTTTCTGCACTTTCCAAAACAAAACAATTTCTTTTATCTTTCGAGTCTTTTCTGTAATTATTTTGTTTTCGTAAATTCAAACCTTTGTATTTGGATTACGATTGATCCAGCCCATCTCCACGAGTTAGCCGGTTGTAACCAGGTAAGTCACAAAGGTGAATCATCCACATCATCCACAAGGAAAATATCCAATATTACATGAGTGTGGAAAATTCTTAACAAATGATTGACAACAACTCCACTGGCCTGGACAAATAATCTTTAAACTCTGCAGTAACAAACGTAACGCAAGAAGATACTTAATTTAGTTGAAAATAGCCTAATAGGACTTAAATGCTGTTATCCAATCCCAAATGTATTATTTTAACTTTTGACTGACTGAAACCTTTTCAGAGGTTGATGAATTCGTAACCCAGATGATTCAGAAAAGATGCCTGGAGAAACCCCCTTCAAATGTAACAACACTATGAGAAAAAGAGGAAGAATTTTTATGCCAAACTAATTCCCTAAATATAATGTTATTGCCTAGCAAAAAATAAAACACTAACATTGAAGACTATGAAGGCAACTTTCTGGTTTATGAATACTTTGTTTGCCAATTTTGTTTTACATTTAGAACTATTCGCCCTACCACTTCATAAATTGATAATAAATTCGATCTTTGAATGATTTGTTCTTCAAAAGTTGTTGGAATAACATCCACATCCTGGGAATAAAATTATTACGACAAAGTTTCACAATTTTAAATTTTCGCTTGTACTGATTAATAATAGAATATATTCAGTTAATTAATCACATTGCCAAGTACTAATTAAAAGTACGTTTTCAACAAAAGAAACACAAAGTGACATTTTTGTCTTGCTCTGTGAAATGAGGGTCCGTTTAATAAATATTTCAGCTCCCCCGATTTATCTCCTTCGCTTTTAAAATCCCTAAAATTTAACCTTTCGGAATTAAAATAAAATCAAATTACTCGAGCGTTAATGTTAACTTAGAACGAGATAATAACAATAAATATCCAAATATATGCGCCGCCGCGCCGTGCGTGAATTTTCACGGTTTGCTGTAAATTCGGGTCTTGATTCACTTTGTTCCCCGTAAGGGATGAAACGGATAAAAGACCACCAAAATTCTGAAATTGCGCGTACATTAAAAACGTCAAGAATGTTGCAAATCATCGACGACGTCAGAAACCTTGCAACTTTGTAATTTGCAGCTCGTAATCCTGAAATAATTACTGTGCTAGGCCAGATAATGTTTAATTGAGATGCAAATATTATACGCACAGACAGGGCGAGACGTGCTGATTCATGGCTGTGGACGGTATTGAAATTGCAAGGATAAGTTGTCCAATTATCTCCGATTATTTTCTCTATGTTTATAAAATATTGCGGTTTGGTACAAGTTGCGGCCAGTAATTAAGCAATCTATCAATAGGTGTCCAAGTGGCTCCACGATCAATAAATATCAGATATGCGGGGCTCTCTCGACCCACCGTTTCTCCACTCCTCTCTTTTCTCGATTGCGGCCGTTCCCTTCGACGCAGTACGAATTACAAAAAGAACTGAAATTACTTCGATTTGAATTTACTGCGGCCCTTTTATAAATTAATTAATATTTGATTGATTGATAACATACATGAAAACCTCACTTCATGACAAAAAAAATAATAATTCTATATTAAAACCAAATCATACCAAAGCACCTAATAGGGTATGAACTAGATTATCGAGTTGCTGTGGCGTGAACTCTATTTTTCGGTTGTTTGATGTGTAGGTTTGTTAAAAATGACAGATGTCAAAGTCACTTCACGGTTAAGTGTACAAGAAGCTTTAAAAGTATTACCACTTGAGAAAGGATTACGAAATCACAGTTTAATTCAAATTCAAATCATGTTTAATATTCTGAAACAGGCTTTATACAAAAATGAAAAGCAAATACTCGTATATTATGATATGTTTGTACCCTCCACACATGGGCGAAGGAATTTCATCAAAAAACAACCAACCAAAGTTATAATTACTTAATTACGTTAAGTATCTATTGTGCATCCCTTACGTGTTAATTAAGGGGCCGCGTTTTTTTGGCGTGCAGAAATTATTCGGCGGGTCGAAAGAGTGGCGTTTATTAATCGCCGTAATCGGCGTTTTAATTAACACCATCGAGGCTATGGTTCGAACGCAGCTCTTTTTCGCAATTATTCCTCGGCCATGAAGGAAACGGCACGAGCTGATTTATGGACTGCCGTCCGGGACACGCAAGTGTCAGAAATGCAAGTCTGATCATGGGAGGAGTAGGCGGCTCGCGATTTTTCATGTTGGGTCGTGTCCGTGCAAGAAATATTTGCTTGCTTGCACCAATCACCGACAATCGCCAGGTGAAGTCAATACGAGACAAGTTAATCATCGAGGAATTATTTATTCATTGCCCTTTCGCGAAATTTCAAAAAATAACAAAAATTGTACCGCAACTTCTAATTTTAAAATTTAAATGAACGTCCAACGTATCGAGCATGCGACAGTCAAAATGCATGCGCATATATTTCAACGAAATGAACGATAATTAAGAACGTTTCCTCTCTCTTCATCATCATCATCATCTCCTTCGCCAGAGTTCGCCGGCTTAACGCTAACGTGAAATCTATAAAAGCAATAAATAAAAAGAACAAGTCAAAGAATCGTGATTTATATCGCAGGTGGCTTGATATGTGATGCAGCGTTTAAAATATTTTTCTTAATCGCTATTTTAATTGCTACTTTCAGGTACATCGAGATTGAGTCTATATCCTATGATGGACTGCCCAAACCTCTCGTAATTTATTTCATTGTATGTTTTGAGTTATTGCTTCTCTTAAGTTTTATTACAAAATGATAGAGTGCTAATGGTTTTCGTATTATTATTTATAGAACAAACTTAAGTATTAATTAAAACGTAATATATTCCGAGTTCATTTCATGTGCAGTAAATATATTAATTACCTCTGTAACAGTATGTAAATTTAGATTAATTGTTCGATATACATCACTGGAAGAAGAAACTCCATTTGCCATTTTTTTTATTTGGCAAAATCACCATTTCACGATTTTAATCGACTGCAATTATTGTAATCGAAATCCTACGCAAAGATTGATAAATGTGAGGAGTTAAAACATCTTTTTTAAAATTTATTTACTTTATAAAGCAAGACCCAAAAGATTTCTCAACTACATTCAACATTCTTCAATTGATATTTGTTATAACAATCGGTAAATTACATCTATTTCAAAATTTAAGAACACGTCTCCAACTGGTATGATTAAGCAAAGTTTTTCAAACATGTATGTTCGGCAAGTCTGAAAGACTGAACTCCTTTTATTTATACTCAATATCATCTTGATCCAATAAGGATTACTTAGGATGTAGCGAAACTCCTTAGCTATCTTGGCAAATTAGTTCAAATCTGATCCCACTTTCGATTCAATGTACCCACGAAAGTTTGCCTGCATGTAAACTTCACGTGTTGCCAACATAATAGACCAAGAGCATGTCTTCATCTATCTGATGTTGAGAAATTCCAATCAAGAAGAAGCAAATCAGCGAAAAAGAGTTTGGGGGACACTTGTCAATTATTTGGCGTTCAAAGATGGAAAGGCCTATGTCACGTTATCGTATAGAAAGAACCGGCTAGTGTATTACTTTCTTTATTGGCCAGATTTAGTTATTTGCGGCTCCTCCACAAAGGGTGAATTCGGCAAAATCCGGACACTTAAAAAAGGCTATAAAACAGAAACCCCAATATTTTTGAGAAAAACAAATATCTACATATTTTTAAACTACTCAACAATACTAAAAATTATAGTACATAAATTATTCCGATTTGTAGCATATGCTACTCAGCGAACTTTATGGCACACTCGTCGCATAAGTTTTTGTACGATTGCTTTATCAACTTTTCGAGACGCCCAAAGCCACTTGTATCGGAACTGGTCGATGGTTGTGACCGTTGCGGCATTCTTCTTCAAGATTGTCTTCACAATAGACCAGAATTCTTCAATTGGCTTGAGTTCTGGGCTACTGGGTGGGTTAAATTATTTAGGAACATAATCTACTTCATTATCAAGGTACCATTGGATCGTTTCATTCGAGTAATGACACGTTGCCAGATCTGGCCAAAATAATGGTTTACTGTCATGTTTATTAAGGAACGGCAACAGGCGTTTTTGGAGACATTCTTGGCGGTACATCTCTGAGTTTATAGTTCCAGAGGTAATGAAGGGGGTGGTTTTCAAGCCACAGATGCAGATGGCCTGCCAAACAAGAAATTTCTGTGAAAATTTTGCTTTTATCTTACGCTTGCAAGCTTCAGGAGCATACTTGCGACTGCGGGCTGTATAAGAAACCTGACCAGTGATATAATTAAAGTTTTTGAAACAGTAGGTTTCATCGTCCATAACAATGCATTTGGATGTCGTTAATTTGTTTTCATAAAGCTTTCTACAGCGGGATTTTGCTTTTAAATTTTGTTTTGCATCTCTATCAGGTACTGTTTGGGCTTTAAAACTTTTTAATCCAGCTTTGGCTTTAACTTTCTGCACATATGTCTGGGATTTCTTTACCTTTATATATACCTTGACCGCAACTTCACGGGATGAAATCTTTGGATTCTTTGTATATGCTTGAAGAACCTTTTTGGTCAAGTTATGTTCAGTTTGACCATGTTCACCCCCACTTCCAGACTTTCTTTGGATAGTCAGGCGTTCTTTGAAATGTTTGATGACATCTACAAGCGTAGATTTGGGAATTTTTAAAGTTTTAGCGATCTGACGAACACTCGCGTTTTTATTTTGCATATGTTCGTGCAAAATCAGTTTTCTTCTTTCCAATTCCAACGAAACCATTTTGACAAGTAATGACACGGCGACAATAGTACTGATAGATTTTGTTTTTGTATATTCTGGCTACCTTGATGCTAAATAGCAGCTACCTTGATGCAAGGATTGCTAAGATATGCACTGTCAAAGGTGTCCGGATTTTGCCGAGTTCACCCGTCTAATTAGTTTTAAGGAATATTTGTAGAAAATGTCTAGAATAATTTACACCGAAGAGGTTGTTTACTTCCAACAATTGAGGTGAAGCTGTATTACCTTTTTAAATTATAAGAGATCGAATCTCATGACCCAGTAAACATTTCCGGGAAGATTTCGATTGATGTAATTCGTGAGCAGTGGTAAAAAATATTATATTTTATTGACCACCCTCAATTAATCCAGATCCAGAGCAAAGTTTGTTGATTTTGTAATGGAAGATGACGGTTCCTCAATACTTAGTCGAAAATCATTTGTGACAAGGACCCCCTTGTTTCGTGAAGGATCTACAATTGTCGAAATCAAGAAAAGTTTAAAAGATTTGGTGACAAGTGTGCAATAATAAAAAGATGCGATTAAAATGATGTATGTAGTAAGTTAGAAAAAAAAAGGTAGAATATTATCTGGAACGTAAATTTCGAAGCGAGTTCTTTATAAGCGAACAAATATATTGCACATATATTTAAATTTCATAGGTGGCATAGTGTTATCAATAAAATGAATAGCTTCTGTTCTTCCGGCCGTCGTCATCATCCCGTTCCTCACCAGGGACTCTTTATCGTTGTCACGGGGTGATACATGGGTAACGAAATGAAAAAATCACGAAGTTATCTGGATGTTCGTAAATAACAAATATAGAAATTACGAACGCTTCGCTTCGGTTGTATCTCTTTCAGCAGCACCTTGCAGGATAACTTATAACTTCTGGTTTTTGCGAGTCGGAACAGACGCGTACGTCTGGCGAGCGAACCGAGATAGGCATTAGTGAGTTGTATTTCGTTCCGTTCTCAAATTCGTGATGATTTGTGCGACGGGTACGCCCCCCCTCCCACCCGTATCTATCCTCTATTCGGCGCTGGAAAGTGCAATTTACAGATAAACTCGGGAGGGGCAATGATTTACGTCTGAAAGCTTGATAAACTCATATTCCCTGCTTGAGTGAGTAATATCTGCATAAAACCTTGAATAGGATTACAAATGTTCATAAATTGTGTGTGCCATAATTCAGTCAAGTCAGCCAGGCGGCCTCTCGGGAGGAGTTCAGCCGAGACAGGACCCCTCCGACGGTGCGTGGCGGGGTGAGGACCACGACGAGCACCCGTCACTTGATCGCCTTACCGAACCCTTTCTTATCGTGTCGATATAAATCAATTTGACCTATTTATTTATGACCTATGCTTAAATTTTTTTAACGCGCCGCCTATAAAAGAACTGCTGCTGAAACGTTCGATAAGGGAAATAGGGTACTAAATTAACTGCAAAATTTCTGATATTCTTTATCTGGGAAACACGTCCCGAACAAAAGCTCCACAAATTACTCGATTTTGAAGTAATAGAATCATCATTCTTCTTCCAGAAAGTCATATCCACAAACATACCTCGAAAATGCCGAAATGAAATAGAATCTGGTGATGATATAGCTCATCACATAGTTTCAAAATTCTAAGTAAGTCAACTGCGACTACTAAAGTAGAAGGCATTCCTTTCACAAACTAGAACAATTCTGAACAGTCCAAGTACACCAAGCCCTCGTTCTATTGTTCCATTGTTCCATTCACTAATGTAGGTGGAAGTGCATCGCATACAGAACAGTTTCCACGAGATTCTTCTCACCTCTCATCCTCCATCCTAACGTAACCTCAGTAAGCGAGGTTATGTTGTTGTAATTTGAATTTTGTTCTGAACAACACAGAGCAGTTCAATGTGTTGGTGAAGGAGCTAGACGACAAAAATGTCTTAAATGATCATCAATATGAATTTAGATAACGCAGGTTCACCAAGTGAGAGACATGGTCAACAACACCAAAAAGTTGGCCTGGCAACATAAGCATTTCTGTCTAATGCTAGCTTTGGACATCTAAAATGCCTTTAACTTGGCATCGTGTCTTCACATCATTCAAGCCCTAAAAATGCAAAAATCAGCAAGTACCTGATAAAGATACTACCTAGAGGACAGGTCGATCATAACTCCACAGGGAAAGAGATATAGACGACATGCGGCGTGCCTCAGGGCTCGGTTCTCCGAACGACTCCGTGGAATATATTGTATGACAGTCTGCTGCACCGAAATCTAGGACATGTAAGGAGTCAATATAATTGCATACGCCGACGACGCTACCTGGCGAAAGTTGTCACGGTCAAGACGGCCACTATGCTTGAAGATAAGGCGAAATGCGCCATGGTAAACATCACAAACTGGCTGAAAAATCACAAGCTGAAGTTAGCCAGCAAAAATGATGATGATCATAGCGGGACCTAGGAAACTAAGGCACCCAAGCAAAAACTTTGAAGAAACAGAAGCTAAAAGCAAGAAGAAGATAAAGTAAAAAAGCTAAAAAAAGGTAAAGGAGACTGTGTTTTACGAAATAATTTATTAGAAAATAAAATTTATTAGAAAATTTATTAGAAAATAAAGTATCTGGGCGTATACATCGATCGATACCTGAAGAGACGTCCCATGTCAAAAAACATGTGAGAAAGCCAGCAAAACCCTCACGGCGCCGTCCAGGCTAATGCCAAACATAGGCGAACCTAAGTCCAAAAAGAGAAAGGTACTGGGAGTAGTACCATCGACCATCATGTGCACGGCGCCTATATGAACAGCGGCCATGAAGTACAAACACTACGAGGAACTTCTCGAGTCGATAAACAGAAAGATGGTCATAAGAGTCACTTCTTCATACAGAACGGTCCCTACAGAGGCTATCCTGGCGCTCGCCGCTGTCCCACCAATTAAACCAAAAGCAGAAGCAGAATTTAAACTGTAGTATGAAGAAAGCAGAAAACCCTCCACTGAAACTCGAGAACACCTGCTGGTGAAATGGCAAAGAGCAAGATCTTCACCAAAGATATTGGCAAGTGGTGTAACCCGAAATACGGAGGCGTAGGCCACCACATCACTCAAGCCTTGACAGGACATGGCGTATTCGCCAGTCACCTGAATCAAATCGGGAAACTCCCAAGCAATGGCTGCTGGTACTGTCAGGAGATAGTAGACACGCCAGCGCATTCACTTTTTAACTGTAATAGATGGAGAAACACACATGAGGAAGCCTATAGGAAATGCGGGACTATAGTCTCCACTGAAAATTTACCGGAACCCTATTAAGAAGTGAGAGGCACTGGAAGTGTATAACAGACACGCTTAGGATGATTATGCAAAGCAAGACCCGAGATGAAATAGAACTAAGAAGGCTTATTGTGCGACAGTAAAAGCCTAGCACGATAAAAACAAACAAGACGACATGAGAAATAACCACTATTATCTAGACTGAAATACACAACATCGGACAGTGCGAAATTTCGGATTCAAGAGAGGATAAGGAGTTTAGTTGGTATAAAGACAGGGCAAATCCACCTGATACTGGATTCCGTTGGAGATGTCTTCTAAAGATTCTCCAAACCTCTATAAAAAAAAAAGTTCAATGTGCCTGCGCACCAAGCTTGAAGCTCTTGATAGGAATGCTATTAGTATCTTTACTCGAATGCTTCTGGATATACTCGGAACATCTGGGCTTTTAGGACATCAATAACAGGCACGAGGACTCCAGAAGGACCTCTTGTCTGTGTATCAACCAGAGAGTCTTAAGAGTGGCCGATGAACAGATACCCCTGGACAGGCGTGTGCATCAAGGGCGGAGTTGATGAAGGTTGGTTTTCATTTGAACTAACGTAAGCGCTTGTGTTAGAAGAGTTATGGCTCATTGGACCTCTGATGGTATATGAAATAACCAGAAGATCTCAAGAGCGGACAAAGACCAGAAGCTTTTCAACTGGTGTGTCCTTGAGGAGTAGAAGAGAGTTCTTGTGAGAGAGTTGTTTTTGTTTGTAATAAAGTGATACTAGTGGTTGAAGAACTAATTATCACTTTTAGGTCTAAAAGTTAAGGGCAGTAAACACATCTCAACGGCAAGAAGGAGAAAAAGAAGTTCAAGGAGTTTATTTTTCTTTATTTATACTTTGATTTCAGCTTTTAAAAAAGTCATTGCATTTCGAAAATCATTATCGTGATTAAGGGTGATCGAAACGTAACTTAATTGTAATAATTCTTTTTTTAACTGTGTTCTGAAAGTTATAATTGGTCTCTCGTTTGAAGGTCCGGTTTTTTTCACGAGTTAAGAAAGAAAAACAAGAGTTGTATAAAATTTATCGCTCATCGGTAACAAAAAACGAAGAACCGGGACGAACGGTATCACTTTGTGGCCGCGTGGCAGTTGCAAAGCTTCAGCGTTAGTGAAATGTAGTTTCCCTCTAAAAGCGATCATAGATCATGGCCGTAATGGTGCTATGAATCTCGATGTCCACACTGATCAAATTTAATCCTTAGAACTCCACCGCCATTTGTTACAGACTCTGTGTTTGACCGGCTATAACGACGTCCTCCGTAACAGATCTGTTATTTATTACGATCTCGGCAATTTCTTGCGATCACTATTTAACTGATTACTTATAAATTACAAATACTAATTCGCTTCGTAAATTACAACGGCGCCGGCGAAAATCAGGAAACTACTCCTCGCAAACAATAGCAGACACTCAACTTTATTAATTGAATAAATATTCCTTGATATATTCTAACACTCTTTATTAACATAGGTTTACTGAGTTGTAGCATAAATAACAATTCTGTACGACATACACATTCACATTTATTAAAAATTACAACTAAAAAAGGGCATGGCGACTTTGAGAATTGAAATTGAATTACTGATTAAATTATAGACTCAAAATTATCTATTATATCTGGTTTTTAAAATGAGTTAATTTTATTGTGTTTGAACATGTTGATGGTGTTGTTGTTATAAAAAGTAGGATCAGTTCATAAAGCTTTTTAATAGACGAGTGGTTAGTTTGAAGTTGACCTAGTGTATCCTAATGCGAACGCAACGAAACAATACTCGTTACCCAAAAGGAAAATCAGATACACCAGCAGAATTTATGAAATGATTCAAGCAGCAGCCATATATCTCCTCGGTATCTGGATACCTATAGATGACGCTCGGCTCTTCCATTTTGCTTCTAATGTATTGCGGCTTCTATGATCGTTGTCGTGTATTGAAATGGTTGTATTTATTGCCCCATTAAGGCCTGTTTAAATCATAGCCGAACTATAACTAACGGCGTATCTCAGGCCAGGGAGATGCGAACTCCAACCGTAAATAAAACTGTTAAGTCAATAATGTATGAGTTGTGGAGCTATTTATGTTGAATATTAAATGTTTTGTGCGCGAGGGATACTATTCGCAGTTCGTGTATGTTTATATTTCTAATTTTCTTTTGATATATTAATCAGGAATTATTTATGAACGCAAACACATAAGTCATCCCCTTTTTTGCATGGCCAACGCTTATTGTTAAACGGTACATTTACGAACGCGCCAAGGATTATGAAGATTTGTATTCCGGTGCTTTTTCATCGCACATATCTTTTTTTTGTATAATATATTTACACATTTTTTAATCATTAAAAATTGCCACATTATAAAATAAGGAAGCAATGAGCTGCAATAAATATTTCAGATTAATCATAATTATTACATACAGACAAACACAGAAGCAATAGGAAGTATTTATAACTGTCATAATCTTGTTAATGTGCATCTCAAAAACAATAAATTCTCCTGTAATTATCGCTAATTACTGTAATTATGCATCCTTGATTTGAATAGCTAAGAACAGGAAATAAGCTGAGCAAAAAAACTACGTATTAATTAATGAAGCAAAAAAAAATCGATTTTATTGTTCTGTTCGGCTTGCGTAGAATAAACAGCCAACAAAAGAGATATCGATCTACCTTCTCGCAAGAAAGTTTCGCATACTCGAAATAAATCGCTCACATTCGCGGGAAATCTTGAAAAATGTCTTTGCACTCTTTTGTGTCCAGGAATGTTCGACTCGTAATTATTTATCCCGTAGACAATGGGGAGGTGAATATTTCATTAGAATAGAAGGCTCGCATACATAAACGCCTTCACTCGCATTCTATTCACTCTCCCGCAACAAATACCCGTACCCTCCCTAATAAAATATTGTTAAAATGTTTCTACAGCGGCGCAGAGCTCGAATGATTTGTATCGAAAACCCGCGGAGTAGCGAAAGTTGGATTTTATTAAATAGTATTAAGTCACTTAAGAATAACGTGTATTTATTACATCGAAAAATCGAAGAAGTCATTGTGATTTCTTTCTGCTTTTTCATACAACTCAAATATCTTTTTGTTATATTTATAACTAAATTATCAATTTTTTGCGAATACAGTCATTCCCTAATTCAGTGTTAGTAACAATTTGCTTTTAATAATTTATTTAATTCAGTTCTCCTTTCTCCACGCAATGGATAGGACATGAAATAAAAAATGTGTGATTGTAAAATAAACCAGGGGGATTAACATAGAAACACAATTCGAGCAAGAAATAAGATACTCCAAAACCACTTGTGTGTGTAATGATTTGCAATCACATATTATTTATGAAAATGAAGGGGTAGACTTTGTCAAAAAAAAAAGTTTCCCCGTGTTTCTTCTTCTGGTTTAACTAAACCTCGACTTCTAAACTATTTTGTTTGTGTCACTGTAGGACAGGGTGCTTCGATTGTAGAGTTGAGGAGAGAATATATACTGCGAAATTATGAAAATGACGGCGTGTCGTTTCGGCCCCCGGAACGATCACGAAATAATACACGAGCGTTCAGGAAAAACGGAGTCCGCACGACGGCGACGCGTCAGCCGCGCCCGCCGCGTCGCTATTTTTCCTAATCGGTGAAGGGCCCCTGGTGCGGCCGGAGACTCGCGGAGGAGGAGCCCCGGGTGATGGATGCCGGGACAGCGACAGATAAACGCAAAACACATTGATTTAATGCTTTGAATTGTAGTTTGTTCCGAGGAATGAGTTTCCTTTTAGTAATTATCGTTTTTGCGTGCGGTATAAATTTTTGTTACTGCTTTCAGCTTGGATTTGCTTTAATGTTCATTGCATTAAACAAGATTTATTATTTTATTCGAGCATTAAATATATTTAATACGTGCACATTGTTTAATACATAAAAATTCTTCTGCATTGCATTAGGAGTAGATGATTCTCAGGTTAACTATGTAAACAAATATCAAAAATATCCAACTAGAGAAATGAGATTGTGACTTAGTTCAACTTAAAATAAGAAACGAAGATATTACTTACAAATAGAAACAAAAAAAAATTCAAAATCTTATAGCTACAGTTACGTTCAAGAGGCTTTCGTAACTTTGCCCTTTTCGACAACCTCTTTTAAACTTCTTCTGTCCTGGCTACTTGCTACATGCTCTCTGTTACCAGATTATTTACGCGATGCGATAGCTAATGTGCCGTAGGTTTTGATTTTGCTTTTGGATATTTGACAAACTAGGCCAATCATTTCATTCTTTCCCATTTCATCCATCTCATGTTTCGAACATCTTCCAGAAGTAACCCATCATTATGAAGGTCTTTCTTCAATCTCATTAAAGTAGACATTATAGAATTAGGGTCAAAACACCCTTTATCTCCACTGTTTCCTTTGTGTGCATTTGTATAATTCATCGTGTTGTAGACCGGCTCTTCAACTGTTTTGGGATATGGCAAACTATCATAGACTTTTATTCACTGTTCAAACTTCTTTTGAATTGAGGCTTTACTTTATTACAGTTTCTATGCAACACTTTTATCTGTTATCTCTCTGACTTCTATGTCTATTAAAATTGTAACATGCCTTTTTTTAAAATTTCTCCTCCGAGTTGGCCATGAATTCTTAGTTGCGAAACAACCAAGCTGCTAAATTGACGTAAATCATAACCTCACTTTTCTTATTGAAGGAAATATCATAGAGTTAAAAAAATTGTTAACATAATACATGATCAAAATGTCCACCAATTTCATCGAGACAGGTTTGGATTCTACGCAAAATTCCTTTGCTGACGTTCAGGAGCTTACGAGTATTATTGTTAATTTCCATTATTTGACTGAGCGGATTTACATTTTCAACAACTCCTTCAGTCCTTTTTGTGGGACGTCCAATGCCCTATTTACATAAAATAGAACCTGTCTCTCGAAAAAGCTTAACCACCATAATTCAAAGACGTGCGAAATTTGTCACAAGGAAGCAAAAGATTCGGATATTTTTCAGAAAAATCATGGGAGCAGTCCTAGATGGAGTAATGCCACTTGCCTTCAATTTGACCGCCATTTCGAAAATAAAACTCAATCATGAACGTTTTATGCTCTGGCAAGGAAATCATTTCAAAACGTTTTGTTAGTTTAAAAGTGGGGTTGTCATATTTTATTTTCATACGTCAAGTCGATTGAGGCCGGTTCACAACTACGAGGAGAAATTAAAAAAGCAGGCACGTTATATCTTAGTACCATACCCTTTTGAGTTGAATCATTGTATATACCTATATAACTGAGTTGTGAGGGACAGGTGGTTAAACAGTAGACAATAACTCAAAGTTATGTATTATATTACGTTTCTAAAAACATAGCCAAAATGGTAAAAGCAATTAATATTTTCTCACCCAACCACGGTACTAGTTACGTAGAGATGGACGGATTTTTTTGGAGGGCAACCACATACTATGATGTCATTCTGTGAATGTTGATTACACCCTCGGGCTTGTGGAGTTGCACCCCTCAAGACGGCCATTAGCTGCCGCACATGTCGTGCTATGCCATGGCCTTTTATATGGTTTTACGAAGGTAATTTCGATTACGTAATATTTTTCATGTGTGCCAGTCTTCCCTATGATTCATCGTGATTTTCTCTGCTCATAAACTTGCATAATGTCAGGCTTTTTCGATGAGTCACCTATACACCTGTAATTCTTCGAATTTGCAAAGGTCAGTTATGGCAAAGAAACAAGTCGTTTGATTACATAATTTTCCGCGTTCGCGTAGGCGACATTAACTAAGTAATGAGCTTAATGATTTATGACATTCTGGATTCTTACAGTGTTTTCAATGGCCTTAATTTCTCTGATGATACCTTTCTTATATTTATATGTTTTATGTATTTTCCTTGTTTCTGTTTGTTATCGTTCGTCACTCCAAGATATTGAAACTGTGTTACTCTTTGAAATGCTCTTCCTTATCATTATTACCCCATCTAACACGCGTCTATGATGGTGTCTTATTCATCATGTGCTCTTCTTTTACAGCTAAATCATACGTATAGACATTGAGTATTACGGAAAGGATAAGACCAGGCATAAAGACAAACAGAAAAGGAAGAAGGGAGAAAAGGAAAAAATCAAAGGAAGAACAATAAATAAGAAGAAATGGCAGAAGCACTGAAGTAATGAAATCCGTAGAAGCGTGAAATATAGGAACTGAGGAAGGCGCAGAAAATCAATAGAGTTTTTGTGAATATTCATGGACACCAAAGGGCCCTCTTAGTATATTTAATAATTTTTATTTGCATTTTGCCTTCAGGAAATTCATTAGATTAAACGATGATGCAATACTGTTTGGTAAATTCATAACATCCCCTATCGCAAGTCCAAACCCGTGTGAGTTTGACCAAGTCTTGCCCGCCCTCGCGAAGAATTAATTAAAAGCTCATTAAAATTGCACCTGATATGGACATTTTTGAGTTAATGTCGTATGGAGCATTTCCACAGGAGATTCACAAAAGAGGGCACATATTCCAAAGTCCCCTTAGCGCGAGCTGACAAAATTTAAAAGCGGTCAATTACGAAGTCGCGGTCAAAGAGTCAGCCCTCGTCGCGTTCTAAGTTTTTTGTTTTGTCTCCCCGCGGTGATTTTGGCCATGAGAGGTTCCTGCTGAACAGAAGGCCTTTCCTAAACACCTAGCAGAAATAAGAATACTTTTGTCATAAGATTAAACCCCACTATTATGTTAATCCCCGCGATCATAGTAAATCTAACCCAAAATGTAACACGATTTCATCAGTTAATAGACTTAATTATTGACCCTGTCGTAGTTCTTTTATTTTGGGTATATTTTTGCATTTTGATTAGCTTTTTACAGCTTTTGAGTCCAAGAACTACATCCTCCGACAATGAAGAATACTAACGAAATAAATGTACAAATGTCCCTTAAACCTTTATTTTAAATTTAATAAATTTTTCATTTCTACCATATCCTCATTTAAGAAAAGACTCCGCTACGAGACCATGCCATGGTAATGCATGGAAGAGAGCAGAGAAAAAGAAAGAAAGGAAGAGAAAGCAAAAAGAATTGTTGAAAGAAGTCAATCGGTCAACTCAAAAGTAGCGATCAGGAAGAAAAGACAAGAAATAAAAAAATTATGTATATTGCCAAAGTATTGAAGCCAAATCTGTGACTGAGTGAAAAATAGAGACTGACAGCGAGTAGATTTTTGGTGGATACGTACGTATGAATTTTATACTCTTATTAGAGTAAGCACCCATACATACACATACAGAAGGGCTGCTTCTTGGAAGAGATAAAATTAAAAAAAAAGAAAAGTACTGGAAACAAGAAATATTGTTAAAATAAGTGAAAAATCAGGCGACACGGAGTAATGATGTTTTTATATAAAACTCGTTTGCTTACATGGAATGTTATAAGTTTCTTGCATTTTTTACACCTGCGGTGCTGATGAAAATCATAGTGACGTAGGTACACAAGTTATGTGAAGAATGTTTCCTAAAAAAGCATAAATCTAGAAATTTTAACTTACAACCACCATTCTAAGTGCCCACATGTAGTTCACTATTTTCCTGGATAATTTATTTTTTATAAGGTATTAGTTAGTCTATTTGTTTCTTAAATCTTTGGTTCTATTATTTCAAAATAAATAATAGTAGTTGTGAACCAAAACATTTGTCAAAAACTTTCATATTTGTTAATCAAAAAATTCCACCCCAGGCAGCACAAAAGTCATAAAGATGTCTTTTAGATGTCTTAACCTTTTAAGACATCTAGAAGATATCTTTAAGTCATCTTTATGACTTTTGTGCTGTCTGGAACACTATAAGAATTAATTCGATCAAAGCATATAATTTAAATTAAATACATATGTCATTAATGTTCAGTATTAAGTTGCAGTTTGATTTATAAACCGGCGATGCAAATATTCATACTACTATCAACAACAGGTAGAAAGAGAAATTTTCCAAATTAAATGTTTCAATAACTCTTTTCCGTTCCGTTCACAGAGTTCAATTTTAATTTCCTTGTCCGATGCATATTGGCAGAAGCGTTTAAAATTCATTGAATTTTTCACTTCTCGTTATTTTTTGGGGGCGTGCAACAGGTGAAGCTCTAGCTAGCGCGGCCGCCAACTTAGCAGGTTCCCCTCGTGCGAGCCACCCCAAAAACTTTTTATTCACCGGGAGCCGAGGCGAAGCGGCGACGGCAGGACGAAGAAGCTTCGGAGCTACGGAAGAGAAAAATTGGAAGACTTGTCGGAAGTGAGTGCATAGGCCACGAAAAACTCGAGTAAGGTTACTAAGTGAGCTGTCATGATAGCACGCCGAGATCAACAGTTTAGTAGTACATCGTGATAGAAATTACCGCCGCGCTCTATTCTAAATGTTCGTTCGTTCATTCTTGCCTGGCTTCTTACTGAATAATTAAATATTTGAATAAAACTGGCCGAGCAAATCGTGATTTAGTTGCCGCTCTCTTTCTAATTAAGCTCGAGTTAATTAAACTAGAAATGTATTATTTGTTAGGTCTTTTAAACTGGCGGCTCTAATTTCCTGAATGTAATTCGTAAATAATTCAAATTTGCTACTAATAAATCAAAATTATAAAATTCTGATTTTAGTTTACTAATAGACTTTTTCTTTCACTATATTTTAAAAATATAAATGACAAGCATTCATAATTATAATCGAATTCTTTCTTTCTTATTAAAGTAAATTTTTCTTACTAGTATAACATAATGTTCTACTGGATGTAAAGTACATTCTTGTTAATTTTCGACAAGATCCATAAAAGTAGGATCATAATCTAAACGAAAAGAAACGGTAGATACTGTCGTAAAGTTTATTGTGGTCTATTAATAGAACATGTAGTTTAAGCAAGGGATTTAAAATATAGAAAATAATATTGTTTCGCACGTGGATAAAAGCTCATCTCTAAACTCAGCGCAGGTATTGATAAGCTAGAGGGTAGCTACATGCGCGATATATTTCAGATTAATTAAAGCAACATCACATTATCAACGCGAGGATCTCCGCTGTCGTAATAACTTTATAATTTAGTGCAGTTTACACGAGAAACGGTCGCGCATCGCAGCAAGTTACCCCTTCACGTCACCCATACCCTTTCTTCAGCCCTAAATTACAGACGATAGTGTAGTCATTACGCTCAACTTGGGTCATATATAATAGATTGCTTATATTTTACGAATCCTTGAAATTTACTGGGGCATACCTTAAGCCGAAGGTGTTATCTTAGGGGCGGCCCGATAACTCGAAAGATCACGAGGTGAAGCAACATTAACTGTTTATTGCGATTTACTCGCCTGATTTATCGCCGAACTTTGCCTGCCCAAGAACTTGTTAAACGGATTCGCATAATTTGACACAAAAGTCAAAACGAGTAAATCCGTTACAAACCGGTTAGTTATTAGCGCGAAAGCAATTACGCCATAAACAGAGATTATCCCCTTTAACTTAAATTAAATGAAAACTATAACAAGCCAAGTAATACCTACGAATATTCAATTTTTTATAGAGCTCGTGATACTTATTTTGTACATCACCGGAAGAAAATTAAAACAAAAATAATTAAAAACATGTTTCAGCAATGTTCATCCGGTTACAAATCATTTTTATTACGGCGCTTGAAAACCAGCATTACCCGCTTCATTGCAATATTTTCTTTTTAAGGCGAGTGTTTAAAAACTATTAAAATTAAAATTCAGCAAGCAGAGAGGAGGTTTCGGAGACGTCGCAGTAAATAAAAGTATTCAGACGAGCCAGCAAGGCGGAAAACGCAATCCTATTTAGCAATGCGCTCTCGTGTATTATTTGTATAGAGCCCCCGAAGTTAATGCTAACTGTGGGAGAGCGTATTCCGGAGATATCTGAGATCGAACTCAATCAATCACATTTGTCAGGTATTCTGCAGAAGTAGAGGAAACGCCAAAGATCGAACTTCAAAGAACGATTGATTGCTTGACAGTGATTGAAGGTTCGCCCGTCAAAACAGGTGCGTGAAACGCCATACATTATTTAAGTCTAGACATTGCTCACCGTTTTCACCAGAAGAAATTGATGACGAAAATCTGAACTACGTGATTTGCAATATTTATTTCGAAATAAAATGTGATTCGTTTTCTATCGCCAGTGACTTTTAAATAGGTGCCTACCTACTTGGAAATTATAACAAGAGAAAGCTAACGCAACACCTCACATTTCAAAGAAATCTACTTCCTTTTCAGTTCAGATCTTTTAAAAATATTTAATACAGTTCTCTAGGATTTAATTTTCTTAAGACATTTAACGATACAGCTACGGTTCGCTTTTATTTTCCAAATTTTCAAACCTTTTGTCCATTTTCGGATTCGGTTGATCACTCTTATTTCTATACTCTAGCATATCTCTTTTACTTTTGTTGAATTGTCATTGGTAACTTTTTATAACAGTTGGGAACCCTGTAGTCTTCGTGCCGAAATTTCCGCACGTTAGAGGAAGCGACTGGACATTTTTCGAGCTTGGTAGATGTTGGCGTCCATTCTGGGCAGATCACGAGTACGTCTCGCAAACAACGGTCGGATATTTTGCACTCCTTGTCTTATTGATTTGTGAATGTGATCAAGACTACCCTTAGTTAAGGGGTTTTATTGTCGTTTGTGAGAAATTTCTGCAAGATTTAATTTCCAATGCTCTGTTGCAGGTAATTACGCGTCACTCGAGTATCGGAACGCCGACTCATTTTCAGTTTCTACTAATTACTAGAATCGCTCGTCAAAGAACTATTAGCGGAGAAACTAGATGATCATAACATCTTACACGATCACCAATATGAATTCAAGCCGGGAAGGTCTACCACTGATGCACTGGGCAGGGCGAGTAACATCGTTCACAAGACCAAGCAGGTCGCTTGTCAACACAGGAAGTACTGCTTAAAGTTGGCATTAGATGTTGAAAACGCCTTTCACTCAGCCTCGAGGCTGCATATCGTAGTTGCCCTTAAAAAGGTAGGGTTGAGGGATTACATCAACCGGGGAAGAGACAGCAATGACGTGTGGCGTTCCACAAGACTCGGACTTAGGGCCGTCGCTGTGGAACGTCATGTACGACGTAATTCAGCAAATGAAATTGGGCCAAGGAATGACAACCATCGCCTAGGCGGATGATTTGGCGGTACTAATTACTGCCAAAACAAACACCCAGCTGGAAGAGAAACACCCAGCTGGAAGGCGCAGTACGCGATCCTAAGAATAAAAAGATGGTTGGAAGAACACGATCTAAAACTGGCAACGGCAGAAACCGAAACGATAATACTGGCAGCACCCAGTCCCTGACAACAAACCACAAAAGATCGATGATTAAGACGAAAAATGAAATAAAGTACCTGGACGTTTACCCAGATAGAGATCTGAGGATGGGTCAAGAAGACTTGCGAAAAAGCGACAAAATCCTGCATAGCGCTGAGCGAACGTAAGTGGACCAAGACCTAAAAAGAAGGAAGGTCCCAGCCAAAGCGTACTTTCCTTTATAATGTACTGTTACGGTTGAAAAATCCAATTAAGTTATTCATAGTATTTTCCGAACGCCCTGTGTTTAAGCGGGAAGTAATAGTTCAGTGTGCCTACGTGACGGTCGTCAAATTTCACAATATTGCATCAACTAGACCATACGCTGTTATTTAATCCTACAGTATATCTCCATTTCACTCTGTCGCCCGGTTAAAAACTGAGTTCATTTTTTTTGTATCTGTGGTGGTTGCTCAACGGGGTCCTAAGTCGAAGACTTGTCAGGACCTCAGGAGCGGGAGTGTATTTGAATGTGTGTAAAGTGTTCCATGGCTTTGTTACTTCCAACCTTCTCGCCGTTTAAGGGGAAGCAGTCTCGAATTTTATCCCTAACACTGAAGGGTGCCTAAAGTCGATACCGACCACCCCCGAGAAAGATCCCGAGTGCGGTTCGAACCGACGACCATGCGATTGCAAGGCCGGTCCTCTTACCACTGGACCGTTCATTCGTAACGACTTCCGTCGTAGCGATAGTGTTGGTGATCAAAACCTTTGTGTTTCTTTCATGGAGTTTTCTGATTGAAACCAGAAACGGAATTCTCTCCGAGATTTGTTAAAGCACGCCGAGTGAATTTCAAGCTCGTTTAACAGCTTTTCGAAAGCCTGCCTTTGAAACAAGGTTTAGGTATGTTTTGTTGGCCATTTTATGCGATGTCCGTTGGTAACGCGTTTCTCTCTCTTCTATTAGGCTTTTAGTGGTAGTTTTACCCATCAGAGAAAACCTTAGTTAAATCTTTTTTGGGCGAAGGAAACTAGTTGAACCCCTGGCAACACGGCTCACCCTCCGCCGTGAAAGTGGACCTGGCCCGTTGACTCGACGTAACATCGGCGTCGAAGTACGTGACTGACTGCACTTACCTTCATTGGAGGGCGCTCCCTCACTGTTGACAGCTGACTGTCATTACTCCGGATTCTGGTTACAAGGTCGGAACTACTTTAATTATTTTTAATTACTCTATTGGGCTGATTCACCTTTCCGCGGCGTTGTAATTTTTATTTTCATTTAGTTGTTAAACAAGTGAATTTCTTTAATCACTTTAAACGTTAATTGTAAACGAAGAATAGATCTGTTGATCCGATAATATCTAACTTGTTTGTTTACTTAATTACATTTCGTGATTCGTATAAGATGGAACGGAATAAGAAACGATACATACAGGAAACGCTGGGGAAAATTTTCCATAGAGAACGTGGCCGACATTCTGCTGAAGGATGAAAAACATTGGCAGCACGTAACAAATATGCTCAGAAACATCATGGAAACAAAGACCAAGGATGAGAGAGAAAGACAAGGACATAAAAAAAGGAAAAAATCACACCCGGAGAAGACTACAAACCTAGAATGACTGAAACATTAACACATGACAGTGCGAAATTTCCGATGCAATGCCTAACGGCAGATCTCAGAACTTAGCAGCTGCGAAAGAGGATAAGGAGTTTAGTTGGTAGGCGCTCATGTTCAAGATCTGACTGATATTTGACATTCCCCCAAATAGTCCCCAAATTTCTATTTAAAAAAAGCTTTCTTCTCGTTATCGAGTTTCTCTTATATTTGTGTTTTCTTCCGTTAGCGTGTTTTATGGGTGAAGACACCCCCTTGTTCGAGTTTTTGGGGCCAGTTTGGTTCCTCCCGGAGTCTTGCTGTTGAAGCCATTGAATTTCGAGATCCTGTCTACTTTGACATCGCGTTCGCAGAGGAGGACCCCCGCTTGTAGCTGCCGAACCGCATAGGGCACGTTCCGAGGGCTGCACCGCTTCCAAGGGGACAGATTGGGGGAGACCGTGATATCATTAAAATTTTAGAATATGTTTTTGCGTTGTTTTCATACACATTAACTTGGCTTCCGGTTTCTTCTGAACTCGAATTTAAACTTATTATTATGGTACAGTTAATTACGAACTAACGTTACTGTGCTGAGGACAAAGAGTTGTAATGTTTAATTTTGCATTGTTATATTTGAGTTATTTAAAGAGGGATTGTTTTTGGAGCTAATATCTTTTATGGCAGGAAAAATTGAAAAAAGCTTCCAATTGAATTTTGTGCAATTAACAGAGTATGAACATGGACAAATCCGCCGGTGCATAAAATTCGACGCCGGGCAATAAACAAACAGTATCTGATTTGCGCCCAGCACGTTCGCAATAAAAGATCATACGCACCTGACATGTTTACAACGCGCCGTAATTTTTAAGTGATGTACACATAAAAAGTAATTCGGCCGTAAACATGAATCACGTGCATTACAGACACCCACCGAACGGCGTTTCGAGTCCGCTTTGACAAACGCTCGATCGACCTACTATTCGCGCAGATCTGCATAAACAATTTCAAACAAGTAGCCATTTGTGTCACGCAGATAATTTGCATACTTATTCACCGTGCTACAAGGAGGCTGATAATCAACAACATCACTTTAGAGCAAACACATTAATAAATAAGGTCGACGCCTAAACGTTAGCGGAAAAATTTTTGCTGCCTTGATTTATTTGCAGTTTTTCTTTCGTGGAATTCGCTTGCATATGTGTGACATTTGTAATAATATACTAACTGTCAGCGAGTGAGAATTTCTTTTCTATTTGATTTAAATACAGGCTATGTATATAAGACAAATAAATTAACATGTTAGAATACATGCATAAAACAAATATGATTCATCAACTTCATTTAAGTTATTATTAAAACACAAAAGGGAAAAGTAACAGTTTGATTGTACGACAGACCCTACATGGTATCAAAATCATAAATCTAGAGTTCTTTTAGTGTTCTATTTTTCTTTGATGCCTTCAATATTTTCCTTTATGTTCTGCTTTTTATTTGATAATTATAATAAATTTCTTTAGTCAAGATTTTGACCACACCGTCGCTCGGAAATGTGGTATAAATTAAATGTGTGCAAAGTAGGAACGCGAACACATTTGTGCTGAACAGCATCGAACGACGTTCATAACGAGAAAATTTAATATATGAAACATACAAATGAAAGTTGCAAGTGGACAATGGTGGCGGGCGAGCACAGCGGGATGAAACAGCTCTTAAAAAGTAGGGGTCGCGCGAGTGGACTAAATGATGTTATACGTTAAGGGGTTGAACGAGGGGCATGCGAACTAAACGAGGATAATCGCAACGGAACCTTATAAACAAAATTGCAGTTGACAAAAATTAACCATAGTTAAATGCGTTCGGTAACGAGACTAAACGGAAAGTGTACTCCGCAATAGCGTTCTGGACAGGGGCCGTTATATGACTTCCAATTTCAAAATCCGCCGTATAATTAGAGCGCAGAAATCACGATTACGGTGTTCTTTCCGCTCGCTCGTTCTCCCTCAACATTCTGCAAAATCCGAATTCGCACTCGACAGAGACGCGATACCGCCACATTCGTTCGCATTCGCAGTTTTAATAACGAAGTTTTTGCGAAGCCCCCGCAAGTTCTTATTACATCGTATTTATTGGGAATGTACTTAATGAAAAGTATAATTGTTGCTCTTCGTAAAAAAAGTATTAATGAATGCGGTAATTGCCTGCGCGAATATTACCCCCGTAATTATTTTTATTTCATTACTATCGCAACTGCTTTTATCGCTGCATCGCATCGAACTAATTATTTAATTATCCCCAAATGTCGCCGACCCATAATTAATTCCAGTTTGAAAATTTCGCTTTAATGTGTGGCCCTTCGGGTGTATAACAAAATTCGTCAAAGTAATATCTATATTCGGTTAACGATAATGAAGATATGACAATCCCTGGCCATCGGAACGCGCCGGTCCCTAAACACTTCCATCACAATTTGGAAGGGAAGGGTCGGACATGACACTGCTTCGCATGAAACCAGCCTAATCCGCGGATTCCGGGACATAAGTCTTCATCTACCACTACTTACACCGTGATTTGTTTCTGTTGATGTGTTTGAAGTTAAGGGTGGCTGGATTTCCTGCCCGGATTTAGAAGGGTTGGCGATGAGGATGTGTGCTGCACTCGACTTGATAGAGTTTTATTACTCGCCCACCTGCACTAGGGTTTTATATAAATCACATTTTATTTTACTCCATCAAACACAATTCACAAGAAAAATTGAAACAATTAGCATAACAATTTTTTTTTTAAATCAGCCAGTCACTTCAACTGATTAAATTCTGAAAAGTAATATTCATAATTAACCACACGCATCTGCATCAAAGTTAACGAAGTTATCTATAAAGAACTTTAATTGTACAAAAAGTAGTAATTGCAAATTTGTAAGTAAACAAAATAGCCCCGTCGTAAAAAAAGTATTGTAACGCATGACTAGGCGTATGAAATTGGAAAGGTAATCCTCCAGATTATAGAGTGAGTAATACAGACTAAAGCATCTGTCAGGGATAATTGTTAAATATAGTTTATCCATAGCGAAGTAACAGGGGATGACAGCTATAATTAATCTGTGTTATTTCGCTGCCTAAGAAGCAGGTTTCCCTCTGGAGTCATCGGCGTCGGATGGACCACGGCCGGACTTGCGGTCTTCGGGGACTCACCTACCGAAAGACTCATTCATCGAAGAACGACGCCAATAACTCCTCGTTTCCGCACGTCCGCTCGCATAAAACCATCTCTCGTTGATTACAGACGGACGCCATTCGATAGGTGACGAGTGCCTAAATATTTTAAAAGGTCGGTTTTCAGCGCACCCTTGTCTCTGCAATTCGCCCCCGTCCGCGTTCGCGTTCGTTTGCGGCGCATGAGGGAGCGAGATTGATGTAGTTGGAAGCTGAACTTGATAGTTGGTGTATAATCCAAACCATAATGTTGTAGAATGTATTCATTACTTCACATTAACTCTCGCAGCTATTTGTAACCTTCCAGGCTAGACTGCAGATCTATGGGAGCAACAGATTATCTTATTCAGGAGCTTTTGGTTTCACACTGGTTTAATCATATGTCTTCGGTGAGAACAATAAACGTCTCGTAAGTTTTTAGATTAGACTGATTATTCCTCGTTCTGGTTTTGCTTTAAATTAATCAATTCCAGGTAAACGTGAGAGAAATCGTTTAAAATTATACATCGCATCATTCAAAAACACTGCATGCAGTGAAGTGCAGTTGTCTATTTCTCAAATATATTAGAAAAAAATAATTCTATAATTATCGCTAACACTTTTAAAGTGATAATTAATTATAAGCTTTGGAGGTAGACGTCTTGTGAATGTAATTCGTGAACATATTGCGTGGCATAATTAAATAGTGATCCGGAGATTTAATATGTGGCGTGTTTCTAGTAAAATGAGGTTCTCCGCGGAAGTAAGATCGAGTCAATTAAAGTAATCACCGTTATCACTTGGCCATTAAAAGGCTTAAAAGTGGCAGTAGATGTCGGCTCGCCTGCGTCATGCTCGTGTATCTGAAGCTTTGGATTCGTTCCGAGTCGACTTGGCTTAGCCAGGATCCGCAGTCAAACATCCTACCAGACATTAGGACTAACTTTTGAATATATTACTGGCACCCTTACGCCATTCTACATAAATTAAACAGATATCTCCTTAATACGTGCCTGCCACTCTGCCAAGATTCCGAGGCCTCGTGATCGGTGACGATTATCAAGGCGCTTTTGTGGAGAAGAAAGAAACGAAGGGATTACTTTCTTATAACGCTAATCGTAAATTAGTAATGGCGATGATGTAATTTATTTCTTCCTACAACTTTAATACCTGTTATCTATCGCATATTTTACTTCGTGTTATTACATCCGTTTCGTCCTCAAGAAGAACATTTTATCTCTTGTATCATTGCCTACGCTTTAATAACATTTCAGTTACTTTTGAAATGGTTAATTAAGGATTATCGTACGCAGATTGACAACGTCACACCATAGTGCCTCAACCTATTGTTTCATAATTCGTTGCACAGCCAATTAGTGGACTTGCACCGGCCATTAATAAATAAACGGTACATAATGAGCTTTCACACGGACACAGTTTTGAGTGCTTAATGCCGCTAGTTTATATAGGCTTTATCGCTCGCCGCTGCGAAGCTTTTATTGTTGCTTGACGTTTATGTAAGTTGATGTGCTTTACTTTATAGCGAGCTTTCAGCGGGTAAGCTCCTCTGTACTTAACGCGCTGATAGGTGATCGCAGGTGCTGAATGTTTAGATCCCATTAGCGCCATCAACACGCTTTGTTATGAACGTGAACTACGACTACTTACACACTTATTCCATAATTTTCACTGCGGGACAATAATTTTCGGGTGGGTAGGCTCTTTCAATTTCCATCATAAAATTGTCTTTTCCTTTTACGATGTTCTACGCAACTTTGTTTTTTATTTAGGCATCTTAAACAATACGCCATATGTATACAGTTAACAAAATTTATATGTTATAGCTTTTCCAGCAGTAAATGACATGAAGAAAGTATTTTCCGTTTGTTTAAAAGAAGCAATCTACATTCACATTCCTCGTTAAAGAAATTTATTGCTGCATTGAGTTAAATTATTAAGCAGCGAAGTAATTGTATTCATTTAACATTAACCAATGGGGATAATTATCTGAGATTCCGGAACAAGTGCAAATGTTTTTTTTTGCCAAACATCATTAAGTTACAGCTTCATTAAATATCCCCAGCAATTTTCCATCCACACTCGAAGCTATTAAGCACAACAGGTAAAACGTAAATTATGATTAACGACCATTTTATAAAGCATTCAGCTCGTCAATGGCCAAGACTGTTGTTTAATTACTGCCGTAAAACGCAGAAAAAACCGTAGTCTATTAGAAGATGAATGCCACGAGCACAATGTACATAGATATTCGCGTCCGCAATCATGTTTGCCTTTTGCATTTGTGCGCCGCTATGACACGAATGGTCGGTTTACCATCGGACGCTGACAAGTGGTCAGAATAATACAACATATCTGTTGACATCTATTCATTCAAAGCGATGATAATTAGAAATACCACAATATGAGTGGCTCGGTGTAATGTTATCCTTCCTTGTTCATTGTGGCAGATACTGATAGAGATAATTGTTGTTATTCACATCCAGCTTCTCTATTAAGTCCGTTTAAATAAATCGCATTCATTCTAGGTGCACTCAAATTAAAATTTACTGGGGCGTACTTGAATAATTTATAGTTTAATCGCGAATCTAAAAGTAGGTATAATTTAATTATTTAATCAATTTCAAGTTTTTTTTCGCGATTGGATTTTAAAGAATGCAGCAATGCATGCTGATTATTATCAAGTAACTGCTTGCTGGACTTGAAGAGCAAAAATTATTACGGAACGAACAATAACTTGCATAACACGAACGCTAACGAAGCATAAATTTAATGAATGAACCTAAAAATGTTGAACGAAGAAATATAAATTTATTGTTCCAATAAGGAAGGAAGATCACACAACGAGAGTTTTATATACTATTTTTTATAGCTTCGTCAAGTAACGCTAACGGGTCCCGCAACCATATGCAGCAACGTGGAGTAGGCAACAGGTCGCGGCGGATGCACTGTTTGCGCAATCATCCATCAATGTTCCTGATCCTGGCTGACTGTGGAAGAGAAACGGATGCGAATTTACTACGTATTTGAGTGTTTGTATTGTTGAATCACTGACTCGTGTCGGTGCTCCATTTATCAGATTTAACACAGCTTTTTGAATTTCCAACCAGTTTACAAAACGCCAGATCATTACGGCGACCTCTCTTTTTTTTTAAAAAAAAAGCTTCATTTCATACACACGCGTATTTCCGCATCGACTCCGAACACATTCGTTTAACACTTATATCACTTGCAAGACCAGGTGATATAAATTATATTTACATAAGGTGACAAGGTCTGTGTAAGAGCGCAACGGCACGAAGCGAATCTATTTAAAGTCGCGCGAAGAAATCGTTCTAATATTTATTCCTAATACGTGGGAGCGAATAAATTTCTACGTCTCGATATTATCTGAAAAAATCTCGATATTCGGTGCAGGGATTTTTATTGACTGCTTATGTAAACTCGACGCTGCCTTAAATACAGTCTGGCTTTAATTTATTACTGAAAAGTTGTTTAGTCAGCACCTGCTTTATAACTTCCCATTGAATGTTAACAGTTACGCAGTGCACGACAATCATTTCGCAAGAGTACAATTGGAATGTATCGTGTATCATACAAGCTAAATTTAGTGAAAACCTGTTCAAATATTTTGTGATTACACCGATTATCTATAATGATAACATAACAAATTTGTATTATATATTATCCTGACGTCTTTTAAACCGCGCTCTCATCGACGTTTCACTGTATCAGGTCGAGAGCTTTTTCGGTCAATCAACACAGCGCGCAGTGAATTATATCACAAATTTGTTAACAAATTATCAAGAGACAAACTGCTTTAATTAATAATAATAAACCATTTTTATAATAATAAATAATTCTTTTATTTTATTTTATTTCTAAATAACGTTAATTATTATTGGCAAGGACATACTGAATAAATCATAAATTCAATTTATTAACAGTTAATGAATTCGGCTTCGTTAGCAATTGCTTTACTTCCTCTACTCTGTCGTGCTCTTGTCGAAGAAATTGATTTACAGATAACAAAACAAGACTTTTCATTAATAACTGTTTTCAGTCAGACGAATTAATAGTCATCTAATAACTGTCCTTTGGATACCACTTAGAATATGACGAGGAAGAAGTTGTCTTATTGCACACACATTTAATTTAAAATATGATGGTCAATGGCATAACTTAAGACAGGTCTTCAAAACCATTAAAACGAATAATAACATTTTTAAGTAATTAAAGCTGGTTCTTGTCCGATGAAAATTGTATCACAAACTCTTTTAAACGGACACTAAATGGCGCATAAACACTTAACGTTTCGCAGTCGTTCGACAGTTTCGTCAGAAGTGAAAAATATAAACATGTTGTCAAAATAAACAAAGTTGTCAACGGAAACTGAAAAAGTAACTTGATTTTTTTTTATCTAAAAATAATTTGAACATTATAAATGTTAAAAAATTGACAGATCTATATTCTATTTAATTAAATTTATTCTATCTAATTAAATTTATTCTATTTAATTAAATAGAATATAGATCTGTCAATTTTTTAACTTTAAATTTATTCTATTTAATTAAATAGAATATAGATCTGTCAATTTATAATGTTCAAATTATTTTTAGATTAAAAAAAAAAATCAAGTTACTTTTTCAGTTTCCGTTGACAACCTGTTTATTTTGACAACATGTTTATATTTTTCACTTCTGACGAAGCTGTCGAACGACTGCAAAACGTTAAGTGTTTATGCGCCATTTAGTGTCCGTTTAAAAGAGTTTGTGATAACATTTTTAAGATTTCGAAGCTTGAGCTTTTCTTTTTAAAATCAGAATAATTCGCTTTAGAAAAAAAGCATCAGGAGGCATTAAAGGAATGTCACAGAAGTAGCAGCAGCAACAGCACTGTACAGTGCAGTTGTTCATTGAAAGAGGTTCAATCCGAACCGTCCATTCTAAGATCTTGTATTGAAGTGGCCGGATTCAATCTGCAGAAGAGGCTCCGGACAAGTGATGTGCCCCGGCCCGGAACAAGACCGACCGTGGCTGGTTCGCCCGCTTCCTCTTCACGCGCTCCCAGAATAAGCAGCCAATTTTCCTCGTCGTCGCGTCTACCCACGATAACAGGTCAATTCCCAACCTCCAGACAAATGCCGACCACTGCTCCCTGACACTTGAATGCTTGACGAGATTACAGATTGAACTGAATGAAATTTCAATTCTCTTCGGAAATAGTCCGAACGCGTACTTACTTCATGTGAAAAATTTTAATGCACTAACATGTATACACTAGCAATTTATAATAGTGTGATTTAACTTCCTGACGGTACACTTAACACAAACTGGGATAAAGGAATTATGACGCTTTAGCAACAAGCCTTCGCCGGCGTGAAATTAATTTCAAAGATATCGAATTCGAGATAAGTGAAAATTGTTTACATGCAACTGGGAGATTGTAGTGCATTGATTGGGGCAGGTCGAGTGACGTATCTTGATAGTCCATTTGTTATCCGGCAGTTTTAATTTATTTGGTATTTATAATTACCAGGCAAAGCAATAATAACTAAGGAGGATCCAGTGGGCCGGCCATCAACATTAACAGTCTGTCATCCGCGACATTGACTTATCCCTTTCCGATGCGGTGTGAGTTCTGTTTCAGCTTGATTCATTTGCTTTCCTCTGACGTGATTATTTATTGGCCACTAATTATAGTTCTCAGGGACATAAAATACTCTTTGCTGCACGCCCCTGCTGTTCATGTGAGACATTGCACTTGTTAATTCTGACGAGTCCTAGTATCGACCAGTACATCCAAGTTCGAAATGCTTTATGAAATTCTACATGTACTTAAACTATGTGCTATACTCGGTAACAATTATTTCTGAAAAAAATGTTCGTCCTGTTCTTGTACTTATTCTTATTATTGGGAGAGTAGATTTAAATTGGTTTATACAATTACTGAAACTTCAACTTTCAGAAAGTTATCAATTATTTGCAAGTAGATGTCACAATAGGACAAACTTTTCGCATTAAATATAATATTAAATAATTCATCAAGTTGATAATTCGCGTGCACACACAACACACAAAAAGAATTCCTTCGGATGTGCAAGCATTTCGAAATAATAATTTATCGATATCTCCGGCATAAATAATATTTCTCGGTTAAAGTAAGAGTCGAGCTGATACGAATGTTGAACAATGCGCACCTCCCATCACTCTGTTAACATAAATCTCTGGAATGTCAAAAGGAGAACGCCCAATCGCAACAGACATAAATTACTTATAATGCTATTTATAAATCTAAACTCAAACTCCTACCATTTATACGCAGATCTATTCTTTCAAAATGTTATGCTTGATTCGTGAGATTTTATCGGCAGGCTCTGTCTGCGTTCGGTAATAACTTTTGCAACCTACAAACTTTGCCTTTTTTTTTCCTCTCTCTCTTTCTTAACGAATAAATCAGATTTGCACGAAAAAACACGCGATAGAATCGTGCTGATTCATACATAAATTATACTTAGAATATATGTATGCATACAGGAACATTTATTACTACGTTTGACATTAATTTGTATAAAGGACTTATTTATTATATAAAATTAATTTTATAGATTATCTTCTTGGGAATTTTATCAATATACCTAGTCTATAATTTAAGCATAGTACAAGACATGGAAACGATTCGTTTTCCATACTTTCAGAATTTTGTTTTATCTTTTTTGTAACAAGAGGTCCTTTGGCCTTTACATTTTTTGTATTAGTTTACACAATAAATCATTTTCACATTTGTGGCGAAAGCTAGAATGATAATAGAATGTGAAACCTTGCATTTTATAGATATACATAGATAATAACTTTTTTCAGTGAGTTGTGTGCGTTATGTTGGTGGTCTTCCTAATTAGATCTCTTTCCGCGCCAGAACAAACTTGAACTGACACCAAAAACAGAAGACGTCGTCAGTTTCGTTCTTATTATTCCGCTGATGTACAAGAGCCACCGTTTGTAAGTAAAGCATTAATGTGCAGTGTTACAATATTGACGGCGACAAGACTAAGAGTCACATTGATGTCGAGATGTGACGCGTCTCAGACGACGTATCAGTTTCAAGAGACGGGAATTCAAAGGTGCCTGTCAGGTCACGTTAGCGAACGCAAACTCCACCATAATGTAACTACATTTAGATATGATGATGCATTTCGATCCGCCGCGACGGCCTCGTTTCGGGCTTTACGCTGGTTATCTTCTTGTTCGCACGTCAAAGGTATAGTTCATATTCACCTGGATTATGATTAAAGCTAAGACAAAGTTACTCTGACTACTTAAATATGACCGAAGAATGTGGAAAACTCTGTTTAGCTCATAAAGGATGAAACTTTAAAGTAATTTTATAATTGATTATAATTAAGAGCTTTTTTCAAACTCATATTCTGACGCCATTCCTGGTCAAGTGATTAACACAGAAGCTTTCCATCTCACTTCTAATGTCCATGAAGTTTGAGTGATTTCGAAAGAAATTCGTTGTGCGCTTTGTTTATAATTAATCAAGTACAAGAAGCAGTAATGGTTGTACATTAACGATTTCTTTTAATTTTAATAAAAAAGAAACCTACTGAATCATGAAACCAAATGACTTTTTTTGTGTTTTCACTCGTAAAAGCTTTTCCAAACAAAAAAATAATAATAATGTAGTTTCGATTATAATTATAAAGTGCTCGTAATAAAATAGAAAGAAAAGTTTATAATTGAAAGAGATTCAATATGATTTATTTGTGAAGGCATGTAGTCAGTCAGCTTTGCAAGTACCTACGCTGATGCCAAATAAAACAAGACCATGGCATTATGACGTGATAAGAAGAAATAAGGCATCAAGTCGAATCAATTCTTAATTGGGATTTCTTAATAGCAATCGTCATTGCGAGCCCACTTTGAAGTGTCACTCAAGAGATCGTTCGTGCGTCACACTAGCCTCGGAATAGATAGTACGTCACGTGACACGTCACTCTCGTCATCTCTTTATTACCGAACTTATTGTTTATTGTTCTCACAAATGGGATATCGATCGGATAGTGGATCGGTGCTGTTTACGAGCCTTTCATCGGCCTGACTTGCAACTTGCGTTCAATTATGCAAGTCTAGTTCGGTTTAATTTACCTAATCAATCTTATCGGGCGCATGTATCCCAACACTGAGTCGTTTATCTGAGCGCGTATCTTCTTTCTTTCTTTCTTTTTGGCTGGGAACCGAAAAGACGACCGTTCCTCACATTTTTATCGCCTCTCATCGAGATCGTTCCTCGTGCTTAGGTGAATTCCTTTTTTGCGCTAAGCGCCTTCGCAAAATAGGTCAACAAAACAAATGAAATAGTTTCTGGCGAGATGAACGTTAGCTAGACTAAATCTGGTCCTTCCATATTTGGGATCATTAGTGGTGTTGGCGTCTGTGTAGCCCGAACACTGAGGGCGAAGACACGTTGGGTAGATTTAGAGCGCTGTCTTCTCGAACAGACAGGAACATATTTTTCCTCAGCGGGCCACTTCTACGCAGACTGATAGAGACATCTACCGAACGCTCTCGCCGATGATTACCGCTTCGCGTGTTAACTATTTATTTAAATAAACCGTTTCGTTTGTTTCGCTTAATGAAGTCGTTTGTTATTTATTATTAATATGCCCTCGTCGGAACTTACACACACATGTTTTCGATAGACTTAAATCAGCCTCTAATTGTAGATAAGATACATAAGATTTACAACGGCAAAGAATAAGAACTTATTGTGTTTTTCCAGCAAATAAAAATCACGCCGTTAGTACAAGAATCTCGTTCAACGATCAATTTGTAACGTAAAATCACAATTAAACCCGTACGTTTCCTTTAATAAGTTTCACGACGCCTTGCATTTCTATCCGAGTCCTTACATAATTTATGGAACGAATAAATCTTAGCGTTTATTATGACATGAAAATATTTGCGTTATTTTATTGCGGAATTAATTTATTACAACAATATAGATTAATTGTAAATAATACATTATAGCGAATCGCTGAAAGTGGAATGTGGAACGATTACTTGGAAAATAAACGGTAAAATTGTAATTATCTCTTGCTGCATGACGTCTCTTTTACTATTACGCGAGTAAACATTTGTTTTGCAAGGAAAAATTAAAAATGATTTAAGAAAGTCGACTTTAAAATATGTAAAAAAAACACAGTCACATTCGATTTACATTCTACATGCTAAAAACAACTTTGTTTATAATTTAAAATAAAATAATTAAAATAACACAAATAATTTAAACACTTTTCGTTGTATTTGTATTAATTTAAAAAGTAGTTGAACCCGATCAAGTGAAGATCAAAAAAATTAAAATTCGATCTTTCATCCCTTTAACTGAAGATCTTTTTTAACTTGAGGCAATAATTGTTAAGGCTTCTGCTGCCTGACTTGAACATGAAACTTTTGAGTAAAAAAGTGAGGTTGTTTACAACGAAGATTTCAACAGTGAATTCATATTAAAAATGAAAATAATTGTTTACCAGTCACTAAAGCTGATTCATACATAAACACATCGATCGCTTCAAAGAAAAACAGTGCTTTTAAAACATGACGCATTTGCTTGATTCACCGATGAAGAAGTTTTGAAGTTTATGCGAGTGTGAAGTAACTTACTAATTCCTGATTCACACAGGACAGGACGGAATAACAAATTGAATCGAACGGAAGACCTCTATAATTGAGGCGGTAATTCTATAAAATCAATCGTCCTAAATTAATTTATTACAATAAATTATATCGCCGAACATAATTAAGTTACGGAAACTAATTTAGAGAAGCATTTAATATTATTTTTATTTGTTAAGTGTTAGTTATCAGGGCTTTACATCGCCATTATATACATACTTGTATAATTAATGGACCTGCACAGATTCTCATTCCGTTCACACATAAATTTATTTACCGGGAATCATAAATCAACAATTTTGAAATTATCTACAGAGTGAGGTATTAATTATTGATTGTCACAGGCGGAAACTCAAACAGAAGTGACAAATTAGATGCTATTGAGAAAAAGTAAATTACATGTAAGATGCGGTGCGCGTGTGTGTGTGTGTAACACTTGGAACACCTCGGGACTTGAGTAATTGTCGCGTCCACATACGTGGTCCATTACGCAAGGTTCCCGCGTTAATTTGTACTTTTCAGGCGGCGAGACGTGCCATCTCAATCCTTGTCCGAAGCTCCTGGATCGCTTTCAATCATAGTCGAAGGAATCTGATATCTCGATTAGTCCAGTTTAGAAACTATGATGCGTGTCAACTTTACTTGTAAATTTTCACTTTTTTATTATTCTGGAAATTCTAAAATATAGCTGACGAAACCAACTTCCTGACATACATATTAATAAATAACAAGTCATGATAATATCTACAAGTGGTAAGATGATTAATAACGTTCAGGTCAAGAAAAAGTATTTTCAACACAAACTGAAATTAAAATACCTTATGTACTACGTGTTTCCTTGAACAAACAAAATAGCGATAAAATTTAAAAAATTACACACGTGAGTACCGTGTAGCAAGAGTGTTATTAATAAATAGTCTAATAACACTTGCAGTAGCAAGAAGAGGCAGACTGATTTGATCCACATCACGTACATATACATCAATTTGTCATCTCCAGGAATGGTATAAATATTGACGCCATTAATCAGTCGTCGCTTCGCCATGATGGACAGCCTGAGGTTTTACAAATAAGCTTCAACTCCGTGTTTAAATATCTCTTACCATTTGGTTCATGTCTTTTCGATACGTTCGTAAATAACACTTTTTTAAACTTCCCAGTAAATTTATTAGAATCATTGTGGAATCATAAATACATCACGGTGCGTTTCTATCACGAAAACTGCGTTTTTATTTAAACACGCCCGATGATTAGATGTTTAAAAATTTTTTTCCTTTTTTTTATTAACAAACGTTTCGTCTGCATTATTATAATTATTTTCGTTCGACATATGGTTGACATTCGATAATATCGCTACTGTAAACAATATCTGTAAACGTAAACTATACCATGCACAAACAACTTTGTTTTCGTATTTTAACATTCGTAAGCTTCAAGTTGATGAGAATTTCAAGCAGATTATGATATTATTATTAACACTATTCATTAGACAATAGCTATAAAAAATAAAACAAATTACAGAAAAAGATGCTTAATTTTATTCGTATTATAAAAATATGACTTTAAGAGGAAAAGAAATATTTGTATAATAAATAAATAAACACTCATTAAAAGAAATTAAACTTTAGAAAGAAGCAGGCGTCAATAAACCAAAAAAGAACAATGCAATAAAAATAGAAGAAAAACAAGTAGTGAAATAAACTTCAATATTTTTTGAAGAAGATTTCATAGGCTCATATCTAACTTAGTTCTACACCCAAAAGTTTAGGATTAACTAAAGTAAGTAACTGTTAAGATTAAAAAAGCATTTGAAGGAACTGTTTGAATTGGCTTCCGGTTGGAACCGCGTCACGTTGACTTCTACTGCCGACGTTTCGTCCTTGAAGAACGAAACGTCGGCAGTAGAAGTCAACGTGACGCGGTTCCAACCGGAAGCCAATTCAAACATGGACGACGGCCGCGGAAGCCTTCAAGTTAAATTATTTGAAGGAACTGCTTGAGAGTGAAGTAACACAAGGCATTGAAGAAAACCCACAAGGAACAACAAGTGAAAGCCTGAAATAATAAAGTACAAGGGTGAAGAGGAATCAAGCTCTATCATAAACAAAGCTTGGAAAACAAAACAGATACCAGAAGATTGGAGATTAGTGGTCATAATTCCACTGCACAAGAAAGGGGAAAACCACAGTATATAGTAGTTACAGAGGTATATTGTTACTGTCAGTGCTAGGCCAAGTATATGAAAAGATATTAGAAAGGAGACCAAGAGATCGAGTTGAAGACACTCTCCAAAACAACCAATCAGGATTCAGAGGTGGGAGAAGCGCCCAAGACTGGATTTTTTATCTAAGACAAATTTCTGAGAGAGTCATAGACGGAAATGGTAAAGTATATTTAGCAGCAAACACTTAGGATTCGCTTCGAAGAAAATGGATTTGGAAAAGCTTTGAAGATAGAGAAATACCGGGCGATTTAGAACCGGCAGTCAAAAGTATATATTCAAAAACCAGAAATGAGGTTAAAGTATGCAATGAAAGCACTAAAGAATTTAAAACCGGAGAAAGGGGTAGGTACTTCAGAGAGGGATATTCAGACAAGAAGAAAAATGGATTAGGAGAAGGTTTGAAGATAGAGAAATACCGGGCGATTTAGAAGCTGCAGTCAAAAGTATATATTCAAAAACCAGAAATGAGGTTAAAGTATGTAATGAAAGCATTAAAGAATTTAAAACCAGAGAAAGGGATACGTCAGGGAGGGATATTGAGTCCTTTACTATTTATCATGGCCATAGACGATATCTCAAGAAAGGCAAACAAAATACGTAGTAGAAGGACCGTATGGTCGGAGTAAGAAACCTAAGACTAATAAAAATAAAAGAGTTTTTGTACGAGGATGACCTCTTGTTGGTGCCAAAAAACGTAAATAATTTAAGAAGAAGTATGGAAGCAGGTTATACACGAGTATGGGACGAAAATAAACATGAAGAAGACAGAGATCACGGAAGTGTCGAAAAAGGAAGAAACAATCCAAAGATGCGTAAATGGAAAAGGTATTGCCATGACCAGAAGTATGATATATCTTGGATCCATGATGAGCAATACTGGAAACATAGAAACGAACGTCAACAATAGAATAAATGCTGCATCAAGAATGTTCAATGTGATGAAATCAGTCTTCTTGAACGAAAGGGAAGTCAGTAAGTTAATGAAAATAAAAATTTATAAAACTGTCTTTGCACCAATAAGTTTATATGGCAGTGAGTCCTGGACCTAAACAACAGATCAAAGACAAAAATTACAGCGATGGAAATGAGGATACATAGAAAAATTGAAGAGTAACTAGATTGGATAAAATAAGAAATAGTGAACTGAGAGAAAGAATTAAAGTTAATAATAATAAAAAAAAAATAATAATAATAATTTATTTGTGATAAATACAAGAGTATTTCACACGTCATATAGGGCATATGTATAAAAACAATGTAAAACATATAGTAAGTTATACAAGAAGGTGCAATCACATAATAGAAAATACATGTAGATAGTTTAAAAGACATGAGAATGGCTAAGAAAGTCCTCGAAGGAATAAAAGCAATGCGTTATCAAATACTGTTTGATGATAGATTTAAATTGTGGTAATGACTTCTTACGTATGTCAGGTGGTAGTTTATTGACTGCAAAAAAAAAATTGACTGCATAATAATTACTGCCATAACGAAACTTATTCAATCTGTGTTGAGGTACCACTATATCCGATTTAAACCTGGTGTCATATTTGTGGTTATATTGATGGTCAATGAAATTATTAATATTAGACTTTATAAAGAGTAAACATTCTAAAATGTAAAGTGACGGAAATGTTAATATTTTCAGTTTTTTGAAGGTTTCCCTGCAGCTATGTCTATATCCTAAGCCACCCATAATACGTATTATTCTTTTCTGAAGTATAAAAATTCGTTTGGCCTCAGAACAATGGCCCCAGACTAAAATTGCATAAGACATTACTGACTGAAACAAACCGTAGTAAGCAGATAATACAGTATTCCAGGGAACAGAAGTTCTTAATTGTCTTATAAGATATATGACTTTAGTGAGTTTGTTCGCAATGTATTCTGTATGTTCATGCCATTGTAAAGTGGAATCCAAATATACTCCTAGATATTTGATGGACTTCACACAGTCAAGGTTATCTGCTTGAAGGTCCAAATTTCTCAGAGAGAATTTCATGAAATGCGTTTTTTCATCGTTTAAACTAAGTTTGTTGCTTAAGAGCCAATTCTGTTGTTACAGCTTCCGCAAAATTCTAGGATCCATTATTAAAATTAATATCACTGTTCAGTAGTGTTGTATCATCAGCGAATAGAGTTATCTTAAAATTAGGAACACATCGATCAATATCATTAATATACAACAAAAATAAAATTGGACCTAGAACAGAACCTTGGGGGATACCGACTGAAAAGTCTAGTGATTCGGAAAGTTTATCTCGGCATCGAACAACCTGCCTCCTGTCGCTTAGGTACGATGCTATTAGCTTTATGCTCATTAAATCAAAATTATAATATTTTAGCTTGGTTAAATCGATCATAAAAAATAGAGGAGAGACAGTTAAGCTGGTTCAGGCACCTTGTGCGCATAGAGCAAAATAACTTAACTAAGGATGGGAAGCAGGGTGAGACAAGAAGAAAAAGAGAGGAAAACCCAAAAAGACATGGAACCAGAAGATTAGAAATATACTGAAAGAAAGGGGCATCACAAGGTACACAGCAGAGACGAGCACAAGATAGAAAGGAGTGGAAAAGATTCTGCTATGAAAAACAGAAACACCCAAACACTTAACTGTGTTTTGGGTTACGGATATCTAACTAACTAACTAACTAAAATAATTAACGTGTCAAACAAAAGTCTGTAGAAAGATCAAGTTATCTACATAGAATTGAAATTTCATTCGTGCTATAAATGTGACTTCAAATACTATTGGATGGATTTATTACCTTCATGAAAATTATAATACAGGAATAGAGTAGCTATAGGCGTTCGAAGCTAATCCTTTATGGAGATTTTACATTGATGTATCAAACTTGCATGTATTGTTTGCCTTCCGTCACTTTGCTACAAGTTTAATAAAGTCCGCGTCGAAGTGTGCAGAAGTTGCCTGTGTGCAAGGCGCAGGAATCAATTTCTTTTTTCGATTGAAAATAATTTTTACTGGTGTTTTAATTCGGGACCCGTCGTTTACTAGTCGTCCATCTAAATAACGACTGTGAAGCCAATTGAGCGTGTATGTTCAAGAAATAAATAGAGAAGTTACGTTCGATTTTCGAAAGTCACCATTTTTAGTTTTTCTCCGATTGCGAAGGAACTGTTCGAAATATTTCAAATTTCTTAACAGATAAATAATCAGCATGAAATTTGGCAACGTGGCCTCCATCTAACCAATTTTCTATCTCTTAATATAAGCGAGATCTCCATGCTTCTCTCGAATTTCAATCACTCTGTATATGGAATATTTTACATCATTTCGATCTAGAATTTAACCTATACATTCCAAAAATGCAAAAATACATAGGGTGTCCTATTTAATTTTTTTTACGTAAAACCATTTTCGCTTAAACCGGAAATGGTAAATATTGTATATTTGTACCAAATTTCATTTTCCTAAAAATAGAAATAAAAAATGTACGGAGGTGCGAATACCAAACTGAATCACCCGGTATACTATTTTAATTTTAGTATGATTAGGTAGTTATTAGATTTCATGAAGTGCTTTTAACTTGTTAGTGTGTGTATTGAAGATGGCAGTGTGGCTGCTAAAATACGTAACTGCGAATATAAAATCTTTGTTGGCAGAGATTATTTTTTAATTATGTAAATATCCCTGTATAATTTTGATTTTGCGACGTATCGCTTGCTTACCGTGTTACTGTATAAGTGGCACCCGAAATTTTGGCTTCGCCTCCGTCCTAAATACATTATTATACCATTCTGGAATGACTTTCAGAAACGGGTTAATCTTTTTCTTTTTTTTTTGCAAACTCCCAGGGTTGACGCATTTCTTGCACACCTTCTTAGCTTCTTCTTCTTCTTCTTAACATCTCATGAAAAGTCTACGTATTTCTTCCACCAAATCCAGCAAAATGGTGTGTTTTTTTTGACCCAATCCTTATGAAACGGTACTGTTTAATTTTATTTCTCTCAAATATGCTTCGAATTTAACTTTGGATTATCTTCAATAATGCGATTGCATTGTACAAACGTTTGTGGACCTTAACACTGTTAATTTTCAATATTTTAAAAAATTCTGTTCAGTCCAAATCAATTTGTCTAAATTTCATGCCTCTTGGGGATGACTCTGATTTAAATTTCAGAAATGCTCAGCAATGAAATCGATTACTTTGCAGGGATTTTTATGGCAATCGAGTTTTCGTTACGCAAAGATTTTTCCAGTGAAAGTAATTCTTAGTCAGGTACCTATTTAATACTTTAATATCGGTTTAGACTTTTGCCCGCATCTATTTTGGCATTGAATTCGTTTCATAGTTTCTTTCTAGGATGTCTTCATCCCATCTGATTCCTCACTTCCATTAAAACCTGGCCTTCAAGTGTTCAATCAAAGCAGCGAAGCTAAATAAGATGACAGATCCAGAAGTACCAAACCAAGATTCAAATCTTATTGCATAAGCATCCCATGCCAAACACAAGCAAAAATTGATTAAATAATATCCCAAGAAGCTTATAATAACAGGATTAGCTGCGCACTTACTTTATAAAGCAGAAAATTATTAAAGAGCTTTTAGCTTCTAAGCTAAACAGAATTGAAAAATGTCTGAGAAATGTTTTCCAAAATTTTTAAAACGAGTGTTCTAATAGAACTTTGTGATGTTTAATAATGTTTTCAAGTCAACTTGTGTTTGTAATAAAACCGAATAGATACTTATTCATTTAACAATGAATTATTTAATGCAATATATTATAAACGAGCTGTAAGTGCTGCGGTTTATGAACAACGGTTACAATGCATCTGTACGTGTTGTGCACGTGTATATCTTTATATTTTCCTCGCGCAGAAACGAAAGCCTCTTTCAGTAAAGCGTATTATTGCATTTATCAGTTGTAAACTAGTTGTAAGCGGGTATAATCGCATCGCTGTAACATTTCTGCGACGTCACGTTCGGTAGCCAGTATCAGCTCCGCGCTTCTTCCCGGTAATTTGGTAAAACAAGTAGCGAACGAAGCGCTACTAAATAACCAGGCTGATCTAATCTAAACGACTCTGAGTTATTCGGTCTGCATTTGTGTGCATGCTTTGCTTACCGGTCCCGTGCTCTATCTCACGTGAACGCGCACTCCACACCTGATCTCGGTTCATCACCACCAACCACCACCGCCACCAAAACCGTACGCAGTCTCCAACGGATTTACGAACGCAACATTAAATTGATTTCCAAAACAAGATTTCCAATCCGGATTACCATATATTTTACACCAATTAAACGGGTTCGGTTTATACAAGATCCGAAAATAAACTAAGCGAACAAACATGTGTAACTTAATGCGAACAATTACTGTACAATAAGTTAGCTTGCTTCGATCAAACGTGTTTAGCTATTTTTATTTTTTGTCTATAATAACTGTTACTTCGGCCCCTTAATAAATGATTCTCGGCGAAACAAATAAAACAATTTTTGCTTTTAAGAGACCGCCATGTAAGCTCGAATTTATAACCCGTCAAAATATAAATAACAGAATACTTGGAGAAACTAAAACAGCGAATTGCCTAACAACAGAAACTTTCAAATAATTTACCACTCATAATTGAAAACTATTCATGAAATTAAAGTGCAAGTGGAATTATTTCTGAAACTATTATTTTGAAATTGAAAAGATTTAGAGTGGTTTTTGGAAAAGAAGATAAAAACGGATGCACACATAACTAAATAGGTTTGGCCAAATTCCCGCCGTTTTATTTACACAATTAAAAAGACGGCCGAAAGCGAAGAAGATAATTAAAACGTGCGGCAATTGTGATATTTCGCAAAAAGGCGTTTCGCAGAAGTGCTGATTCCGCTGGGCGAACAGTAGCAGCGCGACTTATAGCTACGGCCTGGTGACGCTCGTAAATATCGCAAGAGGCGGCATAATCTCCCGATGCTAATCTGCGGCCGATCTCCGCATGTGCAAGCGGGATAGTCATGTGTTCAAATCACCAGGTGAGACAGAGACGGCTCGTCACAGCATGGCCTCCTATTGTAATTAAGGGAGGAGGAGACGGTCCACTGGCTCGATCGGTGGACAGCCTCTGATAAGGCCAAGCGCGGCGACGCTCGACATCCGAAGACGGACGGTCAACGGGAGACCGGACACGTCCTACCCCCCCCACGAACGGAGCTGGGGAACTTAGATAAGCAATCTTCAAGTTTCCTCTTAAATACATAACTTCTTATTTGATTTTGGGATTAATTAAATTCAACCTAAACGCTCTTGAAATTTTCTTTAGGTATCGTCGAATATATTTCCAATCCACTTCATCATTAAATAGAATGGTAACATTCACATCGGCCCTTAAATTATATCTTAGATGTTATTTAGTTAATTAACAAAGATTTTTCGTTCCGGATTACTAAAGGTACATGTGAAGGACGAATTACATAAGCCAAGAACAAATACAATTCTAAAATGTTCATGCAGAACAAAAATCGAAAGCTCACATGCAGGCAACTTATGTCGTAGATGATTTTATTTTCTCATTAGGTTTGAAAGCAAATATATTTAAAGGCTGAGTCATCAACATCCATTGGTCTCATTGCAAGAGGTCAGCCGCGATGCATTCTTAGAGTATCGACTGTATCGGGTATACATAATGTTGGTAACTACCTCCCGATATGTATCCAGTGTGCACTACTGCTTCGCATTGTATTCGGATGGACTTGTGGTAAATCAGTCCCGAACAATGGGAGCCTAAGAGATGGATGGTGACAACGCGATATATGAGTGTCAGCTTTTTGTGTGTTTATTTATAAGAATGTCTTCCCAAAGGGTACCGATTTATTACTCACCCACCCCATATAAAGAGCATCTGCCTGCGAAAAAGCAGATAGACCTCGGAATTATATTGCATATTGTAATGATTTATATGTGGGATAAGCACACATCGAGCGGCCATTCTTGGACCCGGGGCGTGCTAATGACCACGGCCGCTTGGATCGCGGTTATCGCGCCCTCTCTCGGACACTCCGTCTCGCCCCTCACGATGCGAGTAAATCGCCGCTCGCTCCTGATATTAACAATAACACTTAGTATTTAAATTATGACTTTGAATTGCTTCATAAATTTCGGGGTATTAGGAGATTTGCATCCCCGAACGAAACGACTAATATTATGTTTGAATATCATTGTCGTCCGACAAAACGCCTTGTCGTTCACGACGTACACGTTCATTTACAATTTAATTGTACGATTACTCGTTAAGCCTTCCTTAATATCGCCCGTCTTCACTTCCGTTAGTTTAATTCCGTACTTCCAATGAATTATGAAACATTAATCAAAATTACTTATCTTTGTCGTTTTCTACCCCCTAAGACTTTTTGATGAAAAATATGATTTAGGAATCATTAAAAGATTATATCAATAACGTTCTGAACAACACGTTCCAGTCGAAAATGTGGACATTGTCGAGAAAAGCTCGTTTCCCACTTGATGAAAGGAGGTCGTCTATAAATTCAACCATAATAACACAATTCAAATTAAATTTAGGAAAGGATTATGATTATGGGTAAAGCTAAGTTTTGGGAACATTGGCATTCCAATGGTCTCAAGAAGCCTCGGTATGGTTACACCAACTACAACCACTGGGCGGCAAGTCCTACTGGTATTTAACTATAGAGTGAATAAACTGGTCCTAAATATAGTAACAGTATGATTAACAAAAAAAAGCAACTTAAAAAATAGAAAATTTACTTCTCATTTTCTAAAAGTCTAATTAGTGTCAATCGCAGAAGATTATAAAGTTGTAAATTCTATACGAACAAATAAAAGTCATCGTTAACCAGAATTTTTGAAAGCACCGAGCAATAAAATGCGAAGTAATACGCACATATTTTGCCGCAGAAACTTGTACTATAAAACGGAATTTATAATTATTGTAAAATGGAGGCAATACTTTATGATTAATCTGTTTGGGGCGTCCGGACGCCGCAAGTCTGTTGCCCTGTGGAGGCGAGGAGCCGGCGCTTCAATACATCATAAGTAAATGGTTTTATGGGATTACATTCCGAATTCTCGGATGCAAATACGATCTAAAAACATCGATTACGATTTGAATTGTGTTACGACGCTTGATTATCCGGTGCCATCTAAAACTTGGCCCTTCTTTATCGGTGAGTCGAGATTGCCCCGGTATTAAATTTTATGTCGTGCTTTACCTAAATTCCAAGCAGTCGAAGTCAGCCAGCGAGAATTTTCGATAGAATATGGCGTTTATGTGCGCCAACTGGAAGAAGAAATTCTTTAATTGGCAACGACACCATCATTGATTTCTTTGATTGTGTGGCCGGCCACTTTGATCTCCAGACACGTTTACTGTCGTCCACTGCAACCCTCGACCTTATTTCACATTTACACTCACCTACTGTCTTCCCACAATTACTGACCCAAAATTTATGGTATGATCACAGAAAACAGAAACGTTAACACAAAGAAGTCATTTCTTACTTCTGCGTTGATTAAACTCCACGTTTTTTTTTTTTATTTTATACGAAGACAATTACGTATGTATCTCATAAATCGAAGCCCGTATACGTCAATATCTCACGCCGCCTGTTCCTCTTCGATTGCTATGCAAAGCAAGGCAAGAAATCATTCGCATCGTAAAGAAGTACATTTCTTATTGGATTTCATCAATCGCCCCGTTGTTTCAGTAATAAAGTGGCTGTTTTTATTGAAGACAACTCTCGGGAGACGCGCACAAGATCAAAATCATATTTTGTACTTGACGTACGAAAAATTACATTTCTATGCGACTTTAAGTTATAATATTTCATTGCTGGTGGTGATTTCTCTTCAACGTTTAATCAAGTCTTTGTCTGAATGTTCAAAGCGAATTCGAACTTGGGATACATACCCACTCTATGATAAACAAGTGTTTCGTGAAGCTATATCAAAATTTTCCATTCCATAGAAATAAAATTTGATATACCTAATCATCCTAAAGCCATTTTTAATTTTATGTTAGTATTAAACATGATTGATAACCAATAGAACGTAATTAAAACTCTGTATAATTCAATTAATTTACAGAAAGATTTTCTTAATTTTTAACTATCTCTGACACTTCTCTAACATCATTCCTTGTTCCACATTCTGTCTCGGTTCAGTCTATTGAAGGCTAGTGTAATTTGCGTAAACTTCCTTCTGACCTTCGATATGTGAACAGAGATTGAAGAGGGAAGATTTGCAGTCGGGAAATTGCAGCGTAAATTTGGTAGGTTCCCTTTATTGTTAATTGATTTAGGAAAGATCTTCGTTGTGTGTAAAGAGTTAGAAGAGAGAATATTGCTGGTCGGAAAATTATAGAAAAAGGAGAGCTCCATGGCTATCTCTGTCAACCCTCTTCTGTTCCATATTCTCTCTTCGTTCGCACGATCGATGGCTCTTTCAAAACCAATTGATTCAGTGTAGTTTTCGTGAACTACCTTCCGTCAACTGATTTAGCAAAGGCCTTCGTTAACGCATACAGAAATAAAATGTGAAACCAAAGACATAGCAGAGATAATTCAAAACCTGGACGACTGGTAAGAATTCCTCTAAAAATAACGAAGAAATTTAGAGGAGAATTAAATGGAAAATTGAAATGGACAATAAAATAACAAATTCCAAAAGCTTAAAGAGAAAAATAAAACAGAGAATTTGTCAAGGGGAAAAATGACAACGAAATTTAGAACTGTTGAAAAAGGAATCATTCTAAATCCGTTGGCATTGAGAACAGGGAGACTGACAAGGATAAGAAAGACACAGATTAAAATTTAAAGAAAAAAATAGAGACTGTGTTAGGAATTATGAAGACTCTAGAAGAAGAAGACTTTAAAAAAGAAAAGTTGTAAGAATTACTAAGTTGTAAAATGACATGAAAATTTAGAAGAATCAAAGGATTAAAACAAGAAAGCATTTTGCGTAAAAACATGAAACCTGTAGCCTCTGTATGGACTCTGGAAGGGAATACTGCTGGCTCCTAGCAAAGAGAAGTGAGAAGGCGCGAAATTTGAAAGAAAAACGTTACTCTAAACCCTCGCACTCTGAACTGCAACAAGATTTTTAATGTGCCTTGGTGATTGTTTTGGCTGCAGCGAAATGCTACACTGCAGTAGTCTAAATCAAAGTTAAATTCCTTCAGAATTCTGTCAGAAAAACGTCAAACAGTAAAATCATGTAAAAATGACTGAAACATATAACTTCATTAAATAGTAACGATTGCATACAAACAAAGAAACAATGGTATTTACATTTTCCCCGCAACCTGTTAGAAAAACAGAAGTGGTGATAGAATGTGATGTTTGTATGTGCAAAGGGGGGTGATGTTTAATTCAATATAGATTAAAGTGGCTGGCGGGTTAATCTCGGAGGATAGCGACGAGTTTACTTGATCTTCCTCAGTGCCACGCCGCCAGAAGAGACCTCAAGTGTGAAATATTTAGCGCGACGCTGACGGAACTTTTCAGAGGACACTAACGCAAAATTAAAAATACAGCAAAGGACTCCTTGCTACACATCCTTAAGTTTCCTCCGGTTTATATATAGGAAACTACTTTCGCCCCCAAAGAAGCCCGCGACGGATGAATGCGTTAATATTAGTCGAGCTGAATCATAAACTGTTAAGTTTGCAGCAATTCGTTTTTGTTGGACCAACTCGGGCTTAATCAATGTAAATAAATAAACGTAATAAACATAATTTTTCTGTGCTATGTGATCATTAGCTAATGAGGATTACTAGTAGCAAACGTGCAAATGCAAATAAAATATATTGAGGTAAAGTTGCGTTATTATATTTATACTCAATTTAATGCTCGTGCACGTATTTATGTGTACAATAAACTCGTAATTTTATGTAATATTTCATAGGAAACGACGTTTAAGTCGGTCGTTATAAATACCGCAAAAAAGTGCGCGCCTCTTCGCGACTACGACGACGAATTCATCGCGATAAATTTCATTTTTCTTGGAGACCAGTTAAACTCCGGTGTGAGTCAGATGTCAATTCGTTGAACATTAGTTCAAAGAAACGACGGAACACAGGGGAAATATGCTTACGAATGTGTTGGCAGAATGAAACGCGTTAGCGCGGCGTTAGTGCGGGGCCTAAAGAAATTGAAACGTTGAAGCGTTTCAATATTTATTCATTTCATTTCATTTTTATAATTTGCCTTCACGTTTGAGGATCACAAGTTTAAATAACGTCGTAAAATTTGCATACAGAGAAAACTGAAATGGAAACTTTAATGAGGATCCGTTAAAGTGTGTTGCTGTACGAATGCAAGAACTATTTTGTTTCTTTTTTTAATGCTTGCTATTTTAAATGTTTTACACTGTTCTTTCTAATTATAAATTACGTTCTGTGTTGTTCTTTTAATCTTAAAAATGTAGCGGCTCTAGGTAATAGAAATTTCACTCTATTTTCAACTCTTCAAGCAAATCCCAAAACATTCTCTATTCCCTTTTTTAAGTCTTGAGTTATCTTTTTCATGTTCTCCTGTCGATTAGTTCAATATGCTTCCTTACCTTACTTCTTTAGAATTTTTCCATGGATTATGAACTATCTCTGCCAGGTCTATGCCCAATTTGATTCTGAACTCATTTACTTACCAATCTTCCTATCCCTCTGCCAATGCCTAGCTTCTTCAGTTACTGCGAATCTCTTCGTCACTTTTCAAGCAAATCAAAACACATTTTGGGTTTCTTTTCTCAGGCCATAAGTTATCAAACTTTTCTGGTTTTTTTTTTGCAAAAATAAGTCGGATACATTATAACTTTTATTCTACATTTAAAGTGGGATGTTTCGGAAAGAACTATCCTCTTCACTTAATTGACTTTTCCACTCGGTGTCTCTGAATAGGTTGTCTTTAAAGTGATCGGAAAACTGATACAATCACAATTTTATTGGTTCCTTTCCCATCATCATTCCTCGAAAACGTTTTGGTACCCAAAATGGGGCTAAACTCTTTTAAATCATAAAGGAATTGTTTCCAAAGGTGATGATAAATTTTTGTGGTTGTCCATGCTTCTGGAAGCTTTGGATTGCATAAATTTATAATGCATAAGATAAAAATGGAAGTAGTAGGTAAAGAAAGGTTACGTGAGATTAAACCTTACCAACCAACATAAATATGTATCGCAACTGCGAAGTGGTGTTGTTGCGTGCACAAAAGAAGTGTTGAAAGCAGTATTAGCGTAACTTTCACGAAGTGAACATATCGCCGAAACGCATTAACTCCTGGGAAACAAATAAGCCTGGTAAGCTTCGGCAAGTCGACCGCCTGGCTCCCCGTTATAAATTCGCATCGCAAATTCATAACTCGCGATGCACCTTTATGAAAGTATTTAGCATAACTTAAGGATCGCGTCACATCATTTACGTGGAACGAAATACCAACATGTGCTCGCGAGATATTTATTAGCTACGAGTTGTGTTTTGTGTAAAATAAAAAGTAATTTCTCAATCATATTTTAGTGATTTTATTGTTTCGCCTGCCTGTAAACTCGGATAGTTGATTGTGCTCAGAATATAAAGTTACTTATTTATTGAGTTGCAATTTATAAGCCTGCATTTATTATGAGTGCGTGGTATGTTACAAGTTGATATCTTCTGCACCGGGCCCCGCGAATGATGAACCCAGAAGACCCGACGCAAATAAACTGCATATTTTTAGCTTATTAATAATTATACCCGTGCTTAAATTAAAACAATCATAACCGTTCATGAACGCACAATTTATTTCACTTTTATATTTTTATTTTTATATCCTTGAAACAGTTGTACATAGCTTTTTTTTATAAACAATCTTAAGATCTCCACATTAACCATACTTCATATAACCAGGTAGGTATATAGTCTTGAAGTTATTAGTTGTTAACTATACCTAACAATTGTAACAATTTTTAACCAACAGAATTTTCTTTTTAAAATTTTTACTTAGAAAGATTCTTGGCAATGTAATGAGAATTTCTTAGGGCCAGTTGTACAAAGGAGGTTTAAACTGACGTTTAACTGAACCAGGTTTAAAGTAAAGTAAGTAGGAACTTAAGGATATATGGCAATTAATGCATTCGTAAATAAGATTTTGTTTACTTTGAACCTGGTTCAATTGAACGTCAGTTTAAACTTCCTTTGTACAACTGGCCCTTAATCTTTAAATAAAGTGATAAATAAAAGCTGGATACTTCTAGTAAATTCTGTAAAGGATCTTCAATTGTTTTGATTGTTCAGAATCGACGTCGGTTCCTCCGGCAACACCGCCGTCGACAATTACGAAGATTATTTATAATAAAACGTGTGTACGTTACTCGATCAAAGCATACTTTTTATTTAGCGCGCGCTCGGCGCGCTTCTGTGCGCGGTTTTGCAATCCGAAGCCAAATTTATTAATCTTTTGAGAAAATACATAAATTACAATCAAATTATATACGTGTGGGATTGAATTATTGCGTACGCAAAGGAAAAGTGAACAAGTGGAAGCCTGTGTTTTCGAATCGCCCGCCGGCTATTATTAAATCGTTAGGTAATGGACTGTTTTTTCCGTAACATATTTTTTTTTCGATAATTTATGATTTGCAAGCCCGAAATATAAGAAATATATCTTGAGTCAACCGACGTAGAACGCCGAGTGTTGTTGTCCTATATATTTTGAGGAAGACTGACGGTCAGTTTCCTGAGAGATTTATAACTTCAGGTTTTCATCGTTTTCAAAATTATTTTTTATATACATATATAAATTGAGCAAGACTCCATCTTAAAATAAAAATGTTTTTTTTTAATTGAGGAGGGGGTAGTAGTTTAAAAGTCGAACTCATCTTAATTAGATGTAAGGCAAATAAAATCTACACATGTTAAAATTTAAGACCTTTAGAATCTGTTCCGCTTACACATTTAAGCTCCCTTTGTAACTCTAAACCAGCTTTAAACTTTTGCCGTATATCACCAAGAGGTATAATAAACATTACGTGCATTAGCACGCCGGCAAATGTATATGTATACCTTATTTCAATTTGCAATTTGCGTTCGCGCAAAACCTGATTCTCGGTCGACGTTTAAAACAATAATAACGAGCTTGATGTGTGCATCAGCGTCCAATTAATTCGATTCGAAAACGTGTCCCCTGCCTCAGTTCGCGATCCAAAAGAAGACGAGGTAACTTATTTATGCTAATTCGCCGTTCGCTCTTAAAAAAAGGAGGCTTTAAACTGCATCGGCTCGCTTATAATTTATTTAATACTTTTAAATGTGCTCAACTTATTATTTATAATTATTTCATTACGAGTCCTGTTGTAGACGTTATTTCACGGCAATTTCTATAATTTTATTTTATTTCAGCGTTCATAAAAAGCTTTCAAGCGACATGCCTGCAACACTAATTATATGTTCTTCATAATTAGGAAAGGTACTTTAAGTACGTCTAAATATGCTTGTGAATTATTTATCACTGACATAAATTTCTACAAAAATACCATCGGCATCGTTAAAAATTATCGTTCGTTTCTTGAATTTTATGTTCATAAATTTACAGATTCAAGTTGCGTTCACTTACACCGTTACGAATATAAATACAAAAAAGAAAACTTATATCCACGAATACATTTCTCATTTATTGTTCATTTTCATTAATTAAACTTTCTGTACAAATTACTTTAAACTAATTTAAGTTACAAAGTAAATTTTCTAATTTTACAAACCAGTAATTTATCGAATAGTTATACAATACTGAAGAAGCTGTTAATGTAGAGCGAAACGTTGACGTTTGAATTTCGTTTTTGAATAGCTCGACGTTTCAGTTGCAGCTTAGTAGTCATTCTCAAGAGTGAATTAGAACTTTTGCCGATCAAATTTACTTATATATTTTGTTAAAAGAATGTGCGCATCAAAAACTACTTACCAAAAAAGATTAAAAACAATAAACGTGCTTGAATTACATCTTTTTCTTCCGTGTTAAATTCTGTTTAAACGTCTATTGAGCTTTGATTAAAATTGTGAAAAAAAAGTAAGTCGAACATTTTTTTTTTAATTTATACTTTTCCTCTTTGAGAAAAATTTTCAACTTATTCTTCTTTAATTTATTTTCTTTCTAAACTTTCGCGTCCCGCTTGTCTTTATTTAATAATAATAATAATACATGATTTTATTGGTGATTGCAGATTATACAAGGTTTTTATAAATGATTCTAACATCGCATTACCTCTGATAAACAAATGACCACGTGTCACTAGCCACCGATACTGAACACAGTCATTGGTAACGTCATCGGTTTTAATTCTTAAATAATCAAACATATTTTTCAGAAGCTTATTTGGTGCAACATGATCAATTTAAGGAATAAGTTGTAAATTCAAATTGAAACATTTGATGCTGGTGTTGTGTTTTAGCAATAATGGTTTATTTAAAAGTTTCAAGTTTATGACAGTGTTGACACTGACATTTCTCAGATAGTAGAATACATACTCAAAAGGAGGAGCAATATCCAACGCAATATTCAATGTCTGCTTTGATGTTAGAAACATTCATAGAAACGCTGTAGAAGTGCAGTGTTAATCATTATGATTATATGTAAATATTTAAACTGATGATCACGAAAAGGACCGTGGTTCAGTAGCGCAGAACGCATCTTGGTCTTCCACCACCATCCTCTAAAGAAAAAATTAATTTACCTACAACTAAATTACTAACTAAACAATAACAGAAAAAGTGCTAATAATATTAAACAAGATGATAGCAAAAAGTTAAAGTATTTCGAACAAGCTTTTGTTCTGAAAATGATTTTCAAAGCTTTCAAGTCATGATCTATACTACATTTGGCTGCATTATAACTGCATTATAATCTTTTATAAAATGTAGTTTTATGTTTTGGTATATCAATGACATCTTTGCGGCGGATATTTAAATTATGAATGTCGCTGCGAAACCTGATCTTGGCCAGTAAATATGGTGGAGTTTGACTGTATAGTACTCTATGAAAAACTTCTAATAAACATGTTTCCGATAATGCTTTTTAAAGGAAGTGTAACCCTTCAAAGTTTATTGCATGTTGAGATACATGTTAAGATACTAATTTTTGTTTTCATAGGTAACAAATGAAATACGAAATAAGCCTACTGCTATTGCTTTGTTTGATTGACATTATATGTTATAAACTTTGAAGGGGCAACACTTAGAAAGTATTATCGGACACATGTTCATTAGAAGTTTTTTGTTTGAATTACTCATAGGAATTAACCGGTGAAGATTTTCCCCGACGTCATAGATCACCCTGTATATCGTAAACAGGAATTATGCATGGTGTCTATTCGACGAGTATCAATAGAGTCAAGACAAGGTCCATAACCTGAATCACAAAAGTTGAAGTGTGATAATACTAACATATCACATAGAAAAATTTTGGTTTTAATGTTCAGTATATGTCAGTGTGGATTTATCGGTTTTAGATTACAAAATGCTGTCTTGATGCATGCATCAATGTGACATTTAAATCGTAGTTTTATATCAATATGTAATCCTAGAGTTTTGCTTTTGTAGGTATGCTCTAATAATAATAATAATAATAATATAATAATATTCTTTATTTCCAAAACGTTGTAGAAATCACAAGGGTTTTGAAAGTGTAGTACAAATCAATTTGGTATGTAATGTAACACAAAAGCTGACATTAACAAAATTTAAAATAACTACAAAATAAAAGCAGAACAATTTATACCTACAATCTAGAATGATATTCATTGAAGTTGTAAGGTTCTAGATTAACTAGAAATTTAAAGACCGCAGTTTTAAAGTGATTTGTACATTCAATTTCTTTAATATACATAGGTATGCAATTGAAAATTTCATGTACATGTAATAGGTTTCGTGATCAAATTTTGACAGTTTGTGTAGTGGATACAGGTATGCCTTTGTTCTTCTTGTATCGTATGGATTTATAGCTCTATTCTCACAATTAATAAACAATTGTTTATTTATTTTCAAATATATCACACACTGGTATATACACTGAGAATCTTATAAGACTGCACATAGTAATTATCAATGGAAGCTTTATTACATTATTATTTATCAAATTTATTTCATTCGACATGGTTACCGTGCGTTGTTAGTAATGACATTACTCATTTTGGATTGTCAGATTGAATTAACACGTTCGCTGCGATAAGGGACATATAGACCCCGTATCGAACTTTCCTTCGGTGCGCAGGTTAAAAAGTTAGATTTCCGTACGGTGCGTTTGCAGTAACTTCTAAATTATTTTATATATAAAAATTTTAATTGTAGCTTTAGTATTCATTAACATTCCTCTATTTTTTAATCAAAGAAAAAAATACGGGGCACATATGTCCCTTATCGCACCAGCCGAGAAAATCTGGTCTGTGTGCGATACGGGGTCTGCAATATTTAATGAACATGCGTAAAATGTTCATGAAATGCTTATTTAGTTTTATAATTTTCTATATTTATAATAATAAATAAATAGTAATGAATCATTACTAAGCATTTTTTACAATATCCTTATTTCTTTACTTCAAACTTCTATACTATACATCGAATTCCAGAGCGATGTTTGTAGAATATTAAGGTACAATTGGACATTAAATTGACCCAATATTATTTTCCTGCGAGCGAGCTTTACATAAAAAAATTATTAAAACATGGAAACCGTTTGACGGGACACATAGGTCCCGTAACGCACTAGATGCAGGACCTATATGGGATATATGTGTCCCGTAACGCACAATACGAAAGGTTGTAAAAAGTCACTTCCGCAGTGAACGTGTTAAATTGTTCTTTTGATTTATTGTAAAATAATGTATACAACCGCCGAAAAAGTAGATATGTACAATTAATCTCAAATGGAGCTTCGTTGAGATAATGCATGAATGAATGCAATGAAATAAACTTTCCTTAATTCTTTCTATGTGCAGTTTTTGAATGGTTCAGCATTGAAAATTGAGTAGTAACCATAGCAACGTAATGTTAAAACCCCTATGTGCAGTTTTATATGACTCAAAAATGTTATTATCTGATCACGTAATTTTCGTCTATGTGCAGCGTTACAAGATTCTCACTGTATAGAGACCGTACACTGTCAGTAAATTGTTGGTTTTAAACACTGATCTGCATGAATCATTGAAGGGTATTTTATATATATATATAAATATATACCGTGAATGTATCTTATTCTGAAACATGCAAAACACACATACGTTTATTGCTAGAGTAACGTAATTGTTAAATGACAGCAATGTATTAAAGCGTGTATTTTATTTTGAAACATAGGATGAGTTCGCGTTTACGCTCGGATCGTTCGGAGTGTTTCCTTTTCTCGCTCCTTCCTTACATGCAGTGCAACGCAGTCGCTCTCCCTCACACTTTTGATCAGAGCGTACTCCGAGCGTAAACGCGAACTTGCCCGTAGGAGAAATAAAGTCATGGAAGAAAATATGTTTCAAAATAAAATACACGCTTTAATACATTGCTGTCATTTAATTATTACGTTACTCTAGCAACAAACGGATACGTGTATTTTGCATGTTTCAGAATAAGATATATTCACGGTATATAAATTTTTATAAAAATCGATAATAAAAAAAAAATTCCTACTTTTTGAAAGACAATGTATAATTCTAATTGCTTTCTTTTGCATTACGAATACTTTGTTCACGTTAGTGCTTCTTCCCCAAATAATAATACCGTACTTACACAATGAATAAAAATTTGCGAAGTATACCATTCTCAAAGTAGGCTGTCTTACATGGCGACTTAGTGTTCTAAGACAGAAACATATAGAACTGAGTTTTTTACAGAGATCAAAAATCTGTGCACTCCAGTTTAAGTGTTATTGTTTATTTCAATTTTCAAGTTTGAGGTGTAAATAAGAGGCACTTAGTTTTCATGTGGTTTAAAATCATTCCATTAGAATTGTACCATTCTGTTGCTTTCTGTATAACATTAGTACTTGTTCCCAAAACGTCCATGAAATTATCTCCCTTTACAAGAATGCTAGTGTCGTCGGCGTAACAAAGTACATTGCAAAAATCGTTTTTGATGGTTGGGCAGGTCGTTCACATATAACACAAAGAGTAAGGGACCCAGTATACTGCCTTGCGGTACTCCATATTGTACTTTCTTCAGAGATGATTCATCCAATTGCGTCTTGCTTCTCCGAATGGTCACCTAATAGAGAACTCTATTGGATAAATAAGATTGGATCCATTGTGGAGCAATACCTCGTATTTCATACTTTTCTAGTTTAATTAATAAATTTTCATGGTTTAGGGTATCAAATGTTTTTGATAAATCAAGAAGATATCCACAAGCGATCTTGTTAGCTTCCCAAGATTCAAGTATAGAATTTCTAAAATCGAAAATTGCGGTAATTGTGCTTTTATTTTTCAGAAAACCGTGTTGTGCCTGATTCCAAAGATTACAGGTTGTATATTCTACTGTATACGACGTATTCAAATATTTTTGAGAATGATGGCAGGATGCTTATTGGTCTGTAATTATTCATTAAGTTATGGTCTTAATAAGTCCTTTCTTTTGTACCGGTCGTACAGTTGCAATTTTTAGATTTTCTGGGTATACTCCCGCTTTTAGAGATAAGTCTGTTATCTTACATAATGGTCGCGTAATGTGGGGAATCGATCGTTTCATCAGCATTACAGGGAATTCATCGTAACCGTAGCTCTTTTTATTCTTAAATTTTTTTGCAAATTTCCAAGATTTCTGTTTCTGTAACTGGATAGAGGTATTGAGATAGAGGTAATTTGTGTTCATCTGTGAGTTGTTGGACACTAATTCTTGTACAGTAGAAAAAAAGAAACTATTGAAGTCTTCCGCAGTTAGATCTTCTGATATGTCTTTAGCATGTGTTCTACCTGTGCAGTCTTCAACAATGGCCCACATTGTTTTATTTTTGTTATCGGATTCCTTAAGCATAAGACATTGTTTAAGAATAAATTAATTTGTCGTAAAGCAGTTAAACGGCAGCGATCTTTACCAAACAGTAAAAAGCAACATTTCCTTGGATTCAGTACTAGAGAGTGTTTTAAAGAGACGTCGGTAAGATTACATAAATCAGAGTTAATTTAATCGATGCTATTTTGCAGTGTTTCAATTCGAAACGATAAATATAGCTGGATATCATCAGCATACATATGATATTGACAATTAATAGTAAATTTGAGGTATAAATGGAAAACAATAGAGGCCCTAAAATAGATCCTTGGGGAACCCCTGATTGGAGTATAATGTTTTCTGATTTCTCGCCGTTCAAACAAACGCATTGAATGCGATTAGTCAAGTAATTGCGAAAAACAATTATAGCATTGCAATTTAAACCAACATCATTATTACCTGCATTCCAATCTGGATTTCGGGCTGTACTACGGCTTTGGGTAACATTTTAGATGACGTTATTAAGGCCACTGATGATAGTGTGCTTGTACTTCTTGACTTTTCCAAAGCCTTCGAATTAATTAATCATGATTTTAAATGTAAAATGCTTAAAAATAAATCATGATTAATTAATTCAAGAAAATTCGGTTGCACAAGTACTTTGACAACTAGCAGTGCAATTGTTTTCTTGATTAGAAATTCAGAATCAGCATGAATATTAAAAAATCTTTGCTAATTTAACCGAATTTCTATCTTTAAAAATAAGAAAGTTAGCACTGGTGAACGGTTCGTATTGAACAGACTGTATATTATAAAGAAAGAAAGAAAAAGTAATGTCAGTTTTGAACTTTTTGTTATAATAAAATATTGCCTCTTATCTCTAAACTGTTTTTAACTAAACATGTATTACCTGTATACCGAGCAAAAAAAAATTGAAATTGCTACGATAATTCCCGTGCCTCTCAGTTCAAACGCCACTCGTAGAGAGACCAACACGATTTACAACGAGCGATGTCAAATAAGCGACGTGAATTAGGTGCTATTTTGTAGAATCCGTTCGTGTAGTTTATTTTTAGCCGGTTGATGCGATGAATCTGCCCAATAGTGTTGTCTCTCACTGAATATTTATGTTTCCTTCGCTGGCGGATTGATTCCTTTTTATTCCCGCTGTTTGCCAGACTGGTTTGTGGTGGCTTTAATTCCATCTCCTCCGCTAGTCAACAAATTCATAAAATACAACGTTCGGAATTCGGGTTATTGTTATGTACACGTTTCCCTTTTTAACGTACGCTCGCTCATCTCCTTCATATACGGGAACGTCTCTATAGATGTCTCCCGTTCGGACCGGAGCTTATTTACTACTAGCGCTTTAATAGCAAGAGGAGAACTTTCGTGTAACGAAAAGTTCTCAATTTATGTAAAGTGATAAGTTTGTCTGCTTTATCGTCTGAATAAGCCAAATCAAATTAAACAAGTTCAAAATCCTTTCATAACGAATACGAATTATATTGACAGTGCAAAATTCTATACGCAAGGAAAGTTATACGAAATATAATTGCTTTGACAATTTGGAGCAAAATTTATTTAAACTTTTAAACGTCTACGAGTCGACGGAATTTATGTATGTTGTACAAATCTACTAGCATCAACAATATTTCGCATGTGGCTGTTTGGAGGCACATAATCACCAATATTTTTGATATAAAATAGCGCTGTATATTTTACTATTTTTTAAGGACTTGAACCTATCTAGTAAAGCAGTCAAATTTTTTTAAAATTTTGTTTTCTAGAGAGTGTTTAAAACTCTTGTGATTTTGATCCAATTTTTTAGTAATTTCTTTGGTGAAAGACAGTATAAAAGAGGAATAAGCCAAACTGTAAATATTTATAAAAGAAGTTCGCATTTGATGGCTTCTACTTACTGTTCGTCAAGAAGAAGGCGGTAAAAACGTGACGTGCGTGCCGAACTGCATCACGTGCCTTCACAACCGTATAAAAGTTCCCGCGCAGATATAATGTTTCCGTCTTAATTTTATCAAAGAAAATTCATTTAGCGCCACGGCGGCGTTTTAGAACTTTCATCAACGAAAAAGTTTTATCATTTAATGAATTAATAAGTCAAAAAGAAAATCGCCCGAACGCCGTCAATCGAAAGTTCTTCGTCCTGCTTGTTTTATGCGGTACATGAACTGAGATCGTTCGATGTACGATAAATTCAACCATAGTGCCTTTGTTGGCCATGCATCAGTGCAGATGAAAGTTGTTCCTAGATCAGCAGGTTTGTCCGAGGGTGTCTGTCTGTCCGGGTGAATTACTGCGGCCGCGCCTACCGATAAGATGCTTTAATTAAAATGCTGTCTCAGCCAGGATTGATGCGACTTTGAGGTGCAACATTTCGCTACAAACTTTAACTTGGGCCGTTTTCCTTTGTTTTGTCTACCGAACATTGCCTGGGCTTTCGTAATTGGAAACAATCATGAGATAACAAGCCCTACTTTACACTTGTAAAGGGTTAGAACACAAATACTTATTTACAACGACATTTATTCACAGTTTCTAGTTATATACGTACTGCTGTGTTATTTCCTTTCTAGGATAAATAAAATTTTAAATGAAAAGGATACGTACATTGAATTTGTTTCATTTTGTAAAATGTTCATTTCTTTTGGCTTTTGGTGCCATCTTTCCATTATGTTTGTATAAAAGGGTCCCTTAGTATTCTGAAAATTAAGTTTTCATTAAGATTTTTCTTTTACTTATATTTCTATTTTGTTAAATGTAGAGTCTGCCTAACCTCGAAGATGGTCATCTGAGTATAGACTCGCCAACTACGGCCAATTGGTTGAAAAATAAGTTCAAAGAACTTTTTGGTGACGACTCTGATACCGAGGCCATGCCAGGTTACACCGCAGCACCTTCTAGGCCTGTTATTTCGGTGCCTGAAGTCCCGAACACATCGGTCAGGGAGGTTGGGTTTCCGAATCTTGAAACGCCTGTTCCTCCGCAGATGAAGGCTGCTGAATTTGAGAAAGCCGTTAAAAAGCTTCCTCGTGAGTTCCTAAAGGACCGCCGCACAGTGTGTCGAATCAATAAAATAGTGGACTTTCGACAAAAATAAAAATTTTGAAACTCGACGAAATTTTTACTGAAATATTTAGAATAATATCTAAGCTTCATGAAAATGACAATAAAATTTCTTATAACGTATTACACCGGTTACATTTTGACGGATGGATACGGTGCTTTAGGAACACGTTATATGAAACATAGACAGTCACCCACTTTGAAATCTCATTGTTTCTTCTGGATATCATTTTGAAAATTAAGTCTTCTAGCGTTTATTTGTCCAAGGTTTAAGCTTTTAATTATCGAGGTAACATAATAATAGCTTATCATTTTTTCCATAAAATAAAATTTTAAAAATATCAAAAAGTTTTAGACAAATTTTCAGTTTAACTTGACTTTTAAAAATATGTCCAAATTTGTCCAAGTGGATATAAACATACTTTGATTTTCTGATATCTTGGCTTCATATATTCACTTTAAACAACTGCGACAAAGCGCGACCAAGCAAATTATTTTCTTTTTTGCAGAAAGAATCAAGTAGTTCAAATAACATTCTGTGTATTATAATTCAACTAACCACGACCTACTAGATTTCACGAGACGACGTCTTTTATCCGGCCTGGACAATTTATTAGTTCAAGTGTTTCTTCGTTGGCGCTACTTATCCAAAAATACAAGAAACGGATATGTAGTGATAGGCAGAAAGGACACGTATAGGGAAATTTTTTATTATCGATCTCTCAGAAAAATTTATTGTTTATGAAAGCTCCTCCATCTTCCCGAACTCAAAATGCACATGTCAAAATTTGAATACCTCTTGTTATATACCGAGGAAATCAAGATATTTGAAATCGACATAAGAGTAAAGTACCTTTATCTTTTAAGATACGTGAAAATATTATTTGGAAAAGTTATTTAGAATTTCTATATGATTTCAAATATGAAATTATGACTGTCTAGGATGAAAAAAAAATTTTGGACACAAAATGTGAAATTTTTATGGTATCGTTATTGATCGTAATTTCTAGTTGGTAGATGACCGAAAAACAAATCCCATAGTATATTCTTATCACACCTGAACAAACATCCAGCTCTATGAAATTAAAGTTCTACGATACAAACGAATTTTAAAAAATAAAGATACTTTACTCTTACGTCGATTTCAAATATTTTGATTTCCTCGGTATATGACAAGAGGTATTCAAATTTTGTTATATGCATTTTAAGTTGGGGAACATGCAGGAGCTTTCATAAACAATAAATTTTTCTGAGAAATCAATAATAAAAAAGTTCCCCATATGTGTCCAGTTTTGTGCCGGTCATTGTATATTACGTAATACTAATACACTTTCTCAGCAATATTCAAGTACACCAGTAAGATTACTTTATAAATTGAATTTCGGCTACGATAAATCGTATAATATACGGCTCAGAAATAACTACAAATAAAATTATGGTAAAATGTGTTATTATATGTTTAACGCCCTGTAAATTTCTTAATTTTAAACCGTATACTGTACAGAAATGTGCTTAAAAGGTGTATGGAAAACGACGGATATAAAAATTAAATACAACATCCTCAGAAAAATATCGATGTTCACTATTTTCTCATTTCGACACACTGTGCGCCGTGATAACAAGCTCCACCTTCCTAATGGGGCGAAGATGAAGATGCTGAAGGTGGAGGCTCTTCGTTTGGGATTAATAGGTTGGCCTACAAAGAGTTAAATTAATTTTTATGTTTTTGGCTTAAATAGAATCGTATTTTTGAGTTTAATTTTGTCGAATTTTTAATTTTAATTTTGTATTTTCAGGTTAGATTTTCTTTTGGGGCAAGTTTTTGTTGGCTTGTTTCCCTATATAAGTGGGGCAAATTTTCTGTAAAATTAAGTCTTCCTTGGGCAGTGTTGGTGAGAACATCTCTTCTAGAATGGTAAACAGTTTAAAATTTTATAATATTATTGTCGTTAATTCTTGATTTGGCTCACACACTTGTATTTAACTTACCGTATACAGATTAGATGATTTATCTTAACTGGTACGATTAGAATTTGTTTATAGCAAAGACGTCATAGAATAATTATATTGCGATTTGCTATAACGAAGTTAATGCCCAACACGAACACCACACCTTTGTATTTAACCGATCGTATACAGATTAGATGTTTTTATCTTAACTGATATGATTAGAATTTGTTATTAGCAAAGACGTCATAGAATAATTATATTGTGATTTGCTATAACGAAGTTATACAAAGCTAGGTTACAAAGTTAGGTACAAAGCTGTATATATTACGGAATTTCTGTATGGGGATCAGCTAGTGATTCGGTTGTTAGACATTTAGATGTAACTCAGAGACTAATCCTAAAAATTTGCCTAAAGAAACCTAGAACTTTTTCTTCACACATTTTATTCACAACATTTAATGTATTTACTATTAATCAATTACATAAAAAAGCTATAATCATTTATACCCACTTGAATAAATTTAAAATTACCTCAATGCATTATGATAATTTTACAACTAGAGCTTGCATACAGCAAAATCTAGAAATTCCATTTTGTAACACTTCAAAAGGTCAAAGACATATCTTGTATCAAGGTCCTCAGTATTACAATATGCTTCCAATTGATATTAAATCAACCTTCTACTTACCTCATTTAAAAAAAAATTAGAATTTTGGATAAAAGCTAACAATACAATTATTAGCTGATTTAAAATTTAAAAAATTTAAATTAAAATTATATAAAAAATAAAATAAAAAATTACTAGTTATGTCATAAAAAAAATTCTTTACAGGTTATGTTTGCTTTATGTTTACTTTAACGCTACTCAATATTTCATATAAATTACATTATGTTAATTCATACTCGCAGTCACTCACGAGCCCAGCTCATGTGACTCATTTTATTAATGTTAATGGTATAAATACATTATTATTATTAATTTTATATATTATAATTATTAATTAAGGGTATTATTATATTATATTATTATTTCTAAGAATTAAACAATTAATGCCCAACACGAACACCACACCTTTGTATTCAACCTATCGTATACCTACATATTAGATGATTTATCTTAACTGGTACGTTAGAATTTGTTTATGGCAAACACAAAATGGAATAATTACATTGAGTTTTGCTATAGCAAAGTTAGATTCCACACTACATTTCAACAATTTACAATATACTTGTTCCATAATCAAGCAACACATTCGCCACACAACTGTTTCATTGCATTCAACGATTTTCAGAATTTTGAGGGACACGAAATCAAGGTATTTGCCTTAGCGGTCTTTGAAAACAATTCACCTGTTTGTTTACGATGAATTCGAGGTTGAGATCTACCAATTTCAATTCATCGTTGCAAATTATATTGTAATTTATGTACTTTTTCCAACTGATATATATTTTGATTATGTGAACACATATTTTGACATTTACTGTTTAACGTTATTAGTATTGCAACTTAATAAATTTGTTACTAAGATATTTGATTTTTACTTGCCCATTCACCACGTTGCTCGTAAATTTGCACAACATTTCAGTAAATACTTTGAGAGTCTCTGTTTCTATTTTATCTGCGACATTGCATAGGAACCTCGTGCAGTGTTGTAATTTGTCTAACAATAAAATCACTAGGCCCTGAGATTTCAATTATTTCAAAAAAAGGTATATGCTCAAAACCATAGCATATACAGGCTGTCCCAGTGAGATCTTTCATTAGAAGTTTATGGGGTTCTGGCCAAAATAGAAACTTGAACATTTAGAATTAGGTACAAGTGATTGCGTTCTCTTCAGCTATAATATTTTCATATGTGTACCACTTCCGGTTATACCGGAAGTCGCCATCTATCTTGTTATTTTAAATGGAACACCCTATTTATTTTTGCAGTTTTAGATGGGAATCATAATTTTGAATCTTTTTTATTCAAACCATACCATCTCTATCTATTACAGTTTTTGAGATAAAAATTATTTTCCGAAATCATGGCAGGTGGTTGACGTTTTCAAAATGGGCTGTAACTCTTATTTGAAACGAGATAGAAAATTGAAATCTAATTAAGTTTGTAGTTTAAAGATCCCTTTATCGTAGATATTCTTTAAAATAAACATCTTTGCCTGAGAATAATTCTTAAATTTATACTTTTCATCAAGAGTTAAAAATGTAAAAAGATCGATTTTTTCAAATGGAATGCCAGATTTTTCGTTGCGTAATCAAATTGGTGATAAAATTTGGCACAAAGTGGTATTACATGTTCCTATACCTAAATCAAACCGTTTTAGAGTTATTTCCAAAAAACGGAAAATTTTACCATTATAAAAAATAATTTTTCAATTGTCAAGTTATTGAAACTCATTAACTAATAGAGTGCCTTTACGAAGTTTCATTTCAAGTTGCAAAATGAATAAAAGCAACGAAAATAATGTTTATACAAATCAAGAAATTCTTAATTTATTTTTTATACACGGAAAATGCGACAAAATTGTTAGCAGAACTTGCAGAATATTTAACGAAAACTATCCATACTTACTTCAGATGGCAAAAAATGGATATAAAAAACTAGAAACAAATTATAATAAATGTTCGAAATGGTGGCCGTTCGCATTCAAGCACTGTGTTAAACCTGAAGAAACACCCTCAAGTGTCGCTGTTCGTACTTCTTGAGGAGAGAGCCAGTTGAATGCTGCTCGCACGCGTACTTCCAATTTCTCCCTCGTGTTCACCGATGTCTGGTAGACCTGATTTTTGATATGTCCCCAAAGGTAGAAATCCAAAGGTGTCAAATCTGGAGACCTTGCAGGCCAGTTCCATGGTCCTAACCGCCTTATCCACCTGTCTTCGAACATTAAGGTGAGTTCTTGGGATACTTCCTGGGTGCAATGGGCCGGAGCTCCATCCAGTTGAAACCAAAAGCTTCTTCGCAAGTTCAAAGGCAGGCTGTCAAGAAAATCTTCTACTACAGTTCGTAATAAATGTAAGTAACGCTCCGACGTTAACACGCCATCGTAAATGATGTAAGAGAACCGATCATCCATCATAAGGCAAAAAACATTGAAACTAAACCTGCTCTGATAATTTCTTTGTCGGATCTTATGCGGATTGGCTGACGCCCAGACATGGTTGTTATGCCTGTTAAAAATCCTTTCACGTGAAAATTTAGATTCATCCGTTCAGATAATTTTTCTCAAAAAGTTCTCTTCCTCTTGACTTCGAACATATAGCATCTCACAGAAGTTAACTCTGTCGTCGGGGTCTTGAGGATGAAGGTTTTGCACTAACGAGAACTTGTAATCGTGGAAGCGATGCTTCTTCAAAATCCTCTGTTCTGAATTCCTACTGATTCCCAGATCTTCTTCGGCAGCTCGAAGTGAGGCGTTGGAATTGGCCTCGAAATAAGCCAAGGTATTCAACTCAGCCTCTTCATTATCAATTGTAGTTTTTGGTCGATTTAACAGTTGACCAATTCGTCCAAAACGCACAAGATTTGCTTCTATTCTTCTAAATTTATCTTTTGTCATCTGAGGTAAGTGTGGATAGTTTTCGTTAAATATTCTGCAAGTTCTGCTAACAATTTTGTCGCATTTTCCATGTATAAAAAATAAATTGAGAATTTCTTGATTTGTATAAACATTATTTTCGTTGCTTTTATTCATTTTGCAACTTGAAATGAAACTTCGTAAAGGCACTCTATTAGTTAATGAGTTTCAATAACTTGACATTTGAAAAATTATTTTTTGTAATGGTAAAATGGAAAAAATCGATCTTTTTACATTTTTAACTCTTGATGAAAAGTATAAATTTAAGAATTATTCTCAGGCAAAGATGTTTATTTTAAAGAATACCTACGATAAAGGGATCTTTAAACTACAAACTTAATTAGATTTTAATTTTCTATCTCGTTTCAAATAAGAGTTACAGCCCATTTTGAAAACGTCAACCATCTGCCATGATTTCGGAAAATAATTTTTATCTCAAAAACTGTAATAGATAGACATGGTATGGTTTGAATAAAAAAGATTCAAAATTATGATTCCCATCTAAAGCTGTAAAAATAAATAGAGTGTTCCATTTAAAATAACAAGGTAGATGGCGACTTCCGGTATAACCGGAAGTGCTAGACATCTGAAAATATTATAGCTGAAGAGAACGCAATCACTTGTATCTAATTATAAATGTTTAAGTTTCTATTTTGGCCAGAACCCCACAAACTTCTAATAAAAGGTCTCGCTGGGACACCCTGTATACATAGAATTTGTCTTCTTATAAAATCCACGTTATTTTGTACATGAGTAGTTCTGTTATTTAAGAGTATTTTTCCTCTCTTATGCGTGGAATCCTTTTTTTTTTGTTCGTTTGAAAAACAAGAAAAGGACAAAATTGAATTGGCAAAAATTCGCAGGACTTTAATGGCAGGAATCTCATTAGAGGGACGCCAGTGTGAAGATCAGTCTCGGAATCGCGGCAAAGATGAACGATGGCTGCGGTGAATTAAGAATCTGTCAACAGCATCCTGATGAAATCATTGTCTAAGGGCACGAGAAAATGAGATATGAATGAACAAAATCTGCAAATAAAAGAGCTGTCAATTTCCCAAGATTTTTCATCATGCACCATCTGAGCATTGATGTTTCTATAATGAACAAAAACTGGTAATGATGAAGGACGTTCCGCCGCGATAAGACTTGATTAACTGCGAACGGCTCGGCCTGAAAAACTTAAATAAATTTTTATCGTTTTTTGTTCGGGAACGATAATAGTATTAATATTATTAAATACGTGATGGGTTTAGTGCGTCAGAGAATTTAAATAAATCGTCGGTGCGTGTTTTTTAAGCTTGTAGGTCGAGGTAAACGACACTAATAATTAATATCTAAATCCAACCTGAACTTTTTAAATAAAAGCCGCCAAACTGACTCGAGTAAATCAGTCAGCTGCGCGTAAATACGCGTATAAATCACGTAAGGTGGCACGTATATTGGGCTCGGAGTGTCACTTAAAACCCGCATTACGAGGTCTATTCCTGGGTGTTGTAGCTCATCTCCTCGTCACCTGTTCACATGTGGACACTCGACGACATATCACAGAGCTTCAAGAGCGGATCCGTCTGTCTCAACAAATGTTTTGTCGCATCAAATAAATGTTTTTATTATTTATTGTCGGCGAAAGATGTTTCATATTATTTAGAACTATTTTAGAACAATACCCGATAGTTAAATTTAGTCACCACCAAGTAGGGTCACTTCTAAAGCAAAGTTTTGATATTCACTGTATAAACATACGCAGAATTTAGAAAACACATTTACCGTAGGTAATAACATAAGAACAAATAAATTAGAATAATTGTTTGAACCTTTTTGATATATAAAAGTTTATTACGATTTACTTTCTTTTATATCAGAGAATGCTGATTAAAATCAAAGGAATTCTGAAAATTTCCGGTAACATTCGTAAACCGTAATACATATTTTAAAGCCGTGTAAAAACCACACTGTCTGTCAAACCATAACTCAGGAAACGGAAGCGTTCGAAAGCTTTCAGAATGTGACACAACAAGCTCCCTTTATACCCGCTTGTTTATAATAACAAATGAAAAATAGCTGCTTAATAGCTAATTATCCTCAATATATGCGATCACTAGTAGTGAAACCATCATATTTTACTCCCGCCAAGCAAAAAAAAACCTCTTCATTAAATCTCGCAATTGATGGGAAGCCATCGAGCTAACGCAGCACACGGCCGCTCGGTTTATTTTAATATTCGTGAAATCATTCTGGGCGTGGAAGTTCTCTGTCCGTCAGCGCGGCCGTAAATAAGTGTCTGTTGTTGAAGATCGGTTGCTGTGTCGGTCATAGATCCATCAGTTACCAGATCCATCTGTCATTTAGGTCGTTAAGTCTGTCAGCGGATGGACCGGCATCTCATCATTTGTGTACTCGCTTTTTTCGACTTTCTTGCGTCACACGGATTCTTTTTTCCTTTGTGTTTACAATTACGTACCATAAGTCAGTGGGAAACTACGAACCAATATGTTTATGTTATTCTTGGGTGTTACAAAGAAACAGCTCATTCCATTTAACTATACCTATTGCTATTGCAAATTAAACGAACCGAAATACATGTGAAAGATGAAACAAAACAACACATGCAAAAATTGCTCAACCAACCATCTTCTAATTTTGTGATTGCAAAACTCTTCTCTCCTTCAGAACGCACTTGATTTGGCATTGTGATGCTACGACTTAACGTTGCATTTGAAATCTGACTTTAAAATGATAACTTTTGACGAGCAATTTGAAAGCAATTTTTACAGCGGAAAATTGAATCGTGTGAAATTTTAAGGCCGCGATACAGTAGCTTACAATAAAATCCGGGCAAGAATTTGACAAGCCGTTCGTATTTAGAGATATATAAATCAGGCTTTCACTGAGGTTATATTTCTGTCAAAATTTATATTAAACGTCAGAATTACTAGTGACATTTTGTATATTAGGTCTGTTTGTTATCCTGCACTGGTGTACACCAATGCATACTTTTTCACAAAATACTCTTTAATGCAACTTGAAAGGTTTGTGTGGTATGTCAGTATGAATGAGTATGATTCGTATTAATACATTATCAATGAATTTAGGCTTCATTAAAGTATATTTCGTAAAAAAAAGTGTACACTAGTGCACACCAGTGCAGGATAACAAACAGACCTATTATGTGTTAAACGTCAAAAATGTTAGAGTGAGGTTTACATTGTACAAGTGGTATATTGTTCGGTACTGTACAACTCCGTCTCTCTCAGTTATATGGAGATCTATAAAGTTTTCTGGTCCTGATATGGAATCACTATAGATTAATATTACTGTATGTCCTACCAAATTTGATCCATCCAAGTATTTTAGTTCAAATATGACTTAACTTTAAAGTAATGATTTTATTAACCTCTATGTAAAGCAAAAAAAGCGAACAATTGCAGGAAAAACAAGCCCATGAAGACTTGGCTGGCATGTTTGAGAATGATATGAGGCTTCTTTCTATTAATCCTTACACCAACAGAAAAATTTATTCAAAAGATCAACCATCTACCATTTTTTAGTGAAATTGGTTATCGACATCCTCTTAGGTGAAGTATCTTCTTCTGAAATGTTAATGGAATTGGATTTAAAGCGTCTACAAGACCTCGCAAAAATCCACAGGATTTTTGATAACAACCAAACTTCTGATTCCATATTTCTCAATCACTCTGACCACCACCGTTTTAATTTCAATTCTGGTATTAATCTATCGGTGATCTAGGTCCATAACAAACAGACCTCTCATCATCACGTAGGACAAGATTTTTAAAATTTAAATCGAGTATAAAAAGTTATCATCAATTTCTTCAGATTTTTACCCTAGGTTCTTAGTGTTAGGTGCCATAGGCTGGTAGGCTTGATCTTCAAAGGAAGCAGAAGATTTCAATTGCCCTGTTTAGTAACAAACACTCCGGATGTCGATAATAACATTTCATGACAATCATGATTTTGGACAAAGACTTCTATGATCGAGCATAACATTTTTGTTGTCCGTTAGTGTTCTTATCCTTCAGGACTACAAATAGAAGAAGACCAATCAAGACTTTGTAAGGTGTCAGGCAAAACGTTGATGTCTGAATATCGTTTCCTTCTATTCAAGCGAACTCCCAGGAATTTTTTTTATAATTTAGAGACTAGTTAGCCATACACGAGCGTTCATTCCCGCCGGAAAGTGAAATCGTGAAGGAACGCTTTCTTTCACTTCACTAGAAGTACGAGATGACTAGCCAACATTTCTAACTTCCTTCGGGAATCATGTTAAGGATGCTCTAATGTTCTTGACCGTCACGATAAATACTTAGTTTCGTGTAGACTTGTTTATACCTCCACTATTTCCAAGATTCAGTTGTGTTAGAACAGGATTTGTTTCGTTTCAATTTCTTGAAGGGAAAGGTTGTCGAAGGAAAAAATGGCATGAATGAATGCTGGTGTATGCCTAGCTATTGATGAATTCGCTTTGGATTAGCAACGACAAAGCTTGGAGTGGCGGCACAATGACCAGGAAAAAATACTGATTTCTGATTAATTCCGAAACCTCTGGAATAGATCAAAGGAATTAGAAGATAGAAGTAGTCTCATTAGCACAATTAACTTGCCTATCTACAAAACCTTGATTTTTATGAGCACAATTTGTAAAATTACATCATTCATTGCAAAACACCGAAGAAGAATCTTTGTGATGGTAGGCAGTGGATGATTTTTTGTAAATCATGATCTACAATTTTTCCAGAAAAATGTTTCTTTGCTTGAATATAATGAAAGAGTTGTTTTATGTAACTGGCAAGGAAATGCCAAAAATATTTCAGCAATAACTTTTTCATGTTTACACTAGTTTTCGTTAATAACACGACATTTACATTCATGATTTCAATTTTCTGGATATAATAAAAAATTGAGAGGACCTTGATGTAATGTAACGTCGAAACTTGAATCGACGCGACGTCTGCGATGTTTACACGTATATACATAACTATTTTATAATAATCGTAATTGAATACGAACAGTTGTGGCAATATGTTTCATAACGGGCGCAAATTATGGTGTAAATTATTTATAAATATAGGAGACGAGAACAGATCTGGGGCTACATTTTATTCATTTTATTTCCGAGGAATCCAATAAACGTTGTTCGCGGCCATTATCACGTATTTAACGTGGATATATGTTTTTTTCGTGTTGACTTCTGTAACGTTTTCTAATCTGAAAAATAAATTTAACAGGCTGCGGCCCGACGACGATGGTTGAAACGAATCGATTGCGTTTGTGAAGACGTTTCGGGGATTCTGAAACTTAAGGACGAACGTCCCTATTTTTTTAAGGCGTTACAAATTTTGCAAGAACCATATTAGAATGAGTTTTTGAAAATGAAATTACAAGGATATTTCAAACTAGTTAGTTAAATTAAATTTTAATATAACAATTAATTCCTGGAATAAGTTGGTTGTTAATAAGTAGACATAATATTAGTGAGTATGTGTAGAGGCAAATAAACTCGACGGCAAAGTGACGTCCGTTCATTTTCTAACTTTTGAACGCATTTAATTCTCATTACCTTCACTTTGTAAAGCGCCCGACTGAGTGACGGCCTGACTGACAAGGAGACGAACGAACACACCGAATAAAATTCAATTTCATACACGTCGTAACTTTTACTTTGAAACAATAATCGTGTAATACCGGAGACGGAAAACGGCCGGCCGTTTCGAAAACGTTTCTAAGCGATTGTTTTGACCGTTCGTTAGACGGACGTTTCTTCGCCCTGTCATTGCCACAAATTAAAACGTTGGTTTAGTTCGGAGGTTAATCGCGAGTGCACCACCGTGCGTGTAGTTTAAATTGAAAATTATCGGCTTTCGCGGCGGATGATGAACTGGTTTCAACTTGATGATTATAAATAAAGCTTCGCTGCACAATAATTTACTCTCGGATATGACTTGCTTTTACAACATAGTTTCCGAGTTTTATTCTTGTTGCGCAGGATAAATAATTACACACTGTACCAACTTGTGCATTTTTGCACACATGAATTTATTCCTATACTTTGTATGAATTAAAACGTAAAAGCAAGGACAACTCTTTAACTCATCAGATTCACTATGTTAAACCACATTCACATTCTATTTAAAAATCCTATATTTTGTTGTCGTTGTATATTTTCTCTATGTTTAGAATTTAGGAAAGTTTACGCATTTTCAATATATCCGGAAAACAGGAGCAAGTTTGTTTATTTTATCTAGGGTTTGGTAATATGATGCGGGTATATGTCAGGCAGAGGGTTGGAAGGAAAGAAAGATGCTAGCACTTAGTCTCCGGGCGGCGGTCCTTGAAGGGTGAACGTCTTGGTAAAGTTGCGCTAATTACGCAAACGGACTCGCGAGTGTTGTAATAAATTGCAATGACATGTGATGAAGTAATTGTGCAAGAGTTAAGGCTACCTGATGATAGATGACACTCTGAGGTAGAGTAAGGTGCCGATCACGTGGTGTCCGCTGATGGCTCGGACAGAGAGTAAGAGATTGAGCATTCTACCATAAGGGTGATCGCTCTGTATTCGCCGATAGTCGGAGAGAGTAGGGGATCACTCCATCTGCATACGACATTTGACCATATCCGCCGGCTGCAGAGGCGTGAGTAGTAAATGCCGGAGACACAACTAGTGTATACCTGACCACCTAAATTGCCTTGTGCTTTCAAAAATGGTCATGACTTGGTGTTGACTGCGTTTGGGCCGGTGTAGCAACACTGTAGGAGGCAGTAGCACCAATGATTCTGAGAACGTACGTTCAGAAGGCAAGGTATGCTAATATCCACCTGGAGTTCGTCTTTATACATGCGAAGTACGAAGATGGACATTCGAGAACACCTTCTCCGTGAGTTCGCATCCTAGCAGGGAGCTTCCGCATCTAGATTCGCCGGTGGAGGGGGCAGGGCCCCGGTGAGTAAATAAGTCCTATAGTCTTGAGTAGATACTCGTAAATGGTTATTTGTAATTTTGCATGACATCCTTATCGAATCGGAAAGCGAGGTCCAGATGTTAAGTCGTTTACCCTCATCTCCGCAGTGATCGAGAAGGAGAGAAAGAAGCAGGGAAAGAGAGATCTAACCGAAGAGTGAGTTTATTGTACCTCCGTTCTCTGACATTTTATGTTATGTTTTATGTTATGTTATATTTATGTTTGTCATGCTTAATACAAAGGAAAAAAAAACTATCCTACAATTTGTTCATAATTTTGTAATATTCTTTATATTAAATAAAAATTTGAAATCTTTAATAAAATACACCAATAAATTAATTCAATAAAACTGTCGAGAGTTTGATGCAAAGTTATTTATTAATTAATTTAATACGCGCATATTAAATCAAAAATCAAAACCGAAATAAAATATTCATATATATTTTCACATACCTATCAATAAACCTTCATCGCAAAAACAAGAGAAATAATTTAATTTATTCGGAATTTCACTTTGTCAATTGTGGCCGGCCGACAGTGTGCGCACAAAACTAAAATTGCAACGGCCCCCATAACATGCATTTATTTAAATAAACAACACCGGTAATTGCTAAGTATATGGCAATGGATAGAGCGTGAAAATAATTTTACGTGGTTTCCGATTGCGTGCGCTATTTGAATTTTATTGAGTTTTCGGTGCGCACTAAATTCAGATGTGTGTCAAAAACACAAAAATAATTTTAAACAAAAAAAATGAGGTAATTGTATACAGAAAATTTTCTCTTGAATGATTTAATCCAAAACTAAAACAAATCAAAGGGGTACAGAATCATACACTGTTGAAAAATCTGTGTTAAAATTAACACAATCGCAGTGTTATTTGCGGTCCCCACCGACTTTTGTGTGAAAATTAACACAAACCTTTAATGTAAATAATTTACACATTCATTGTGTAAAAAACTGAAGATGAAATTTTCCATACGTGTGTGTGAATTTTAATTTTAATTTAATTGCTTGCATATTTGAATCGCTAATTGCAGAAACGGGACATGTCACATTTTCAATGGGGGACATGTCCATTGATAAACTGACAGGTGCGTTAATTTGAAAAACGCAAATCAAAGAGACTCTACACTAACCCACGGCAACAGTTGTAAAGAAAGTGCAGTCAGAAACGTAGGTAAAAAAAAACATTTGTTTTAAACAAATTAGACAGTTTTTTTCACTTCCTGAACATGAACTTTGAAAATGTGACATGTCCCGTTTCTGCAATTAGCGATTCATTTACACTTCACTATTGCATGTTAAACCTACTAATCTTAGCAAGGAAATGATCGCACAAGTTGCGTCGTTTTTCACCGCACCTATATGCACCTATATGCAGACCTATAAGCACACTTATCTGTGTTATTGTCATCACTTTTGTGTAATTTCACAACAAAAAGGAGTTAATAAATAATACGCAAGAGCCGGTGTGATTTTTGTGGCAAATTTACACGGTCACTGTGTAAATTTAAACACGCGATTTTTTTACTTTCACACCGATGAATGCGATTTTCAACAGTGTAGGAGGTGTATTTGGTCAAATTTTATCATTGTTCAAACAGCCCAATCCAATCTAATGGCGAATTGGATCCAAACACATTGGTTGCCTGGAGACAACTGAAAACTACCATTTTTAATAGTACAATTTAATAGTAATTCAGTACAAGAGGGCCCACGGTGAACTGAATACTAACGGTATCAGCATTCTCGCAAGTGAGATAACGTTACGTCACCGCATACCCGCTTCTTCTTTTACATAATATTAACCCTTGATTAACTGTCAACGGTGAGAGTTAATGATTGGTTGACAATTAATATGTTAGAGGGAGAAGCGGGCATGCGATGACGTAACGGTTCGTTATCTCACTTCAATGCTGCCACCGTTAGTATTCAATTCACCGTGCAAGAGGGCCGACCTAATGAGAAATTCGTGAACTCACTTGCTATGGGCTAAAGCTAATACCATGACCAATTCGAAAATAGCACAATCCAAAATCCTTCGATCGAAAACAAATCAACCGTGATATGTATCACACAATGAGCAAGACGGTCTGAACTTCACAGGCGTTATATAGGATGACTGTTAATTAACTGATAAAATGACACCACGATAAAAAGCGACAGTGGCGTAGATAGAAACTTGTTTCGGAGGGAGGGGCGAACAAAAAAATCTAAGCGTGCGGACTCTACTTAACATTTTATGTAAAACATCGAACAAAAAATGACGCCTTACGAAAAACTTCTTTCGTATGAATTACGCGGGATATTATATTTGAGACAAATTATCTACGCCACTGAAAAGCGATGTCCAAAAGTATGGGAAAGTATTAGTTATTAGTATTTTTTTAAATAAGTTGTTTCAAAAATTAATGTAATATTTATTTCAAGTTGATTTAAGTTGTAATTAGGAAATGAATAAGTTCATAGTTCCACATATATTTTTGTTTACTTTAATATCCTTCTTTAACGCTTGTTTTTTACATTAACAAATTAACAAAAAAATTATACTGAAAAACAATTATTGAATATCCATTTAATTTTGTGCGTTTAAAGTCGAACTAAGAATTTTCTGCATTTAAGGCCGAGGAAAGAATTTTCCGCGTTTAAGGCCGAAGAGAGAATGTCGCGGACGCGCTATACACCGGTATTTATACTGGAAAAACAATTGAATACCCATTTGATTTTGCGTGATCTAAGAACTTGCTATGTTTAAGATCAAATAAAGAATTTTCCGTGTTTAGACTGAAGAAATAATTTTCCGCGTTTAAGGCCAAAGTGAGAATGTTTCCGACGCACTTTACACTGATATTTATACTGAGAAACAATTGAATATCCATTTGATTTTGTGCGTTTAAAGTCGAACTAAGAATTTTCCGCGTTTAATAAAGGCCGAAGAAGTAATTTTTTGCATTCAAGACCGAAGTGAGAATATAGTAGACGCGCTATACACCGATAATTATACTGAAAAGCAATTTAATATCCATTTGATATTACGTGATCTAAGAATTTTCCGCGTTTAAGATCGAAAAAAGAATTTTCCGGGTTAAGGCCGAAGTGAGAATATTGCGGACGCGCTTTGCACCGGTATTTATTTTGAAAAACAATCGAATAACCATTCGATTTTATGCGTTTAAAGTCGAACTAAGAGTTTTCCGTTTTTAAGGTCGAAGAAAGGATTTTCCACATTTACGTCTGAAGTGATTTCCAACTTGAGTGACCACTGTGCGCAAACAATTACTATTGATTGTACAAAGAAACCGATATGTGACGGCAAACTAAGAAAGAAGCGTATTTTTAACCCTGTAAATATTAATTCTTTTATGGTAAATTTGTACACTGAGCAATGGAAAGAGCTGTTTGATCCTCGGGTAGATCCTGATAAGAAATTCAGTGATTTCTTCCAAACATTAAAATTTTACTTTGATATTTCTTTTTCCATAATTTCTATAAAAAGTCAACGTCCTGGCACTCCTCAAGAGTGGCTAACAACTGGAATTCAAATATCCTCTCAAAAATTAAAATTGTTGTTTAGATTATCCAAATTTTGTGTACCCTATTTCATTGAATATTACTAAAGTATAAAAATATTTACAAAAAAGTTATCAAGGCAGCAAAAAAGATTACACTATCAACCAATTATTTTAGAATCTGATAACATAGCTAAAACTGCTTGGTCTTTAATTAATCAAAACACATCATCGCAGGCTACTATTGTCCCCAATAAAATAATAATTAATAACATTCAGTATTCTGATCCTTGTTTAATAATTTTTTTCGTTAATACTGCCAATAAAATCCTTGTGAATGGTAAAAACACTGTTAATCCGTCAATAAAAAAATTTGAAATCAGCAACCAATCCATGTTTTTAATTCCTGTAAATAAAAGTAATGTAATAAATGTTATTAATAGCTTTAAAAATAGCAGTTCTTCAGATTTCTTTGGCTTTTCAGTCAAACTTCTAAAACAAATTGCCTTCCTTATAGGCGATCCTCTGGCACATGCAATCAATGAATCATTCAAAACTGGATATTTTCCTGATAACTTGAAATATTCGATAATTGTCCCAATATATAAAAAAGGAAGTGAAAACGAAATGTCAAATTATCGTCCGGTCGCGATTTCATCATATATATCAAAAATCTTTGAAAAGTTGCTATGCAACAGAATTTATAATTTTTTAAATAAATATAAGTTTTTTACCAACTGTCAGCATGGTTTTCGAAAAGGTTTCTCCACCAAGACTGGAATTATTAATCTCACAAATGCCTTAATTGATAACCTTGACGACAGAAACATAACACTAGCTACATTTATGGATCTTTCAAAGGCGTTTGATTGCGTCGATCACACGATACTCCTACAAAAACTTTTTGCTGTTGGAATTAGGGGTCCAGCTTTTGAACTCGTTGGTAGCTTCTTGTCGAATAGAATTCAACAGGTTACTATAAATGGCATTCTATCTGAAAAACGCGTTTCTGAACTAGGCGTACCTCAAGGATCTGTATTAGGCCCTCTTTTATTTTCAATTTACATAAATGACTTACCGTCTAACTTGGAATCGTCTACAGTTTTGATGTATGCCGACGACTGCACAGTAGTTACTTCGTCTGCAAATACATCACAGCTGGTAACAAATAGTACCAGTTCCCTCAACGTTGCTCATCAATGGCTTCAGGCAAATAAACTTGAACTTAACATAAGTAAAACAAACAATGTTCTCTTTTGTCCGTCATCTAAATTTGACAATGAAAGCTTTTTGATAAAATTAAACAAAACGTCGATAGCTCAGGTTGACACAACTAAATTCCTAAGCATTCACTTTGATAGCCATCTTAAGTGGAATGTGCATATTGATCAGGTTTGCAAACGTCTCAGTAAAATCTGCTATGCTATTTATAGGTTTCAAAAAATTATACGCAAGGATGCACTTATGATGTACTACTATGGTTGTTTTCATTCTGTGTTGTCGTATGGAATTATATGTTGGAGATCGGCAGCGGATTCATTAAAAGTGTTCCGAATGCAGAAAAGAGCCATACGTAATATCAAAGGCGTACAACGATTAGAAAGCTGTAAAGAATACTTTAAAGAACTTCAAATTCTCACGGTTCCTTGCCTTTATATCTTTATATCTATGAAACCTACGTAATTACTCACTTTAATGACTTTAAACCTTTGGGTTTTAAATCATACCTATAACATTAGATATCAAGGTCTACTCGAGATTCCTCAGCATAATTTAGCTATTTTCAAAACCAGCCCCAAGTATCAAGGCATCATATTATACAATAAGTTACTAGTTAGTTTTAAGAACATTAACATAAGTCTGTTTAAAAGTAAATTAAGAAAAATGTTGTTATCAAAAGCCTACTATTCGATAAACGAATATCTGTCAGACAGCGTACGTATAATCTCTACGTAATAATCAATTGTCCATATATATCTTTTATCTCGACGTATCCTATATCTTTGTAAGGTCTTGTGGATAAATAAAATATTATTATTATTATTATTATTATTTACACAATTATTTACGAAATTGTTAACTTTATTTCATACGCAATTTGTCTCGTAAAAAAACTCCCAGTTGTTAAACGTGCAATAAAACGAATTGAGATGTGTGTCAATGTCGCATTGTGTGCAAGCGAGTAGTCAATAAAAAAAATTTATATGTAGTCCTATTATAACTACCGCATCTAATTTTTGAATAATTATAAACTGTTGAAAAAAATTTTTTTTTAATTTTTCCCGTAATCTGTGACATCGATTCTCTTATGCGCCTGTCAATTGTCATTCACCCTGTATATCTCAATTCAATAATGCAACCAGTAGATTAAGAAAACCTTGACTTATTCACCTCAGATGAGCTATAGGAGATCTCTTAATGGATCCTGCGAATTAAAGGACTTCTGTAACATTGAATTGGTGAAATAAAATAATGAAATGGACAAACATATTTTTAAAATATAAGAAAAATGCAATGATTATCCTGTGAAAAATGAGATTTTATCATGCAGGAAAAAAATTTGAAATGGTACACATGACATTTAGTACGCAAATAGAGCAACGATCGGCGATAGTAATTTATGTTCATTGCGATCTTGTTCAAAATAGTGGATGATAAAAGCGCAAATTACTTTTTGCTATATCTGGATTTGCAAGCTGTAGTCGTCAATCAGGCCCGAATGCAGATTGGCAAATGCTAGCAGTGACACTGATGCGGCTGTCGATTTGCGAGCTGCGGTTTTTGCGGTATAAACATGTAGTTTACGAGTGTAAACGCAGCCGGACAGAACATGAGCGGTGGGATTGCCACTGTATATGATCACATTCAATAGGGTTAAAATAGCATCAACCCCGTGTGTATATTCGCCGGGTGACATCTCGATGATCCCTGACCGTGATCTCTTTTGATCCAAACCTCAAATGCATACCTATTTATTGGAAACTAACGGAGCCCGACGTCCAAATAACTGCCAACAAAACACACAGGTACCGATTGTAAATATTAATTCGTCGACTTTTTTTTACAATCGCCACGGTTACATGATTTTATCATAGGACCAAAGCAAAGTTAAAAGTTTATTATAATTTTGAAAAAAAAAAAATGCTAATTGTTCGAAAATAGTTTGAGTGTTTCGTAAATCGAAGTTTCAAAATATATGCAAATTAAAGAATTAAAACAGAACAGGAAAACTAATAAAACGCAGGAGGCTGTTACAAAATCAACATCGACTATCAATAAGATGGTATTTATGACCATTTGTCGGAGAATTTATCTATTGGTAGACGAGTAGACTTTAAAAATATACAGTTAGGGAATCGAACCGTTTATTTACCATAAAGCCAATAAAATATATTGAAATGCGATCACAGAAGGAAATTTAAGATTAATTATTTGGTTTAAATAAAAGCTAAAATCCTGAAACGAAACACATAGTCGACATTTATTGTGTTTAAAATAGACAAAGTAGTAAATTAAGAGGATGAATTTTTAAACAATGTCTACTCGGCCAGCACGGAACGATCGGTTTATTTTTAATGAACTGTCTTAAATGAATATTTTGTTTGCAATAAAACTTTACATTTATACTTTTTTCCTACATTATTTTGAAGCTGTATCACTCAATACGCGCCCGTTTGCAATAACTTATACGTATTTATCCGGCAGTAAAGTGCTCAGTTTAGGTGGTCGTTGGTAGATATGAGAAAAGTGCGAAAAAATTAACAATAACAACTTAAAATATACTTTCATTCACAGAAACACGAGGCATGATAAAAACAAAGTCGCATTTTATTTTTATATCAACATCCTCAGGATTAAATATTTTTTTCTCTTATATTTTTCTTGTGTAATTTATGCGTATCATGTTAAAATTAAACTTGTTTACGTTTCAAACGGCTTAATATTGCATATGATGCATACCAATCAGGCCATTCAACAGAAATATTCAACCTCAACAGCTGACAAAGAGCTTAACATACATTTAGGTGTCACTTTGTTTAAACAATGCATCATCATTAAAAAAAAATCGTTGAAATTTTGCATACGGTGTTAAAAATATGTTTTCTGTATTTTTCTTATAATTCTTCATTGCTTTCTCTTCAATGTTTAATCAAGTCTTTGTCTGGATGTCTAATCCTCCTAAAACTATTTTTAATTTTATGTTAGCGTTAAATATAATAATAATAATAATAATAAACGTCTTTATTTCCCAGAACAATACAGTACAATGTACAATAGAAAATGAAATATAGAACTGGGAAATCTTAAGTTGGGGTTCACAAGTGTGGTCTTCCACCCAAACCTTGAATAATTAATCAATAGCGAAAGCATAAACGCCTAAAACTATCTAGGTGACTTAAATCTAAAGATTAGAAAAATTCTGTGATCGCGAAGAGAAAAAAAGAAATAACAAAAGGGTAATCCAATGTGAACATTATGAAAGAAATCTGATTTTTTTTTGCTAAACTTAGTGAAGAATAGCTATTATCATGCTGAGAAGCAAATAAGAATTTATAGAAATTAATTCTGAGACTGGAAACATTGTATTTTTTGAATTGTGACGAAATATTGTCATAAATTTGCGTAATACGAGGGGTCGTTTTTATATTCCCGGACTAGGCATGAAAAGAAAAGATTAGAACAGCAAGAAAAATTTGTTTTTCAATATAGGCCCCTTGCTTTTGAATACAAGTATTACATCGTTTCAATAACATCTTTAATCCATTATAAAAATATTCATTTGGTTTGTCCGCAAAATGGCTATAAGTTCGTCATAGTCCCTAAATTTTGTTCCCCTTAGTGTTTGTTTTTTTGAGATTTGGAAACAAAAAGTAGTCACAGGGGGCTAGATCTGGACTGTAAGGCGGATGGTCAATTTCTACGAATCCACATTCAGCAACAACAGCTTTTGAAAGTCTTGTGGGGTGGTGCATTGTCGTGGAGCAAGAGGACATCTTGCGTCAGTTTTCTGCGCCTTTTCACTTTAACAGAATCTCTGAGGCGATGTATTAAGCTTGCATAATATTCTCCTGTTACCATACTTCCCTTATTCAGATAGTCAATCATTAAAATTCCTTGGAAATCCCAAAAAACAGTTGCCATTATTTTTCCTGCACAAGGGGCGACTTTAAACTTCTTGGGAGGGCTGGTGCCCTTAATATGCCATAGGATCGATTTTTGTTCTTCGACTTGGAAGGACAATCATCCCCGTATACAGCCAACATTTCTTCACGAATAACTTTTGGAGCTTTTCCTTGTTTTGTTAGGAATTTTATCACTGCTTGATATTCGAATTTTGTTCATTATGATACATGATAACACAGTCTAACAGATATTAGAACTAATACTGCTGCAATTGTTTTGTAAATTGTCAAACATATTACCAAGGCATATGCAATTAAAAAACAATATAATTAAAAATTGCATTAAAATTGAAAACTACCTAGTCCTAGAATATAAAAACGACCCCTCGTATTGTATGTGAAGGATCGTTCGAAAAGCGCCGTACGATGTAGAGGTGGTGTTAGAGTTCCTTTATTCCGCACATTGATATTATGAATGTCTGTACGGAAGACAATTTTCCTGTACAAATAAGAAGGCTGTTTCGACAAGATAATGTTATGATAAAAAGAAGCTGTTTGAAGTAACCAGCGATTTTTCATATTCAGCCATTTCAAATCTGAAAGCTTATGAGATATGTGTTCGAATTTCCGAATTCCAAATATGTATCACATACAAGCATTTTGAACCTTCTGAATTCGATATTGGGTCAAAGAATCAATACAGCTATTGAGTAGTGGTGCACAGAAGGAGAAATGTGAGAGAATTAGGGATTCACAAAGCAAGGTTTTTGTTTTAATGTTAAAAACATTACGATGAGGATACAACTTTTTTAGAATGGAGTAAGCTACGTTTAAACGTGCAGATATGTGGTCACGAAATCTAAAGGTATTGTCGAGAATTAAACCAAGATTTTTAGCACTAGGTACTACGGGAATGTCACAGCCATTTAAGAAAAATTTAACTTTATCAGCAAGCCAGAACATAATTTATCAGAACCAAAAATTAATGCACGAGATTTACTAGGATTGACTGCTAAAGAATGAACTTTGGCAATTCGAAATAAATCGTCGTTAATAACGGAGATGGCTGCATCAGTATCCTGTACTTTAAATTTATAATTTAACTGGCTATCGTCAGCATACATATGCAAAGTGCAATGCTTTACGGCGTCACAGAATTTACTGGTGTAAATTAAAAATAGTAAGGGCCCAAGGACAGAACCCTGAGGTACTCCGAAAGTTAAAGGTAATTGATTGGATCTGTCGTCATTGAGTTTTACACTTTGCGTCCGGGCAGATAGGTAACTTTTGATTAAGTTTGCAGCATCCACGCTGAAGCCGATGTTATCAAGTATCGCAAAAAGATTTATAGTATCAAACGCCTTACTAAAATCCAACAATACTAGGACACTCAAAAAACCAACATCTAATGCTCGCAAGATATCATCAACAATATTAATAAGAGATGTGGTACAACTATAACCTTTCCTAAATCCAGACTGTGACACGGGTAAAATTTGAAATGAAGTTACATATTCATAAATTTGCTTATGCATAACATTTTCCAGGACTTTAGAAAGTACTGGCAAAATACTGATTGGCCTTAGGTCTTTAAGAGAACACGGTAGTTTGACTTTGGGGATGGGAATAACATGCGCATGACGCCATGTCTCAGGAAAAACATGGTCGGTCAGACAGCAATTAATTATAAGAGTAATATGGGAAAGTATAGTAGGACAACACAACTTGATCATATCAGCACTAATATTATCAGATCCTACAGATTTTGTGTTTAAGTGAATTAGTATGTTGCCGATGGTGGTTAGGTCAATAGTTGTAAAATTGAAGTGAGAATCTATTAAAGGTTTGTTGTTGTTGTAAAATGAAATTATTTCTTTGTTATCATTATTATGGTTGGGTATGGAATTGATAAAGAAATTATTGATTTCATTTACATCAGCAAAATTGGATGGAACAGAATTCTTATTCGAGGTTAAATTCATTGCTTTCAATTTACTCCATAGACTTTGATTGTTACGGCACAGATTTTCAAAATACGCTTTTTTCTCGAGCTTAATTGTTAGATTAGTTAGATTCCTTAACGATTTATAATAGTTAAAATGACTAAGGAGGCCAGTTTGCCTGTATTTAGATTTCGCTTTGTCACGAAGAGACATTAAAAATTTCAGATTATCAGTCAACCAACCGGCAGGGCTTTTACCAACTCTGACGGTTTTAACTGGAGCATGAGTATCGAAAAGCTGCAGAATACATTCATTTAGGTACAAAATTTTTTCGTTAGTATTAGGAATATAATATATGTAGTCCCAGGGCAGATTAATGAGATCCAAATTAAAATTCTCTAAGGCCGAGTTGCTCAGTGTCTGGTTAAACCAGTAATTTGTTAACTGTTGGTTAAATATCAAACCACAGTTTTCTTTCAAAGTGTTGTTCAGTCATTTTTAACCAACCGATTTATTAACTAAGGTTTAGTGGAATGTTGGCAGCTCTGAAGTGCTTTAGTATCTAATTTCGCTATGTAAATTTAAACTTTTTTTTATTCGTAACAGTAGTTATTACGTGTGTCAAAAGTACAAGTACGAAAAAATTAGGAAATATTCAAAAAAGAGATAAAATACTGAAGTGTTATGGCTTCCAGTAGTTGTGGAAAGATTTCTCGAAATCTATTAAAAGAAATCATCATATAAAATAATCTTTACGAATTTTTTTTGAAGACAAAATGTTTAATTCTGTTAAACACAAAAAAAACAAAGACTTTAGTATTCAGCAAATATTTTATTAATTGTCTACTGAAGTTTCGACAAATACATTTTTGAATTTTTCGAAGTGAAGAGATTACTACTAATTTTAAATATCATAAAGAGAATTTGTATGTTAACAAATTATCAGTAATAATGAGAGCAATAATAATAAAAATATGTGAAAATGATTGTAATAATGAGTCTTAGTTCAAGTTATCTTCACGTCTAAATTGTTTAGTTTTTTCCGTTATTCAATTTGGAAAAGCCAAAAATATATTTGGTGAAACGTCAGCAAACGTAAATAATATTTGCTTGTTACTAAAAACTCTTATTTTTAATACTTTCATGAGTAAGAAGACCCCTGTAGTTTATTACAAATACTTACCAAGCAACCGAAATTTTTCCAATAGAATTTTTCTCGTGTTTAAAATCTTTTTCAAGTTACTTTTATGTTAATTATAGTTTAAACGACCGAATTTCATGGTTTAACAAATGTCATAGTTAAACTTGGCTTTACCTCTTAATCACTGTCTGAACAACCAAAAAGAAAAATTAAGCTCTAGTTAACGTTAAACATAGTTTAAACCTTCAGTGAGCAACTCAGCCTAAGTCAAAATGTTTATAATTTCTAAATGTTTTGAAAAGTATGGTTGACTCCGGCTTTGTAAAATTCAAAGTACACTCAACTAAGTCATGATCAGAAAGATCACAACCAATTACTGCTGAATTTAGTACATCGGAATCATCGGAGACAATAATTACGTCCAATAAAGATTGGGATGATTCTGTGATTCTAGTGGGTTCATTAATAATCTGTGAAAGATTTAAACATTTGAGCATAGAATCAAGGTATTCTGTAACAGTACTATCATAACTGAGCAAGTTGATATTCAAATCACCAAGTAACACAATATATATCAGAATATAAACTATTCGTTATTAGCGTATTTTCCAATTCATCAATAAAGACCTTATAATTTTCATTGGGTGGTCTATAGATAACACCGACAATAAGTGAGTCATGCGATAATTTTAACGAAATCCATAACTGTTCAATGCTATTATTACATACGACAGGAGAAAAATGCAAAGAGTTGCGAGCATAAAGCCCAACACTACCTCCACGGGAAGTTCTATCGGCACGAACGAAATTATAACCATCAACAGCTACATGGGGTGTTTGGATATCATCAGTTAACCATGTTTCGGTAATAGCAACATCATAACTGTGCATTATGATAAATTCAGCGAAGTCATTATGCTTTGGCAGAAGTGATCGAATATTTAAATGTGCAAATTTCAGATGTTTAGTATTCATTCTTTCACAATATTCAAAGTCGCAAAGAAAGGACAAATTAAAAAACTAAATTACATTAAATTACATAATAAATAATAAAGCGCAAGTTGCAAAGTTCTAAAACAAAGGTTGAGTTCGTTCAACAAGAAATTTAAATAGTCCGAGGAAAAACTAAAGCAACAACTTTCTTATCAAACATGCAGAATTTACGAGTATCAAGGAGATACGCGCAGAGAGAAGATTGCTAGTCAGAAAATTATAGAAAGAGAACAGCACCATGGCCATCTCTGTCAATCTTTATTCACTGAATCGATGGCTCTTTCAAAACCAACTGATTTAGTGTAGTTTTCGTGAACTACCTTCCGTCAACTGATTTAGAAAAGGCCTTCGTTAACGTATACAGAAATAAAATGTGAAACCAAAGACATAGCAGAGATAGTTGACAACATAGACGATAGGTAAAAATTCGTCTAAAAACGACGAAGAAATTTAGAAGAGATAAAAAAATAAAGTAAGGCCATTGGAGGAGAATTAATTGAAAAATTGAAATGGACATGAAAAACAAACTTCAAAAGCTTAGAAAAGAAAAACAGAGAATATTTCAAGGAGAAAAACGACGACGAAGTTTAGAACTGTTGAAAAAGTAAAGCAGGAATCGTTCTAAATCCATTGACATTGAGAATAGGAAGACTTGCAAGGACAAGAAAGACACAGATCAAAATAAAAAAAAAAATAGAGAATGTGTTAAGAATTATGAAGACTTTAGAACAAGAAGACTTTAAAAAAGAAAATTTTGTAAGAATTACTCGAAAAATAACATGAAAATTTCGAAGAATTAAAGGATTAAAACAAGAAAGCATTTTGAGTTGTAAAAACATGAAACCTGTAGCCTCTGTATGGACTCTGGGAGGGAACATTGTTGGCTTCTAGAAAGTAGGGGGATTTCAAGAACAAATGGGTAAGAAAATGTAAAATGTAAGTTACAATGTGTCGGACTTATCTTTGCAGAAAAAGTCAAAAAATTTGAGAACTTATGGCCTGGAAAAAGAAACACAAAACGTGTTATGATTTCCTTGAAAAGTGATGAAGAGATTCAGAATAACTGAAGAAGCAAGGCATTGGCAGAGGGATAGGAAGTTTGGTAAGGAAATAAGAAAGATAGAGAAAGAAATAGAGTTAAGAATCTAATTGGGCGAAGACGAGGGAGAGATAATTCATTCATAATCCATGGAAAAATTCTAAAGAAGTAAAGTAAGAAAAAATTTTGAACTGTCGGCAGGAGAATAACTCAAAGCTTAAAGGAAGGAATAAAGAAAGTGTTGGGATTCGCTCATTCTTAATCCTTGATTGATTCGTTTGCAATTAATTTAACAAAATATAAAATTCCGAACCCTAAGTATCACCCTCATATCTTTGATTGTTTTGAAAAGTAGATGAGAATTAATTTTTCTTTAGGAAGCAAATTGTTCAAGTTTCTTGAATGTAATCATTTTTAGGAATCATTATAGAATTCCCTTTTTTTTACATTTAGTTGAATTAAAATTTTGAAAATAATTCGGAACAGTTCTGGAAAGTACATCGAGGCAATAAATTTAAATAAACAGTAAAACTATTAGCCACGTTGAATATGTGCACGTCGACAAATTCGAAATTTAATGCAAAATGAAAATTATATGCCGCGCTCGAATATGACATACTTTACATAAATAAATTGCGATCCGCATTATACGGCTTGATTGATGGACTAATGAAAATATTATTATTTAACGTTTAATAATCAGCAGTCAAATTTTGATATTTCGACGTCAATCGTAATTCAACGGGATTAATGCAAATCGATACGACATTCGGCATACGCAGGAAAATTTCGTCGTCCTTTATCGGCGGTAATTTATGCAGCCGAAACTAATATGAAGGGCTTAAGTTTCGTAACAAGCTAAAGCCCGGACGCGACAATCTCCTTTTTCTTTCCGTCAAATCAACCCCGGACGTATTAATTTGTTTTGAAGGGACTAAGCGGCCGGGACGGCAAATAAAATTAATAGTGTCATATTTCGCATTTCAGCCAACAACGCTGGACGCACATCTTAGTAACGGATTCAGCTCATGCAATCCATATCGCCAGGATTATAATTAACGTCGGATATGATGAATCTATCATCACATAAATGGTAGCTATTGTGGACGGATCACTGATGTCAGATCCTTGTTATGTGGGCAAAGCGATGATGTCTTTAAAATGAAACAACGTTAATTACAATGCGGCTTTGTTCTTGTAACGTGTATGTTTCATAATATTTATATACAAACACGCAGTAAACTTATTTACTATTTGAATTAACAACTTTTTTCAATGACATGAAATTAGTACCCATGGTAAAAGTAATATATAAATACATACAGATAAATAAATACAGAAACAAATCAATACATACCCAAACAGAAGAAAAATAAAACTTACAATTAGATAGGTCAGTTCGCCTTATATGCAAACAATCCATCCCCATTAGATATCTGTGCGAAATTGTATCTGGAAGAAGTTAAACATTTCATCCCATCGATTACGCATTGAGTTACTTTGCTGAATAAACTTTACAGAATAAATTTCGAATGATTACTCCAAGATTATAATATAAGATACATAATTTAAGTTTTGCCAAATTTTAATTCGAAAAGAATTCGAGAATTCACATACATAAATAAAAATTGCAGATTGACGATTTGGCCCAGTTTAAAGGGATTGGTGCATGGGAAATGAACGAGTTTCAATCGGTCGGGTGCATCCTAGTAGCATCCAAGGAGAAGGAAGAAAGGAATCAGTTGATGACGTCACTGCGGACAGCTGCATGGATATCGATTAGAAGCCTGTCACTCCGACACGTCTCGTCTTGTGTCGTGTCGTCCCGACAGACGTCTCGCAACCTGAAGGCTCCAGGTAAATCCCGGAATCCGTTTCCGCAAACATCTTCATTAAGCGGAATAAATTCGCAGTTCCGTTACCGTGTACGAGTGTACAAGCGAATTCACCCTAATTTTAATAAGTCAGCTTTTTTTTGTTTGCCCCTTCGGTAATGAATCATGCCAGGTGTCTTATCGGGGAAAGACGGTTGAAATCCTTGTACGTGTTGATGAAAAAAGCGCTACAGTTAGAATAAAACAGTTCGTGAGACGGACATAAAATATTTTATTACCACACGATTTACTATAAATCTTAACTGTATTAACGCGTGTACGTGTACTGTTATGCATTTGCATATTATACGTGGCGATCGCTTAAAACTTTTCGCGTTTTATCGTCAAGTCTTGTTTTATAAATCAAGCTGTCACAAGTGAAACGAATCTGCATCGATCTATGTTATGAAATGAAAAAAAGCTCAAACTGAAAGGCTAACGTCTACCTTAAAAATACAAATGTTCTTCAATTGAAAAGTGACTGGCGATATAATTAAATAACTATTTTTTTATATTTTAATTTCTTATTGCTCTTCATTTTTAGATTTGTTTCTTAAGTTTTGCAGAACATTTTGCTGCATGTTTGAAAAGTTTGGTTCAATATTTGAAGGCTCACACTATCCGAAATTTTTATTGATCATGGTTTTTCATTTTTTTTTTAGTTCAAGCCGCAGACCAAGAGCCAAACTTCTAGCTATAAATTGGAGAGCTTTCTATGTGAAAAGCAGTCAGCGAAACGAAGATTATAAAAGTTGTTTGAAGAAAACTAAATAATCAATCAATAATTCAACCAATCATTTATTAATCAACTTTTAAAAAAAATTCGCTAATTTCCAATTTTTGGCAGAACTTTTTTTAAATTTCTAATTTGGTAGAGTTCAAAGTGTTTCATTAAAAAGAAAACTGCTTGCTGTTTCGGTTTTTATTCATTTCGCATTTAGAACTGACATTTTATCAAAACATTAAATATTATTTATGAATTTTAAAAGTTAATCTCATGTTGCTTTCTTTAAGCGTGTTGGTGGCGATTTTAAAAACAAAATTGATATAGAAGATTGATTAATTATGTCTTAAGTTGTTTTCAATTTTATTCTGAATTTCCTCAAGGTTCGGTACTGGGGCCACCACTATTCGTCATTTAAGAAATTGAAAAATTCGTGATGTAATTTTAAATACAATTAATAGCAATAACATTTTTTTTATCTAAATACATTTTAGAATCCTTCCTTTTAATGATTTTCAGTGATTAATCGCGTTTTCGATTGACTGCCCCAGAACACTCTGAGAGTATCTCCATCCACTGTTATTAAATGAAGTTAAAACAAGATGGAGATACTCTGAGAGTGGTCTACGCCTACGGTAGTCGGTCGAAAAATTTCTGAAAAGTTCCATTAAGAATTAATCATTTTATTTATAAAATTAAGTGAAAGCTGTTTTTATTAAAATGAGTTAAAAGCCGCATATTTTGATTTTAAAAAAATAATGAGTAATAAATCTACTGTCGTCTCGTTGACTGATTATATATTTTTTGGACGTAAATTATGATTATGAGTGATTCTTTCATTCAGTTTTTCCTGTTTTGAACCTTATTACTGCAGATGTATCAAAATATGCTGTAGATTTCTTGAAATGCGGCAAATCGTTACAGAAGTGACTTCAGTGTACAGATCCTCGAGCAACATCCAACTCTACCAACACCAGAGGGACGCTAATAAGGAATTTATATTCGATATTGTACAGATTTGGTAAATGTTCAACTGGACATTCTGTTATAATGTGTGCGATAGGGAACGCACTAGAAAAATAAAGAGAGAAATTTGAATAATCACGCCCCACTTGTGTTCGTAGCTCAATTGTGCTTGCTATGTCCAGTACCCAGATTTTCGATTCTGTATATGGTCTATAGTATAACAATATTTTTTGACTGGATAAAGGAAGTAAATTTATTTAAACAGTGAGCGAGTGCTCTGAATGTAACAACAATAAGTTATTGTTGGCTTAATACAACAGCCACAACATTGTTAAATAATTTATAAAGAATGACCGAGTAGTTTTGACAAAGTAGCCAGTATTAGCTATGAGAAGTCATTTTGTAATAAATATTTTAGGAACCAAAAGATTTATAAAGTCAAGGTAGCATGGGTTCGATTAATATTCCGGTAGCATCGGCTAAGGAAATATTTTTGTTTTCGCAAAGGCATGTCAATTGTTACAACAGATTGAGCTTTCTGTAGCCACAAATTGTTAGGTGTAAAGGTGTTCAGCTCTATCCTTACCGCATGATATTCGTGCAAGAATTGCTGCCCGATGATTGCTATTTTATGATTTATGTCATTCTAATATTTAAAAGTCATGTTATGTTCAGTTTTAACGCTGCGACATACGTTTCCCAAAACAAAATATTTCCACAGGTAATGCTACCGTGTTATTTATTACAGCAAATCTAAATAAAATAAATACGTGTCGGTTTTCTGTTTATATAATTCTTTCCTTTGTAAAAAAAACACAGCTTTATTTTTTTTAATGAAACATAAAACATGTACCTACTTGTCTTCTGTTTTGCTTTCGGCAATTGATTTATATCTTTCTATATTAAATAAAAAAATTTCAGTTTTATCATTTTTTATTCATTTTTGAACATTTGTATACAGGGTGATCTATGACGTCGGGGAAAAACTTCACCGGTTGATTCCTATGAGTAATTCAAATAAAAAACTTTTAATGAACATGTGTCCGATAATGCTTTTTAATGGAAGTGTAACACTTCATTGTTTATAACATTTATAACGTCAATCAATCAAAGCAATAGCAGTAGGCTTATTGCGTATTTCATTTGTTACCTATGAAAACAAAAATTAGTATCTTAACATCGTCTTGAAGTTGTAAACATTCAACATGTAATAAACTTTGAGGGGTTACACTTCCGTTAAAACGCATTATCGGACACATGTTTATTAGAAGTTTTTTGTTTGAATTACTCATAGGAATCAACCGGTGAAGTTTTTTCCCGACATCATAGGTCACCCAGTATAGCTAGTACCTACCTACCCTATCCTAGTTCCTTAAGTACATCAACTGGCAGAATTTTTAGGGTTTATTTTTTTTATATGTTTCATTGTACAATCTAACGCCTTTTTAATTTTTTAAATTCTGCCTGCCGTCTTGATTATGCACGTTTTCATTGTATAAATTCATTGCTTCCACTTTGGGGCTCTTTGTGTGTTGTCCCCATTTACATTTTTAACTTTGATTTTAATATGTTTATTGCGTTGACGTTACAACTCTTTGTTGTATAACTACAATTTATGCATTACGGTATGTAAACTTTTCATTAACTCATGCTTGTACCTATCGATTCTTTTCGTATTGTAGTCTTGATCTGGCTGAAGATGGCCTTCTGCTGAGGCCGAAACATATTGTCATGTTCACAAGGACACACAGTTTTCGGATTCTTCAAATAAGCAGAGAGTTACTTCCAATCTTCACATACAAAGGAAATTCTTCACCTACAACAATAAAACAAAGATCTAAATATTTATTTTACAAATAAAATGTAACATACCTTAATTTTATGTGTATTCGTTGAACCATACAGAAATTCCTTAAGAATACCATTTTTCTTACTTCCAACACAAACATTAGATGAAAAACTTAAACTGAAACAGAAACAGAGGTTCAATTTAAGTATATATTAAAAATTATACTAATTAAATTATATCTTACAGTGTCTGATCCAGAATCTTCAATTTTGTTGTTAAATTCACTAACACAAGAAGCATGGGTTGACAATAGTATAAGAAGTTTCTGTAACTGACTCGAGGAACAGGCTAGGGAGTTGGCAGACAAGAAGCAAGATGCGCAGCGGAACGTTTCTGGACGTAGTCTTGATGTGCCGGTATTGAAGGTGCAGGATAATGTTCCAGTGACAGCTGTCATGTCGGCTCATAAAAAAGAGGGAACTGATATGAATTTCAGGCATAGAAACGGCCGATTGAGAAAGTTTTTAGTTAAATTGCCAAACGGAACGAATCTAAGAATGAAAAAACACGAGGCGATAAAATTAGGTTTTATTAATTGATATTTTGTTATGTTTAAAAAAGAATTAAAGGTTGATCTTGAGTAATAGTTCAATCTAATGTTTTAACTTACCGAAATTTGTTCAAAATGATGAAAAAACCACAGAAGTTGACAATCACTGACACACACATCTACGTCGTAGTGACAAATAACAAGATGACAGGATAATCTCGAACTAGGTAGGATTCGTGACGTCATTTAGCTTCGAACCCCTATTTTTAGATTCAAATTTAAGAAAATCAAAGACAAAATTAAAACATTTTATTATGAAACCTTAAATAGAAAATTATTTTATGACTGACGAAACAAACGGACAAAAGATTCACTGAAAATTTATGGAATAAAAATCAAAGGAAAAATAAAATAAATCATTGGCTTTTCAAAAATAAAAAACTAGCGCCGACGTCATAAAAAGGAGCCTATATAAAGCACGTCGAACTGACGTTCGCTCTCATTCATTTGACAACCATCACGGAGTGAATAACTCTAAACAATTTAACTTCCTCCACAAAAAGTAATTAACATTGAGCGAATAGCTTATTACATAAACACTCATTCCTTTGACACCCATCACGGAGTGAATAACTCTAAACCATTTGAATTCCTCTACATTTACACAAAAGTAAATATCATTGAGCGAATAGCTTATCACATAAATACTTATCATTGAGCGAATAGCTTATTACAATTATTATATGAACACTTATCATTGAGCGAATAGCTTATTACAGTTATTACACTTATCATTGAGCGAATAGCTTATTACAATCATCATATAAATACTTATCATTGAGCGATTAGCTTATTACTAATAACACTTATTATTAATTGATTGATTTATACAATTTATAATAAATAATAAATAATAGATAAAATTTATTTAAAAAGATATGATATTTGAAGTAAAAATAAAGGAAATATATTTAAATTAATAATCATTATCGATACTATTGTTATTAACATCATTGTTTTATAAAGCATTTAAAAATTTGAATAAAATAAAAAAGTTTGAACTTAAGTCTAGCATTTTTATTTATCCTCTACTGCTGCTCTTTCTACATAGTCCCACTTTATTTACATACAAAAGATAATTATAAAAAGAAAAATTGCTATTAAGTAAACCACAAGACTAATGAAATAGTTAAAAGATAAACTTTTGACACAGCAAAAGTCTGGTAATAACCAGTGGTTATACGTCCTAGCAGTATGTCTCAAATCATATAGACCACTTCCAAAATTTTGCTTTTAGTAACCTAAGACAAATCCTAAATTCCTTTTGTATTACGCACTGGTTACTAACATCTTATGGATATTCTTAACAATCCTACCTATCATTTAATATAAATAAGCAATTAATTAATCACTAATTTTCGAAAGAGGTCATTTAAACTATTTATAATATTGCATTTTACTAAACGCATCTTCCTTATACAGTGTGTTACTAGACTCCGATAATTTATTAGTAAGGTAGGTTTTTTATATGAATGTGAACGTTTTAAAACTGTTGCTTATAGGCGCCATGCACATCTTTGCGTTCAGTGCCGCCCGGCGTCGTGATTTGTGAATTAGTAATATGAAAATATTTCTTGAGACTAATTGTATGTGAATAATATCACTCTTATGACAATTTACGATTGTAGTACATAATACTTGAGCTTCCTGGTACTGAGATACAATACAATATTCAAGTTCAAATGTACACTAATAATTTGAAACAACTCGTATTTTCTTACCACTAATGCACAATATGGTCATTGGTGGCGCTGGCTTCGCATGTGCATGGTTCCTATAGTGTGAAGCTCCGGTAATCCGAATCGGTTAAAACCTAAGCAATCTGAATTAGTGAAGAATTCTGATTATTGAGACGTCTTTAAAATTCAATAAATCTCCATTCTAGGTTGGCTGTGGAAAAAAGAGTCCCGTCTTTGATTATACTTAAATTATCCGTAAATAAAAAATGACAGGAGATTCCCTGCTTTATACAAAGTTATAGCGAGAAGTACGTAACGAACCGTGACTGTATGACCCGGAATGCGAACTCATTAGATGGTCCCGATTAAAGGATAAAGGATTTTTTGTCTGGGTTACAGTGAAATCCGGATTAGTGGGAGTCCGGATTGTCGGATTACAGATGCAATTAATCATATTAACCGATTTTAATAACGGGAGTTCATTTGTCGTAAGTGTAATTTCATGCAAATTTATTTACTATTCACTCACTATTAATTTATAAATAAATGTTTTTCAATACCAATTATGTTTGAAGTCTCTATTTTTCATTACAAAATTTTAAATATCAATAAAGTTTGTCAATTAGAGGTTTGCCTGCTTGATCAAAACTGTGGAATACAAAAATATCTGCTTATTTAATTTTGAAAGCCCTTTTATTCGAAAAACGTACTAAAAGTAATCTACGTATTATGCCCTTTAATGCTTTACGATATATTCGATAGGAGAGCAGGAATTTGCAATTAAAAGAAATTGCCTTGAAATCCCTATGGTGCGTAATCAAAGTGGACACCCGGTATATAAACTACACACTAAATAATGTACAATATGATAATTAAATTCGATCGCTAATAGGTGGTCGTAGAACATAAATCATACGTTTCCTTGCCTAACTTCACTTTACCCTAAAATCAAAGAAGAAACTTTGATCCTGTAAAGTGTAGTGACGGTATGACGTACTTAATGTGGCCTATCAAAGATTTTCATGTGAATTATTTGCACCTTATCGATTGCAAGTTTATTTCAATAGAGCACATTTTGTGTTCAATTATGAAAAACACTAAGGCCGAGTTGCTCAGTGTCTGGTTAAACCAGTAATTTGTTAACTGTTGGTTAAATACCAAACGACAGTTTTCTTTCAAACTGTTGTTCAGTCATTTTGAACCAACCGATTTATTAACTAAGGTTTAGTGGAATGTTGGCAGTTCTGAAGTGCTTTAGTATCTAGTATGTAAATTTTTAACTTTTGTATTCGTAACAGTAGTTATTAGAGTGTCAGAAGGTATAAGTACGAGAAAGTTAAGAAATATTCAAAAGCGAGATTGAAATACTGAAGTGTTATGTCTTCCACAGATGGTGGTAGTATTAGTTGTAGAAAAATTCGGTGCCAGATTTCTCCAAATTTAAAGCAATATGAATATGTCTTTACGAATTTTTTTGAAGACAAAATGTTTAATTCTGTTAAACACAAGAAAAAATAAAGATTTTAGTATTCAGCAAATACTTTACTAATTGCTTATGTTTACTGTTTTGCCAAATACATTTTTGAATTGAATAATAATAATAATATTAATTTTATTGGATCAACTATCAGGATGCATTCAGATCACATTAATTACATATTTATTATTAAAACAGTTTCGATGTTTTATGATCCAATAGGATTGGCATCAGTTTACTCCAAAAGTGCAGCATACTGTTCTACCTGCCAATCCTAAGTTACAATCTAACTTATAAACTATATTATGAACTTATAAGAGATTATACAATGCATCTTACTAATTTTAAATATATAATAAACAGAACTTGTATGTTAACAAGTTATCAGTAGTAATGATAGTAACAATAATAAGTGAAAATTATTGTAATAATGAGTCTTAGATCTCTTCACGTCTAAATTGTTTAGTTTTTTCCGTTATTCACTTTGAAAAAGCCAAAGAAATATTTGGTGAAACGTCAGAAAACGTAAATAATATTTGCTTGTTATTAAAAAGTCTTATTTTTCATACTCCCATAAGTAAGAAAACCCCTGCAGTTTATTATAAATACATACTTACCAAGCAACCGAAATTTTTCAAAGAGAACTTTTCTGGTGTTTAAAGTCTTTTTTTACGTTAATTATAGTTTAAACGACCGAATTTCATGGTTTAGCAAACGTCATAGTTAAACTTCGTTTTACCTCTTAATCACTGTCTAAACAACCAAATAGAAAAATTAAGCTCTAGTTAACGTTAAACAAAGTTTAAACCTTCAGTGAGCAACTTAGCCTAAGACTTTCGTGATATCTGTCAAACTGACAGCGTAATGAATAATTTATTTGGTACCGATTATATGAATCTATCAAAGACCATTGCAGATACCATCCTTCATGAAAGCTTTAACTGGTATAGTATGGTTCTAAATAAATCCGTTGAAACAATAATTTCGTAAACGTCAACGCTATACCAGAAACAATTACATTACATTAAAGACGTATAACTCAGCTTTTTTTAAGCAAATTCCTATTGTACGCACTTCTTATCTAACAATAAATATGTACTTATTTTTGCTTTTAAGAAATGAGTGCAACTCGCTAACACCCTACATATTTTATAAAATAAATGAATACTTCTGTAATAAATTGCCGTCAATTGTTCAATAAATTTATAATATAAAAAAAATTGTTTCATATTTTTCATGGTTTACAGTACAAATTATTTTTTTTTTTCTTAAATGGAACACACATTTTAGCTTCATTATACAATGTATGTATAACAGGCCAGTGAGTCTGTTTAAACAAATTAATAAAGGTTTTGGGTAAATTAATAAAAGTGATGTAACAGATCAATCGCTTTTGTTAGAAAGCTAAGGATGATGGAGAGAACTCACGTAAAAACGAATACACTTGATTTATTAGCAGATAAACTTGATTTGTGTGAGAACAATTAATATAAGCTAGTGATTTCTAAGGTGTCTTCAGATTGTTTGTCTCCACAGAAAAATTCCTTTTAATTTATATTTTATACTTGTGATTTTTATAATGGCTTAGGTAATTTAATCAGCTTAGGCAACTTCGCCGAATTCTGTAGCTTAAACAATAAGCAAAAAAAGCCCAAGTAACGTTAACATCAAATTAATGTAAACTTTAAACTACGTAAACCTCCTACGAACGTTGCAAAAGAAATACCGCGTATAATAATGTTGGAAACCTCGGAGCAGGAAGGATCTACGTCGGTCAGCTGAAGTTAAACTGAAGTTAGAAAACTCAAGATATGATGCGTAGTGATGAAGACGGACGGACGTGTGACTTAATGCAGCGGAGAATTTGCTTTATGTTTTATTCAAAACCCCGGAGTGCATTTCTCGCGGTAACTTCGAGCCTTCAGAACTAACTGCACGTCTTTAAAGCACTCTTATTTACTGCTTTATTGCCTGAATACAATTAACATTTTTCTCATATACATACATATACTATATAATTTTCTAAAACGTTACTTAGAAAAATTAAAATAAATTATAATCGAAAGAAAAAAGAAACTATTTAGATTATTGTTCTCAAATTTTCGCATTTTTCTAGTTGCACTTACTTTCAAACGTGCAACCTAAAACTTATCGACAATTCGATCTCAAAACCGTACGATTTCGGCGTATTAATTACCTGAAAATTAAGTAACTACTGTAAGCGACTGCCGGCTCGTTCGGGTGCATCGAATGTAATTTGTTCTCCATCGAAAAGGAAAACTCGAAGCGTTTCACGCTGACAGACGTGCGCACTAAAAATTAATCAGTTAAACCCTTCCGCCAGTAATTCGAAGCGCTTCGTTAAACGTCAAGAGAATCCGGGCTTATCATCACCAACTTTTTACGTTTCATGAATATTTTACGTTGGCAAAAAGTTGAACATCTGTTTATGAATAGATGAAGCGAACGCCAAGCGTGTGTTGTAGTCCTTCCTATCCTTTTGCAACACAGCTAACCGTATTTCAACTGCAAGTATCGTATTAACAGCAAAAACATTTATAACTTATCCAAAATTGCAGCTACTAATGATATTAATTGGTCAAGCAATTAATTAATCGATTGTTTCGAAGGATGACCCTGGAAGGACTAGTAAACCATTGGAACAGTCGGTATCTTTCCTTTGATTATTATTTTTCCATTGAACCCTCTTTCGGGGGATGAGCGTCACAAAAACGAAAGATAATAATTAGGTATGTTCCCCCCTTCTCAGAGGAATGTAAATTTCTTTGATTGTCGGAATTCAGACGTCGTCGTTTGTTGAATCGCGGGATCTTTTAAATGCAAGTCGATGCCGTTTTATGATAAATAAGGAAAGGAGATGGCTCAGGGCCGTGCCGACTTGAATCCCGCATGAATTAAAGGATACGGCGGCGAACTAACTATTCAAGCCTGCGAGTGAGAATTACTTCTTGAAGCGTCAACCGCGGCTTATATGCCTTCCTAAACTTGGTTAATACTTGATCTCGTTTTGCATTATGCATAACTAATATTTTAATGCGAACATTTAAATAATACCTGTTTAATTTATTCCGGTATTAATAATGTACATTTCAAATAAATCAAAACAATGAAGTTCTTTGTGAGTTGTCGGAGGGGGGAGGTCGATTTTAATTGGTGAATTATGAAAGAATTCGGAAAAAAATTGTTGTTTTAATGAACGTGGAATTACGAGACAAAATACGTATAAATATCAACATCGGTTTACATTAACATGTAAATATTTTATTCCGGAACTTTAAATTGCAGAAAACTTCCGAACAGCAGAGAGGCAGAGTTGTCGTTGTCGCTCACCCCTCAAACCGACGGCGAGCCCCCGGTCTACGGTATTCACGCGCGCGTGTATTATTCTGAATTTCATTTGGGTCAACATTTCAATTTTAATTTAAACTCGCGGCAGACAAGTAAAACCATCAAACTTGTTAATTACCTGTTTGCTAAAATTCCCTTGAGTATTTTCTCTAGTGTAATTTCCAGAATTGTCGGTATCAGACGAGCGCCGTATCTGTAATTTCCTTTTGCCAACGGCGCTCAACAATGAACGACCTCAGGTATATAGCGTTCTCTCATGCATTCGTATTTTTGACAATTATCTTTCATTTATTTTCCGACTGGAATTTACACATTTAATGCAAATTCGCTATTCACCTTTTCCGAATACGATAAAGCACGCAATTATTTGCGGGGCAAACGAAGAAGACGTGTAATTAACTTAACATCACAATAACACCTCAATTTATAATTAAAAAATAAATAAATAATAAGGAAACTTTCATTGCAAACGATAACCTTGTAACTCATTCGTATATAAATTCAGTTGGAACACCAAATAGAAAATAATATTGTTACATAGCAGAATAAGAAGAATATTTATTGTAAAAATGCTTATTTAATGTAATTAAGAATTAAGAAAATTTAAAATATTGTTGGTTTAATATCCATCTACATTTAATTAATGTATATAACATTGCACATTGGAGCTTAAAGGAACGGGTCTAAAATGGTTTAGGTCGAGTAGCTGGCGAGATATAAAACTTCTTATTAAAAACTTAAGACCGAAATAGAATGGGGTAATATTCGAATATGCAAAAACCCGTTGCACCTTGTTTATGGCGACTCGTCTTGTCTGCCACGTGCTAAGTGTATTATAATGTTAATGGGCGAAGTTTTGCAGGCTGTATCCACCGCGATTCGGGATGAAGCCCGGCTTCATATGCCAGCAAACGACGCCGTTAATTCTTGTTTCCATGAGATTAACTGAAAATTAGATGGCGTAAGTTTGTCTTAAAATGAAAAGAATACATCGTTTTGCGAAGCTGCGGTATTATTCGAAAACCGAGCTCGTTCCGTTCGCGTCTCGCTGTTTGCTTTTCCACGGCTCCGATATTAAGCTTATATGCGAGAACCGAAATAAAAACGTATTGCGCGAATATTAAGTAGGAAATAAAGTCGAGAAGTGCGGAATTAAAATATGAAAATTGCAAAAAGGAATTCAATCTAAGACTGATTTGTTTTGTTACCTTATATTTTGTTATTTTCATTTACGATCACTATTACTTACATAACAAGAAAAATTTCATAATAATAATAATTAAATAATAATAATATTTAAAATCTTAAAGGTCAAAATTTAACACAACTTTAAATATTAAATTAAAATTTAATCAATTTAATCTTAATTTCATCAACAAAGAATTTGGTTACTTCGATATGACCTCTCTACATGATTTTTGATTGTTTACAAATCACTAAGCGTTTTACCGTTTAAAGAATACTGTCAGGACTAAAAGATTTGGTAAACAGGAGGAACAATGTGACACGTGTACCACGGTAAACCATTTCAACCAAAAGCCCACGTGACTAAAGTTACATGTGGTTGACAGAGAGCAATACTTTCATAGTTCTGCTTCAAATTATTCAGTTGGTTGCAGTACCGAACGAATGGTTTAGTTTTGTTGGATTCATTCATAATAACTATCATAACTAAGAAAGAGTTCTTCTCCACGTCTCTACTGCGTCAAAAGCAAAAAAATAATAAGTAGCAGGGTCCCAGTGGAAGCCATAGAGAAGATTGGCATCCAAACGCAGAGCAAAACATAAAAAATTTGGAGTGTTTTCGTCGGAAAACTACCAACTCAGTATCAACATAAGAAACAGATCATCATATTGCTCATAACTATCAAAGAATTCTAGTCTATGGCTTCGATGGAATCACGTCAAAAGCAGAAGAATAATACACACAGTTCTACTGACAACCAAACGCAGAGCAGGGTAGAATTTGGAGTGGTTTCATCTCAAGACTCGGTGTTGACATAAAAAAACAGATCGAAAGAAAACATCTAAACAATCTTCTCTGTGGCTTGCAATGACACCCTTCAAAAACAGAAGAATTATAAGCGACATGGTTCTATTGGAAGCCACAGGCAAGATGAAGACGTAAATTTATCGAAAATTTGACAAGTAAGATAGGACGGTCACTATTTCAGAAAGCAAAAGACAGAAGGAAGTATCCTATAATAATTCAAGCAAAGTATTGTTTTAGAATGTCTTTTTCACAATATTAAGCACGTTTACATCTGAATGGCCATGTCCATAGACAGGATTAGACAGGATTAGACAGGATAGACAGCATTTGGAGTTCCAAGAGTCCATGAGTTATTCAAAAACAACGTGTGCAAACAAGATGCAATTTTTGGGATAGCATAGCAATGCGATTGGTCCATGCTTTTTTTGAAAATGATACTGACGAGACTGAAATTCTTGTTACAGCGCTTTTTCATGACTTCCACTGGATGGTTGGTCTAATATATCTATGGTTTTAACCTTGCTTTATTGTTAACAAAATTAAGTTGGAATCAAGAATGCGGGGCGAACATTTTGAAGATAAACAACTACACTTTTGTTGTGGGTGCTTTGTATCGTTCCCCTGGCATTAGTCATAATGATTTCTTTAATACTTTCGAAAATACGCTTAGTGAACTTATTTATACCTGTGATAATTTGATTTGTTTAGGTGATTTAAACATAAATTTATTAAATTTTAATGACCTATATGTTGTACAATTATACTCCCTTTTCGATTCCTTTGGTCTCAGACAGATCGTCAGAGAACCTACGCGAGTCACCTCTTCTAGTCAATCTATAATTGATGTCATTATTCTGAATAATTCTTTAGATTGTTCAACTACGGGAACTCTTAATTTGCCAAATGTATCTGATCATAATCTTGTTTTTTGTGAAATTAATATCTCAGTACCCTGCACTCTCCCTAAGCAGATAACATATCGCAGTTTAGGTATTTCGATCGTAATGCTTTCCTACTGGATTTGGAAAATATCCCTTGGCATATTATGTTAAGGCTAACTAATATTGATGATAAGTTGAAATTCTTTAATGATAATCTGCTTCTCTTATTCAATATATATATATATATACACCCTATACACACTTCTACTTTTAGGAAGTCTTCCCCTCCGTGGCTAACTAATACTCTCCTTGATATAATGAATCTGCGTGACCAGGCATTCAAACGTTTCAAAAATTCAGGTAACCTAGCCCACTTAGAATATTACAAGACCCTTAGAAATTATGCTACTTTCGCAATTAGGGAGGAACAAAAAGCATATTTAAAACATCAATTTAATGCCTCCAATTCCAAAGACTTATGGAAATCTTTAAACAACCTAGTCAAAACTTTTACTCCTTTGCCTGAATTCTTTGACAATCCTAATAGTTTAAATGATTTCTTTGCGAATGTAGAGATTGCTAATAACCCTAACAAAAATACTATTATAAATTCTTATCTGAATACTCGCCATCCAAACGTAGCTGGCAAATTTCAGTTTCAGCTTGTCACAGTGGTCGATATTGATAAAATTCTAGACCAAGCAGCAACGCAATAGGTTCTGATGGTTTAAGCAACAAACTTATCACTTTGTGCCGTCCCTTCATTTCGCCTTATATTACTCACATAATTATTTTTTGTTTAGAATTTAACGTTTTTCCGGCTTGTTGGAAGGCAGCACCAGTGATCCCGCTTGCCAAAATTTCTAAGCCTACCGAATTTAAAGATCTACGGCCAATTAGTATCCTGCCTTTTCTCTCGAATGTTTTAGAAAAGATTGTTGATAGACAACTAAGACAGTTTTTAGATCAACATAATGTGCTACCTTCCAATCAATCTGGTTTTCGACCAGGTTTCAGTTGCTGTACCACGCTATTGGGTGTAATTGATGATGTCATCAACTCCATTGATAAAAAACAGTCTTGCCTTATGGTAACGTTAGACTTTTCTAAAGCCTTTAATACTCTCGATCACGATATACTTTTAGCCATTTTGCAATATGTTGGCATGAGCGAAGGTGTAATTGCATTTTTTCGTCATTATCTTTATGGTCGCACACAAACAGTTAAACTTAAAGATCTGTTTTCGGTACCTGTTGCATTGCAAAGTGGAGTTCCTCAGGGTAGTATTTGCGGCCCTTTGTTGTACATTTTGTATACGTGTTGTTTTAAATCTATTACCCCAAATTGTAAATTATATGCATACGCGGATGACCTGCAATTAATTTTCTCTTTTCCTCCAGGTAATCCTCATGATGTTATCGCCAGTGTTAATCGTGAATTAGAGCATATTCTAACTTTATCTTCAAATCATGGTCTTAAAATCAATCCTTCCAAATCCTCGGTCTTAGTTTTTGGTCCACAGCAACTTACCGACATAATTGTTAATGATGTCGGCATTAAGATGGGCAATGAAATGCTAAATCTGTCTGATTGCATTAAAAACCTTGGACTCTTAATAGACAGTAAATTACGTTTTAAGGCATATACTAATTCCCTTATTCGTAAATCTTATTCTGTATTGAAATTATTATACTGCAATAGGCATCTTCTCAATCAAAAATTAAAATTATTACTCTGCGATTCCCTTGTTCAGTCGTTATTTAATTACTGTGATTGTGTCTACGATCCTTGTATTGGTGCAACAGACAGAGCCCGTATCCAGAAAGTGCAGAATTCCTGTCTGCGATTCATCTATGGTATTAGAAAATTTCAACGCATTTCCCATGCACTGAAAATGTCTGGCTGGTTGAACATGGCAAACAGAAGATATATTCATACCGCTTGTATTTTTCGTAGTACTCTTCTTTATAAGACGCCCCCTTATTTATTTCAGAGAATTTCTTACCGTATGATGTGCACAACGTTAACATCAGATTTAAAAATGTTATTATGATTCCCCGGCATTACCTATGTTCTTTAAACGATCTTTTTCGTACAACATAGCCAAACTATGGAACAGTTTATCTCTGGATTTAAAGAAGAACAATCTTTCTCAAATGTGTTTTAAACGACTACTGATTGCATTGAAGAAGAGTGAACAGTAATAATGTGTTTCAACCACATGTATAATTATATTCTCATTTATTAATTTCGAATTTGCTATTAATTTTCATACAAGTATGTTATTACATTTTGTTGCATTTGTTCTTGCTCTATTTTATTTAACTGTAGGGTGGAAAGGTATAGATGGAAGATCAGAAGTTCGGTTTGCCGAAGGCCTGAATCTATACCTGATTGATCTACGTCTAAGATACACTGTGTATACATGTAAATTCTTTTTACTATTTTTCTTATCTGGTAGATCAATAAATGAATATTATTATTATTATTATTATAGATTCAGTAATTAAAGAGTTCAGAAGAAGATATGGTGGAGGCGCCGTGGAATTGAAGTTATTTATATTATTCAATGACCTTCTGACTAAGGTATTACGTAGAAAGTGTAAAGTGCAGTCTCTTCTTCTTTTTTTTGATACTTTCTTTTCAGCATTTACTTTACTGGAAAGCAGGACTAAACAGATGTATAACGTAAGTGGTGACAAAGAAGAACCGAGTATCACACACATACATGATGTATCTTAAAAATGTGTTTTTGTATGTAAATGTAAGGAGGTCGAAAATAAGATTCGGTATACGTGTGTATAAGTCGAATGCGTGCGGGGGTGTGTGTGCATAAAAGATGATTTTATTATTAGCGCTACAATGGAAGACAGTCACATCCTTCAAAGCTGAAATGCGGAGACCGGTCACACATTTTTATTAAAAGTATAAATCACGTGCACAAAGGCTGTGCGGTGCGATAAGTCACCTTAGCCCGCCCCTGCAGAGAGACCGCGGCTCCCGGCAATGAAGCCTGTCACGGCAATGATGGACGTCCGCACATAAAACTGACGAGTGAGTCATGGCGCCTTCACAAATGGCTCTGCGGAGCCTCGTATATCACTTTTATTACACCCATCTTCATTTTCATATTTCATATTTGCATTTTCTGTGCCGTTATAAATCAGAGAGTTTATGGCTAATTAGGCCTTTGTGTGCGGGGCCGGGCGACGGAATAACGGCTTATCGGACGCTGCTGGGGTGGTTATGACGCGGCCAACGCCGATACTGAGAGGTTAAGAGCGAGCGCTGCGAACTCAAATTAACGAGTTTAAGAATATTTCGTATATACGCGATTTTCACCATCCCTTATACATTTTCTTTACAAAATTAAATCCTGCGGAATATTTTCACACAGAACACACAAAATTGATCAAATCTTAAAGATGAGTAACACACAAACCGATATTATCACCAACGATAAAAAACGATCGAAAAAGAACAACACCTTTGATGTCTGACTAGAAGCTTTATTAAAATCGATCTTTCAATAAAACACTACATTCGAATATAGTTCTTTTTTGCTTTGATTCAAAGAAATTACTTGGCCAAAAAGAATACCTTTTCTCAAAGCTATGACGATCTAAAAGGAATCACATCACACATTCATACCTATTTCTTTTTAATTTTGGAAAGTTATCTAGGTATTAACTTATTGTAGAAAGGTAATTACTTACCTTTTAGGTGAAAAATATCAAAGTTCCCTTAAAATATTGAAATTTAATTAGAAATTGTAGGAAAAAAAACGCGATCCTGAATTTTTAATTGAACTCATCAAAAATGAAAAGCGGTAAATGTGTGCCTGCGATGAGATGAGATTGAAGCGCGCGAGGAAGCGATTGCGCAAGTAAAAATGTATTAAATTTAAACTTTCATACATAAACCACATTAAAATCGTAAAGAAGTAGAAAACAAAAGCTCTCTCTTCGGGCTATAAAAGCAATAAAGGAAGGGGTGCGTTCGTTACGGTGGGGGTGCGTTCGCCGGCAGGATTTATAGACAAACACGGGCCGCTGAGGAGAGCAAATCTGCGTTCGAGGCTCACATTAAAACTATGATATACGTGCAGATTTAAGATACGGAGCAATTCCAGTCACGGTCCCTAAATTTATATCAATGTCAGTTTACCAATTATAAAATGAACGGCTCTGAATAAAGTAATCGTAAATTTGAACTTTGTGTTTGCGAATATAATAGAATTTAGGGAAGAAGTATGAATGAATTATTGCCTTTATAGCTATAATATATACCGCCATTAATCCCTAAATTTCGGAACATTTTGTCATAACTTTTTGATAGGATCAAATTACTGCCTACTTTTCCCAAAATATATTCCCCACTAAAACCATATCACCTTATCAACTTGACAGGTAATTTCTTTTTAATTTCAGAAAATTTACCAAACCAAATTTACGCAGAACAAAATCAACTCACAGCAGGTTGCAGAATCGTTAAAAAATGTGATTAGGTAATGAAACTTATCACCTTAGCAAGAATACCTATACCCCTTGCCAATTAAATATAAGTTTAAAAGTTTCCACTCTAGAAAATAAATACGCAACTTATTTGCATAATTACAAATTCATTTGTCACAATCGATGCTTTATTTCTGTGGAAATAAATACTGATGAAATGAATACAATGTACTTTAATAATTAACGATTAAAATACTTGGCTTTGACCCAATTTATTTTAATATAATTCTGTAACCTTGTTTTGCTTTTTATAAAATGGATTTATTATTTCCAAACTGTTTAAGAAAAATTTGAAATCGTTTTAATTTGAAATTCTTTAAGACTGAAAACTCAAACATTAAATGAACTGCTGAAGATGTGCATACATATAAACATGAATTATTCAAGTGCAAGTTACTATGTAAAAGGAGTTCTTGAATATTTTATAAACAGTGAAAAAGTAAGTATAAATACTCGTATAATATAATAATTATAAGCATATATTTATTATATATATAATCTATTTTCCCGTCTACCTTGCGGTGTAGGAATTTTATTTTGTTAACCATGTGTTTCGTGTATGAATTTGTTCCACTGTTGTCTATCTCTAGCTATCTCTCTTGCATTCTGTATTGCTTTTCCTCTGCTTTCTATCAAGCTACTTCTTTTAACCACGTCAACTTCGGTCTACCAGGTCCTCTTTTAGATACCCATATTCTCTTTGCAGGTACACATTCTACCATTCGTTGTAGATGTCCCAACCAACCTAATTGTCTCTTCTCTATGAAATCTGTTATGGATTCTACTTGTACTTCATTTTGTATGTCACTCTATCTCTTCTTGTGATTCCTTTGACTCCTCTTAGGTATTTCATTTCTATCGCCTGTAATCTGTTTTTATTTTTCTTTGTAAGTACCCATGTTTCACTCCCGTAAGTTAGTATTGGTTTTTATATTGTTCTAAATACTGTCATCTTGGTTTTCTTCGCTATTTCTTCCTTTTTGATAAATGTTTGCCACATTGCGTGGTATATATTTACTGTCTTTCTAATTCTTTCGGTTATGTCTATGTCTTGGTTTCCATTTCTTTCTATTGTAACTCCCAAGTATTTAATTTTCTCAACTTGTTGTATTTTCTCATTTTCAATTCTTATGTTCAGTTTTTCTTCTTGTCCTTTTGTTACCATCATTACTCTAGTCTTTGCTGTATTTATCTTCATGCCATACTTTTTAATGTATTGTTCCATATATTCATGTTGTTTTGTAATCCTTGTTCACTGTTGGCCATAATAACGAGGTCATCTGGAAACATACATTCCGTCAATTCTATTGATTCTATTGAATCCCACACTTAGTTTTTTCAGAAACGGTTTACATTCCTTCAGTATTTCATCCATGAATATATTGAACAAAATTGGGCTCAGTACTCCTCCCTGTCGCAGTCCACCTTTTATTTCGAATTTTTCAGACTTTCTGTTTTTGCTGATTACATAATTTGTATTTTGTTTATACATCTTTTAGCTGTTATTAACTTGCTGTCGACTTTTCTCTTTTCCAGGCTGCTCCACACTATTTTTCTTTGGACAGGGTCGAACGCTTTTTCTTGATCTATAAATGCAAAATATGCTTTTGTTGCGCTTAATATTGTTTTTTCAATTATTTGTTTTATGGTAAATATGTGGTCTTGTACCCCTCTTCCTTTCCTAAATGCGCTTTGCGTCTCTTCTAGTGTGGGTTCCACATATCTTTGTAGCCTTCTTTCCAGTATGCGTTTATAAGTCTTTGCCGCTGTACTTAGTAACGTTAAGTCTCTGTAGTTATTACAATCGCGAGTGTTTCCTTTCTTATATATTGTCACTATCTGACCTATTCTCCAGTCTTCCGGTATTTTTCCTTCTTCCCATGCTTCATTGCATATCTTCCAAAACAGTTCTATTCCTTTTTCTCCTAAGTTTTTCATCATTTCTGACGTTAGCCTGTCATGCCCTGGGGCTTTACCATTCTTCAATGTGTTTATAGCTTCTCTTACTTCATCTTCTGTTATAGGTTTCAGAGTTTTCTCATACTCTATTGTTCTTGGTTGTTCTTCTTCATTTCTATTTATTTCATTATCTTTTACATTTAACGGCTCCTCAAAATGTTGTTTCCATCTATTCATTATCCGGTTGTCGTCTGTTATTATTTGTCCTTTCTTGTCCACAATCGGTGCTTGTATGATCGCTTTTCCCCCTCTAATTGTTTTTAGTGTTTTGTAAAATAGTTTCTGGTTCTTTTTGCTCTTACTTTCCATCTTTATTCCGAATTCTCTCCAGCTTTTTTCTTTTGCTTGTTTTACCATATTGTTTACTTTCTTCCTTTGTTCTTTACAGATTTCATGTTTTATTTCTTAAATAATCCTTCCATTTTTTTTTCTTTATTTATACTTCCATCTTGATTTCAGCATTCCACCAGGCTGTTTGCTTTGTTCCGCTGCGTCCTTTCGTTTCTCCACATGTTTCCTTTGCTGATTTCATATTTCCTTAAAGTTCTTTCAGTTTTCTTCCATTCCATTGTTGTTCAAAGTCAATTTTTCCATTCTGCTTTCTACAATGTATTTGAATCTCGTTGCTACTTCTGCATTTCTAAGTTTGTGATTTCTTATGCTTTAATTTTTCTTTTATCCCGGATTCATTATCTCTGTTTGGTTTTCCTTTTATCTTGGCTAATACCATATAATGATCAGTGTACAGTTCTGGACCTCTCCTAGCTCTAACATCTTTTATCTCTTTTTTGTTTTCTCTCTCTGCTAGTATATAGTCAATTATGGATAGTTCATTATTGGGACCCCTCCTTGCGAATCTGTGGATGTCCTTGTGCTGGACAAAATGTATTTGTTACTATTAGGTTGTTAATCAAGCAATATTTTATTAATCTTGATCCATTATAATTCTTCATTCCTTCTCCATATTTTCCTATTACCCCTGTATACATCTCCTTACTTCCAACTCTTCCATTCATATCTCCTCCTACTATTATTTTTCCCTTGCATTTTTCCGTTATCTCGTTTAATTTTTCCCAGAAATTATCCTTGACTTCTGCATTTTCGTGTTCATTGGGTCCGTAAACAGCTATTACTGATATAACTTGTTGATCTAAGATTAATTCCACTGTTAGAATTCTTTCTGAGTGTCCTTCCCATTTCCTTATATTGTTTACCCATTGTTTATTGATCATGCAACCTACACCTGCTGCAGCTCTCTTCTCTTGAGGTACACCGCTGAGTAGCAATATATGGCCCTCTTCCAATATCATTTCACCATTTCCTTTTTTCTTTGTTTCAGACAGTGTCAGGATGCCTAATTTAGTATTGTCAAATTCATAACATAGCTCTTGCTCTTTACCACTTACGTTCCAAGTTGCACATTTCCATTCTGCTTCTTTGTTTGTATTGTTTATTATTCTTGTCCTTTTTCTTTGCTCTGTCGAATCGTCCTTGTCAGTCCTTATTCCGCTATGTGCGGTTATCTTGTCGAGTTTTTTGGCTTCCTTTGTTCTTCTAGTTGTAATTTTTTCTTATTATTATAAAAAAAAGAAGCATATTTATGAAGGTTTTTATTATACGGGACAGGGTGCATCATTGGTATGGATTTCTTCAATAGCTCCTTAACTATTGATTATTATAAAGGAAAGGATCTTGTATAAATCCTTTTCTAGACGTATGGTTCTTAACGGAAGTTGTAACTGTACATAAGTGCAGATATCTCTAAAACCGTAAGCTTTAAGAACAATACATTTTCGGTATGTTAGATATATAGAATTTGACGAGCTATTCAAATGTGTCAAAATGTACAGGGCATCCCGTTTAAATTTTTAAAGAAAATTTTACTTTTAAGTTTCAATTGTTTCTGTGTAAACGCACATGGAAGATGTTATTATTACTCAAAGAGATTATTCTACTGGATATTTATAGTTAGTTATGCACAGCAAAATAATTCTTTTGACCGCTAATTATGAATAAAATACTATTACATTTCAGCTCTTTCATCCAATTGAATAGAGGTATAGTTGCTTAATAAATGTTTACTTTTAAAAGATCCATCGAAATATGAAATAAAAATTTGTACATTACATTTAAACATTTAGAACGTATAAATTAAGAGAAGAAGAGATAGCCAAAGTATACAAGGAGAAATTAAAGTCAGAAATCAATAAAATCAGAGAAAGCTTAAACAACATCCCATTAGAAGACACGTGGAGAATAATTAAAGATTCCATAATAAAAACAACAAAAGAAACTTGTAGATGCATCAGAATAGACAGATCCAAAACACAAACAAGATGGAAGATTTATCTTAGCGAAAGGTATAATGAAAACTATAACAAGAATAAGTGTAAGAGAATAACAAACAAGCACGGCAGTAGAACAGGAAGAAAATAGGGAGACAGCAGACAACATTGAGCTAATAGAGAAGGAAGTAAATTACCCAAGAAGAAATAAGGGAAGCCATTAAGATGCTGAAAAGAGGCAAAGCGGCAGGTCATGATGGGATAACAACGGAAACGGTAAAAAACACGGATAAAAACTGGATAGGAATTTTAGAAAAACTATTTAATAAAGTCTGGAATGAACAAAGAATACCCAAAGACTGGGAAGTAGGAATAATATTACCGCTACACAAAAATGGACACAACAGGGAATAACCCTATTCAATATTAGTTGAAAATGTACGAGCGAATTCTGGAGAATAGGTTAAAATAATAAATCGAAAAACAACTAGAAAAACCACAGAGCAGGTTCAGAAAAAGAAGAGGAATTCAAGATCATATATTTACAGTAAAACAGTTGATAGAAAAGAACATGAACAATAAATACAATATACGTAGCTTTTATAGATATGGAAAAAGCTTTTGATAGTATTCCAAAAAAGGAAGTATGGAATAGGACAAGGAATTATATGCGAACAGGAAACATGAAGTCAGATGAGTTCCTAACCAAGGAGGGATTAAGGCAGGGAGGAGTTCTTAGCCCGTTGCTTTTCAATGTAATACTAGACGATGCTTTAAAAGAAATTAAAGAAGTAACAAAGAAATTACAGGTAGGGTATAAGAACATGGAGGTAGTGGAAATAGCTGAGAGTGCCTTCGCCGATGATTGGATAATATACGCAAAGAATGGAAAAGACTTACAAGCAAACTTAAGTTATTGGAACTAAATTGGCACTAAAAAAGAGAAATTTGAAAATCAACACAGAAAAGATAAAAGTGATGACAATAGCAAAAAACGAGGAAAGAGTAATAATTGAAATAGACGGAAAACACATAGAACGAACAAAGACATTCAAGTATTTAGGAGTAAATATACACAAAGACGGAAAGGAGTATATGGAAATGAACTGTAGAATAGATAATACGACAAAGTTATACTATGCACTAAACAACACATTTATAAGGAAAAATGAAATTTAACTTGAAGGCTTCCGCGGCCGTCGTCCATGTTTGAATTGGCTTCCGGTTGGAACCGCGTCACGTTGACTTCTACTGCCGACGTCTCGTTCTTCATTGCAGAAGAACTTCTTCAGGGCTGCTGCTGCTGGTGGTGTTGCTGCGGCTTCGGGTTAGTCGTTGAGACTGAGTGGGTATGTTTGTTGTCGTGGTATTTATAGTGATCGGTGGGGGTAGTGAATCGGAACGGTGACCGGGGATTGGTCTGTTGTGGCGTGACGGATCGTTAATGAGATGTTTCCAGGCATTGTGGAGGTAAAAGCTGGCTTTTACCTCCACAATTGGGGATTGGTCTGTTGGGGCGTGACGGATCGTTAATGAGATGTTTAAAAGCTTGGCTTTTACCTCCACAATGCCTGGAAACATCTCATTAACGATCCGTCACGCCCCAACAGACCAATCCCCGGTCACCGTTCCGACTCACTACCCCCACCGATCACTATAAATACCACGACAACAAACATACCCACTCAGTCTCAACGACTAACCCGAAGCCGCAGCAACACCACCAGCAGCAGCAGCCCTGAAGAAGTTCTTCTGCAATGAAGAACGAAACGTCGGCAGTAGAAGTCAACGTGACGCGGTTCCAACCGGAAGCCAATTCAAAGAAAAAGGAAATATCGGAGAAAACAAAAATGACAGTTTGTAACTCAGTGTTCAAACCTATCCTAACATATGGATGCGAAAGTTGGATTTTAAACAAAAAACCGAAGAGCAGAACACAAGCAATACAGGTGAAGTACTTGAGGGCGGTGAAAGGAGTTACTCGAAGAGACAAAATAAGAAACGAGTTGATAAGACAAGAATTGAAGGTAGAACCGATTTTGGAAAGTATTGCGAAACAACAAGTAAGGTGGTTTGGACACGTATTACGCATGGAGGAAGAGCGACAGACAAAAAGTGTATGACTAGCGAAGAAAATGCAAGAAAGACAAAGAGGAAGACCGCGGAAAACATGGAACGGTGTAATAGAAGAAAATCTAAAGAGCCCAGGAATTAAATCGAACGAAGGAAAATAAAAGGTAAAAAACAAAAAAGATTGGACAAGATAAGTAGCGACTTATTTATAACTGAATTATTATTGTCTTTCACTCTATGGGTATATAGAACCAGTATTATACCATGTGAGCATTTTCAATCCAGAACATAGGAAGTTAGTACAACTTTAAAAAATCGCGGCTCCATCATATGAAAAGCGAACAACCTCCGTCGTGAAGGCGAAGGACGGGGTGTCCTCCGGTTCAACCACCACGACGATATTGTTTCCGGTTTCGGAGAAAGGAATTTTTTCCACGATTTTTTTTTGCATTTTTTCAAAAACATTTTTTCGGAATTTTTTAAAACTCTCTCACATATAAGAACAGTGCTTTGTAAACCACCGGGCCCTTTTCCAAGGCCCAAGGAAAACGCGTTTTTCGGAGGGGTCCAAATATTAAAAAAAAATTAGACTTTAAAAATATTCTTGCTCCTCAGTCTCCTGATATCCATAAGTGAATGCAGACATGTATTTTATAAAGCCAATGATAGGTTTGTTTGGAATGACTACAATAGTTTAAAATTCAATTAACCTTTTACGTAACAAAATTAATAAAAAAACAGACCCAACGCACAAACAATCGATGCAGACCAATAGATAAATTAATTTATAAAACATCATTGGATTTTCATTTGGTATACATAATATTGTGTAATTTATAGGTCATGCTGATTCGTGTCATGGACCGTAACATATTTTCAAATTAAAAGCATTCAATACGAGTTAGCAAATATCAGCCGGGAATAATAGAAATATATAGTTTTTGTTAATGAAGAATGCAGCAGTCGCGTGTAATGCGTTTATTATTTATTAGGGTGGTAATGAATGGCATAACTCACTGCGTAATTAGACTCATAATTCTGGATAATGCGCTAATGCGGGACACGACGCCAAAAATGATTGAGTCCGAATTACATCGAACTCATTACCGCAATGATTTAGCCGTGGCTAACGGAACTCTAAATTACCGTCGAGGCGCGTTTTTTTTCCTTCCTCCCGCCAAACGAATAAAATTCGAAATATCACTCTCGTTCCAATCGGATTAAGGTCGCCACTTCGACTAACATAAACTAATAAATTCCGCTTTGTTCTAACTTATTGGTTAGCTGCGATCAAAAATTTCGAATTAATAAATGTAACTTATCTAGAGAGAGAATGCCGCTCAACTGACGTATACAGGATGTTGCCGGAGATTATTGTTTCCGAAAGAAATTGTGAAACTCTATCGAACATATTCTACTCTAACGAATTCTATTTTAACAACGAGCGGAACTTTTCTGACGAGAATACGACGTGACTTTTTAATTTAAGTAAAATAATAAATCCACTCAGACGCACCAAGAATTACTCCAGGTTCAATTTAAATGACAAAACTTGGTTCGTGTCAATAAAGGGGGTCACTTAGTTATGGACAGAAAATCAATTACTCATTTGCTTAGCACTTACCAACATGGGTTGTAGCTTGAAGTAGTTGTGTTCAACTCTAGTAACACATAAATTAAATTTTCAATTGATTTGCGTCAACTGAGAATTACATACAAGTACGAATGTAGCGTCAATCACTTTTTAATTATTTCATTTCATTTAAAACTTAAATTTTAATAGTCTTGTGAATTTTTACCATTAGTGCAAACATTTATAAATAATGATAAATAAAGAACAATAAAGAATAAATAAATTCCATAGTTTAATGCGACGTGTACGCATCTCGATAACATTATTGGTTTTTAATAAAGCCCCCGCACGGTTGCAACAAAATCGTCCCGCCATATATAACTCCATTTATGCAGCCGCCGTATTAATAGAAAATGACTGAAGTTTTAAATTCACTAGCGGTAATTTAGAAGTGTACGTATTGTCATATTGTTTCCTGTGTGTTCGTAAAATCCACGCCTGTCCGCCATGTTATTATTTATGGCTCTCATAATGGTTCATTGATTCTGGGGACTGACTATTGAAATGCAGAAACAAAAACTCCGATAACTTATAGTCAAATGGAAATGCGATACCGATCATCAGGCTTTTGCGTTCTGCTATCTCTATGAATGTCATAAATTACGAACTTTTTAACAATAATTCTTTCGTGCTCAAAGGGAAATCTTTTCCGATTGATTTCTAGCGACTTCGTTTGAATTCTGCAAAATAAATTATTACAACGTTGTTAATATTATTTATTTGGCGCGAGCACTTGTAAATCAATTCTATTGTCTACGAATCGTATGGAACTCGAGCAATTATATTTGCAAATGATCTTATAACAAGCAAATGACAATTTATTATAGCAAAATTAATTCTGACGACGCATAAATCTTAACATATATTTATAACATACTGTTACCAGAACCATGATTTTCTCCTTACATAAAGAAAATAAACTTCATTTGTAAAGGACAATTTGATCAGAAATTGGGGTTTGTAACTGTCGAAAGTTTGCCCAAAATTAACCAAAAATAGTCAAATAATAAACTTCGAAAATGCGGCTGCAAATTTTGTCGTGTTACAGGCTCAATAAAAAATCCTAAATAAATCATTAACCTTAAATACGTTAAAATTTAAAAAGAGATGTGGATGATAAGATAAATCTAAATATTATTCAGGCACAAACTTCCAAATTTACAAAAAACCTGTAGAAAGGAAATTGAAGAAGTAGGTAAAAACTAAAACATAAAATGAAAAAAAAATAGACAAAGAAAAATACTTTTCACGTCTTTTAACAAAATTGAGAGAGAAATTATATGACAAGACTAAGAAAAGTAATTCAAACAAACTTACAAAACAGTAAATGAAAAAGTAAAAACTAAAAACCTTAAAATGGAAGAAGAGAAAAACAAGACAGTAGCCTTAGCCCTTTATCCTCTGTTATAATGATAAATAAGTCAAAGAAAAGAATATCAAAGATCTTCTGCGATCTAACGAAAGCGTTCGACTGTGTACCTCATAAATTAAGCTACTACGGATTTAAGGGCATTGCTTATGACTTATTGAAATCTTATCTTTCGAATAGAGATATTGTTCGTAAGTTTTCTTTTTGCATGAATAGTATTGAATCCAGGAAAATACCAGAGGATTTCCATCAAAAAATTCCCCCAAAGAAAAATGTTTGATTGTGAATCCAACATTATAGATGGGACCCCAAATTCAACTTTGCCTGGAGCTTTAAGAAGCTACATTTCGTCCCTGCAGTCACCATCTTCTATCATCTATCATCACCACTTCTATCATTACTGTCAGTCTCAATTCTTCTTCTTCTTTTTCCTTTTACCCATGAGGGCGTTGGCTTTTCTTGTACATTCTTCCACCCAACTCTTCTAGTTTTTCCGGTCATTGGCCAGTAATTTCATTTCATTTAGTGTTTTCCTTTCTTCTTCCTATCTCCTCTACCTGTTGTATCCCTCTCCTCTTCTTCTTTCCTGTCTTTGCTTCCATTGCTTTTTTTCGCCAGTCTGTTACTGTCCATTGTTGTTATGTGTGTTCCTTTCTATGTCTTCTTGACTCAATTGCTTTCTGATATAGTCGTTTCTTTTTCTATTCATCTTTAACTTTCCTGTTATTTTTCTCAATTGTTTCATCTCTTCTGCTGTCACCATATTCTCGTGTTTGTTTGTATTCACCCAGGATTCACATCCGTATAATAACGTTGGTATTATTAGTTTGTTGTATACCTGGAGTTTCACTCTTGTCTCTATCTCTTTTTTCCCAAATATTGTATTTATTCAAATGTTGTTTTTCCTTATTCTGTTTGCTATCTCTAGGTCTATCTTCCTATCTTCTGATATTATAACTCCTAGGTATTTATGTGCTCTTACTTGTGCTATTCGCTGTCCCTTGCATTCTATCTCCTCTGCATCCAAAGGTGCCGTCTGATTTATTGTCGTATATTTAGTTTTTCCTATATTCACCTCCATTTTCACTTTTTCTATTTCTTCTGTCCATGTGTCGATAAGTGTCTTCATCTTTCTCCTTGTGCGGTAGCATTTGTCTGTATCCTATGGTTGTCCGGAGTCTTGTTGTTCTTTCCCTTGTGTTTTTCAGTATTTTGACCATTATTAGTAGTGAGCTCAGGCTGTCTCCCTGTTTTATTCCTCTTCTCATCTTAAAATTTTCAGATCTTTCACCGTTTAATATTACTATGTCGTACACTGTGTTGTAAATACTTTTAATTATTCTAATCATTTTTCTTGGGCATCCTATCTCTATAAACGTAATAAACAGTTCTTCGTTAGCCTCGTTCTTTTTTTTTCAGGTTTCTTATTACAAAGATTTTGTCCGCTGTTCGTCTCCCTCCTCTAAATACTGCATGTTCTTCATTTATTTTATGTTCTACGAATTTCCTGATTCTTCCTTCTATTTCTCAATTAAAATTGTTTAAAATTTTTATTTAAATAGTGTAAAACAATTTGAATTCTTCAACTGTGATAGAAATTTAAGTCGAAACTCAATAGGTAGAAGCCTATAGATAGTTTCTTAAATTATTTATTTATCGAAACGTAGATTTCTTCTTTTTAAATATTTTCAAAACAAAACAATTACTATAAATATCTGAGAATTCTTATTTAGGGGTAAGTGGGGTATGTGTAGGCTGGAGTAATTGGAGACAAAACAAATACCTAGTACTAGAGTTTAGTTACTTGCAAATTTAATTTTAAAATTCTACGATTTTATTACACAATTTTGTGGCCAGATGAAAAATTGAATAAAACACTGGGGTAATTCTAGAATTAGATATTTGGCTGCCACGATATTATATATCTACTTAATTAATAATAAATAAAGCAAGGATTTAGATGCATTTTAGGACGTGAGTCATTACTCCACAACGTGTAGGCTCAACTAAAAAGACCTAAAAATGCACCTAAATCCGTGCTCTAATAATCAGGCTACGTAAGAGCGTTAATTTTTTCAATTGGAATATATTCTATTATATCTGTCAAAATTTTAAACCCCCTACATAACGTTAGAAGCAAAATTAAATTCTTTCGTCCCACCAGAGCAACTTTATGTCTTCCAGCGTAGAATTTCCCAAAATATAAATTAAATTTATCAGTGCAAGCATGAGTAAGGCGTAAGCCGACAACAAAACACGTGCCAAATTTATGAACATATTCTCCTCATATTCACGCGCAATAATTTACAAGTAAGCCCATTAAAATATGCAATCTAAATAACAAAGACATTGCTTCCGAGTGACACTCGTAAAAAACATCAATAAATTTCGGCCGAGTTTACGCAGTGGCGGCAGGATAACCCGTCAACGTGATCTAGCCGACATATTTACTGCTCCTTCTTCCTTCCGGTTAGCAATTCACGGACAAGCATGGTAGTGGTTTGCTGTGTTTTAGTCGACTCTCACCCGACAGTCAAGATTCTGACGTAACGTATTTTGTTTGCACTACAAATATATTACTTTTTAAAACTTCTTTTAATTATTTTTATGCAACCATGCTTTAATTACATTCTCCCTTTAATGAATTCTAAAAGAGTTCGAAACTTTTTCTGTCTCGATTTATTAAAAAATAACACTCCAACAAAAAAGTACATATTTTTACTTGAATTACTTTCTAACTGCACAAGTTTTTCTTTTATATTTATAGTTATAATATCTCTCGGGTGCGTCCAACATTGTATATAGTCACTGAATTCGAGTGTATATACACAAACTGGCCTTCGTCCGACCGACTCATCGTCTTTTGTAATTGCTTTATTGCCCGTGAAGAAGCAGGACTTGTAAATCTTAATTATTATTCTCTAGTTTTAGCGTTTTCCATTCCCTATCGCTTTTCCGAACAGTTTGACGACACCACCGCGCGCAGAGGGCGCCCGTTACCGCAAGGCCCTCTCACTATTAGTGACTGTTTCAACGAATTAATTCAAATCGCGCCAGTTTATTGCTGACTATAGAAATTAATTTCTACGACATTGCCCAATAACTGTTTCCATCACTTTATTCGAAGTTTATGCCGCGTGTACCCGCTTCGCCTACCAGTAAACTTCGGTCGCAAATCTCCGAGTGCGCGGGCGTTATGTTTTCATTATGTCGTTCGTTGTTCGGCCGGTTAAAACGGATAACGTAATTAGATGGCAGCAATTTCAATCAAACTAGGAGATACGATCTAACAATAAGAATTTGCTTGTTGTTTCATATTTTCAGTAGGCGAACCTGTGATTCAATTATACAGAATAATTTACGCACAACGCACATTTCCGTTTTGATTGCGGAAAATACTATATAACTTTTAGGGGGCATTACTTGGTTTAATTTACGTGATAGAATTTCTGTAATTTGAATTACATACGTATCATACTAACATAAATTTTAAAATAATTAATTTAAGTGTCTATCTTTTCCCCATCATAATTAATTCCTTTAGCCAACTGCAGGCATTCGCATAGACTTACAATGAATAATAATAACTTTTTTGGGTATTCAGCCTCTTTTTATTCTTACAACTTGGTCCATCAAGTTGATCCATTGATATTTGCAGAATTAATTCCTTAATTGTGATGAAGAATTTACACTATTAAAACTTATTCGATTACACCCTGTATAATCACCAATTCAGATCCATAGAGCACTTTTAAAAATTGGAAAAAACCATCAGTTTTTATGGATGTTTGACATGTTTGTAAGTATATCTTCGCTCACTCGCTTATACCTACGTTTCCGGTCATATATCTATAGCAGTACTTATACAGCGTATAATCTAACTATAATATATAACGTTCCTTTCGATAGTAGAGCAAAATTTCTGTACTGAAAATAAAATCTAATAATGATGATATTAATTTGCTTGAGATCGAGCGGCGCAAAGGCAAACAACTTAAGCAAAGTCTCAAGCAACAGAGAAAAACTCGGCGATTTATGATACGCACGTTTCTGTAATAAAATAAGATATTATAAATCAGCGTCCCACGCTCGCTTATAATGATTGCCAACTTCTAACAAGGCAAGTTACTTCAAATATCTAATTAAACTGCGGTTAACACTCACGGCACAAAGTGTGTTCTAAGTTTAAATTTACGACGGCTGTCGTTTCGCTCTCGATTATTTTGCTTCTCGTATGGTTTGCTTACACTTTCGTATGACAAACAGCTTAATCATTCACTGCTACCTAAAATATATTATGGCGCCGAATCTGGTGTTTTTTTTTTTTTTAATTAGATTGTTGCTGCACCTATGCGACCCGAATAACACTCGAGTTCAAATACGTACATAAATATTTATGCGTTGAAAACACGATTATTGTGTTTTGTTTAAATGCCATAAAAATCGTTTTGAATTTGTCATGAAAAATCTCACAGAACCCGAAATCAAAGTGATTCCGAGAATAATGTTTTATTCTAAAAACAATTCCTTTCAATCTTCGACAGGGAATAATCGAATTCTTGGAGCACTTGAAAATAAATACATTAAATTTACTTACAGTCTAAATAGTTTAAATTGCTTTTGCTTTGATCAACTATTTTTCAAATTTTTAATGATACCTATAGTCATCTGTTTAAATTGAATTTGCTTTTCCTTTTATTCTATTTTTAATAATATTTCTTTTCCTTGTCGTTATAACTGCCAGTGCACGGTTCTTCAAGGTCTCTCTCACTTATTAATTTTTGATGATACTTTCATATCATTAATCGTATTTAACTATTTCTTTTCTCTTTTATTTTCAGTATATCATTTTTTATCCTTTTTTATTGTCGTTTTCTTAACAGCTGCTGATAGTTGACAAAATATATTTTACTAGACCAGCTAATATTTGTTTTACTCAACACAATTTAATACAAAACTAATATTTTGTGCCTCACGTGATTATAATAGTAGATATAATTAGAAACTATTTAAAAATGAAATATATTTACTTTACTAAGAAACTTTTCCTTAATAGTTTAATATAAATAGTTAGTTGCTTTACACTCACAATATTTAAAATCAATAAATATTATTTTTAATAACATCATTAATTTATGGGCGTGAAAACATACATGACTATGACATTAATTAATTATATGTAGAAATTAAATTCAATTGCATGTAATAAATTACGTGGTAATTTAATATAACATGTGTTTTTTTTAATAATTACTTTATTACTTCATTCAAATAATCGCTTTTTAAAGGAAAAGTGCTGTTAATTCTGCCATTTAAAAATGACGTCACTCTGCATTAATAATATTGATGGAATCATAATTTTCCTTTAATATGCAAAATTTAATTAGTCAATAATTACAAAAATATTTTTACAACAAATTTCTAACTTCAGAACTAAAACAACCTAGCAATATGATCAGGTGAGAATTGAATTAAACAATTAGTACAAATTTTCTGACAAGTCTGTATTATTGACTGACTGACGATTGATTATCATTGGAATTTATTTAAAATAGTTGAATAAAGACAAAATATTTCAAGATCTTTTGTTCTGCCGCTGCGTACTTAACTATTTACATCTAATTTCTCCTTGAGTATGTTCTCCTGATACAAGCAACAGACGGAGACCGACCACGCTGTCGCTAATACAAACCGCGCGAGTAATACAACCGTGGAATACACCCGACGCCATCTACAGTTTCAGCACCGCACCACACCACCATAACTAATAAATTCCACACAAAACTTGTTATTCCGCGAGTTATCTTTTGCACAGAGCCTCGGCGGCACTTATTTCCACGAGCCTTGCTGAAATTTTAATCGCCGATGGAATAAATTTAAGCAGGCTCCGGCGTATAAAATTCGCGTTTTATTCGTTCGCAACTTGCAATGACTATAATTTATGTGATTTCGGCCGAGGGAATGGACGCGAGACGGAATAAGTCAGTTTAAATTGATACGGATGGGATTACTTACGTGTCGTTCCTCGTGGATGCACGTAATGCCGGATTCTTGCCGGATTTCGTCGCGTAGCTGGTCATTAAAGGCACTCATAAATTTTTGAAGCTTGCGCTTCCTACATCTACCAGTTCAAGGTTTTTATTTATTGTAATTGATTTGACCGAGGACACATGTAAATATAATGGAAAATTGTTTAAGGGAAGTTATAAATCAAATTGGAAATTCATCTTTTCTTCATTTCAATTTCACCAAACCATTCATAAGTCTTTCGGGAATTAATTAAATAATATAAGGATTGGGCAAACACATTTAGAATAAAAAGAAATTCTTCTTTGTCCAGTATTAGATTCAATGGTCTATTGTTTCAGCCAATCTCTTTTTGGAGATTCTCATTCTCATTTTCGCGAATTTTTCCCTTTTTTTCTTCCTGGAATAAATATTCGTATTCCATTTTCTCTTAAATGTTGTCTTGCGCATTATCTACATCCTTCGAAGATTGACAGTTTCTATTCTTAATTTATTTGCCCGTATTTAGTATTTATGACTTGAAAGGTCCTTATTTTTGATACTCTTATTATTTTTTCACACGCGCAGACCTCTATATCTAGATATGATGTTTTATTGGTTTCTCTCGATAACGTATTTCTTAAATTGTCGTAACGTGAGAGGTTTGTGCTTAAACATGTGACGTCCATTAGTTATTCCATCGTGGACTTATCAATGACTAACAAACTTTTCATATTTTGTCTTCCCGCGATTATTCTGGAAAAGTATATCACATTTGCAATTTATTCTCAATTTTTTGTTAATCGCATCATCCATATACTCACGTGAAATAAGATATCTAAGATTATAAAACAACAACAAACATTTAACTTGAAAAGACTGACAGTGGCAATGGCCGAAATCAATTAATTCCATATTCACACAGTGACCAGAAGTAGGAAATCGATTAAGGCTAATCAATCAATGAGGTTTGATTCCAAAAAATTTGGAGAAGAAATCTATACGACCAATTCAACATAGCACCCAATGACAAGAACAATCCAAGAACAATGAAGATTCATTCTAGAAAATTTAGCAAAGGATGTGTACGACCATGCCACTTGTTGTTTTCTATCTCCAAGTGTCAACACCTTACACCTTGGTTATACTGTCCTGATGAGGTCTAATAAGACCGAAACGTACATCGACAGTTACTTTTCCTTGCCAGCTAAGCCGCTATTTACTTCTTATAATTAAGCAAAAATATTGGATTTTTTATCGAATACTTTCGTTCAACTCATTACAATTATGCGTAAAAAATAATATTGTGCAAATGGCATGTTTTAGGTTTGTCATACTTTTGGAAGACAGACGGGTCTATGTTGGCTATTTCAGATCGTACCTCTCCTTTTTGCTCTGCAATCGTGTTTGGTTTATTCCTGTAGACTCTACTCTTTAGTTAACTCCAAAGAAAAAGTCTGCAAGAATTAAATTACGCGAGAGAGGTGGCCAGTTGATATCACTGATTTGTGAGGATTACTAATCCTGGAAACTACATTAGTACCTAGTATTGTTTCTCTTCTTGTACGACTGGTGACACCGTTTTATTGAAATCAGAGATCATTTATATTCAAACCTTTCAGTTGATTCCAAAAAAAAAAGTTGTAGCGACTTCTACTGCATTTCTTCATCATTTTCAAAGAAGATACTTCCAGCCCAAATGCCATACCAAAGAGTTAGTTTCTGGAGATGCATTATTTTAACGAAAATTTCTGTAGAACTTTCCAACCTCCCGATGCAGCAGTTGTGCTTGTTTACGGAGCCATTAAGATGGTGGACTTTGTCCGTAAACATGATTTCCTTTGAAATATTTTTTCACTTCTGAAGAAGCTATCAAACGATAGCGAAACGTAAAGTGTTAGTACGCATATTTAGCGTCCGTTTAAAAGATTTTGTGATAGAATAATATTAAGTTCGTTGTATGTTTGTAACAGAATAGTGTCAAGTGCGATTAAATATTTTATGTTTGTTATTGTTAACTGGTCCTATAAGCTTCCTTACCGATGTAAAGGTCCACTTAGGTCCAGTTGTACCATGCAATTTTTTTGAAAATAGGCCAGAGTTAGCTTTGGAATCTCCAAACGTGTGTCTTAAATAAATTTACTTATGACAATTAATATTCAGAGTTGTCAAGAAATAAATGTTAAAATATTTTTAAAATAGTGACCAGAATACTTTCCAATGAACAAAAATCGTTTATATTAGAAACTTTATATTTAATAAGAAGGTGAAGGGCAGCATTTCGAACATTTATTGTGATGTTTTGAAATTAACATAGGTTGAATTATTTTGACGTTTGTTTTAAAAGTAGTCTTATCTAAGACGTAAGTTTGCACATTTCATGGCCCACTTTGGCCTGTGTTCAATAAATCGCACGATACAATTAACAACTTAACAACTTTTACATATCAAATGTTAACTGATTATCAATTTTCACTAGCGCTTCGGTTATCTAGTCATCAATCTTTGAAGAATTCACATATTAGCATTATTTCCAAAGACTTCCAGCTTTTAATTATTCGTCAAACCAACTGCATATGTTCTTTATGTATCACTCTAACATAATAAACATTTATTTAATTAAATAAGCATTGACAATTTGCAACACTTTGTTTGTTTCAAAATCACATCTGCAGTAACTTTGGCCCTTGCCTATTTTTTGTATAAGATTTGCTCCAATTTCAAAAATATTTGTTAGATAGAACACGTTCTATTTTTCTTTGAGATAGTTTTTAATTTAATTTAATTTTGATACAATTTACTGCACAGTTTACATTGTTGAAGAAGAGTCTTGTATAAAAAAAAACAGGGCTAGTCTAAGACGACCTTTTGAGTTAACTAATTGTTTTCAAATACGAGGGTTAACTAAAAAGAAATCTACCAAACCAGGAAAGAAAAGATTTAGAGGAAAAACAAAATCATCAACACATTTAGTCCAACGCTTCTCCAGTAACGGGTTACCTTCAAGAAAACAGCTCGGAAATAGTGTCTTTTAGTTCTTCATCTGAAAAATATCGACGTCCTCCTTTCAGCTTAGGAAGAAGTAATAATCCGACGGGACCTAGGTCAAGGCTGTAAGGGAGGGGCGGGGGGGGGTTGTAACTCAACAAAATCGCAGTTGTTGATTCCTTCCTGAACATTGTGAGCCTTATGAAATCGGAAGTTTTTTGAGCAAAATTATAGAACCTCATTTTACGTGTAGCAACTTTAAAATTTTTAATTGTTTCTTTCTAAATATTTGCGGTAATTACAGACCCCTTCTTCATATACTCAATCCAAAAAATGTCCTCATTATCCCAAAAACTTGTCAATTTGTGTCTGCTTTTTTGGGTGGTGGAGATCTTTTGTGCATCGATTGCATTGAATCTTGTTCTGTTGGGGGATCCTAGTGGAATACCCATGTTTCATCGCCCAATCGTCCTGTAAGAATCCAGCATCTTATAAATCATTAAGCTCAATACGTAAATTAAATTCAGCGTCGTCTATGAAACCGCGGAAAATATGCTCACGTAGAAATTATGTGAGGAAACGTTACAGCGACTCGCTTTATCAAAAGTCATAACTGACTTTTGCAAATTGCAAGAATTGCAAGAAAAAGCCAGGCATTATGTAAAGCATATGAGCAGAAGATCTCGGAAAATCACGAGGAATCATAAGGCAAAGTGGCTCACATGTAAAGTATTACGTAAACGGAATTTCCGTAATAAAATCATATAAAAGGAGACTGCTTTCCACGAGAAATATCAGAATGCTAGAAGCCGTTTGTTTGTAAATACCTCCCCGAGTCCGAATGTGTAATTAGCATTCGAAGAATGTCATAGTGAGTGAACAAAGTCCGAAAATCCGTCCGTCTCTCTGCATCCAGTCCTATGGTTTGGGTGAGAAAACATTAGTTTGTTTGCCAATTAACTATATTATTAACTCTTAGATTGACACTTAATTTTTGGTTGGCGTTATGTGAATATTAGCAGTTGGTAGTTCTGCTTACTACTATTTGTCATTTATAGTATGTTTACGTTTTTAGCGAACTAAAATAATTTCGGTTCACTTGTGTCGTTTTATAGTACTTTCAAGAAAGTGGGACCTCTTTGTCCCCCATAGATATTTGTGTAATCTGAACTTATTTATTGAAATATGCAGAAACGTGAAAAATCAAAAATAGCAGAACGATTTGGGGATTTTAGTGATGAAAGCGATTACGAACAATTACGTAATTCTAGTTAATACGTTAGTGACTAACATGACGATTTGGACTTCATTCCAGCTAAGCAACTTTCTGAAAGCGAAGATGAATTGGAAATTCTTGAAGATGAACCAGACAATTTTGAACCAGAAAGTGAGAATGAAATTGATGGAAATGAGGCTGCAAAACAGGAAGATTATGCATTTATTGCCAAATCTGCAAATAGCATGGAGTAATCAACCTAGAAAAAATGCGCGTCGTCCGAAGAGAACTATTGTAAATGCTAAACATGGCCTAACACGTTATTCTCAAGATGCTGCGACAGCCAAGGAATTTTTCGAGTTATTACTAACTGAAAACATCAAAGACATAACATGTTCCTTCACCAATGAAGAAGCCGGCCATAGTATTTCAGAATGGAACATATCTAATCCAAAAAATCAGTGCATATAGAAAAATTTGGATAAGACAGAATTTAATGTTTTTGTGGCGGAGCTCTAAGAATCCACTCACGAAATGTGGACGAATCAATCAGACGTTCATTCTTCACGGCAGCGTTATCCAGGAAATGATTCCATCAGTTGTTACGATATATAAGATTTAATGACAAAACTTCAAGGCAAGAGAGAAAAACAACTGATAAACTAGCAGCGATAAGGGAGGTATAGGGATATTTTTGTAAAAAATTGTAAAAAATGTTTTGAACCTTATGAACAAGTAACTACAGTAACCACATAGTAACTATAGAACAATTGTTAGTCTTTCATGATAAGTATCCATTTCGACAATTCATCAAATCAAAACCTGACAGATATGGAGTGAAAATATATGCACTTGCTGATGTTCGAACATCATATCTGTATAACCTTCCAGTGTATATAGGAAAATTGGCTGGAAATAGACCTAAAAAAGAATAAGGCAGTCGTATTGTACTACATTTAGCACGACCGATATTCGGCAGTGAACGGGGCATCACGACAGATAATCTTTTTACTTTAGTGAAATTAGCCAATATCTTGTTGGATAAAAATCTTACTTTACTGGGAACAGTAAGGAAAAACAAAGCGGATACGCCTGATACAGCTACAGGAAAAGCTGAGAAATTTCCTACTTTAGTGTTTACAAAAAGTATAACCATGGTTTCTTATATTCCAAAGAAAGAAAAAATGGTACATCTCTTGTCGATCCAACATCTTGACGATAGTGTCTCCCAGGAAGACCATAAAAAGTTAGTGATTATTCTGGATTGTAATGAAAGTAAAGGTGGCGTAGATAACGCCGATAAGTTAGTGCGTGAATATACGTGTACAAGACGTACTGCCAGGTGGTCCTTGAGAATTTTTATGAATATTATGGACATATGTGCTCTCAATGCTTGTTACCTTGTTCATTCTGAAGAATTCAGAATGGAATAAACAGAAATCTCGTCGTCGAAAGATTTTTATGCTGAACCTTAGCAACCAACTCGCTACTGTACAGATGTTTCGTCATTTGCAAACTGGGAATCGGCATATACGTGCATATGAGCCACACATTTAAAGAAATCAAAATCCTCGAATAATAAGGGAGTCTAAAAAGGGAAATTACTTGACAGTAATAACTAGAGAAGGAAAAAGATACAAGTTTGAAGAGGTGGATAAGTTCACGTACCTGGGAACAGATTTACAAGAAAACCAATTATAGATATTGAAGTACAGGCACGAATAATGGCAGGAAATCGATGTATAGGATCACTTAGTAGAGTACTAAAGAGTAAAAATATGTCTAGGAAGGCAAAGTTAAAAATTTATAAAACAGTAATAAGACCTATAGTAACATATGCAAGCGAAACATGGACCTTGAATAAAATAGTGCAAAGAAGATTAGAGGTGTGGGAAAGAAAAGTGCTTAGGAAGATATTTAGAGGAAAGAAATACGAAGATGGATGGATTAGAAGAACGAACGATGAGTTGAAAGAACTTTACAAGGAAACAAGTATAACAGGAATTATAAGAACACAAAGGCTAAGATGGCTGGGGCACATAGAGAGAATGCCTGAAGAAAGAGTGCCCAAGCTACTAACTAAAAATACAATCGGTGGGAAGAAGGGCAGAGGCCGTCCAAAAACAAGGTGGAAAGCGGAAGTTGAGAAACATATGGAAATAATAAAAGTTAAGGGGTGGAAAGAAAAAGCGAAGAACAGAAAATTATGGAAAAAAATACTCAACCAAGCCATGGGCCTGCTAGGCTCGCAGAGCTAAAATATATATAATAAGGGAGAAGAAACGCGATAGATACTACCGATGTCCGAGAAATGAAGAAATGTAACAGATTTATATGTGACGAACATAGACGACTTGAAACCAAAGCAGTTTGCTCAATTCAGTGTAAATCAGATTCGGATTAATAGAATGTAGGACTATAAATTCATTGCCATTTGTCGTTGAGTTTCACTTGCCTTTTCTACAAATTTTCAAATCCCTTTATGTTGAAACCATGCTTAGTTTACTTTCACTTCATTGATGTAATAAAGAGTTTTCAAAATATTAGATTATATAATTTTCAGAATGAGTTCTATTGTTAAAACTGCATGGGGGACAAAGTGGACCCCGTTAGGTAACAACGTTATTTTTAGGCTCGAGGATCTGAGGGTTAAAAAGTAACAACTGCTTTATTTGATTTATAAAATGCTGTTTTTCTCGTTATAAAATCATACATGCTACAATTAATAGGAGACTTTACAAAAATAACGAAATACCCAATTTAGAAGTTCTCTCTCCTGAAACGGAGTAATCAAAATAATGCAAAAGAATTGTATTAAAATCGAATTAACATTTGTAACTTATAGACAATGAAACATGTAGATGAGCGATTCTTGTGAATAATTTGGAGCGGACATAACACAAGTAGAGTTGATTAAATTAAATATGGCATGGCTTAGGGGCGCATGCAAACTGGAAACTACAGGAACATGACGTGACACAAGATCTAATTAGAAAATAATTGACGTCCATTGTCTGGAGAGCTGTGACCGTACCGGCCATCCCACTATCCATACACTTCAGATATACGTACGACGGCGCATAATGAACCCGAACATACCGTTCGCCAGGTAATGTTACGCCGCCACCGTTCGCAAGGCAACAGCTAAATTAATGTATCAAACGCATAGTTCGTTTCCGTGGAAATAGATAATTAATTAATTAATTAATTGTGGAACAATTCGGAACTGTCTCTCGTTGAATTTAATTATTTACTTATCGCAAAATCCTGGAGTGGAATCATTCTCGTGTTAAGTTTAATGAAAATACATCGCTGTAATTATTACTCGATGCTAAATTATTTTATGGCACTTCCTAAATTAAATACACTCAAATTTATTGCATGTACAGTAGCGGACAATAAAATTCGGGCAAGAATTTGACATGTCAAATTTGGTTAATCAGGATTTTATTGAGGTTATATGTCCGTCAAAAGTTGTATTAAACGTCAGAATTACTAGTGACGTTTTGTATACTTAGGTGTATGCATTAAACGTCAAAAATATTAAAGTGAGGTTTACATTGTACCTACAAATGATCTGCCCAGATTTTATTATCCACTACTGTACTGTTCAGTTTAATTTAATGTTTATGTTTTGTGAACTCCACCTTGACGAAAGTTGTTGTGATTATTACAAAATATAAGTGCAAAATTATAAGGAGTGAGCAGGAACGACTTTTGCATGAAATTTCTTCGTTCGTCTTCAAACTACTTTGTGCTAAATTTTATTTCTAATTACTTGAGGACTTTTACAAATAAAATATATTGAAATCTCATATTAGTTGAAGTTACGTAACAGATTCATAAGGCAAGAATTATTTGAACAAAAGAGCTAGTAGATATACATTGCACATATAATATAAGGATAAAATACTTGTCGCGGAAATATTTATTATAGTGGACACAACATAGCGGCCTTTTACCTGGGGGCAACACGTAAGCCCAGACTATGTGTACTTAGCACTGATCTACACTTCCCCTAGGAACATGGAATTATGGCATATATGAACATGTAATAACATTTTAGCCATTATTCAAAATTGTGGGGTAAGTTGGAAACTAAAGTTAATAAATTGTGGTTTATATCCTAGATAATTACGATTACTTATCACGCGAGATATATGTCGCCTATTAAATTTCCCTTATTATTAATATCTCTTACGTTCCCTTCATAACAATTATCCAGTTTTCGGCATCCTCGACCTCGCTTTCTATTTGCCTAGGTCCCCCAAAACTGGAAGAAAATACTTTTCCGTTCTCGAGTAACGCTATTTTCTTTTTAATCGCCTTGCATAATTCACACACGCGTGCATGAAACTAAGATAAACACAATTTACTAGATAAGTTGGTTTTATGTTAATGATTATATGCAAGCTTTTAAAAGTTGGAATCCGAGAGATGGGAAAATTGGATTCGCTATGTGCAAGAGTAATTATTACTAGTGGCCTCTTGCGGCACATTCTTGTGCTACACTAACAAGGATTGCATTTGGGATCCATGACATTTCGACGAAGGGTAAATGACATCTTTTTTCCTTTTTCCCCCAACGCAAGAGTGAAACTCACGGAACAAGACAAAATTAATATTGATGACTAATTTAATAAAAGCATTAAGTTAAATTACTGAAAGCTAAGGGAAACATATTTTAAATAAAGAAAAAGAAAGTAAAGAAAAATTAAACATGCACGTCTTAAGCTTAAAATTTCATTAGAAAATTACAGCGTCTTATACACGAGGAAGAATACATAACAGTACATCCAGCGCTTTTACGGCGTAATATTGTACGTTTGTATTACATTAGTTGATAAAATTATAGGAGTTGAACATAAAACATTTAAATTAGATGTAACGGTTATGAGCGACGTAATGAGTTTAGACTTAAGTGAACTATTATGCACAGTAGTTAAGTTAATATAAGAAAAGCCGTTCGCTTATTTCTGGGCCGTTCGCATCAACAATTTGCATCATAACGTAGTAAATGTAATTGTTTGTATACGGCGAGGGAGCTCTTGACACTTGTAACTGCTAATAACGTTCCGGAGTTTGTTTGACTGAGATAATTCAGTTTTATTTTGCCGCGCACCTCAATCATCATAAAATTTTGTGTACTCTGCCGCTCGAATAATATTCGTAATTGCGCTTTAAGTGTACGTGGCTACTAATTTTTGCGTTAATGTGAGAAATTCACAGCTAACAAATGTGGAGGTGAATTAATAATAAAGTCTTTAATTTCATTTTACGATTCATGATGTTGAAAAGAACAGACAACAGAATCTCCGTTGCAATCACTCACAAATCTCTTGCACATAAATAACGGGGAAAATTTTCTTATTCTACGTTTCGTTACAAAAAAAAAATTAAGATAACGAGATGGTTACTTATTTGCAACAATTGTACACTCGTGGCCATTAAAATTGTCACGCCTGCAAGCTAACCTCGCCCTTATTGACCTGCAATGGAAACAACTGCTACCGCAACTGACACTTAGGCCCGATTTTACATTCGTCGGATAAGCATTATTCTCAGAATAACGTGACGTAGATGTGACGTAGATATGGAGGAACATTAAAGGATATTCGGCGAACAGTTATCCCATCCTTATTCCACGATTGTAAAACTGGACCTTAGAAATATGAAATCTGAAATATTTACGACTCAAGAAGGATTGAGACACTGTTTACGTTGTTCATGGATCACATCATAAGAAAATACAATTAAAGAACCAAGAGCTTATATCTAGGACATAAAAATCTACAACCAATAAAAATAAAAGAATGTGCCTATGCTGACGTTGTAGTAATCATTGCATCAACTCAGAAAGAATTACAGGAGAATTTAGAAATTTGGAAGGAGATACTGCAAAATAGTGGTATGAAAATGAATCCGGAAAAGACGACGATCATGGCAGTAACGGAAAAAGAAGAAAACTTAAATGTAAACTTGACGGAGTAAGAATAGAACAAGTAGAAGATTTTGAATACTTAGGAGTTACAATAGAAACATCAGGAACAATAAACAGGCAAGTAAAAAGAATTTGGGAAGCGAAAATATTAATAAGGAGGAAAAGAGAAAGACCAAAAGATTCATGAGAGAGCACAATAAGAAAACTAATTGAAAGACAGAGGAAAAACATGGAATAAAGCAAAATTAATAGCAAGAGACAAAAAACAGTGACGTAAATTTGTCTACGGATAGGAAAGATTAATCCCCGACACCCTAAGCGTAAAAGGGAATATGATTATATACAGGTGTCCCAACAGTGTGTTCTCGGGCATATTTTGATAACTACAGAAGATACAAAAAAAAAATTTAATTTTAGAGGTCTACAACATAAAATTATTTTTATCTATACAGAGTGAATCAAAACAGTGGTGCCGGGCACAACTTTCTTATTTCAAACCGCATAGGCGCGTACCCTATAGGTACAGTGATCGCCAAAAAGTTCGCACCATATGGGAAAATTTTTTATTATTGATTTTTCTAAAAAAAACTTTTTGCGCCAATAGTTTGTGCATGTTCGATAACCAAATATATAAGCAGGACAGATCGGATGAACAATTCTTAGTGTGGCTAAAAATGGCATCTATTTAAAATACGAAAATTAAAAAAGTGTTATAATTTGAAATTGTTGGACATATTAGACAAAACTTTAGTAGGATCCGATCAGTTATTGCAAAATGTATCGCTTGGCACTCAGACAAAATGTTCTGCGGCATAATATTTCGAAAAAACAAGATTTTAAATTTTTTCAGTTTTGTTCAAGATGTGAAGCGGTAAATGGGCATTTGGTGTTTTAACTCTTAGGAGTGGTTAGCTTACTCCTTTATATCCATAAAAAATATTTAAAAGAATCAAATTTGCTCTTGGGTTCTTAACTGTTGCATGCATAAAAGAATTTGAGTCGATTTTTCACGTTTCTGGTGCAAGGCTTTTTTTACCTAAAATTTTGTGTTATCCTTGTGTGATTCCTTGGTAATGCAATTCTAATAACCCCAATTTAGCCTAAGGAGATCGAAAATTGCAAGAAGTGCATGCACTTTTTATTTTAGATCCGTTTAATATCCGTACTTATAAAATCGATATATTTCATAGTAGCCATGAAATATTTAAAGTCGATTTTATAAGTACGAATATTAAACGGATCTAAACTAAAAAGTGCCTTCAATTCTTGAAATTTTCGGTGTGCTTAGACTAAATTGAGGTTATTAGAACTGTATTATCAAGAAATCAAACATGACAACAGAAAATTTTATGTAAAAAAAGTCTTGCACCAGAAACGTGAAAAGCCGTGTCAAATTTTCTTGTGCATGAAACAGTTAAGAACCTATGAGTAAATTTGATTCTTTAAATATTTTTTATGGATATAAATGAGTAAGCTAACTACTCCTAAGAGTTAAACACCAAATCCCATTTACCGCTTCACATCTTGAACAAAACCGAAAAAATGAAAAATCTTCTTTTTTAGAAATATTATGCCGCAGAAAATTTTGTCTGAGTACCAAGTTATACATTTTGCAATAACTATCTACTAAAATTTTGTCTAATATGTCCAACAATTTCAAATTATAACACTTTTTTAATTTTCGTATTTTAAATAGGTACTATTTTTAGCCACACTAAGGGCCGTTTTCATAATAGTGCTAAAGGAGACTTTAATTTAAAGTCTCTTTAAGCATAGGACAACTAATGTGTTTTTATAGGTTAAAGTCACTTTAAATTTAAAGATCTACAAAGTGGTCAAGAATAACTGTTTGAGTTGGCAATATAATTAAGAGCATTTTCATATTCGCCTGTTTGCAACACTGCGACCGGATATAACTTTTGTTAGTTTATTTGACAGCGATAAGATTGAAGGTTATGTGAATAAAAATTAGCGTTTTAATTTGAATTTGAAATGTCAAGTGACGCTTGTAAAATAACGGCTCTCAGTGTCAAGCCATCAACAACCGGAAGTTACTCCATTTAAGTTGTATCATTTAAAAATAAAATTCGGCACTGCTAACTCAAACAGTGATTCTTGAGCACTTTGTATTATGAAAACGGCCCTTAGAATTGTTCACCGGATCTGTCCTGCTTATATTTGGTTATCGAACATGCACAAACTATTGGCGCAAAAACATTTTTAGAAAAATCAATAATAAAAATTTTTCCCATATGGTGCGAACTTTTTGGCGGTCACTGTATATGAAACCAAATTTGGATTTCTCATAAAATTCTACACATTGCCTATAAATAAACCTAACTGTTCTTGAGATATTTAGCGTTTTGTCTAAAAACTGCCATTTGCTGTTTTATTTATTCATATTTTATTTATTTTTAACTCTAAGAAAAACATTTTTGGTACAGGTGTAGTTGATACATAAGCTTATTATAAGCCATTATTAAATGTACTTTTATCGCTACATGGTAGTCATGGTAATAAACAAAATATCAGAAGTTTCAAAATGACAGAAATCAATTTTCTTAAATAGCATGTCCTATATTTTTTTATCCTAACCTCTCATTTAATAAAGTACTTTCATTTTTGTTAAATATGTCTTGTACCTGTCTGAAATATTTTCTGAGATTTTTAGATTTATTTAAATTATTTCTTTTAGAACGAGTTATTGTCTAAGATGGCCGGGGAAAACGGCAAACAAATGAAGCCGTTGACTTTAATAATTAATTTTCAAGTGACAATAATGTACGAGCATTAGTTAGTTCAAGTACGTCACTCCTCTAAACAGCTAAACAGTTATACATTTTTTTGTACTTACATCATACATGCCCCAAGCTCTCTATGAGCTTGTCAGGGATGCGTTAAACTGGTTATTCTAATACTGCCCGCTGCGACTGCGACCGACCTGCTAGGTGTTCTCCATTGGCATTCGGTTTACAAACAGGGAAAACGCAGAAACCCTAGTTCGAAGGGGTCGAAATGAATCCTGAACACAATCCGACACATAAGTGTTCCATCTCTCACATAGGACTCATATGTATGGGATTCGAACACACACCTATAGTTGCCCGACCAAGCGTCAAGCCCGTTGTAAGTACAGATTATTTTTTTGCTATATACCGATCGTATAAAATATAAGTTAAGAAAATGTACCACGAAATGACGTGACTTGACAAAAGCCACAAAGCTGTTTCAGAAAAGTTAGAAGGAGATAGCTACATAAAAATTCTTTGACTTATCCATCGATCTATGGGCACATAGAGAAAAAATAAACTGTAGTTTTGCTTCTAATTAATTTTTTTTTTTGAGAAAAATCAGAAGATAGCAGCTCGACTTCTGACATCTAACAAATACCGCAATTACAAAATTTTATCAAAACTATGAGCTTAGGAAATGTTGATGGAGTAAAATACTCATATGTTTTACAAATTTAGATCTTAATATTGCTTACGAATTTTGTCTATTATTTTATAACAGAGATTATAGTTACTAACCCACATCAATATGACGAAATATCGTAGTTGATCAGTTGTATGTACAGTCGCGGACAGAAAATTTCGGATGTCAGTGTCATTCCACTGACGTAAAAGTTAAGAAATTCCTATATGTGTACGTCAGATAGTGACACTGACATCCGAAATTTTCTGTCCGCCACTGTACACTAATTTGAGATATGACGTCATCGACTATTTTTTTAAATGGCAAACCTATTTTTCTATGACTATTCTTAAAGTGTATAATCAAGTTACACATGCGTACCAAATTTGAAATTTTTATTCCTTGTCATTTGAAAGATATTTAATAAATATTAACTAATTCAAAAAATGAAGAAATCTGAATCTCAGTAGTCATAAATTCACTTCACTAAATGCTCAAAATGTTGTCCAATACCCTAAACGGAACTTAAACTCGTTTTGAACATTTCTAATTACTTCACCGGAAATAAGCCTACACTCCTGTCTTATTCGTTCTTTCAACACCTCAATATTTTCTGGTTTGGTCTTAAAAACTTTGCTTTTCAAGTACCCCCATAAGAAATAGTCCAGCGGTGTTAAATCCGGAGACCTGGGTGGCCATTCAAAGGGTCCTCTTCTACCAATCCATCTGCCTGGAAATACATCATCCAGATACTCATGGACAGGTCTTGCAAAATGAGGAGGAGTACCGTCTTGTTGAAACCAGATGTTTCTATTTGGGCATCAGCTTCAACCGGACCAGGAAACAGAGTAGCCAAATTCGGAACCAGTTCTTCCTGTAAGAATTCTAAATATCTCGCTCCATTGAGATTTGCTTGGAAGAAAATTGGTCCTATTACTCGATCACCAACAATCCCTGCCCAAACATTGACTTTTTCTGGATGTTGAATGTGGCCTTCCCTCATCCAGTGTGGGTCGTTGTCTGCCGAATAACGACAATTTTGACGATTTACCTGACCATTTAACATAAACGTTGATTCATCAGAAAACAGGACGTTTTCTATGTTTAAAAAATTTCTGTTTAGTAGATCCATCATTTGTTCGCAAAACTGGAGTCTTCTATCCGGATCATCTTCGGTGAGTTCCTGGAGGATTGCCATTTTATAAGGATGCAATATTTGCGCTTTAAAAATTTTTGCCACTGACGACTGGCTAATTTCGACTTCCCTAGCTATCTGCTTAGTGGGGACATGACAATTTTCTTGAACAGAGAGAAGTACGTTAAGTTTGACCTCCTCATTGAGCGCACTCTGACGATGATTATTGGTTTTTCTTAAATGTCCGTTTTCCCGAAACTTGCTTACGGTACTTTGCGATATGGGTGGTAAATCAGGATATTTCTCTCTGAATAAGTGAATAACTTCATTTTGTGTTCTCGTCCTATCTCCGTAGCCAATCATCATTAAAATTTCAATCTTGTGGGTTTCAGTTAAGGCATTTTGGCCGATTTTTCAACAAACGGTGTTCATCACAAGACGACAAACTAATAATCTCCTCACTCAATACGAGTCGAATGCGATGCTGCTTTTTTTACTTGTTCTTAATATCTTAAGTGTTTTAATACATTGTGATAAGACGTCAACCCAGTTTGACAAAAAATGTTGATGTTTGTTAAATATCTTTCAAATGACAAGGAATAAAAATTTGAAATTTGGTACGCATGTGTAACTTGATTACACACTTTAAGAATAGTCATAAAAAAATAGGATTGCCATTTAAAAAAATAGTCGATGACGTCATATCTCAAATTTGGGACACGCTGTATAAAATGTTCTTAGATGAGAAAGAACGCAATTTAAAATACTAATCGACGTGTCCGAGCATATTTCCGAAAAAAAAAACTGTCTTTGCTTTACTGAATTTATTCCAAGTTAGAGACTCGCACTGTATATTAATTTGTCCGAAGGGAAGGGCTTAACTTTTATTAATCTTAATTGAACTTTGTTTTATGGAAAGATGAAGTCCGTTGAATATTGGGGGGGTTTTATCTGTGAGTAACAGAGAAACACGTTGGAGTTAAACAAAATTTAAAAGTTTGAGTTATGTGTACACAAGAAGAAAGAGTTGGAAAGTTCTTAATTCGAACCGATTATTCTGATTATTACTATCCTATCTTAGCCGCACAGCGCGATTTTAGCATGAAGTAAATTCATGACCGGACGCTCGACGGCGGCGCTCCTGCCAACAAAAATACCGCAACTTGTGTGCAGTTTATGCAAATAATCTAGATGAGATTTTTCCCTTCTCTTTGGGCAATAAAATGCGGTGTTATCCTTTCCTGCTGTAAGTTCAGTTAGCAACATTTCCTTATTAAATACCACCAACTAATAAGATCTGCGGCCGTATTTCACCTTATAATGGGAGACTCCGAGATGAGGTATGATGCGGCAACCACCTCGCGGGGGTGAGGGTGTCAGCGATATGAACGGCGTCACGAAATAGCCTCATTACACAAGGTGATCCCGCACAGCATTTAGTTCTGACGTTCTCAGTATTTATACGCATAATAATACTTTACCCAGTCGTTAAGAATTATGCCCGTCTGCCGAGAAATAAATTAGTTATAAAGATTTATGTAATGGAAAACATATATCATTACAAAATTACGGCAATTTTGGAAGAAACATTCGCTCAGACAGTGACAAATGCCAGACAGGGGTTAAATGCGCTACCATTTGATCTAAAAAGAGCGATCAATGAAACAATTAGAGGTAGCTCTGGGCCCTGTTCCCTTTTAACATCTCCTTGTCGCCCAACCAACCCTCATTTTTAACACTTATATTCATGACAAATGATTGTGGATTCACTTGAGCTATCTGTGTGATCATCATTTATTCATTTGCTTCTCAACAATCATTTATATTACAATGTTAATAGCTACTTCACTGTCAAGTTTTTTTTTTTAATCACCCACTTTGTATTTACCAGCCCTAAAGTAGGTGCTAAACGATAATATTTTGTAAATCACTTCAGTGTATTACTTTCCGATAAATAACCCCGCAAACGCTATTGCTACAAGACGGAAATAAAATTAGGAAATAACAGCGTTTGTGAGGGTTTCTCGTGGCACTTTCTGACAATATCTGCCCTTAATACAACGGCAGTTAAATGGGACTGTTTATGGTCACGTGAAGGCGCACGGTCACTAAACAGAAGCTATTCCTTATTGGACGTTAAAACCGTGTCCTGGAGGACTCGTAATGTCTTAGGCCGGTGTCCTATAACGTCCTAGACTACTGCCCAACCTGAGTGTAAATACCTGTCCGGTGTCCGGTCTCCGAACGCTAAGCTCTGCTGTATTGGAACGTCACGCTTAATTTATTGTATTTATTGCCGGAGCAAGTCACTCGCTAATACGGGGGTGGTTTTTGTCAACGAGTTCCTGTTTCGATTAAAAAAAAACGAACGAGGAAGAGAACTCATTTTGTCCTGACCGAAGCTTTTAACTGTTACGTGCTTCTTATTTCATTATTTTTATTACATCATTTAAATTTATAATAGATTTGGAATTTCACTTCCCTCTGAAATTTGGGAAATCATTTAAAATTTTTAGTTCTACTGATGATGATATTATAACTTTAGAAAGGAAAAATTTGAAATTTCTTGAAACAATAGAGACCACTGGGGGCTGGGGTTAGTTCCTAAATAAATAAATAATAAAAGGGAATCGCAGGAAAAATATGGTTGCCAATAAATATAGATAATAAAATAAAAGATGATGTTCAAGCCTAAACGACAACTTTGCGTGATGCTTCCGATTCCGTTGATGCATTGCATATTTTTTTTTAATGCCATCAGTTCTAAAAGGTTCTGGAGGAAATTAATTTGAGAAAAAAGTTTGCATTTTTGATTTTAATTAAAAAATTAATTTCGTTTTTTGACGTTTCTTTCTTATTACCCAAAAAAAAACTTAATTCTCATTATGAAATTAACTTAAAAAGTACTCCCTCTATCCCAAATTATGGTACACATTTCTATAAAGATGTTTTGAATATGGATGGTTATATAAAATGATAATTTGTTAATGATGGATATTTATCAAAATCAAGAACTCTTGATGATTAATAGATGACTTTGCATGAATCTGTTCTATTTTAATTTTATCGTTTATCTCAATATTGTCAAAAGGTTAAATGACACCCGTTGTGTTTAGGTAAAAAAAATTATAAATTCGGAAAATAGCATTTTTCAAAGAAGAAACGTCAAATCAAAGTAATTAATATTAAAATTCAAGATATTATGAATAAAGAACAATTTCGCAACGAAAGGAATTTGCCGGTATCTATTTTGTGTAGTCAATATGCAGTTGACATCGCAAAATATTACAAAATATTATTGGTCAATAAAACAAACGTTTTTCTTCATAACTCACTCTGATTACATTAATTTTGAATTTCAGTAAAGATAAAAAAGTAAATCCAATATTAGAGATTTGTATACCTTAATTTGGGACAAATATAAAACCCGCAATGTATACCATAATTTGGGACAGAGGGAGTAATACTTAATCTTACAAATAGTTATTAACTAACTCCTCATATTTAAAATATCAAAATTCTTAATTTTCCACTTTCTTTCATCAAAAGAGGATCAATAAGGCAAAGCGGCAAGCAATCCCGTGATCCGCAGATGTCCGATAGACTCGGCATTAATTAATTTCCTTTCATCACTCAGACAATCCCTTTGTAGGTCTTATTTTCCTTTGACTGACAAGGCCATAAGAAGTGCGATATCCCGGCCTTTCTTATCCTAATTAGCTCTTAGTCAGAGCGGACACGAGGCCAAGAACACTGAATAGCTGGCAGGCACAGATACGACGAGCTTTTGACGAGCCGCCTGCGAGGAAATTTGCTTGCTGTCAACTGCACTGGACGAACGTAGAGAGCGGTGCGTGAACTTAGGAAATCTCACCTAATTATCACTCGACGGGCATACGAAAATTAGGCCATTAAACGCAAGACGAATAAATAAATTACGTCTGCGGCGAGCAGAAGAAATTTCATTAAAAAAAAAATGAAAGGCCCTCCTTAATTTCCACAAAAGCCGAAAAACGTTTTCATAACTTGGGGAATCCCAACACACATAATTGAATTATTATAAATTATCAAAGTGAAACTTTAAATGCTTGGTTGTTACAACGAAGTGTTTTTAGGTTAATTAAACGGGACCTAGCTTAGGGATGAGACGTCTTGAATTTAGTTTAATTCGCTTTGAATGAAAACGCTGGACAAAGCTGGCCGCATCTCTACCAGATAGGGCCGTCAACAATCGTCATGTCCGAATGTCACTGAGTACCACAGGCGATCCCCGAACGTCTAGGATCCAGCGTGTTTCTAGCATGTTGTCCTAGCATCACAAAGGCCGTAAGGATGCCTTTGTATGTCCTGTTAAAAGACGAGAGTACCATTGTCCTAAGGACATCACTGAGGCGGTATTGTGTATTTGCTATGTAATTAATTATTACCTAGTTTATTTAAAATTTAAACCAAAACAAGATTTCTGGTTTCACTCAAAAATAAAAGATTTTCACAATTGTATCAAATGATTTAAGAAATGCACATGTTCAATAAACCCATTTAATGAATTTTTTTAATTAAAGCTGGTTCTTGTCCGATGAAAATTGTATCATAAAATCTTTTAAACGGACACTAAATAGCACACAAACACTTAACGAAGCTGTCAAACGACGGCGAAACGTTAAGTGTTTGTGCACTAATTAGTGTCCCTTCAGATTTTGTGATAGGAATTTTTTTAGTAAAAAACTTTATTTTTAAGCAATTCGGACATGTATTCAGTAAAATTCAAAGAGTTCAAAACTGAAAGGAATTATCAAAACCACATTCATATTTTTTGTCGATACAGTTTTTGACATGGTTTGACGATATACATTGTAACCGATTAAGTCTGACCAATATGTTGCATCTTTAACCTTATTTATCCTTATGTGATAAAATTGCACTTGACAAGATGTTACACAGTCTACATTTTCCAATTTATATTAAATCCTACAAACCTCTCCGCCTTTTTAGCGCTCCTGCATAATATATTGTCAATACCTGGTTCATCACTGTTTGGCCTGAACTTAACAACAATTATGACAGAGATGACATTTTTAACGCCGACGAAACCAACCTTTTTTACAAACTGACCCCAGATAAAACATTGAAATTCGTGGGAGAAAAGTGGCGAAAAAAATGTCTAAAGTGAGAATTACAGTTTTAGTAATTGCAAACATGTCTGGAACAGAAAAGAGAAAACTGTTTGTTATCGGAATATCAGCCAATCCTAGATGTTTTAAAAACAAGACATTACCAGTCAAATATAGATCAAACAGTAAATCATGGATGACATCAAAGTTGTTTACTTGAATGGGATGCGGAGTAAAAAAAGAAAAACAGGAAAATTTTACTTTTCATTGATTGTCCAGCGCATCCTGAAGTTCCGTTAAACCAAATAAAATTGGTTTTTATGCCACCTACCTAATACCAGTGCAAAGCCACAACCTATGGATCTACCTACCTTAAACAGTCGTTACAGAAAGGTTCTGTTGATAAAGATGTTAGAAGCAATTGATAATGGACAAGTTTTTTCGATGAATCTTTTAGACACTGCAAACTTTATTCATCTGGTATGTCAGCAGGTTAATAGAGAAACTATTGCAAATTGTTTTAAGCATGCAGGTTTTTTTGAAATGGAAGATGAATTTGATTTAGATGATGATTTGCAGAAGATGGTACTGATATTCAAAGATTCGTTGAAATAGAAATGAGGAAGAGATTTGATGACTTTGATTTTTAAAAATACGTGAGAACCGACCTTATTTCAACTGAATCCCTGACAGAAGAACAAATTATCCAGCCAGTCACAACAGGTAGTATGATAAATGCAACTTTGGAATTAAGTCTAAACCTGTTAATTTTTTTCTTCGGACGAAGTAAGTGATGATGAGGAGAACAATGAGGAGTCTGATGAAAATGTGTTTGCTCACTAATGTGACACATTCTTCCAAAAAATAAAGTCTTGCATGTGGCATCGACAAAAATATCTCTAACGAACTAAAGAATGCAACCGATTTGCACAGACTTATTAATATGGATATATCCGCGTTTGTTTGCGAAATTTGGATAAAATCGATTTTGCTCCAAATTTCAAACTTTACTTGCCGATTTTAATGGAATATATCTCGTTGTGGTCGCAAATGGTTACATGTACCGATAGATCTCATAACCTACACCTTGAAACCACCAAAACAAGATTTTGTGTAAAAAATGAATATATCCGGTTTTTCACGCGAGCTCCTCAAGTGTCAACTAATAATTCTGATGACAGATCCTTAACATAAAGGCTAAACAGAATAGATCCCAACATTGAACCTTGGTTGAGGTATTCTGATATGTATTTTGATCCTAATTTCGAAATTTTGCGATCTGTTTTGCAAGTAAGTCTTGAGCCAACCCCACGAAGTCCATATCCAAATAATTTGTCCAATAATCGTTGGTGCGGTATGAGGTCGAAAGCTTTACTTAAATCGCAAAATGTTTTAAAGTATGCTATCCACGAGATTTAAAAATTTTAAGATTTATAGTTTGGTAATTGATACTTTCGAATCTTCCTGGTATAGGTACAAATATCAGACAGATACTTTTTACATCCACATCTCTAGTGTAGCGCTTTATTCAATAATAAACTTCGCATACACTGAAGCTACAGTCCGGACTGCGGTAAATCTCTCTCCCCCCACGTAAACGATGTGACTACAGGCACGCGACACTTATTGTATATACTCTTTACTTAGTATTGTAATGGTGGAGGTATGAGATGTATTAAAAATTTAATAACTTCAACGTAATCTAATTTGTTACATTTAATTACATTGCATGAAATTGAAATAAAAATGTCACGGTTTTCATTGTAGATGCTATGGAAGTTTGAAGGTGACCCCTTTTTTGGATCATTCAACACAAACATCAAATACTTAGTAAACTCGTCACGTTCATCCTACACTTGCTAACTAGATTAAGCCATGTAATTAGCTTTAACCAGTAAGCATTCGATGATTACAGCAACGTCTACAATCGAAATGCTCAGTGCCTGCTGCACCGTAGAGAGAGTAATAAAGGAAAGAAACGAACGTTATAGTAACGGGCACGTCTCAAAATTATCATAGATTTTAAATTAGAAATGATTACGAGCAGTAAATCAAACTTAATGGAACTTATTTTGGATTAAGCCGGTTGGATATAATTCACTCCGAATTAAACCGAAATTACCGAGCATATGCAAGGCCGTATTAGAGTTTGCGATAATTAAATCGCGTCGCGTTTGAATCTGAGACATTCGGTGGGCATTAGCAAGTCCGAACGCCACACACCGCGCAGTAAAAGTGATTTGTGATGGTCGCAATCCTCTGCATTGCAAATCCTCCATTCTTCACGGCTGAGGACCGTTTGCGAGGGATTAAGCGATCTGACCAATTCCAATTATTATTCCGTATACTGATATTAAAACAACGGGGTCACCTAAGGTGGATCTCGTTCTAAAAAGCTTCGCCGCCGCCGGTGATTTAAGCTCAGGACGTTCGGAACAATACACGCAAAAACCGACCTCACCGAAAGGTTGCTTGAAACGTGAACTACCGGCTTTGTTTCAAAATTATTACCCACCCGTTAAATTAATTTTGTTAAATCCCATCGAATTTTGTTTGGCGGCTGATTAAAAAGTAAATAAATAAAGTGGAAAAAATTTAATTACTATAAACGCAGTCATCTGCTGCCATGCTCTTCTGCTTTTCACGCTATAAATTGTAAACTTTTTAAAGTTGTTGCCTTGCTCGCGTGTTTCAAGTCAGTGAAGTAAACCAAAGCTCGCGCTTCGCTGCAAACCTGCGACTTCATCACACGCTTGTGGATGACGTGACTTCCTGAGGATGACTTCTTCTTCCTACACGCCTCTTGAGCTTTCATAGTTGTTCTAATTGTAATTTAACAAGCTTTACTTGGCTTTATCTTATAAGGAAATGGAAATGCATACAATTTCATTGGCTAATTTCATTAGCAAAACTAAACAAATATTTTTTAAAATATCTACGACATGCTACAACTTAACAAGTTAAATAAAATCTACTTTTTCTTTTAAATTTACTTATGTACGTTTGTACATAGAACTAATTTAAGATCTGTAAATTGCGAAAAAGATAAGAATGGCGTAAACGAAATGATAACAACAATAATAATATGAACGCGATATTATAGTATACAGGGGTAACGATATCGTAAACATTTAGATAAAATTGGTTCCGTTTTATACGTGATATTCTTGCGCTGTTACTTAAATCTGAATTGTAGACTGCAATAATATAGTAGTGAGTTCGTGTGATCCAGACATTGTATAATATTTGTGTTGTATATTACAAACTTGTCTCCATTTCATTGCGGCGTGTACTCGCATGTTAATGCTATATTCCGCCATTCGAACACATACTAAACTGCTAATATATCGCGCCCTGTATTATTTCAGTGAGCGTTCTGGCTTGGCTGTTGGCTGCACTGCTAGGAACAAAGGAGACGGTTCGTTTTTATCTTCATTATGCTTTGATTTTGTTGGACGTTTCAAAAATATTTTACCAAAGAAGTTAGAATGTTCAATATGAAAATAATAGTAAGTTAGATTACAATGGTTTAGTTTTTAGTTACTTTTAACGATGTAAGTACTTTTCCAAAAAAAAAAAAACCAGTACTATTCCATTTCTTTTTAAGAACTAAAGCAATTTAAAAAGTAAAATAATCTTGTACCCTATTATAAAAAGTTGTTTTTACATAGTCTCTGAGTTACTATTAAAGAGTGCGGTAGATTCGTATTTCATACAATTAGTTTTATCAAACAAGAAATAAAAATATCAAAAATAAATACAATACAAATATAAATAACAAATACATGACATTAGTATATAGACTCTAGAACCCTATGTTGCATGTGACCGTGTGGCCTAATGGATAAGGCGTCGGACTTCGGATCCGAAGATTGCAGGTTCGAGTCCTGTCACGGTCGACGCAAACAAAATTTTGCATTTTCCAGCTAAATTAATATATTTTTTTTATTTTCAAGTCTACTTCCAAAATAAAAAGTAACTTTGGTAAAGAGAGACATAAGAAACTTGTTTTATAATTTAAATTTTAAAAACAACAAATATTTTCAATTAATTCCCATTTAGTTCAACATTTAACTTTAACTAGACACATCAAACATCTTTTTTATGTTAATTACAGCATGACATGTTAAAAACCATTGCAAATAGCTTTAACTTATTTATACTATGTAGATAAAAATATCGTTGTTTCACGGAATCGCTTGAATTAATAGGTATTTAGTTCATTCATTATTAATTTATATTTATTCAAATTTATTAATTGTCTCTTTCACATTACATATTACAATTTACCGACACTTCAATTATAAGTTCCAATAATATTATAAGGAGTGGTTTTTAATTTTTTTTTTTTATCAAGTCTTGCTATGAAATTGCATTCCTCGGTGCTGTTTTATAGTAAAGCTAAGACATGGCGTCAAAATTTCATGGAAAAGGTTAAGGTTAAATTTAAGCTGAGGCTTTAAATCCTTACCGACAATTATTTCAACAGTTGTTGTTAAGGATTTAAGTTTTAACTTAAATTGAAGCTGTAATTGTAAAACTGGGCATAAGTTTTGATCTAAGCAAATAATAAGAAAATGAAATAGTAAAAGAATAAAATAACAGACAACAACGAAAGAATTTGTAGGTAGATCGTACGGTAAAAGAAATTAAAAAGGGTAACTTGGAATGAAAGCAATACTATGTATGTACATTAAAAAACAAATTAGAAAGATAAATTATCCTGTCAATAAATTGATCTCTCGAAACAGCCCAGAACAAAAAAATTATAAGGTATAATAGTGAACTAGGAATAGCAGACAGTAGTTTAGAAATAATAAATAAAAAAAATTACTTCTTGTCACAATTAGTTTGTTTCCGCAGATACGTATTTCGACAACTACGCTGTTATCGTCAGTACACTACCTCACAAGTGAAAAGCATTTTTTGAAATTTTTGAAGCAGAGGATTCATACTAAAGTAATAACTTTTTGATTTATCAATAATAGTGGAGAAAACAAATAATACAAAATTAAAGATTTAAAAACAAAAAATTTTACAAAATTTTGGAAAAGATAATCTGACTTCAAAAGACTATAAATGATATAAATAAATTTTAAAAAAATAGGATTAGAAGAGACAGTATTTGATATCATAAATAGGCTTCTTCTTCCCTTGTTGTATTTTGCTCATTTTCTCTTTAAATATTCATAGGGTTCTTTGTTCAAATTTTTCGCCAAATCTGAGTTATTTATTTATTTATTTATTATGTTAAAAATATAGGCGTACGAAAAATAAGATGGCAAATGGATAATAGAAGAAAAGAAAAGAAGTAAGAAAACATGACATGAAATGTTTATAAAGTTTAAAATATTACTCTGGGAATAATAATAATAATAATAATAATAATATGTCTTTATTTTCCGCCCAGAATATACAATACATGATACAGAATACAGAATACAGAATATACAATAGAGCATAAAGAATGGCATTCTTTATTTACAAAAATACATAATTTCTTTACAATCTTTTCACGGAGAATTTAAAAATCGCACAATTGCTCAACGTATCACTATCGATTGAGAGCATCGTCAGAAGTTAAAAATAAATAAACTAGTTTATTTATTTTACTTTCAACTCCGCATAGACATTTTGCTATTTGTTGTTTTTAAAGCTTGTAACAACTTTTTTCTTTACTAGCGATTATTTGCTTCCATGCCAATGTGAACTTGTCTAGTTAGGTACCTACTTTATAATGTTTTCTCTTTCTCTTGTGACATTCTCAAACCTTTGTGCAAGTGTTTGAAATAAAGATTATTATTATTATAAATAAATATAAGATATAAAACTTTTCAAGTAAAAAGTAATTATGAATATTAAGATAGTAAGTCGTTCAACTCTCAATCCAATTGGTCTTTTTGGTTGTTTATTTTAAATTTCTTCCGATGAAATTCAAAACGGTAGAGAAGGAGAAAAGTAATTAAAATATAATAATAAGTTGAAGTATGTCTCAAAAATTTGTTATTCATTAGATTTAGAAGAAAAATTACAAAGTTTCCTTGGATTTTAAAATATTGTCGTGTACTACATATTGCTGTGATATTTAAATAAAAAATAAAAAAACGAGAAATTTATTTTACTGAAAAAAGAAAATAAAATATAAAATAAAGATTTAATAGAAGAGAAAGACCAAAAATAAATAAGTCAAAGAGAATCCAAGCCCAAAAGAGATAAGAGATAAGCCGTGCAAAAGTAAAAATAATAATTAGAGAAAAATCTAGTATGTACACAAAAATAATGTAGGTATGTTTTCGATTGAAGATAACACAGCAACATGAAATAATAATACGTAAAATATTAAATGAAATGTAATATGTAAGTCAAATATGAACTTTTAATAGCAATTACGCAGTGTCCAGGCGTATGTCGGGAGTTGGTCGATAAGATTATAGTGGAGTTCTCGAGATACTCTTCTGCTGATGAGACCCCAATTAGGTCCGGAAAAGCTATGCAGAGAATGTTCGAGGCCCCCATTGCATAGTCGACTTGCCGCAAACTTTAAAATGAACATTTAATAATCTACGAAATTCTGCTAAAATATTTTAGCATTTCTCTATTAAAAAAATTATTTGAAACTCAAAAATTGAAAAATAAAATTAATGTAGTTTTTTTTTCTAAGAATAAATCCTATAGCGTCTAAATTTATTTAATTTGTCATTTGTAAACAACGAGTTTTATTATTTAACCTGAAGAAGCTGTCATTCAAGCGTGCAATCAATTGTAATTATGTACATAGTTTGTGATAATTTTCAACAGACAAGAAAGTATTTCAATTTTGTAAATAAGATTTCCAAAAATTAAATCATATTTGTATTAATCGTATACTTATTGAAGAAATGCTCTACGGTTTTCTGCTCTGATTGTAGTAGTGAAAAAAATTGCAATTACAAAATAGCCACTTAGTGAAGTACCGCGTGATCAGTATCTTTTCTAATCAAGTGACCTATGGAAAGAAAATCGTATGTCTTTGACTAATTCATTTTTTTCGAATGTCATTCTCATTTCAATTATTTATAACTGTCAGTAAGTTTAATTCGTTAACAGAAATCTTTGTTCGTAAGAGATTATTGTTACACTGCGAACAGTTAAATAACAATCCAGTAATCTTAATGAATGTTATTAACAATTTAAAATGCATATTCGCTTGTGTTTACAAGAAAACGGCGTACATTTTACGCACCTTCTATGAACCAGTTTTTCGTTGCTCTTACCGCGTGCTTTCATTTGTGGGAAATGTAAACTTGGAATTTGATATCCAAATTTATAAAAAAAGCTATAAGTTATAAAAGATATAAGTTGTCATTTTACGAATGGTGCTTAAAAGTACATATTTACATTTTAACAACAATTTGCTTTGTGTTATTGTATGTATTATTATCATTAAACCATCAACGTATCTCTTTCATTTCAATTCAAATTCAACAAGACCAAGGGTAAAGGGCAACATTTTCATGAATTTCTTATTAATGGAAAACCATTTTGATTTCCTGATTCGACAAAATTTCAACAATTACCAGCAAAACAGAAACATGTCAAAGAATTTATGCGGTGTTCTCTTTTTTTTCTGTTGTTACACGCTTACAATGATAAAAATTCTTTTCGTTATTGTTAACGTGGTACAGAATAAATTTTTTGCAGTGTATGAAACATGGCGGCTAATGCAGCGTAATAAATAACATCTGCAATAATTTGAAACAAGCATGGGCATGGATTTTATGGAGCTAACTGGCCCATTAGTAAATAACTGCATGCAATCCTTCTATAAGGACAATGTGTTGCCGGCAATTATATCTGTATCCCGATATCTCGAGTAGCCCAAAAGCTTGCAATGATAGACGGTGCTGTAGCAGGTGGGCTAAACAGCCATAAATAAGCAGCGCCCATGCTAAATAGCCTACTCACATCGTCCAGTCGCTTCCGTAAATTAATTACGATACATGGCTCTAACACTCTCTTTTAATGGCCCTCCCGGTTTTTTTATTTACTTTTCTTCATTTTCTTCGCTAATGCTTTGTGTATCCTATAATCGTAATTCATGTATAATCGCTTGATTCGTTCGCGCTACCGCCGCCGCCTCCGCCGCTTCCTTCTTCGGACGACGGAAACGACCGGAATTTTGATTAAACGCATTAATGTTATTTTGATGGCTTCGCTTTATTACCTGTTAATTGGCAGTTTACAGTAAAATTTTCCTTGCTGTATTTAAAGTACTACAAGAGACGCGAAATTGCTGTTCGGTTGACGAATTCAAAACAGTATTAACACTCAAAGATTTAATTTAATTTTAATCTGAAACATCAAACTTAGAAATTCAAGAAAGTAAGCTGACGAAACAAATTACGAATAAATACCTTCTTTTTTCTCTTTGACAAGAAAAAAATTGCCCTTCTTAAAATGTAACGAGTGTATTACATGAGCCTCACTATTGGTGCATGTACAGTCAGAGTTAAAAGTAATGTCCTTATACCGCTTAGAAGTGATTAGGCTGATTGGGGGTGATATTACTTGTAATTCAATTTTTAATTAGTATCTCGTATACCAAAGCGTGACGATCGTATTGTTATTAATTAGTTAATGCGGTAAACTATTACCGCTAATACATGTTCGCCAATACAAATACCGTAAGCCAGGTGTATGTTAGCTCCTCTTTATAGTGCATAAAGTTCGATATACGATGACACAGACACAATTCAAATTCGCCGGTTAAGTTTCTGGTAAACTGGCTTTATTTATATGCGGGTTTAGATAACGCAACACGCGCGCGCGGTTTTAAACAGTAGTTTATCGATGACAATTCAATAATTACACGGCACTTTGGCATTTTAGATATTACGAAATCATAGTCTGGCCAGTTTATCGGACGATCGTCCTGCTTTACGAGGTAATTATATCGTGAGCTCTCGGACCAATGCTACACTGGATCGTATTTGTTGGACATAAATTAGAATAATCTGAACATCCTGCCTATAATTGCAATATTACGCTGAAAGCGAATCTAAATTGCCAGCAGTTATTTATTATCTTTGACTGATACATATTTCTTACTAATTAATTAAAACAAAAATAAAGACAAAGTGTGCGTTAAGAATTTCAAATTAACTTTAATCAATGACACTCGGTATAAGCGTCTGATTGATTAATAAAATTATATCGTGACTTAAAACTTTAAAATTGTTTGAAATAAACCAACTCCCTCCCCACCTTCGCAAGGTAGAGAAAAACTATTACAATAAATAATTCGAAACCTGACATCCTGTGCAAAGATAAAATGTAGTTCGGAGAGCAATTTATGCGTAATCGATAAGAAACTGAACACTTCTATCAATATATTAAATCACGGCGTCATAAAATGGAAAAGTACTTTATTTAAAAGTAATAAATCAAGCGTAATCTGTACAAATGCAGTTACTGTGAACTCCAATAAATTATATTTGTTCTTCAAAATGGGAATTCGCGTTCATTTTCACGAAATTATCGTAAATCAAAAATGACGCTGAGCTTCAAAATATACATCGCGAAAAAAAAACGTCGCTGAATTTATTACTGTTATGCACACGTCCGTGAATTATATACATTCACGTATTTCCGGAGCTTACTGTTTTATTATTATTATTATATTATTCGCGAGACTGAATTATTATGAATTAATTAAAAATATTTTCGCAGAAAAAAATATTATTTATGTATTTTATTTAATAAATACTTTTAATTAAAAAATAACCTGATAACCAGAATTAGAACTAAAGCTGTTGAGATGATTCTAAATTAAATCTTTTTCCACTTGCCTAGTAAAAAGATTTCCTAATGCGATATAAAAAAAAGTATATTTTATTCAGTAACTTGGTATAGTAATTACTACAGTAATCTATAGTTGTTACACAAAGTTTTTATATAGAATGAAAATATAAGAAAGATTTATCTTAAGAAAAAAGTTATGTCTGTTTTTAAATGTTTGAAAAGCGAACGCTTTTTAAGTATCAATTTAATAAAGATTTAATTTTTATTCGCCGAAATATACAAGCTATAAAATCCTACGTTCCTTTATGTTCGTTCCTCCGCCTTGTTAATTTTTTCGAGCCCGTTAAAATTTCATCTTCATCTACTCAGAGAAAAACGCGAACGTTAATAAAATTTAATGGTACTTACTTACGTCCTAAGCTAAGAAAAATGTAAATTAGAGAAAAATACATCGTAAATAATCAGCTCCCTTCCTGTTTCCTGTATGCGCGAACGTAATTTATTTCGGGAATGTGTTAAGCCGTAAACAAGGCACATTTTGTTAGAATATACATACAATTGTAGCCGTTGTTGTTCGTCTAAGGAAACGCAACGAAATCTTTGTTGAATTTCCCTTGATGTAAATAAAACCTGTCATATTCTTATACCCACCTCTGCCTTAAAACTAAAACAAGACGCCCTTTATTTTTCTTCACGTGGAACGCGTTTGTACAATTACGTGTATCTACGAGACGGCGATGGACGACGAAACAAAGATAAACGTTTTTTAATATAGTTTCCTTATCTTTGATGTACGTCGACGGTTACGTATTTTATTTATTTGTTCTCCACGTCATTAAACATAAATAGATTCAATTGCTACAGAGGAACGACTCCGGGGGAAAAAGACGAGGAGAAAAACAAACGAAGATGTCTTATAATTCCGAGTGATATTTCGAAAGCTCTCATGAGAAATAACTTTTTTAACCTCTCAAATATAAGCGCGATTTATCGTTTTATTTTCTTTATAATAACCGCTCAATCAATATTACACGGAACAAGTTAAACCCAAGCAAAATGAATTTTTCCCCGAGTAAACTTTGACGTCTACATCCGTGGAACGTTTAAATAATGATGGAAACCCGAAACATTAAGCATAAACGTCCGCGACTGGGAAATATGGACGGGCTTCTGCCATAAGTTGCGGAAGTGATGACCGCCAAACTTTACACTCAGAATCGCCCATCCTGATGGGTAATATTTCACAGCAAATATCTTCCGTCTTCATTATTAATCACTGATTTATCGGGATATGCGAAAAGTTAAGAGTTCGCTAAAAATTCGAACTTATGTATGTGCGGTGCTGGGGCTATGAAATATCGCAGAGTCGTACGTGACACTGGGATAAATTACTTCCGGTGTGTAAACGATGAACGACTTACCAGCAGCTGACCCTGCGAGGAAACATCTATTTTTTTTTTTCAATAAGTTGCAAGCAACAATTTTTCTAAAGTATTTTTCAGACTGAACGCATTAATATGTTGTAACTCAAGGGCGAGACGCTTTAAACGTGACAGATTTGTCTCAAATTGAGTGAGAAGATAATTAAGTAGTCACTTCTAATTTGTATTCGTATTACAGTGCTAACAAGCTTATGCACGGTTCGCGTTATAGGATATTTTAAAATACATAGACAAAGACATATTACCCAGTACAAGTACTAACCATATGCAAGTCACTCTAGCGTAAAATAAATTACCACCAGCCATTGCAAATCATCTTACATTTTTTTAAATACTTTTTATATTCAAAAGTAACATGCAGATTTAATTGATGGATAAACATTTTGGGGGGCATTTACATTTTCTATTTTATATGCTTAACTATTCATTCGTTTCTTTTCTTTGCAGTGTTGAGAAAATGAATGACACACGACGAAAGAAAATAACCCCATTTTGTTAGCAAAGTGATAAGTTGTCCTATTTGCTTTTCCAACTTTCAGAGTGCAATGTAGAGTCCCATGTAAATGTTGCACATCCTCGGAGAGGTTTCGCGTACAGTAAATACGTCCTACTCGGAGATATATGTAATTTAATGAAACTTAAACAATCCAGTGTCGACAGAGTATAATACAGCAGTAAATACAATAAATAACATTAGTCGCGCTCGAGGACATGTATCAGGGTGTTAAATGGCGTCTCTAATTGCTAGGCGACTCACCATTGCATGTATTACGCTAAGACGCACGGCCAGAGTCAAGTCTCTGGTCTGCCGTTTGCTCCTGATTTATGCGACATAACTACGACTTCTGGGGGACATCATGAATCAACTCTTCCTGTCCGAGGTCACCACCATTCTGAAACCAGGATTTACTATATTAAATACCTCTAATGCCATATAAATCATCCCTATTTTTTTTAAACTTCTGTTCGAATTCAAAAATGATTCTATTGTGCCCCCATTTTAAACATCTACAAACTAGAGTTAATTAAGCTGTGAAAAGAGTTATTTTCAGGAAAATATTTGTGGCCTCCTAAAAGATAATAAATAACAGGTCGTGAAAAATCCCTGGTTTTAGTAAAAACATCGCATATTTCGAGGAATCACCTAAATTTTTTATGTTTTTCGTAATTTAGAGCGCGTCGTGCTACACAATTCACTCGCAGAGACATAATTTCCACTGGTTTACGATTGTGGGCCTAAACGAGAAACAATACATGAATCACTTAGAAGCGCCGGCTTACCGTGTAATAGATGAGTACTTTCAGGATTAAAACACAACATATTGAAATATTTTTATTTCACCCTCACAGCGCGAGCAATATGAATATTATACAAAGCCTCATAGTTTTAATACAATGCCCGGGTTTCTTCTTGTAAAATATGGCCCTTAATAATGGCCGGTTCGCTTTCCTACAAACGTTGAAAACACGGAATTAGATATCCACCGAAAGAAAGGATTTACACACTATTCACATCACGAAATGGTCACGTACCTACCTGATAAAATCCCTTTGTAATAATAAACTGCAAATATTTAACACATTTAACGTAGTTTCTGGGAATTTATAAAAGCATCAAAATGAATTTTCATTTAAATACAATAATCCTTTTTAAGAGCTTCATATATGAGCTTCGCTTCATCGGTTAGGAATCAATCAGAAAGTGTTCTTTTGGGTTGAGTTTAAAAAGTTAAGCTATTCGATTGTAATAAAATTGTTATAGAACTGTCAAGAAAAAAATGCGATATCTGTAATAAAATGGTTAAGTTTACAGGGAGTGTCGCCGTAGAACACAACCGTATTATCGATATATAATGCAAACGATTTTTACGTGGACATTGTGGACCGGTCAACGCAAAGTGACACCGTATCCCCCACGGCCTTGTATCTTCCTGTTTACTCTCATGCAGGACAATAATCGAACGGTCTTCCCTCCCAGGGCGGTATTAGGATATCGGTCTCCGCGCGTATTTCACCTTAACCAAGATATTGGACGAGGTGCTCCCCAAATAACTTGCTTGTTCTATACGGCTACGTACGATAAATTCCCCTACGAGTCTTTTTTCTTCGGAGATTTAGGATAATGTTTATTTCATGCAATAAGTTTTATTGCGGGGGCAGAGGAGATTCGCCTCTGTTTTAAAAATTGATCACGTATGAAATGTGGCTGGTTCATTATTACTCCATGTTGTAACAGAACTTCACACTTTTTATATAAGACAAGCTCATACTTTTCTACATTGAAAAAAATATACATATACATACAATATTATTATTAAATTTGAATCATTTAAAGTATAAATAATCGAGATATTACTTACCATAATTCATCAGGTCAATTGATTCTGAAAAATTTGTTCATAAATTTAACTTGCATTTGCTTAACAATATATTACCTTAATGCTAAAAGAAATGTCGTTTAAAGAAACCATTAATATATTACAATTACAGTTCATATTGATTAATTAATAATAATACAAGCTGAATAAATTCAAGAAGAAGAAGAGTACATTTAAAAATGAATACCTTTAGAATGTACACGAAAGCGGAACCAAAATTGACCACAAAATTCTTAAAAGTAGATTTTATAGGTCTTCTTTATTACGTTAATTGTGTTTCGAAAATATGGTCACAATTACTTCATTTTAGACAAATGTATAATTTATTGGATAGATATAATGCAATTCTATTTTACATTTCATTTAATTCTAAGATAAGTTCATAAGGTAGGTAGGTGTTGGGAATTGTAAAACAAAAAGAACCATATCTCTAGAGTAAATATTTATATGTAACGAAATTCTACCTGTAATATAGAACGAACTTATGTTTTGTTCATGTAATAGAAGCTGCCCTCATTCCCAGGCATCTTTATTATTGGCCGTCATCTATTTTCAGTAAATATCTATGGGCCATGATACGGGAAGTTACGATGTTTACCTCGGGGATCACAAGAAGCCAGAGCGAACTGTTCCCGACTGATGTCCAGATACCGTCTTGTTTATGGGACGGCTTAAACTATGTCCAGTCTAACGGTGCACATATACAATGCTATCTTGAGATCCCGATGGAACGAGCAACTTATTTGAGGGACTTGCTTACTAGATGAAAGTAAACTACAGGGTAGATTCGATAAGTTTATCATATATTATTGCTTTTCCTTGCGCTGGATGTGCATGTTGTGCACGTTTAGGGATTCAAGCATAATTTCTCCCTTTTTTTCGTTAGTACTCGTAGCTACTTTGGTGATTACAACAAACAACAATTTGCGTTAGTAAATTCGTTGAATAGTTTAATGTTGCGCTTGCTTTACTTTACTCATTTATTAGAAATATGGTAAACGAGAACAGCACAAAGTTAGTAGCGACATAAAAATCCTTAATCCTAGGTGGCGCATTCCTAACAGTCTAATAGCTTACGGACACAACATTAGTAGCGCCGCCTGGCGGATGTCCACCGTTGTAATTACTTACTTGACCAGGACTCTGAGATATAGAGGAGTTAGTGTAGACCCAGCCCGCCCATAAATATGTGATGTCCTGTAATATCATGTGCCAGCTGGACTAAATTGTTACGAATGGTTCAGCCGGAACGTTCGCAACCACTACACAGAGAATTGCTCTGGAATTATTTCACGCCGTCCTATGTATCCGAACATTACACCGGCTCTCTGTTGCTATAATTGCGAAATAAATAAAACGTCATTATGTAAATCAGGGGAATTTGCTACTTTCGATACCGCATACAATTTCCACGTTTAATGCGGACGTTGTTTCATACGAGAAACGGTATTCTTGTTTGTCTCGGCTCGATGTATTATTACTTATTACCTTTTAAGACCTACATCTAATTGCCTAACAAAAATTACAAATTAAAGGTTTTATTTATGAAATGAACTATATCGTAAATTTTAAACCTGCAATAAAATTTCTGAATAAGATGGAATTGCGATGACAACCATCAAATTTATTTACTTTTTTAAGTTTGTTCTATAAAATGCGACTAAAAAAATGTTAATGTGCGGTTTTATATTTTCGCCTTCCGATACCATCCGAAATGAAATATACACCACGCATCGGTCCGACATATTTCTTGGGAACGTCCTGGTCTCACACGATGCATCTGAAAGTTGCCGACTTGATATGAGCCAACAAATCTTCCGTGGCTTCAGGCCGCACCATTAGTCGGCCGGTCGTATTTTCTCGCAAGGCTGAAAGTGATGCCTTTAATCGAAACCTGGCGTCACAAATCAAGCAAACGTTTGACAGTGTCATTAAGAACGGGCGATTGTCAGCCATACTTCATGTGAGTCGGACGTATCGGGCGATATCACTCCTCCTTCGTACCGACAGGAATTGCAGGACTGTATTTCTTGATGTTTCCCCCCAGCAGAATCAAAGAAATTTAATTTTCAGAACTCTACTTACCTTTCATCCAAAAAAACCATCATTCTATTTTTAAATAGAATAAGTTCTATTTTATTGTGATTTAATTTGTGTCTGGAAACTCGTAGTTTTCTACATTTTATAGCAATTGCTATTGTATTTACTGTTCGAAGTTACTTGCCAAAACAGATTCACAAATTTTCCATCCAAATTCATCAATGTGACTATAGGGTGTTAATGTGCTGCACAGACTTGTAGTACTGCAAGCATATAAACCTCGTCCTTATTTTCATTAAACGGCGTTCATACAAACAACGTAATACATTCGAGGCGGGCGAAAATTAAAATCCGACTCTGTTCTAAAAAGGCGGCTCCGCCGAGTCGTATATAACATTTTCGAGACGGCCAGATGATTTTCTGCGGTGATGGACGACTCAAATCCAGCCAAACTTCAGGCGCTCTGATAAGTGGCGTCAATATTAAACATGATTTCTTGTTTCTTACATTTCGCGTTATTGCGAGCCATAGATCACGCTTATTTAAGTTCTACGCCGGCCGAATTTATCATATATTATGATGAAACGAACCAAGGAACGCCTTCAACCTCGTTTTTGTAATGGAGGTACAAATTTTCAGTGACCTGAATTTTTTTCAATTTTTTTATATGGTTTAGGATGTATGAGTGTGGAAACGTACATATCTTATCAAAAACAATAAAAAATATTTTGAAATTACTAAAGATAAAAACGTAAAAGAATTAAAGAAATATTGTTCTGAAAATATGTAAGAGACGAAGCTCACTTAAACAATACATTTATTAGGGGTAACAGTAAGTAGACTTACATGATTTTACACTACACTAGGATACACAAGAGGAACTTCCCTTTGACTATTTGACTATATTGAGACACTAATGAATTACAGGCGAATTTTTCGAGTATTTGGGTATAGCACGAATTTGGGAAAGCTCCATCGGAGAGATTATGTAATTCTAAAGTTGTTTTCAGTGACTCGTAATAATTAGCTCGCCTTTGATGGTCTAAAACGCCAAGTAGCCATTTGTTTATATTATGTTTTACCTCGACTTTTTCCAAGCGTAGGCTGAATATTTCATGACTGATGTTTCAGTCTAGGTCGCGCCTTGGCGTTATGCTAATTTCCCTGTTACAATATATTAATTAATTTGGTGCCATATCGGTATAAAATTTGAAAAAGTTCACAAACAAATTGATTAATTTGACGTGTAATTCCCTGGCTCTCCAACTATGAAAGACCCTATCACAGGACTTTCATTTTCTCTTATGTTTCTCAAGGTGTCCCAAATTTTATTAATTATCTGCGATTCCATTGGATTTTCAGACTCTTGATGTCTTGATTTAACTAATTTTATGAAATTTCTTCGCCAAAAGCACGATACCTATCTGATATACTGATCTGTTCTGCTCAGAAAATCTGTACGTAAATAGAATGTCAAACCCAGAGCTTCAAGTTTAGAAGATATTCTACAAGTTGCTTTAAACAAAGTAAAAACGAAAGAATTGGACATCATCGCACGCTCTCAAGACGTTTTAAATCCAACGTTTCAAGGGAGGTATCGTTGGGAAAAGCCTTCAGCCTTAGGAGCAGAAAATGAAATCAGTTGGTTAATCATCATCAAAAGCCCCTGGACACGGAATTTGCTTCTACTTCAAAAATAGTAAAAATTATTGCTTCTGGTTTAAGAAAACATTTAAAAATAGAAGGTAACCTTTCCATTCACGGAGGGCACTAGGTAAGAAAAGCAGCCACGTCCCTTTTTTTCCAATGTTATTCTTACGGACTTCCGTCGCGAATATACAAGTTCTGAAATCGTCCGCTAGAGGTAGGTTGCGTGACGTGGTCTGTTAATCGGAGAGACGCGAATATAGAAGTTCTGAAATCGTCCGCTAGAGGTCGGTTGCGTGACGTGGTTGGTTAATTGTGCTTAATGAAATTTTTTTTTCGCCATTGCGCATATGAAAGGAAGATTCGAACCTGGTGCCCGCTGTTTGCAAAGCCGTCCACCTAACGCCCTCGGCCATCGGGCAAATTAGGTGCGACCGATTAAGAAGCGGTAATAAAAAAAAGAACTGAATCGTCGTGCGTTCGCCGAGGGTGCGCGCGCGCGGGGTGGGGGCTTTCACTCAGAGTTTTTGAGGTAGGTTGCTGCATCAAGGCTGGGGGGGCTATCTTGTAGCCTCTAGGGTGAGGGGATAATGAGAAATGATACATGTACGTTACAGGTTAAAGCGTTTTATTTTCATTAAAATAGTTTTATAACTGACACATTTTTTTAAATTTTCTTGCAATAAGGTTTCAGATACAGTTTTCATATTAAGAAGAAAATATGGAGAAATTATTTCAATTTATAATGACCCCAAGGTAACGAGTCTATGTCATTTACAGAAGCATATAACCTTTTATCATCTCGTGCGTCGAATGCAATTTTCTTTACATTAACGGATAATAATTGATGATTTGTAGATCTAATACTATTAAATGATGACATTAACGTTTTATTACGAATAGACTCCCTCTAATTTTTTGAATTCTTCAATTTCTCACTCCCTTTAATTTTTTGAATTTTTCAATTTCTCTTAACCTAATTGCATAAACTTTTGCCCTAATAGAAATAAATTCGGTAATAATTTATCCACAAAGTTTATCTTTAAATTTTCCAATAATTTTCTTATTTACACGTGGTATGTCAAAAGAATTATCTATAGGATAATCGGACGTGTCGAAAATTTCATTAGCGTCCCGTTTTATTATTTCATAAATGGTGGGTGTACTTTGTGTCTATTTCGGTGTAAATTTTAAAATAAAACTGTCCGTGTCCGTATAACAGACAATGACGTTAAATAATGGTTCGACATTTTCTCGAATATATTCGTAAAGAAAGCTATACATGACTGTTTTAGAAATATCAAGAACTGCCATACCAATATAAATTGGTTTATTAAATTTCACAGTTAACTTACTTAACTCAATGGCAACTAAACTGTTATTAAAAATCGTTACACCTTTAAAATTTGATTTGCTTATATATTTTTCTACTGTTTTCCAATTATTTGCTAAAACAATACGCACGGACTCCATCAGTTTACCGAAAACCATATTCGGCATGCTCTTGTAAAAATCTTTATCGAAAGCGTTTACAGACAAGGCTCTCAAGTTACTATTTAAATGAATATATTTTTCTAACCAATTGCTCTCATCGAATTCTATTGCGCGATGAATTTTAGGCCATGTTTCAAAGATTGTTGTAGAACACGTAAATGAAGAACATATTTCTCGTTCAAGAACGGATAACAACTGCTACATAAGTTCTGGCACGAAAACTGCACACCGTAAAGAAAATCGAATGGCATGTCCCTCACATCACTCTCAATGATGAAATGAAATTACAATTGTTCAAAGTTCTACAACAATCGCAATCAATTTACATTCCATTTAGGCAATGGGAACTGCACGAGCTTCCTAGTATGCGTCAGACCAAAAACGATGTTTGGCCGATAAGAACATCAACAAACTTGGAGAAACCTAGATATGTTATCGTGGCTTTTCAGGATGGTAAAAAAGATAAGCATGATAAGGACGGAGCCGATTTCGATCATGCTCATATTAGTAATATAAAATTGCATTTGAATGCCGAAAGCTACCCATATAAAAATTTAAATCTCGAAATGACTAGAAATAAATTCGGAATTGCGTATCTAATGTACGCAGATTTTCAAAAAAGCTATTACGGACATATCAACAGCGCGCCTATTATGAATCGCATCGAATTTCGCACTAATGCCATGTACTTCATCGATTGTTCAAATCAAAACGAATCGATAAAATCTTCAACAATCGATATACGACTCGAACTTAAAAGCGAAGTTGATTTTAGGCCTGAAATGACTGCATACTGTCTAATAATTCACGATAAAGTTGTGGAATATAATCCCGTAACAAATATTGTTAGAGAAATAATCTAATGTCTTATGTTAAAAATGCAAATAAATAAAATTTTTCTAAATAATTGTTTTATTGCATTCAATCGCAAAAAGTTTGTTTTGTTTTGTTAGTAATGTCAACATCACGTCAACATATTTTAAAAAATGCAAAAAAGCGCTTTTCTCTTGTTCTTTACTGTCAACAAGACTCTTTACTTTTCAGTCTTCTATTTTTCTACGAATAAAAACCTTGAGCGAAATGAATAAAAACAAAACGTAAAATTTACATCAGAACCATCAGAAATATTAGAATTTAATTCAAGTGACGAGCAAGAAGAAGAAGAAAAAGAAAAAAACGAATGGATGCAATACGCATGCGATCGAGCACGATTTCGAAGACGCATTGACAAGTTATCAGAAATAATTGATCCAGTTTTGCACAAAAAACATGAAATTTATAAGAAGGAAGCTAATACAAGATCATTGGTTATCGATATGGAAGGTTTTGAGCTGGACATGTTCGTCGTAAAAGAATTAGCTATCTTCGATGGAGAAGGTACAGCACATTTCATATTTGAACCTCCAACCCATTTCGAAAATCTCAGTAGACAATACAGAAAACAAGTTTATTGGTTAGAACAAAATCATCATTGTTTCCGATGGTCGGATGGCTACACTCCCTACCATGAAATTGCCGACATTCTACACAGATTTACTCAACAGTATCAACGGATATATGTAAAAGGACACCAAAAAATAAATTGTCTTCGAAAAATTTTACCTTCGAAAGAAATTATAAATTTAGAAACAATTTCAGGTATACCGAAACTTTGTAAGATGCACGGATCTTGTTTACATCATACGAAGCCCTGCAGCATATGTTCCATAATTAATGTAAAAATTATTTACGAATTTTTAAATACTAAATGCGAAAAATTTTTTTTAATGAAAATAAAACGTTTTAACCTGTAACGTACACTTGTATTCAATAAAAACGCGTACACCATTTAAATCAAGTAAGCTATTTTTATACGTTCTTGTATCGTTTAAAAACGGAATTTTTCTGTCATTTTGACAAAAGTTATAAGACGGGTTATGTTTTAATTTTTAGATAATTCCACTTGAATATTACATTAATATTTGGTCATGGCACCGTTTATATATAACCGCATTTAGTTTACGTGGCACAGAGTGCACTAAATTCCCACACAATTCGTTGCGATTTTCATATAAATCTTTCCAAGCCTGGTGAATAGTTTCCCATAACTCATTTGCATTTGGGGCTCCGAAATTTCTTTTGTAAATGCTTTTTACTAATAAACCCCAAAGATTTTCGACATTATTAACATCAGACTATAAGCTGGCCAAGGTAATACTTCTATGTTATGGTCTTGAAACCATTGTCTCACATCATTCGCAGTATGAACAGGACAGTTATCCTGTTGAAAAACAAAATTATTTTCAGGATACATTTGAGACACAGAAGGAAGCATGACGTTTTCCAATATATTTATGTAACTATGTCTATTAAAACGCCCTTCCATACGCCAACATACACCTGGACCATGAACACACATCTAAGCCCATACGTGCACCGAGAAGCGACCAGAACACTTTTCTTGTTCAGAAACTTTGGTATTGGCATTTTGAATCATTCAAATGTCACAGTATGACGTTAATAAACGTCAGAAAAGAGCCAAAATTACGCATGCAAATAATAGGTGTACGCGATTATTTTGAATACAAGTGTACATGTATCATTTCTCATTATCTCCCCTCACCATTGAGGCTACAAGATAGCCGCCCCAGCCTTGATCCAGTAACCTACCTCAAAAACTCTGAGTGAAAGCCCCCCCCGCGCGTGCGCCCTCGGCGAACGCACGACGATTCAGTTCTTTTTTTATTACCGCTTCTTAATCGGTCGCACCTAATTTGCCCGATGGCCGAGGGCGTTAGGTGGACGGCTTTGCAAACAGCGGGCACCGGGTTCGAATCTTCCTTTCATACGCGCAATGACGAAAAAAATTTTCATTAAGCACAATTAACCAACCACGTCACGCAACCGACCTCTAGCAGACGATTTCAGAACTTCTATATTCGCGTCTCTCCGATTAACAGACCACGTCACGCAACCGACCTCTAGCGGACGATTTCAGAACTTCTATATTCGCGTCTCTCCTTGTCTCTTCTGTCTATCTCTTATACACGCTCAGGTATATGACTAAAAAACTCCGACGGAAGTCCGTAAGAATAAAATGGGAAAAAAAGGTACATGGCTGCTTTTCTTACCTACTGAGAACTAATAGGTGCAGAATTGGTTTTATTAATTCACACATAAATAACCAAAATTGAGCATGAGGAAAATCGAAGGTTTATATTTCGTACAAACGAAGGGTATAAACCACCAACAGGTTGACGAACTCCTCAGAAGCACTTTGGAAAAATACAATTCAATGAACAAACCACAGTCTACATTTAATATAGTCGGTAATGCAAATAAATAATAAAACTTGACAAGATGGTTGTCACAAAAGGGATTGAGTAAATGCATTCATCTTTTAAATTCCAAATAAAAAGGAAAAGCGTCTCTGTTATTGCCCGCGCAAATGTTGAAAAATATTTTATAGTCTTTTCTTTCTCACCTAAAGTATGGGGTATGGAAAAATATAATTTTGAAAGATATTGTCACGGGTCTAGCAAACCACAATATTCATGCTGTCAAGGAAAGACAAAAGGGCCGGATGGTTAAAAATGAAAACAGAACAATTACATAATTATTGTCACACACTATGACATTCTATAAATGTCGATTACGCCCTCGTACTTATGGAGTTGCACTCACAAGACGGGCACTAGCTGTCTCCTCTTTCGTGCTATGCTATGGCCTTTTATATAGTTTTACAAAGGTCATTTCTATTACGTAATATTCTACATGAGTGCCAGTTTGCTCTATGATTCATCGTGATTTTCCGTAACCGTCTGCTCATACACTTGCATAATTCTGCGAATTTCCAAAGGTCAATCATGACCCATATCGGCCAGGGCTTTTGATAAAGCGAGCCGCAGTTATGTTTGCTTACATAATCTTCATGTGGGCGAATTTTTCGCGCTCACATATTGTATCGAGTTTAACTTATGTAATGAGCTTAATGATTATGAAATGCTCGATTTCTTATAACTTACAACGTCAAATGGTCCGTTTTCACGCTCAAGCAATTTGCGCAAATGTACTTGTGCATACAAATTTGCACATAGAAGTCGTTGCATGAAAACGTATTTTTTTGCTTGCATAAGCTAAAAAGATTGGCAAACTATATGCATTTGCGCAAGCAAATTTGTATGCGTAAATGCTAGCACAAATCCATTTGCGCAAATTGCTTGAGCGTAAAAACGGACCACCAGAGGAAATGATACATCAAGATTCTCAGCTTACATATTTATCCACATAACAAGGACCTTAATGATCAAGTCATTAAAAAAACTGACGTTTTCGATCTTTGAAAAGATATATTGTAAAGAAGAAGTACTCTTGGAGCAGGAAAAAAGCAGGAGACTTAAACCAAAAGGAAACAGGAAAAAAATGAAGTCAGAAATATAGTGAAATCAAATTACTTACAGATATATGTAGATTAATTTGTAACCACATTAAAATTAGATGATCGAATGTCAAGAAACGCCGACCTAATTTTTGCATGAAACAGTGTCTTTAGCAGAAAAGTACTCAAAGAGAGAGCAGACAAACAAAGGGAAAAATTGAAAACAACTGTGAAAAAATAGCTGGGGGAAAAGTGAAAGAAAAGAAAAACATGACAGAAGCACCAAAGTACACAGCTGGTGATGCCATTTGTGTAGAATGTTTAAAGAATTGATACTCAACACTTAAACGAGTTGATGGGGTCAATTGTAAGGATTATCATCAATGCGTACATGAAACTTGCACCATGTATCCTAGCAGATACACAGCAATTGGGTCAATCTGAAAAATGAAAGTAAATCGTTGCCATCTAGTTTTTCCATAATGTTAAGAAGAAATATTGGTGCTTTTATTTTATAAAGAAATCTCTACTTTTTCTTTAATATGTTACTGTGGTGCTATGGTCAAAAATCCTGCTATGAGGAATTTATCCTCCTAAGTTGGAAAACATTGCTATTTATAATTTTCCATTTTCCATTTCATATGTCCCACATTTATCCTAATATGTACTTAAAATTTAGATATTGGTGCGATGTGTTTTCGTAATTGATTCTGCTCGTGATTTATTTTAATATTTATGAGAAAAACGATAAGTTAGAGAAACGTTATTCCAATCTGTTACGATTTTCATAAAATTGGGTGATACAAGCTCTCCCACAATGCTGCTCACTCAGATATTAGATCTGGATGAATTACAAGGGGCCATTAGCATCTGCTTGTTTCAATACCGTCGAAAATTCTGTTTTCGGAGCGCCGCCGCCATCATCGAAAAAATTACCACCGTTTAGATGGTTTACGATATTCAAAGCAGTCATATGAACCCGCCGCGCGTACGTGTAAAGTGACGTCATAACGTGTGCTCGTGTCTGAGCTTTATTGGCACTTTTCTATCATGTCTGCGACCCGGCTGTAAAATCTGAAGACAATCCCGCTGAAAAATTATCGCCTTTATGTTTCCGATGGCTGGGAACGTGCCCTCAATGTCTATTCGCTCATTGCCGTTCAAAATAAAAATATAACCAGAAGTAACTAGTAATTCGGTTAATCTAGCGATGTGGTAAGTCACTTTAATCAAACGAACCCATTAAATTATAATACCGTGAATTACGACATAAGCTTGAGGGATAATTACACACATACTCTCCCGTTTAATATCATCAAAGACAGAAGCGAACTGAACGCGATATAGAATTCAGAACGTAATGAAACTTGACAATACTAAACTCGCTGTAAGTCACTCGCAATAATTCTGTTTGTAAGACTATATAATATGAAGGCGGGAGATCACGTGATAGGAACAACAGAGACCGAACTGCTGTCCAGCTTCTACTCTGCATCCACATCAAAGGCTGAACGGTACCTCTTTGCGGCCGGGCTTAACTTTGTCCACACATTCACCTGTCTAACGTGTAAGCTCCCACACCGCTGCTGTCTCCAGACACAAGAACATTCTAACATAAACTGCATTGTATATTACGTTAATTTGATATAACTTTGAGAAGCTTTGTTAATTTTCTCTATTTCTACAACAATTATATCAGAATTCATTTATTTAACTATATTCTGTACTGTACATGAAACTGTGGTCTCCACATAACTTTAAAAATGTTCTTCTTCTTTTCCTCAAAAGAGTTGCTGGATTTGCTGATGAAAATTATTTGTTATATGTTAAAAATTTATTGTTCGGAAGATAATTATTATTAATTAAATGTAGACAAAGGAGAAAGTATAATCAATTATAAATTGATCAACGACGTACGAAATTGGACAAACAATTTCACACTCGACGGTTCTTAAAACTGTTTCAAGCTATCAAACAATTTATTCGGATATAATTTTTATCCGTCCAATTACCCGCTCTTCTATTCAGCAATTCTGGAATAATATTTCAAGGGATTGAAGAACGTAAAGGGAGAGCTCCTCACCTCCAGCGTTTCAGTCCGAGCTAAAGCGGTTTGATTTGTTAGCGCAGTTAATTGAAATCCAGGGGCAATTACATAGTCGACTATGATGCGCTCCACAACTTCGCATTTCAAGCGAAAACGTCGACTTGAAGCTAAAATTCGTCGGGTCGTTAATGTGCTGATAAGCCATACATCTTTTTGGCTTAGAAAAAAATTAAGCTGATGCGGAGAGTAAATTTCGCGAGACAGAGTAAATAAAATTTAAAATTTGCGAAGACGCTACCGGGCACGGCGACGCTGAGTAACAACTGGATGTAAAGCCTGATTTACGTTTTTCCTGCGACAGATTTTAATGTTATTTCGAGTCACAAATTGTTTAAATGGCGTCGTGACTCAAGGGCACTGACGCTAACTGGAGCTCATTAGACTCAACCGTGGATACACCTTATATTTATTCATATTATTGGAACGAATCTGCATTTTAAGATCTCAATTCTCTAATAGAATTAAAGTTTGTAAGTAACTCTCTGCGATCTGAATTTTGCGAATTTATTATTACTCTTTGAATAATTAATTTTCAGCGAACACGAAATCTTCTTTTTTTAAGTTCTTATGACCTGATGTCTAAAAGGCAGATAATTCAATCAGGTATGATAATGAAAACAAGGAATTTATTTAGCAGTATCTTTAAGTAATTTTTAAAATTTGATACACATCATGGATTATGTAATTCAGTATAACTTAGAAAAGGACAAGCAAATGTTTAATGAACATTTAAGTAGCAACATCTTTCGATCGCTTGTTGACCTGATATTGCAGTAGGATTGACAAATTGAATCCAGTTTGCAGTGGAGTTCTCGGGCTACGGTTCTGCTGATGAAGGCCCAACTAGGCCTGAAACAGCTGTACAGAGCCTGTACAGTTTACAGAGCCTGCTTGGGGAATCCGCTGCAATCAAAACCGATTTGCACAAAAATTTCAAATGTTTAATGTTTGGTAGTCGTTAAGAGGGTCATCCAAAAATATTTAGGTACTCGTTAATGACTTGAAACTGATCACTGCTTCCAAAATCGAATGCTAATACATAAGTAATCACTAAAGCATAATAGAGGATCAAAGTTAAGTGATATTGGTGTCTTTTCTAATGAAGCACATGATAAAATTATCAAATGTGAGATCTTTACTTCTTACATTTGTGGGTAATATTAATTTCCATATCTCTAATAATTTTTGATTAAAACTGGAACAAAGAGCGTCTGATTTTCATATTCCAGAGTCTCACGCAAAACTAAGTTAACAATCGCTCAGATAACCCTTTGTTCGCTTGAAACGGCCATTCGTCATCGGTGAATTGTTTCAGGGCGCGCTGCAAATGAGCCAGAACAAATCATGTTTAATTGCATCAAAGGTCTTAAAGCCGGCCGGAGTTTTACTCCGGTTCACTGTTAAATCAAATTTATGGATAAACTTAATTTTGTTCGAGACTTCATAGTGTTTAATTTCTGGCCCCCGTTATTTGTTTTATTGCCGCCTCCGAAAACGCGAAACAAGAACGGCGGCGCACAACACCGAACCGAATACTTAACCGACCATTAATTTTCGGAAATTAGTCAGTCATGTATAATCAAAAACCGCCCGCCCTCGTTATTTACTTCGATGCCTTCTTTTTTCCGATTTGTTGCCTTCGAGGTAGCTGAAAGAAATCAACTAAAAAGTTACAATGCGACGACTTTAAAAGCGACTTAAAAAAAATAGAATTCTTTTCGAAACCAACTTTTGAGGAAAAAACATAATACACCAATGATACATTGAAAAATGATTGTATATATGTAGAATATATAGGTCATCCCAAAACGTAAATGGAATATATAAAATTGTTGTTGATTTATATATACATATATAGAAACGGAAGAATAAACAGTTAAAGTATGTGGAAATAGGTGTTCGGTATCAACGGCATAGTTTTCAGATCTGAGTTTCAAGTAAGACATGCAGAGCTTAGAAATGACCCCAATTGAGTGTGCTTCGTCGATGTCACGTCCCAGTTTGAAGCCGTGTCTCAAGGGAACGCGTACACGGGAGCGATAGGAATTCTCCGCAGTGTCCCGACCATCTTATAACTCCTCATCGCCGCACATCAGGAACGAGCATCTGTCGGTTCGAAATCAGCAACCCATCCTCATTTCCAATATTACCGCGGACACGCAATAGCCCTGCGACGTATTCTGTCGTCGTTACTCTCCATTAGACGGCCATCTCCGCAGGTTAAGCGCTACTTTATTCATCGGCCATAGTGGGGAACTGCCTCACCAAGTTCAGGTTAATTAAGAGCTAGTTTATGGTATACTAGCGCTATTTTGATATGGCATAAACATGTGGGAATTGCCCGACCGTCACATTGCATCGTTTCGTCCGACGAACGTAATATACATAAACTTTTATCGCTCACCACTTTGTAGGAAATGTATTTTGCTCTACTATAATAATCATTTACCAGCTTGACCCTAACTAATGTTATGGATATCTGCGACTACGAGTTTTCTAAGTGAAATACAACTGCTGAAGATTCAGCATAAAACTACCGTTTCGATAAGGCATTATTTTTATGGCTACGATTTGAAAAAATGCAAAAACATTTTCAAACCATCAACAACGAAAGCGACTTACGAGGATAGTTCAATAACTAACCCAGTCCACATACTAATATAGGGCACCAATGACATCTGTATAGATGATCATAAAGTTTCCTTCCTACGGATAGATATTTTACAGTTACGAATCATTTTGACACACTCATTTTGCGATACAATTCAATTATTTTTTCTGTAAGGGAAAATATTATGAAAAGATTGCATCTACATCTGCAGCCCCCTCCTTCCCTTCTTATAAAACCAAGATACTTTGAATAAATGTGCCAGAACAAGCATCTAAGACGTACAACGTCCTCGAGCCCCGAAAATAGCCAGAAAACAACGAACATGGTTTTGGCCGACAGGCGAAAGTTAGGAGAAGATACGGGCAACTCAATTGACTGGATACATTTTCTCTTTTTATAAGGAATTAGACATGAAAAAATTTTGCACAAAATGCCGAGTGTTTACATTTGAATCCAATGGATTTTTGCGACGTTTTGTAACAATGGACGAAACCCGCTGAGAAGGTGCTGACGTCAGTCTTTTGGGGCGCGAAGAGAATTCTCCTGATTAACTACCTCGAGATCTTGAGAAGGGGGAAGCCATAACTGATGAATACTATGAGTCCCTATTGGATGAACTGAAGGCAGAAATCGAGGAGAAACGTCGGGAAGGGCCACCACGACAACGCATCGACTCATTCCTGTCAAATGACCAAACTACGCTTTGAACTGCTTCCGCATCCAGATGTGGCTCCCTCGGACTTTCATCTGTTCTCAAAAATCAAAACTTTCCCGGGTGTAGAAAAATTTGGAACAAATGAAGAAGTCATACAGTAGGTACGTAGACGAATATTTTGAAGTCCTTGATGAAAACCATTTCAGAAAAGGAATCGAGAACTTAGTTAAACGTTGGACTACAAAATTCAAACTATTGTGTTGCATATCGAACCACGTTATTTCCCGAAACACTCTCGCAGTTAACGAAAAATAAATCCATAGCAACTTCTTCAGTATACTTTAGATTAACCCCAAAGAATGATTACTGCAAAACTGTGAATCATACAGAAGTCCTCAAAGGTGTGTCAAAAACCTTTTTAACAGAAAAAAAAAGTGAATCGATTAGAGCCTTAAGGATCTATATAACGTAACGGTCTGTAGTACCTACTGACCACACAATCTTCAGCGCCACCTGGTAGAGTAGTAGAGTACATAGTTACTAAAAGGCATGGCCAGCTCCATTAACATTCACTGACGTGTATGTATGGCCGTTTCAATTTGACTTTTAAAAATTTGCTAGTACTCCACTCAGCGCCTCTTGTGAGTTTTTAAGTAATTGCAGTTGCCATTACGTTACTATGTTTCTAATCTGAAGAATTACAAATTTCAAGAATAACAATAACGCTAAGTACCGATTGTGCAATTATGGTTTAATTTTAAGCTTCGCTTTAGTCCCATAGCACAAATTGTAAAGACAAGAAATTAGGAGAACGCGGGGTACATTTGGACGTTTTAAATTCTGCGCCTTACATGTTACAGCATGGAAAAAATTGCACAAAAGTTTACTAGAGGACACTACTAGTCTGTGCCTAAGTTTGTACCGGCGTTCGTGACTTATTTGTGTAGGGTAGAGTGAGAACCATTGGGCACTTTTCTACATTAATTGTAATAAGAAGTGCACATTGCAAAATATTAAGATATTTATTACTTGTACTAATTGTACATATATTTGGCTTTTGTTTCCCTTTATGAGAGTCGTAAAAATATAATTAATCTGAACATTATTTAAAATTTTTTCAATCAACTCAAAAGTGCTCAAACCTCCCCATGGTCGGGTGGATTGGGCACACCTTTAGGGCGGCTTGTAAAAGAAAGTATAAATTCTTAATTTTCGTTTAGGCATCTATTAAATTTAAATTAAAAAGTCGACATTTCCCCGTATGATTTCGAGGCTTCTTCAAGACAAATTTATCTTGAAAAAGATATACGGTGAAATATCGACATTTTAATTTAATAGTTGCCCGAATGGAAATTAAGTTTTTATTTTTCCTTTACATAAGAAAAAAAAAGTTATTTATAAGTAAAATTACGAAAGCGGAATATAATGTCAAGCATAGGGAGCATTGGGGCATCCCTGCAAAATACTGCCCAATGCTCCCTTACTGCACTTAAAACAAAAAACCTTAGATTCACATTTGTTGCTTAATAATTTTCATTTATAGGTCACGATATTCTTAAATAAAGATATATAAAGATAAGAAAATAAAGGTAATAACCTAGTAATAAACTTTTTTATATTGAGATTGAAACTATCTACTTAAATTTTACTTTTTCACGGAGAAAAACATTAACCGTTCTTAAATCTGACAGCAAAGACAACTGACAAATTATTTTGTTGGCGACTATGTTTCCAGTGTAAGACGTAAAATACCCGATAGGAAATTTCGAGTTGCCAATTGTAATATTTGAATCATACCCATGTGCCCAAACCTCTCGCCTGCCCAATGATCCCCACTCTCCCCTACTAATTAAAAAATCAAATTTCACGTAACAAGTATTTTCCTTTGCTCTTCTTAAGCTTATGGAGTTACAGATTGCAAGAGAAATCTAGCATCTAAAATTATACTATAATAGTTGACTAAATTGTAAATAATTCTTGCAATTTCTAACGTCAAAATGGTTTGCTTTCACTTTAATCTTACCAAATCAGAGTGGGATACATTTGGACAAAATCATTGGGGTACTTTTGGACATTATCTAATTGTACCCCATTCATAAAAATTACAGAGAAAATAAGTGAATTCTGAATAAATATAAATAAGTTTTTTTTCGTAGATGGTCCGAAATTACATAAAGAAAACTGTTCATAGATGAACAACAAATTAAAAATGCCTTAGAAGATGTCATTAAAAATAAAACACCAATACGATTAGCTGCTGCGCGTTTTGGTATCAAAAAATCTACATTGCTTTTCATCATGTTGCCAACCTGATACGGGAAATGAAGAAGAATCTGATGAACCAAAAAGGTCCTCAAAGTATGGAATTGGACAAGTTTTTAATACTGAACAAGAAAATATTTGAAGATATCTTTCAATATACTTTTGCTGGTGTAGATCCCTAGCATATCAATACGCCGTAGAAGTGAAAATAGCCTATCATGAGATAGGGATAGCCTATCATGAGATGGGATCGAAATAAATGTGCTGGAACGGACTGGATGAGATCATTTATTAAGAGACATCCTGATTTATCACAATATAGAAAACGTGAGAACACAAGCTTAGCTAGAGCAACATCTTTTAATAAGACAAATGTAGAACAATTTTTTTGATAACTACACAGAAATACTCCAGATAGAATCTTAAATACAGATGAGTCTGGTATAAATGCAGTTTTGCAAGCTCCTAAAGTTATTGCACCATTTGGTAAGAAACAAGTTGCCCAAATACTTTCACAAGAAACTAGTAATTTTTTGTGCATCTTTAATTGCATCGGGCAATAACATTCCTCCGCTTTTTGTATTTCCGAGAGTGCGAATGAAGGATTCATATCTCAATGGTAAACACTCACTCACACTCACACATAAACTCCCTCTCACTGACCTCGAAACTGGCTCACACTCCCTTACTTTTTATTTATGGGTGCTCCAACAGGCAGCATTGCTTATGGTTCTAGGAGTGAGTGAATTACTACTGAAGTTTTTATAAATTTGCTGAAACACATTAAGAAACACACGCATTGCAACAAGGAACAACAAATTTTGTCAATATTGGACGACCATGATTCGCACATAACTTTGTTGGCCATAAATTATTGTCGAGAAAATGACATCGTGCATCCACCAGGCTGCACACATAAGATGCAGCCTTTAGACATTGGCGTATTTGGACTATTTAAAAGTCGACTGAAGACATCCTTCAATGACCATATGTTAACGAATCCTGGAAAATCTATTAAGATTAATGATATTCCTGCATTGTCTACTCAACCATTCCTCCAATCTTTTACACCATCCAATATTATAAGTGCTTTCAAAAAAAACTGGTAGACTGGTGTTTGATGAAGAAGATTTTAGTGTGCTTATGTTACAGATAGGTCTGAACCACAAGGAATTTCAAGGAATTAGTGAGGGAAGATGCAGACATTAACGAACATGAACAACCGAATTTGACGATATATAAGTACAGTTGAGATGGCTGAAAGCTCGGCAGAGAAAGAAGCAGTGAATATTACCTCAAATGTTTTACCAAAAGTACCGTATGATTTTTAAAATTTTAGATCAAGGGAGGCCCTGAAGAGGAAAACATATAGCTTAAATTAACTCGTACGTACGTTTTGGTTGTTAACCACTGGGAAAATATCGTTCAATTACGAATGCATTTTGAAGTTTTGTAAATATCGTTTTGAATAAACTGTTGTGTTTGCTAATTTACGCCATACGTTTTGCTTTCACGGCCTCCCTTGATCTAAAATTTTAAAAATCATACGGTACAATACAAACCACAAAGTGTTTCAAACGCATCAAAAAGTAGGAAACGTGCTACAAATATCTTCATTCGACCACTACAAAAAACTCTTTGACGAAAAGTTTGCAAACATCGTAATATAGGAAAGTCGAGAATTTTTACTAGTACGTCTGAGAAAGAGAGACTTGGAGAACTAAATAGAAGTAAAATTTCAAAGGTAAATATAGTGAAACGCAAAATAGGCTTAGAAATAAGTAAAAATATGGCTAAGCCGATAAAGACAAGAAGAAAAAAGGAAGACATTTCATCATCAGAAAAAAATGTAGCTCAGATAGTGACATGGAATTTGAAAACATGTATTTGTTGAGAACGATACAGGTATAACTAAATTAATAAATAGTGATGTTATACGAGCCCCGTCTCAGTGAAGTTGGCCCAACTATATATTCAAAATATAGAAACTGAATATAATGTTACAATAAGAAAAAACAGGTTCAAGATATACATATAGTTTCCCCCTGATGAATGCCAGACTTTAGTTAACACAATGTCCAAATGTATCGAAGCGATATTAAGTCGAAAAGGCAACGTAATTTTCGTCGATTTTTTATTTTGCGATAATATTAGATGTACCTTCGTGTTCCTATTTTTATTAGTTAGAATTTAGTTTTATTTGTTAGTTGGGCCAACTTCACTGAGACGGGGCTCGTAGAACCAGGTGAGCATGTTCTGCATGAGCATTTCCAACAAAAAAGCTGTTCGTCACTGTGTTGGTCAAGTTGTGAAAGAAAAAGAAACCTTTGAATACTTTGCACATTTTTTGAGGGAAAAGGGCAACAGAGGGTTTAATTTTCTAAATGTTCAAGACTCTGAAATTGTCAAGAGGTAGGATGTCTTTGGTAAATTACCAAAACTGGCAGAGATATCATATCAAATCATATGTTCAATTTTGAATTAACCACGATTGTTACGATATTTTGTAGATTATCAAAAATATAAGTTTAAATTCTCTTAATTTTTATTTATACTGTGTGTGTCTAAATCTGCCCCACCACTGTCTACAACTACCCCACCGGTGGAGCAAATTTGGAGAAATGCATTGTTTCATTAAAGTATATTTTCAGGTACTTATAAAAAAAATTCAACTAAAAATTCAATTCAATATCAAAGAGTATAGACAACAAAATGTGATATCATATTTCTCACTTCCAATTATATTCAACAGACATTCAGCTGCCTTCTTCCAAAAAGTGTCCAAATGTACCTTCCCCTAAGCAAAGTTTAAAGTCAAACCATAATTGTACAATCGGCACTTAGTTTCACAATTAAATTTATATTTATATGCTTAATTTAAAAATCATTTATTTTTCTCGTTTAATTTAACATGTAATGTGAATATAATAGAATTTTTTCAACAGCCATTTCTTCGAACGTTGTTCCTCAACAGGGAAAAAATGAAAAGTTGAATTCTGTTCTTGACGAATTGTTGAATTATTGCAACCAGGAGTTTTGCAGTAACAATAACGTTTACTGACCATTTCTAACGCAAACTAATCTAAAACTTTCTAATCCCTTCAAGTAAGAAAATGTTAAAATAGGCATTTGTTTTCTTTGCTCCTGAATAACTCGTTAAAGAAGATACATTTCAATGTGTTTCAGCTTCCTGAATCGAACACCAAAAGCAAGGGCGTTTGTTTTGAGACACTCCGTACATAGAAAATGGGAAGTAAATAAAAATTATTTTATTCACAATTTGTTGCATTTTGGTATTCGTGCGATTTATATGAAAAGCGAGAGTGCTTCGAATCTGCTTTATTATAAAAATAATCAAGATTTGAACTAGATAGTAGTTCATTTTATTGTTCAGTGTTAATAACAATTTACATGCACCTTATAGATAACATTTCTTTAAGGAAATATTTTAGAAATCTTCGTCAGATCTAAATTCCACCTATGCTATGTTGATTGATACTATCAAACATTAACTACTCTTGATGGAGTTATCAACGTTGTTGTTTTTGATTAGGAATTTCTTGTATTTTTATTACGCTTTAGAACTGAAGTATTTAATTTAAATAAAAACATTTTAAAAATTTGCCAAGGGAAATAAAATCGTGAACAAAATAAATTCCGACGCGAGTTTTATAAAACTTGTCGGTAGCTAAGTGCTATATGCGCTTAGATTAAAACTTGTTTTAAGTTAATTAGAAACATAAATAACATTCAATCAGACGTCGTTACCGTAACATTAACTAAATGCGAAAGAGAAAACACGAGCAGGGTAAAAGTTAAAGGAAACATTCGCACGCGGAACGCGCAATCAAATCAGCATTTCATTGGCCTCGGGTGCTCTGAAGTGAATTGATGAAAGGACACAGAATTAATTCAACAATTAGCAAACAAAAACGTCGGTTGCACATCGACGTAACGTTTTGCCAATGTTCATCTTGGCAGTTATTGCCTTTAATTTGCAACTCCTTGCGAGGAGGTGAACGAGGAATGTTAATTAAAAGCCCTCTTCCTCTCGATATCTCGTCCCGTCTAATTAGTCCGGCGCTGGAAGAGATGCATGGATCACTCACGACCCGTCTGTAAATTCCGCGATCTAGAATTCTGATCGCTATTATCACTTAGCCTCGTTCGAATTCGACACCTCCATATATATTTGTGGAGTTAGGTCACGATAACTCCCTTCTATACCCACATATCCTCACCCATATTCTTGATTAATTAAAACCTATTCCCTAATAACGAATTAAGTAAGTAAAAAAAATAAAAGAACTTTTTGAAAGAAATCTTCCATGTGCTCGTCGAAGCTAATTGTTATAAATTTAATGAATGGTCGGGCAACTTATCGACAAGCACAAGTATTAATGTTAGAGTTTCGGTTATTCGGCGTCTTCGTGTTATAACAATAGCCGTGAAAGGGTGCAACCGCTGGTAATAATGGTGTTTATTGCATGTATGTAGTAAAGTCGAACAATTACCATCGCTTAGGCTTTCGATATTTCACCACTGTATCGGCAATTAGAGTTCCGCAAATAGTTGAAACAATCTTGAAGCACTTAGCAACTGTTGGGCTGCTCTGAGGTATTCGGAAATTCGAGCCATATGACTCCATTATCACCATAAGATATGACAACTATATCAAGACACCCGCACTCGTACTGCCAATAAGAAACACGTTTAATTATTTCACTCGCTTTAAACTTAAATAATTAAATTTTAGTTTTGAATTTATGAAAGCTGTGAACGTATCGTCATTACTACTGTTCTAATTCTTTTTATTCTGAAATTGTTTCAAAGTGAAATTCTGGTTAACTTCGGCGCGGGGGATTTCTAAAAGCATTAATCGTCTTAAATTTCGCAAAACGTCGCTTAATAATTCCCGTTTTTGGGGACGATTCGCTCGAACGAAATAAAACTGCGCAAATTTATTAACCTTGCGCGGGGCCAAACAAAGCACGAAGAGCAGCGCAGAGTATTTAAAGCTTATTTCTTGCGCTGTCCCATAGAACATGATTAATTGACGGCGTATTTTTGTCAGCAATAATTTCAGTTTTCGTTTCCACACCGGAACTTCCGAAGTAAGTTTCACGGTAACGCGAGGACGAGGCTGATATATTGCGAACGTTATTATTACAGGGCAATGCGCCCCACATATACACACACACACATGAATGTCCGTGTCCATTCGTAATCTGCTTATGCGAGTATTTTACAGTCTACTCAATAACAATGAATGACCGCACCGTAAATTTACTGTGCTTTTGCTTGTTCAACCGTTATAAGTATTAAATTCCATTTACTGACGTGATTGCAACAATGATATATGAAGCCAAGCTATTTTGAAGAGAGTATCAAATATTTTTTTTCTTTTCAATCAAAACCACGCACATACACCTCTTCATCAAAGCACCGATTTAATTTACCCTAACTGTCAGACATACTAAGCGAACTAACCGCAGTTGGAACGTGACGAAAATCCGATGCTCAAAGCGATGACACCTAATTGCCAACTCGAATGTGGAACGAAGGTTTGAAGATGAAGGCAACCTATGTATCCCTGGACTCCGAAACTGAATTTTATGTTGAGTTCCATTGATACTTGCGGAAAAACTATAACTAGTGTGAAGTTATCGAGGAAACTTCTACGATATTTTAGAGAAATTATAATTTTTCTAGGTTTATTTGCTATGAAATTTTAAATTAGCATAAATAGAAGTGAAATAGCAGAAAGGTTTTTTTCATCTAAACTGCCAAGTAATTATCAATCAATCATCTTTAAATTCAAGGTCTTTAAGCCTTAATAATGACGAAACGAGGTTTCCTAGGATCCAAGTACTTAATTAAATAATTAATCTTCCATTAACCAAGTATCTGTGATAAGTATTTTGATAGCACAACGTCGATCAAGAAATAGTTTGTCTCTTTTCACCTTTAACTTAAAATATTCTGAGGGACGGGTGGTCAAAAATGATGATAGAAAGGGGATGAATTTTTACAAAGCTTCGTCGAAACACTTTTATGCTTCCCGGCGTGAGTACTTTTTAAATAAAATTTATGTACGTTTGATAATTGTGTCAAAAACAAAATCATCTTCAGCAGAATATGAGTTCGTAAATCAAAAGTAAAGAGTAGATACGTTATTCAAGAGGAGAGTCTCCATGTCCATGTTTGATCTTTGCCGAGTAGTTTCTATGACCTTGAGACAGTTATCCCTTTCAATAGCCATAGGTGAAATACGAGGGAATGGCGCAAGGTGTGGCGCATAGTTTTCACCAATCAGATTATCTGCCTATAGTTGCAGACATAATCTTTGTCCGGAAACACTCGATAACATACGAAAGGATATTTGACAATTGGCGTAAAAGTTTTCTCTTTTCTATATTGCACTTCCTTGTTCAAGTGGCTTCTCTTGTATAAGTTAACTACTCTTTGCCAAAAGTATATGTGAATTATGAAATACCAATGGCAAGTAATAATATACGAAATCACGAAAGTTTGTAGCAAAACTTTGATCTTCAAAAGATAACAACTTTGAAGTATACCAATTGTAAATAAAATCATTGGAATCATTGTTACAAAACCTATGACCATGAATTCTTAACCTATCGAAGCTAGAGAGAAAGAAATTTGTGTTGAACTTCACAAGGAATTCTCAATGATTTTGAATTAAAAAAAATAGAGTTCATCGTTATCATTAATGACAGCAAGGATCTCTTCTCTTCACAACTACCTTCCACTTTCTAATTCTAACTGCAATTGACTGTAACTGATATCGAAAGGCCATAAAGTATAGCGGCGTAGCAAGCCAACAAATACGACTACAACCATGGTTTCAACCATTAGGATATATCAGTATCCAGTGGGATTGTAACTAAAGTTACAAGATAACAGAGCAGTCTCAATATCGAGTTATCTTCGGAAGATCGTATGCACAAGCAGAGGTAAAACAGAAAAGAACTTAGAATCTACAAAACAATTTTGTACACAACACTCCCATAGGTAGCAAAGATGAGACCATAAATCACCAAAATCAGCTTTGAAAACATTAAATTCTACAATGGAAATGTTCCTATTCGACTGAATTAGAAGTAAGCAATCCGGCAAACGTGAGGTGTAAGACATCATACAGTGGACAAAAAAACGATGACGTAAGTGGAATGCTGTGCAGACAGAATTGCCAAGACAGCCCCATGCAGTAGAAGACCGTCGCGACGAAGACGCCTAAGGGATGGATAGACTCATGGGTGTTGTAGTTTAATGAAGAACAAAAGCGATGATGTTAGATTTGATTTAAAGGAAGAAAGGAAAAGGAAGAATGATGAAAGTGAATGATGATAGTCTGCCAAATCACTTTTGACAATTCAAGTCCGAAAGTAAATAGGATATTGGAAGACTGTCGGGACGAAGATGAATGGACCGAACTCATGGATGTTTTTAATTCAAGAAGAACAAAGGCAATAGTTCCAGACTTGTTCTTCTAGATGTCTCGATGAGAGTAAGAGAGAAGTTCTATTATTATGCCCAAACTAGGTCTTCAGTTCCAAAATTAATTACACCACAATAATCACTTCTTCTCCTCACTATTTTTTTAATCAAGTTTTAATCAGACCATAAAGGACCCAAGTAGCAATTTCTTTGTTTGTAGGTATCTGGTTTGAGCTTTTTAGCCAGATATTACTACTAACACACTCTTTATATAGAATAAGATTTCAGCCCTTGCCCGCCACTACATTCCATTTTTCGGGATTGATGAAATTACGTTTTTTCTTTTGAAAATGAAATTTACTTAGAAATAACGAGAAAATTTATGTCAATAAATATATTCAGAATAAGTAAAACAATTATAAATTGATTTAGACAATTTTAAAACTGATTACGTTACATACAACACTCTAGTCAAATTACTAGGGATTACAAACTTAGACAAGTGTAAAATTTAAATGCAATTACAGATTATTTCAGAACGATATACGACTATACGAGATAATGTAAAATAAATTCAAAATGATTTTTATAACAAGAAAAACAGCATTTCAGAATTAAATAAGCAAAATTTTAGTTTCTAAAAAGTGGTAAAATCGATTAATAAAGACTCACCCTAAACCATCGTACTATAGTCTATTCAAGATAAGAAGGTAGTAGACGTCGCTGCGTTCGAAAGAAAATACATTACACATTAAATGAACGTTCATTTAATTCCTTTTTAAAATTTGGCGCGTTTTATATTGTTAACTGTGTATTTTCTTTCGAACGCAGCGACGTCTACTACCTTCTTATCTTGAATAGACTATAGATACAGAGACGGACGAATTTTTGGAGAGCAATCACACACTAAGACATTCTGTAAATGTCGATTACGCCCTCGGGCTTGAGGAGTTACACTCGACAAGAAGGGCACTGGCTGTTTTATCTGTCGTGCTATGCCATAGCCATTTGTGTGATTTTTACAAAGGTCATTTCGATTACGTAGTATTCCTCATATGTCCCAGTTTCTCTATGATTCATAATGCCGGCTTTTTCAAGGCCAAGGCTTTTGATAAAGTGAACCACTGTTATGCTTGCTTACACAATCCTACATGATCTTTAGGTGGGCGAATTTTTCGGGCTCGCATTGTATCGAGTTTAACTTGTGTCATGAGCTTAATGATTATGAGATGCTCGAGTTCTTACAATATTCATCTATATTTTTATGATATCTAACAAAAAAAGAACATAATTCTTGTTTTTCTTTAAAAGAACACGTTGTGTAATTTTAGAAGGTCGAGATGCATTGAACTTCTTTTAAGGATATTGCTACACGTATGATTAGGCCCTAATCCTAGTCCTCATCTTCTTTGAATGTCTTTCCTTCAAATGTCGATGATTACTCTGATTCTTCCTCTTCGTTTTCTTCCCCCCAGTTATATTTATACAATTTGCAGAGTCGGATTTTGAATCTGCTGATTATTTCTTCTCACTTAATCACTTCTTCTTATATACTGCCATTTTTGCCATTCCTACTTTGTTCTTTCTTCTATTCTCCATTGTCCATTCATTTTTCATGAACCTCCCTCGCCTTTTTTGCTGCATTTCCGTACCTCGAATACTATTTTCACAATTCTTTTCGAATCCATTCTGATAACATGTCAATGCGCCTTATCTAGATTCTCCTTCTCATTTCTCTTTATCATTCTGTCCTTTCTTTATTTCTATTATATGATCTGTCAATAACTTAATTACCTACTGTATGAAATTAAGGTGTATGTGAAAAAGATGAATGTGAATTGGGATTACTACACTAAAGTCTTTGAAGTAGGTCCTACATCCACTAACCGTTATCTGTAAAAAGATCGTCGATGATCATTAAAAGTATATTCTTATGTTTTAGAAATGAGTCCTTTTCTTCTCTTCCCAGAAACTGTTTGGAAGGGTCCATACCATATCACCTTGATATTTAAGTTTTCTGAATTTAACTGTGGCTGGTTCTTCATCCAATACATATAATGGAAACAAAAGATTTTTACGATTTTGCAGTAGGATTGCTCCAATTGGTTTGGGCTTAAACACAGATTTTTTTTGATACACGATACCCGTTTATTTATGCCTTCAAAAATGTTTCATAGGGAAGAACGAATGTTATCCTGAAAAAAAAGGGAATAAATCTGGATGTATAATGGAGTACATAACAAAACAGATGCGATAACATATCAAGCACCCGGTGGAGATGATTATCAGTAGCGACAATATTCATATGTGATTTAGGACATTGCTGTAATTAGGGGCACCATAAAATGCACGGTAATAGTCGGCGGCTGTTGCATCAATATATCGCCTGTCTTGCCTGCTGAAACAAAGCTGAAACACGCACACTATTATAATATGGGGCGCTTATTTGCAAGTGTTATTCAATTTATCTGGCCACACCCGCGCCTTGTTTATTGGTTCAGTGTGATTTCTACACGTGTCTGCAGCACGTGTGAGCGCCAGTGTTATGGCGCCAAAATTTGCGTCGCCGAAATTGCGACTGGTTCGTGTGTCACGTGCTAATGGTAGTTTTGTCAGTTTTACACTTTATTACGGTTCATTACATCATATTTCGATTCGATGCAAATGGCGCATCGATACAGGGCTAAATTATAATGTGTTTAATTTACTGTGCGTTGTAAATAATCTCATACAAACTAACTGTTCATTATGCATACATCCGTATAGGGCAGTTTATCAAGGGTGACAATTGCAGTCATGAAGTATTAACAAAAATTCGCAAAGCTCTATGCAATAAACTTCCAATATTTATTTCCTTTCATAATGTAAACAGTATTTAAAAAAAAAATATTGTCCTGCAAAATAACAAAAATATTTATTTAAAAAAAAAAAAAAAACCTATATGTTTTTCCTAAAGAAACGTACACGTAAGGACGTAAAGGCTGTTGAGATATTAACAACTAACTTCTTGAATTTTTTAAAAAGAGTGACAGATGGGCAAAAAGAAATAATGAGAGGATTGGGCAACTCAAAGTATATCTTCGTGTGTGCTCATGAGCATAACTATACGAGTGTAAAGACCTTTATATGCATATTATTGAAAGACCTACATTAAGTTTCAGTCGATAATTTTAGGTTTGTCATGTATATCAGCCATCGGACATATCAACGGAATTAATTTCCATGAATAATGCCTACGCATCAAGCTGCCTATCATCCCCGTCAGTTATCAATCACTTTCGGCGGTAATCAATACTGACGTTATCTGAAAATTTATGGCAGGGGATTCACGAACAACAAGAAAATGCCTCGGGCGTACTCAGTGCAAGAAGCCGAGCGTTATAGTAAAATTTCCAGTATAAATTCGGCCATCTCGGTGGCATACATTTGCAAAGATACGGAGGAAGTACAGTTGCAGCAGTCGGGGCAAGGACTATGAAATAGGGGATCCGCTATCAGAACTGCTGAACGACTTGAACAACTCAGACAGTAATGATTATTGTTTATTGGATCGCAGAACTTGAGAAATTTATTCGCCACTCTGAACGGCATATTGCCGTAGACGGGAATAACTCAACACATTTCACGGTTATGACTAGCAAAACGAAAATATTAAGGGAATTTACTGGTTCGAAAAGTTTCACGACGTCACTCAGCGACTCTGAGATCTTAGCAAAAGAAAACTTTATTCAAATTAGACATGGATGGATACATTGAGTATATTTACATGGATTTAATCAATACACAAATGTGACATTGACATGTATGACAAGATACAAACTTTTCTTATTGGTTTACAATATACAGTGGTTATACAATTTTGTAGGTTTGCATAATATAAACGGTTATTATCTTTTACAAAATGAAAGTGATAGGGCCTAGTGGACTGGACTGGACTGGACAAAGCGTATCCGATACATGCTAATGACAATAACGGAATTTCATTAGTAATCCGTAAAATTTAAAAACCGAAAACCACTGTTAATGCGAACGGCTATCCATTTTGATATACTTGCGCCCAGAGATGGAATAATAACTCACGCCAATTCCAAACGCCATTTACTTTATTTATGTAGCGTGATTCATCATGCACTTTGATTAGTTTATGGCTTTTATGGTGCGGAATGTGAGTAGCGCTGATGCGAGTATTTCTACACATCACTGCACCAATCGACTACCTAAAACTTTATCAGTATTTATTGCGAACTAATGGTAGTACGTCGGTGTATTTGCGCCCGCTTGTAGTAACTTGTCGCATTTGCTATCTACATTTTTCCTCTTCGAAAGCGTTTCGCATTTTCCGACATAACTCACAAAAATTACGCTTCGGAAAGGAAACCAAACTTTAAACGATGTCGTCCTTCGTAATAATCACGAACGGGCGTTATAATCTTTGCAAATGTGCAGTTGTTGCGTAGGATAAAGGCATTAACTTGATGGGAGTATTAAACATATTTACTTGTTAACATTAGCGGCCACAATCCAATATAGTTTAATTAGAGACAGACGGGGTAACGTCGTTGCTAACAACGACTCGCCTCTGTATTCACGAAAAGGCAATTTCAATAAAAATAAAATATGGTCCAATTTTTGCGTTTTCACATTTGATGATTTTAACTTCCTCGTTTAGGGATATTTCTGCGTGTCTCACTAATTTGAAATTATGCATTAAGTCATTAATTTTTATATAATCTAAAATTGGGGGCGTGAGTACTGAAGTTTTAAATGCGATTCGTTAATTTCTATCAATTATTGATTTTCTCTTTGCAGACTTCGTTCTTGAAGAATACGCCCAAAACCAAATGGAGATGCAATTGTTTTTCAGTATAAATACCGGCGCCAAGCGCGCAAAATCAGTCGGAGGCGCAATTGTTTCTTAGCATAAATACCGCGCACATTAACTTACTCTTTATTCCGCTATCATTTTTGTGAAGAATTCCAGACATTCTTTCAACAGTAAGCATTAATTGTTTTGTATAAATGCAGGAAAAAAATATCTTCTCTGAATTATTTTGCTTGTTATTTCCTTTCCTACAGTTAAAAATGTTTGTATTTATGTACAGCGCACGAAATACATACTATTTAAATGCTAATTTCCGTTGCACGCTGTAACTTCAACTCTAATTACTCTTTGTTCGCTGCAAATTACAAAACTCGGCAGTTAAGCCATCACAGTCGCATAAGCCATGCAAGTTTGAAGGATTTTACAGGGGCGCACGACGCTCTCGCCGTTTCCTGATTCTTTATCCCACCCGTGGTCCCAATAACCGCGATCTATGTTGCCACTTAGCGCCGTTTCGAAATGAGCAGAGCGAGTTAGCGATACATCCGGTTGCATATTTAAACCGTGATGGAAAACAGCAGACGGCGCGGACGCCCCTGGAAAGCACGCAACGTACTCCAGAAACTAACCGGAAAATATAGTAATTAAGTTAATGAATGTGAGGGACATACTTAACAGTTATCCAAAATGAATCGGAAGCTCCTCGATATACGTCGGACCCTCGTACGTGCCGCTATATCAAAGCTCTCGCGCAATTATAAACGGCTAACGCGCGACACTTGTTATAAAATATGGCATAGATAACTTCAATCAAATGCTCTTTGTGTGTTACAAGCCCATTACCGTAATCCCCCTTCATATAAATGTGTATAAATTTGATTTATACATAATACTCATCCCACAACGAATAATAATCTTACTAATAAATTTGCCTAAGCGAAGCCGGGGATTCGTTAAATTTCCTTAATTATTATTTCTAGCCGTTTATCAAATAAATAACTTTTTCATCCTTCAGTATCTCTTATTAAAACTATCAAGAATACTTATTAAAATAAACAAAGAAGTATATCATTCTACTATACATCAGAAGGTAAGAAGGTTACCATTGATTTCACCATTACCTTTCATTTGTTCCTAAAGTATAGTATGTTATACAAATGTCCCATATATTTGTGATACGATGTGATAACGTCTCAGGAAAAGGTAAATAAGTGAAGTAAAAACATCTTAAAACATATTAGATACAAGATTTGTGATAAAAATAGAACATGTTCTATTTTCATTACAGATATTATACAAGGTGTAATCAATTAAGTTTCACAACTCAATAGTCATTTCACTTCACGTTCTCAACATTTAGCTCAAAGCAACACCACAGTAACTCGGAATCAAGACAAATGTCCCATTCCACATAACAGCAAAACTGTTTCTTCAGCTTGTTACAGAAGGAGAAATATTGAAAATTGTGGACAACTTCAGAAACAAAAAGAGCGCTGGGTACGATAATTGTTATAGTGTTTAATTTAGTTACCCTTGAATTAATATTAGTGCGGTAGTTACTATGGAACCAATACAGATATACTAAAATTGGTGTACGTCAAACCATATAATTTGTAATGTGTTTCTTCTATAAATAAAAGATAATTTATCCAAGCTGCGCTAACGTTACTACTTTTCAAATAACTTAACTTGCAGACTGCAAGTATATGTATAACGCTGTAAGTGGAAAATTAGAATTAGAAGTTACGCAAGTTGAACGATATAAAAACATGGCGGAAAACAAAACGGTGATTACAAAGCTGAACGCCTCAAACTATTCTACATGAAATTACCTATTAACTGAATGCGAGTTATGGACAATCACAGAACAAGGTGAAGCTGAACCAGATGAAGATTCAAATGAAAATGCAAAAAGACAGTATTTGACAAGACAGGGAAAAGCCCTTGCGAAAATCGCGCTTGCAATTTGCGACGAACAGGAAATGCATATACGACATTTGAAAACACCGAAGGAAGTGTGGCAAGAATTGGAACGTCTGTATGCACCTCGAGATAGCAATTTTCAAATGGTTCAACTTCGTAGAAAATTAAATTCTTTAAGATTAAATGATTATAATTCAATGGAAACATATTTGGGTCGAATAAATGAAACTGTAGCAGAATTGTCAGAGATCGGTGACAAAATTGAAGATGAAGATTTGGCTATGACAATGTTATGTGGACTGTCCGACGGATGGGATAACGTTGTATCAGCATTGTGCAATTTGCCTGAAAATGAATTCAGATGTGCTACTGTAAAGAGAAGACCTCTTGCAGAAGATGCCAGGCGACGAGAGAACTATGACGACAGACAAACGGCTATGCTTACAAAGGCGAGAACAACTGCAGCTACGTACAAGAGTAACAAAAAAGTTAATAGAAACAATCTTCCAGACATGCAACATAAGGAAACGAATTTCTTCTGTTGTAAATGTAATGGTAAAGGTCACCTTGCGAGAAATTGTCGAAGCAAATTTAGCAATTCAAGGTATGTAGATAAAGAACATACAAACAAAAGAAAACAAAATGCAAAGAATATAAATGTAATTTGTGGTTCTGCAGTTACTGATAACAATGTATGGATAATTGATTCGGGTGCAACGCATCACATGTCACCTAATGAAGATTATTTTTCTTTTATTAAAGAAAATTGTCATGTTGATAAAGTGACAACGGCCAATGGTTCAAAGATACCGACAGTTGGTATTGGTACAGTAAACGCAGAAATCATTCAAAATAAAGGATTGTTAGATAAATTTGAAGCTAAAAATACATATTTAGTGCCAGAACTTTAACACGGAAACACAATTAATTGAAAATGATAGGAAAGTTATTTTTGATAAAAATGGTTGTTATGTTTACGTTGAACTAAACAATGTTCTTATTAAAGCTAAAAGAAATGGACGATTATTTAAGATAGAAACCAGAACCAAAAGTGCAACTGCGTTTTCGTCAACAAACGATAAAGGAAAATTACATCCTTTTGATTTATGGCATCAGCGAATGATGCACGTTAACAAACATGAAATATTAAAGATGGTAACAAAAGGAACGATAAATGGTTTAGACTGTAAGATTACGGAACCGACGCCTTGTGAAAATTGTTTGATAGGAAAATCTACTCGTCAACCGTTTACAAGCCACTCATCACGAGAAACTGAAGTTTTAGAACTGGTACACGTCGATTTAATGGGACCACTAGATGCTACTAGTATAGGAAAATCTCGCTACGTACTTTATATCTTAGACGACGCCAGCAGGTATATGTATGTATTTTTTTGAAATCGAAAGCAGAAGTTCTTGGAGAACTTAAGAAATGGAAAGTACAAATCGAAAAGCAAACTCAACGTATATTACACAGATCAGAACGGAAAACGGATTGGAATTTTGTTCCAAAAAATGGGACATATTTTGTGAGTCACATGTACATGAGAAAACGATGATTTATACTCCCCAGCTGAACGGATAAATAGAAGATTAATGGACCTTGTTAGAAGTACGATTAACGACACTGGGCTACCTAAAATCACTATGGACAGAATTAGCAAACACAGCTGCATACATCAGAAATCGTACGAGTAACCATCGTGACATTAAAAGGACTCCTTATGAAATTTGAAATAATAAGAAACCTAGCGTCAGACATCTTAAAGTAATTGGATGTGAAACTTTTGTACATAAGTATACCAAATCAAAAGCAACACTCAAAACTTTCTGAAAGAGCAGAAAAAGGTTATTTGTTTGGATACGCTCTTCATGGCCGAGGATACAGAATTTGGATTCCTGATAAAAATCAAATAATTGAATCGCGAGATTGTATATTTAAAGAAAATTTAAAATACAAGGTTCAAAGAAATGCAAAAGAAGCTCGAGAAATTGAATATCATTGGTCAGCTAGCAAGAAGGATTTTAACGATGAGGAAAATGAACCAGCACAACTAGAATATCGACATTCGGAGATTACATCAAATGAAAATGAAACAGATTCTAACAATCAACAACAACTAGAAGAATCAAGATTTGAAGAAATTAATCAACGACCAGAAGATGACCAACAAAGGAAGAGAGGAAGACCGTCAAAGAACGCCAACGGAAGCAAACCGAAACCTGAAAGACACCATATGAAACTGCGAGAAAGAAAGAGAGCTGCAAAGATACTTGTGTTAATGAAATTCAAGACATCAGCGAACCTATTTCGTTTCAAGAGACCATCAATTGTAATGACACTCACAGTTGGTTAGAAGCAATGCAAGAAGAAATTGAATCCTTAAATCATCACAAAGTTTGGAAATTGACAGAATTACCCCCTGGAGTAAGTCCTGTGAAATGTAGATGGGTCTACAAGAAGAAAGAAAATAAAGAGCAAGGTGGTACACCACGTTATAAGGCACGTCTTGTAGCAAAGGGATATTCACAACAAAAGAATAATTATGATGAAGTATATGCTCCGGTTTCTAGTTTTGAAACAACTAAATTATTGATTGCAACAGCCATAGAAAATAATTGGATTATGGACCAATATGACATGAAAAGTGCTTACCTGCACAGTGAATTGGGAATTGAAATTTTTATGGAACAGCCAGAAGGTTTCGTGAAAAAGAGTGAAGAAATGTTATATTGTAAATTGCAAAAGTCTATTTATGGATTAAAGGAGAGCGGTCGTTGTTGGATTGAACATTTTGATACATCTTTCAAAAAAAGCGGATTCAAGAGAAACCAAGTTGATCCATGTGTTTATAAGCTTGAAATAGAAGAAGGAAATGCAATTTTGGCTGTAAAGTGGACGATATATTTACTATGTCAGAAAATGAAATTGTATGGAAAGAAATAAATAAACGCTTAAGCAATTCTTTCGAAATTAAGTATATTAGATTACTAACTAACCTACTAAGAGTGGAATTTCACTATACAGGTAATCGAGAAATTACCTTAACGCAAAAGAATTATATTGAAGCATTGTTACAACGATTTGGACTTCAAGACGCAAAAGAAATAACGACGCCTATGGAACCAAGACCAGATTTTTTAGCCGAAGAAGAAAAGGAAATAACTTCAAAGAATTTTCCTTTTCGAGAACTCATTGGTGGACTGCTTTATTTGTCTCAAAGGACAAGACCTGTTATTTCGTATGCTGTCGGAGAATTGTTCGAACTTCAACGAAAAACATTGGAATGCGGCAAAACGAATACTCCGATACCTTAAAGCGACGAAGAATTTTGGTATACAATATAGACCTACAGGTGAGCGACTCACGGCATATTCAGACGCAGATTGGGCAAGTAGCTTACCTGATCGTAGAAGTACAACGGGCTATATAATAATACACGCAGGAGGACCCGTGTTTTGGAGAAGTGTCAAGCAGACCACAGTTGCCCTCAGTACGATGGAAGCTGAGTATATTGCGTTAGCAGAATGTACTAGAGAAATAACCTGGATGAAGAACTTGCTTCATACACTCGATCTTGAAAGAAGAGAAGGTGGACCAACAATAATCAGATGTGACAGTTAAGCAGCTTTAGCACATGCTAACAATTTTATTGACAAATCTAGGACAAAACATATAGGAATTAAACACCATTTTGTTAGAGAGAAGCTAATGGATAAGACGATAAAATTGGAATACATTTCTACAGACAAATATGTTGCAGATTTTTTAACGACGTCACTAAGTCAAAAATTGCATGAAATGCACTGCAAAAGAATAATGAAAAGATTTATAACTGAAGAATAATTGCGGAATGACTTAAGCAGAAGATCATTCCGAGGGGGGAATTGTTATAGTGTTTAATTTAGTTACCCTAGAAATAATATCGGTAGTTACTATGGAACCATACAGATATAATTAAAGCTGGTTCTTGTCCGATCAAAATCGTATCACAAGCTCTTTTAAACGGATACTAAATGGCGCACAAACACTTAACGTTTCTCAGTCGTTCGACAGCTTCGTCAGAAGTGAAAAAAATTAAATTAAAAAATTAAAATTAGATTAAAAAAAAATCAAGTTACTTTTTCAGTTTCCGTTGACAACCTTGTTTATTTTGACAACATGTTTATATTTTTCACATTTTTTTCACTTCTGACGAATCTGTCGAACGACTGCGAAACGTTATGTGTTTGTGCGCCATTTAGTCTCCGTTTAAAAGAGTTTGTGATACATACAGATATATTAAAATTGGTGTACGTCAAACCACATAATTTGTAATGTGTTTCTTCTATAAATAAAAGATAATTTATCCAAGCTGCGCTAACGTTACTACTTTTCAAATAACTTAATAATAACATACCAATGTTCCTACTCAAAAGGTGTATTCTTGGAATCTTATTCTTATTTATCGCAGAAATCTATAATAACCGAAGTTTTTCCTAATAGTCTAAAGGTGCCTTAGTAAAACCAATACTAAAAAAAGGGGATCCTTCAGATGCCAAAATTACAGCCTCCTCTCTAATTTTGCCAAGATTTTTACTTATTGAAAGCGTTAAACTACACATTTATTTGTTTACAAAGTATGTAACATCATCATGTAATTATTATCGATTATCTAATGAAACAGATGGAGGAAGATTTCATTATCGAATTGTGTTGCAGGCGCCACTGATCTAGTGACCGTGACATTTTCGGAACTTATCGTTTTACGATGTATTTATAAAAAGCGCAGATGAACTGACGAACGAGCAAAGGTTTTCAAAGAAAAGGCGATGTGATGAAGAACTGACAGTATTAATAATTACACCCTGTATATGCTTCACAAAATTTGTAATAAATCTGCTTACAAACAAATATGTTTTCGCGTGAAACATAGAAATGTACACAGAAATTATGTATAAGGTATTATTATTTTTTCTTCTTTAAACGTTGTGGATATATTATGTTAGACATAAATGTATATCTTGAAGTGTAAGAAAAATATCGCTTTCGATGGTTTTGGACAGTTCATTTCCAGTCGACTAGTATTACCTAATGTAAACCCAACCATTTACGTTTAAAGTGTTTACCCAACATACACATCATCTCCCATTAAGGAGAAAGTAACATCCTCCGGCATTATTAGGACTTTCTCGTGTAATCAGCATGTTGCCAATGTGACGGGACATTGCGGTGAGCAGCATCCTCCGACCGTTCCGGAAACTGATCAAATTACTGACGTCACGTGTCGTGAAGTGCCCCATCCGACCTGACAACGGTTAGACGAATCAAATTAGCAACGACGGTAAACAATGTCCTATGTGTAGAGCTTCTTGACAACGACCACGTATGACATTTAATAAACACGATAATCGTTTAGCTTACGCTGAATTAAGCTTCGACGATGTTCGCCTCCGGCACTATCCGGCGCATAAAATTTGGCGCTTTAGGAGGAACGCCGCCGACGCGAAATTATTTAGCGCCGATGCGAAAGACGTCGTTCCATTTTAATAATTATTTAGGTAGTTAAATTGTATTAAGCAAGGTGTCAGCCACTGTCAAGTAAATACGTAACTTTATTAGCAACCGCTGGCCATTAGCAAAACCAAGAAGTGGATAAAAACATAATATGGACATAAAAGCTTTTCTACTCTACGGTTTATTACATAAGGTTCTCCTTGTTTTTAAAATAATTGTCGCCGCTCCTTTCCCCAAAATATTCATTTATAAATCTAAATAAAATATCCTGCAATTATAACGCATTTTATTATCATTTCATAATTTATTCGTACGAGTATCGCATTACTTTTCATCAGCATTCCATCTATTATATGTCACGGTTAAGTCAGATAGAAAGGATTAATTTTTTTTAATTTAATTAAAAATAAAATAACTTGATAAATGTACTAAGGAAGGAGTAATTTGGTATTAAATTTGAGCCTATTATGACGGAAGTCGCTCAAAGAGTCCACCTAATTTTTGTGTACACATTTCAGCTCTCTTGATAATTTAAGAAGTAATCTTACAAAAGTATTGTGATCAACAAGAATACTGCCTCTAGCGCTCATAATTCTAACCAATAAGCTCTTCTCTGGTGTCATAGTTTTTGGCTTAAACAAGACTTTTCAGATATACCCAAAGGAAGTAGTCAAGAGGATTTAGGTCAGGTGACCTCTTTCCCTCTTCCAGTCTAAATAAATAAATACTATTCTTAGTGTATATCTGTTTATAAACTTCAAAAATTGAAAATGTTTGTATATCCATTGTGAATGAATTTTGGATGTATGTACATAAGAAATTTTTGACTTAAAATGACCTGAGCAACATGCTTTTAAACTATGACTATTACGTCATGGGACACCCCTATATAAACAAAGAAACAATGGATGGTATGCATAAAACGTAGTACATGCTAATACTTCAATCATCTTCTTCGAAAGTGAAGTATTTATTCTATTAGCATGGTATTTACTATCTGCATCTAGTATTTAGAAGTACATAGAGTACATAGAAGCTTTTACTTCCCATAGAAACATACACTTCGAAGAATATACTGATCTGAGAAGTATTAGCATCTACTTCGTTTTATGCATACCACCCAATGAAAGAAGCAATTTAGAATAGTCTAAATAATTAATTGTAAAATTGTCATCACAACATTGCAGCTTGAACTTCAACTTGCTTGTGAAGACCTACTCTAAATATATTTTTTTCTTTTTAATGTTCAAAGTGCTTTTAAAAAAATGTTTTAATTTTCTTAATTTTTATTTTTAGATTGGATTTAATGCTGAGCATTCATGGTAAGTAAAGTTTTTAATTTAATTGTATTTTATTTTGCTTGTTAAGTTTGTTGTCATTCTCAATTCTGATACAAAAAAATATTTGAGCATTGTATTGTACCATTGCGAGATAAATATTTGGTACGGCAGATTTTCCCTATTTAAATAGGACTTTCTGGCTTGTGCAATTTCGTACTAAAAATGGATTTTATTGTCCGCTACTGTACTTATTTAAGAAAGTTTTTATATGAAGCACTTTGATAATTATGTTTGGACTATTGAAATATTTTGCATAAAATTAAAGTATTTTTTCTATTTTGGTCCTCTTATTACTACGTTACGACCCATTTAGGTTTCATAAAGTAACTCATTAAAGAAATCGAAATTTTATTTTGTTAGGTTGGCGGCTACATTTGTTCAAATCTCAAATTACATACAAAAAAATCCATCCACGATCTTTTTGCATTCTAGTAAACCATGTTTTCTTTTCGATGGGTTACCTGCATGTAATTTGATAGAAGTCAGAATCTGACATGTCAAAAATTATTAAATTTACTATTTTGTGTTAGTGATATGAACTGTGGATATGAAAGAATACTTATCATGATTGGTGATGATAAGGTTAAAGAAAAATAAATAATCTAAATCATTTACATGTGGGAGCTTCAAACTTTAGAAAAACTAATCATGAAATTCTAACAGAGTTTTCTGATCGTCTATATTTTTCAGTGGCACCAACAAAAATGTCACCAGTGTTGCCAACAGAAGGGATAAATCTCCTTTTAAGGTATTTTTTTAAAGGAATTTTCAAATTTTATTTCGTAAAAGAAGAAGTCCATAGACAGCTCAAAATTGTTCCCCAAAATATTCATTTATAAATCTAAATAAAATATCCTGCAATTTTAACGCGTTTTATTATCATTTCATAATTTATTCGTACGAGTATCGCATTACTTTTCATCAGCATTCCATCTATTATATGTCACGGTTAAGTATTTTCTTTTTCATAAAACGTTTATCAGGCAATTACGGACGTGGCGAAATTTTTAATTAATTATAAACTATTCAATTTTTGCCGTAACCTGTGACATCCACTCTCTTATGCTTTTTTTTTTCGTTTGGTGGAACAATTCTCAGTCACCTGGTATATTCGTGTTTGCCTTAATCGGGCCGTGCTAACACGAATCTAACATAATTTAAGGCTTTGTTATGAAACTCTTCCTGATATCGCACATACAAATTACGGGGTAATACAGAGATCAGAGGAGTCCATCGGAACGGTTCGCGACCGCATAGGGTCGGTCACGTCATTCATATCTGGATAATGTCGTGTCCGTGGGTTATTGGATGTGTTAATACCGGTGTCGGACAGCCCATAAACACAAGACGGTCCCTGCAGATGTCGCTGGACAGTCGTTACATCCTGATTACACCGCGTCGGGCTCGTAAACCCGCACCGGTTCCGGTAGTATGACCGCCGTTAGCGCGAGTACTCGGAAAACGACAGCTCTGGTTTGCTTAACCCAGATTTGCCTACTTTGAGATGATACTTCCAACTTCTGTTACGGAGTCTTTGCAGAGAAAACTTCTGCGCTGTACACAATAAATGTACGAATTGTGTTTGTACAGGAAAAAAAAACGAGATTTTTTACTATAACGTATCACCTCTTGCAGTCACATCTCCAATTAAATATGTAATTACAAATAAGTAAAATTAAATGCAGAAAATTTCAATTAGCCGTATTCTCCTCTTAATAATTAGAATCGTAAGAAATTTATCTCTTCGCCTTAACTTTAATCACATTTTCGGCGGAAACTTCAGTTAACAATTGTGTTGAGGGGAGATATAACGCGGAGACAATATTTATTCTGGCAACAATTACAGGCGCACTGACTGATGTACCCGGCAGTGAGCGTGACAGTTATATTGTTACGACGTTAGCACCTCAGCAATTGTGGACTAATCGGGTCGTTCAATCAATCAGCCTCACGGTCTCATTAGCTTAATTGATGCGAGTTCCGCGCCTTAATAATTGCTCCCGGGATTAGCAATGTGGTTATTGCTATAGTTTACAGGATGCGGCTCCAGACTCGATCATATAACTCATCTTATCCTGCTCGCATTACGATCGGTCTGCATTAGATTGGAATCGTCGCATGTTCACTCCCAATACGCATCGCAAGAGTTATGCTGTTAATTATATTGTTTAATTACGAACATCTAAATTTACATCTCTGTAACTTTACAAATTATAGTATTCCTCCTTAATATTAGATGAAAAGGATACTTTTATTTACAGGTTAAGTTGGATTTACATTGAATCAAAAGATGAAATATTCTGATTAAGGACTTAAAAGCTTTCAAAGTAACCTTACGCCAAACTGGAAATGAAAGACGTGATCTTCAATGGCTGAAGAACTTTTATATAAATGGAAAACCAATAAATAGAAGTGCAAAAACTTTAAGCTGGCTTTGAAAGTTAGGAACGAGGAGCGCATAGGTTAATGATATGATGTTGTGGTCGAATGGGATCTTTTATCAAAAGAAAAATGACGATATGGTTACTAAAGAACAACCCAAATTCTTCACGCATCACTGACCTCAGTATATTGATAACTCGATAACGCATTTGCTCGTTGAAGGACCAGGAAGAGAATCCAACGGATTCAAAGTTTGCTGAACGTTGAATTTTAGAGAAGCCTGAAAATGAATGCTTTTAAAGTTCAAAAGATTTGCCAAGATAAATAGAATAGGGTTAAGCAAAATGCATGGCAAAATACTGTTGTCGAATGGGATCTTTTATCAAAAGAAAAATGACGATATGGTTACTAAAGAACAACCCAAATTCTTCACGCGTCACTGACCTCAGTATATTGATAACTCGATAACGCACTTGCTCGTTGAAGGACCAGGAAGAGAATCCAGCGAATTTAAAGTTTGCTGAACGTTGAATTTTAGAGAAGCCTGAAAATGAATGCTTTTAAAGTTCAAAAGATTTGCCAAGATAAATAGAATAGGGTTAAGCAAAATGCATGGCAAAATACCAATGTAGTGTTGGAGTGGGTATAATATAACGAACAAATTTTAATTGGTAACCAACTTTTTTGTTAATCTGTATAATGATATTTGTTCAACATTATTTGAATAAAATTTTGCTAATTTTTTTCTTACTGAGGTACTTACGTACCTACTCATTTTGCAACTTTAGGAAATCGAACTGCAACAACTTTTTTAATTGTAAGTAAATATTTTCTTAATGAATTGAATGAACTGATTCTTTTAATAACAAAAGAAAATCCCGAGCCAGGGACAATTATTTATCTCGTTCGGTAGTTTTCAGCCAAGCGCGGCCCATAACAGTTAAGAAGAGTTTTTCACACACCGTCAGTAATTTTTATTACGGTCGTAGCTTCTGCTTTACCCTCTTCTGCTGGGACTCATTCTCAGTCAACCAATTAAACGGGCGTATTTTAAAAGAAACGCCATTTCTATAAATTGTTATTACTCCCAAGTATCGGGGACTTTAGACGTCGCCGCCGCCCGCCCCGAAAACTTCCGCCGCGAAAATATGTAGGTCCTGCAAGGATCGGAATTGCTTTTCGCGTTGGCGCTCCTAAAATTAAGACGTCGAAGGCGTAACGATGAAAATTTATAGAAAAGTTTTTAATGAAAATTCTCTTATAGTTTTACACATCACATAGACCTTTATTACTTTATCTTAAATTATCATCATGGTTTTAAATTGAGGACAAAAAAATTTTCAATTCATTATACAAAACAAAAATAGATGGTCTCAGGTACTGCTTTAATCTAATGGCGTCCTCGACTCACTGCTCTAGAGCACTCTCAGAGTATCTCCGTCTTGTTTTAACCTCATGGAGATGGAGATACTCTCAAAGTGCTCTGGAGCAATCAGTCGAAAACTCCGTAAGTTATTCATGAAAGAATTGAAAGAAGTAACACAAAAAAATGAAACTAAGGAAGAAATGAAGAAGCTCACGACACCACCAACAGGCAAAGAAGGATAAAGAAAAATCCGTTCAGGATAATGAAATATTAGAACATAGGTATAAAAAAATCATCTCACAGAAAAGAACAAGATCAAGAGACAGAAGCACTTTAAAGGAAACAAATACTTAGAAGGGCTCTCAATTTGGTCTAATCACTAAATAATGACAAAGAGTCACCTTGAAAGAACTAGACATCTCAAAAGCTACTGGATTTGATCTAATCATTGGAAAATTCTTGAAATTTAATATTCGCAGTTCTTTACATAAGCTGCTATCCAAACAGCTGGAAAGCTGCCCAAATTATTTAGATTCCTAAGAAGAAGTCTCTTCACATTAACCCATAGGTTAATTGCTAGTGCAATTAAAAGTTTTTGTGCTAAAAAGACGAATGAAGCTATTTTAGTATCACAGTTTTGTATAATGAGAATCAAAATAGAAATGAATAATACTTCTGAAATTATAAGTTAAAATAAGCATTTAAAATATGAAATTAAATCGGATTTCTTGGGAGGTGTTAGAGTTCAGTGGGGGGTAAACATCAAATCACTGAAAAGCACATAGAAATTAAGGACTAAACCAATAAGTTATTATAACCCATTCCATATCTCTCAACTTATAAACCGCCCTAAATCTCGCTGAGCAAATCTGTGAGCGGAGAACACATGAGCACGTTTATAGTTAAGATCGCAGATCCCGAAACCATCCGAGCATGCAATAAACTTCGAGCTTAAGTGAACCGCATGACTGCAAGGTAAATGTTGGAGTTCGGGGGAAAGGGATGCCACATTTTCATTATTTATGACGTCATAGTGAGCAGAGGTCGTCGCTATTCCAGCCAAGTTTTAGTTAGTGCTAATAATTGCTCTGTGTTGGAACTAAGTCTCGTTATAACTCATACTGCTCGGATACTCTAGCGATTGTATTAGGGAGATATCTTCAGTAAACTCGCCTAAGAATCTACTAATGTCACGCTGATTTACGATTCTTGATTCCAAGTATTTGCATTTCGCTGCTAATCTCTTATCGATTGTCAAATCCTACAACACCACCAACGCTGGGATTTATCAATGCCGACTAAGTTGATAACACTCATCAAAGATGACGGGACGAAAGATAGATATTATTTTTTAATTCCATGTTAATTATTTAATTAAGGCATTCTTCTTTAATTCTACCTCATCCTTTTCCTATGTGCATGATCAAAAGAAGTAAAAGGAACTTTATATCTATTTACTTCCTAGCTGGATAGTTATTTTTGTCAAAAAGGATACATAAATTTCTCAGTCTAAAATACAGAATGTGTTCTAACGACTTTCATATCTTTTTCACGTACTTACTTCAGCCCCATTAATTGTCCCAATCGCGGCGATAACGATAAATACGGCTGAATAGATAAGGCCAATAAATATCGCCTTTATTGCTCCTCGTCAAAATATAGACAATGCACGCGGAGGATTAAAATAGCAAAAATAAGCGACACACTGCTTTTATCAAATCCAAGGCCACAATAATTCTTGGTTCAATTGCAAAGCACTTCCTCGAGAGAATCGGACTTCCTTTGAGCAGCAACTAAGGCAATGTTTCTGTCGGAGTCCATAAAAGTCATCTAGTAGAATGAACGACAATAAACTGTACAAATAAATCACCGCGCGACTGTTGTTTTAAGATGTTTCTTTTTGAGAGATCACAACGCTAAAGGCTTATTATTTATTATGATTATTCAAATTAAATTGACTTAAGAAATATTACTTTAAAAGAAGTTATTTAGGGGTACCGACAAAACTCGTCGTTATCGAGTTAACATCACATATCCCTATAAATATATCGTGCAAAATAGCCCCACGTCAGAAAGTCGTTCTTGTCTGTAATAGAATCATTTCGCTACAATGATCCCTCGTAGGTATATCTAGATGCGGGCGGCGGTGTTCACATAAATTCACTCTTTAATTACCCCCCTAGCTGTCAAATCAGACGATCTGACGGTTTTATGACAATTTATTGTCGTGTTCGAAGGAGGGTTCTTGCGGTAATGTCGTCCTGACTGACGGACAACTATGCATTCAAATAGGTTGTTTTACCCGGCTCAGCCGATCACTCAAGTCGGTCGGGCGTCGCGACGCCCACATTGCCATTCCACTAAAGTCACGAAATAAATTTCGGCAGCGGGCTGCTTTTATTTGACCCACAAGCAGAAAAAAATCTCCCCGAAGATTCATTAAGAGGCCGCTCGTATAATCGCGGCGTCTTTAAGCAAAATCTTTTCGGAAAGGTTCTTTCAAAGAGAATAAACATCTATCTAACTACAATCTTCAGACATCCATCCGTAGCTTGCCTACGGATTTTATTAATTATACTTTAAGAGTAAACAACAGATTAATATGTGAAAGAATTGAAGTGTAAACTTCATTTAATCCGGTCTCATCATCATCAAGTATTTATTCTAATTTTGACGATAAAAGTTTTGCATGTACTTGAAATTTATATTGACAAACCCCGTGTACTTTTAATTTGTAATATTTTTGAATTATCGAGTTGAGTTATTTATGGCGTCACGTTCATTGGTGGAGTTGTGTCCGATATTAAGAGGAGGAGGAGGATGTGATGGGTGCGGGGGGTGGCCGGGATTCATATCAGACACGTCCGACGCCTATGGACTTTATATCCAGTATTAAATGAAACTTTACTGTACCGACGCTATTATTGTGGGATGCGGGTTTTCAATGGTGATGGACAGGATTACTACGTGGATCGAATTTTTCTCTGTACCTTCCGATAAGAGCGACGAATATGTTTTATGTTTGCAATACCTGCTGAAAAAGAACACTTTCCAATCATTCGCATTTGAATAAATAATTAAAATTTTTAGTAACTTTATTTTTTTACTTCATAAACTAGTTTGTTCAAATTAAAATATGTTGGAAACAATAACTGTTTACTCTTGTCCTTTTCCTTCTCCTACTCCTATTTCAGGAAATTGAATAATTAAATAACATTAAGAGTTAATAAAAATGCAGAAGACGCTTTTAGTCAAAACAAATTTATTTTAATTTAGCAATCCTTTGGAACAACAGGAAAACTTAAGTTAATTTTGAGGATAGGAAGTTAAAAAGTTAGGTTGTGCGAAGAAAGATTTTATTTATGAGTGCGATCAGGCCACTTATTAGAGCCAGCAAATGAGCGTGAGACGCTCAAAGTCAAAGGGATGTTCAATTATTTTTCTGTATAAATACCGGTGTAAAGCGCGTCCGCAACATTCTTACTTCGCGAAAATTCTTACTTCGATTTCAAACGCGCAAAATTTTTAGTTCGACCTTAAACGCGAGAAGTTTTAATTCGACCTTAAGCGCAAAAACGTTTTCTTACTTTGTGCATTAAACGATAAGTTTTGAATTTGTAAATTTTGAAAAAAAGAAACTAGTGTTAAAGAGGAAAATTAAACACAAGTGGAATCGTGAGTAATTTATTTTCTTATTATAAGTTTTAAATCAGTAAATTAAAAAAATGTGTGTTACAGAAAGTAGGTTATACGAAGAAAGATTTGATTTTATGAAAGAAACTAATTCACTTACCTACTATATATAGCAAAAATGTTGTTAAACAAGTATGTACTTTGAAATTACTTACATTCAATTCTGAAATCCGAAAAATTGTGAAAATACTTGCTCAAGCAGGAACAAGCAACATAATCCACACCAAAGTAGCATGGATTATGCTGCCCCATTATTCCAAACGGCTACAATTGTGTCCACAGCGAGCACATGGCACATTCAACTGCTTTTCGGTATAAATATCGGTGAAAAGCGCGTCCAGGACATTCTTAGTTCGATTATAAACACGAAAATGCTTTTTTTTTTTACCATAAACGCGGAAAATTCCTTCTTGGACTGTAAACACATATTAGAGCTAGTGAGCACATGGCACGTTCAATTGCTTTTCGGTATAAATATCGGTGCAAAGCGCGTCCAGGACATTCTTAGTTCGACTATAAACGCGAACATACTTTTTCCTTTGACCTTAAACGCGGAAAATTCCCTCTTCGCTTGTGAACGCGGAAGATTCTTTCTTCAACTTTAAACGCGGAAATTTTCACTTCGACCTTAAACACGAAAACTTTTAGTTCGACTATAAACTCGAAAATTCTTAGTTTGACTTGAACGGCGAAACCTAATTTGTGAATTTGTAAATTTAAAGAAAAAACAAGTGTTAGTGAAGAAGTGAACAAACACAAGTGGAATCGCTAGTTATTTATTACAATTTAAATCAATTTAAAATAAATATTAAATTAATTTTTAAAATAACTTATTTAACAAGAACTAATAATTGGGGCTGGTTGCTGTGCAAGCACGCAGAATTCTGATTACTTTGAAATTAAATAATACTCTCACCAACAGCAAATTAAACAAAAAGGGAAAGTTGTTGCTGTGCAAACACACGAGAGAGGTAGGCACGCGCAGAAGAAGTTAGATAAAGAGAAGGTCCAAAAAGACGAAGAAGAAAACAAAGAATTGCAAGAAGCTTACCATAGAGGGACACTCAGTAGAAGATAAAAAAGAGAAAATTCAAAGAAATTGTTGGAACAGTAAAATTAGAGATTTCAAGACGGAGTAAAAAGCAAGAAGTCGAAAAGGACAAAAAAGACACGTACGAAAAAAGTTAGGTAAACCAAAGGCTAGAAAAGAATGTTTGAAGGAACTAGAATGTAATCCAGAAAAGATGAAAATTTCAAAATAGAGAAAAAACTAAGAAATTGAGAAAAACAAAGCGAAGAAGGACACACGAAAGAACAAGAAAAAGAAGAGACCTAAAAAAAATTTTAAATTGAGGCTGGTTGCTGCGCAAGGATGCCAGATCATGGTTATTTTAAAATTAAATAATTCCGTTACGGCTGAAAAATCCAATTAAGTTATTCCATAATAATTGGCAACCATCCTGTATGTATAACATCAGGTTGCGCACGTGATTTATATCATATTTCACAATATTTCATAACCAGTCCATACGTTGTTATATTTAGTCCGACTCTATATCTCCATTTCACTCTGTCGTCCGGTTAAATACTGGTTTCATTCGTAACGACTTCCGTCGTAGCGATAGTGGAACGATACGCGGAACTCGTCATTGTTGCATCAGCGCTCGTGCTTGCTGTTCCTTTCGTTTGTGGTGATGATTAAAACCTTTGTGTTTTTTTCATGGAGTTTTGTGATTGAAACCTGAAACGGAATCTTCTCCGGGATTTGTTAAAGCACGCCGAGCGAAATTATAAGCTCGTTAAACAGCTTTTCGAAGGCCTGCTTCTGTGAAAAGGAACAGGCTTCCAGTGGTAGTTTTACCCATCTACTAAAACAGTAATGACCCTTGGGGGCGTAAGAAAAGGCTGACTTTCGGCTTTTGAAACGATTTAAGCCCCGCAACACGGCTTTGCCTCACCTATGAAAGAGGACTCGTCCTGCAACAAGACGCTAGTTTGGTGACGCTACTTCACCGACTTGCGGCGCTAACTACCGTGAGAGGGCGCTCCGACACTGTTGACAGCTGACTGTCATTGACGCTGGATGTTCAAATTACCAGGTCGAAATAACTTTAATTATTCCTACTGATTTGTTTTGTCGACTCAACTTTCCGCAGTTAATATTATTTTTTTCTCTGTCTAATCATTTTAAGCGATTAATTGTAAACGAGGAACAGATCTGTTGATCGGATAAATCTAACTTGTCAGATTACTTAAGCCATATTTTAGCGATGCAGCGGTTTGAAGCAGTTTCGACTGTTTTAAAACATTTACATTTTCGCGTTGAAACGGTGACGTCAAATGACGAATGTTTTGAACTGAATTCATTCTGTTTTGAAACGTTCTGTTCTCAACATCCATTTTTTCAGGGCACGGAAATCAATCTTATTAAGAATGCAACGTTTGATGTTTAATTTGAAGAAAAATGAACTGTTTTATACAGTGCAAATAACAGCTGACATTGATAGATCGAATGTTCAAAACATTGCGTTTTCGCGATCCTTTCAAATGGTGACGTCAGAAGCTAATACGGTTCTAACCATTCTATGAATTGCTTTCAACGCGAAAATATACCTTCATTTACATTTCGTATTCGTTTCATTTGGATCCCTTCTGAGTCGCACTTGATACTTGTAAATTATTTTTCTTATTCGTTACTTATTTTTGAGAATTTTAAATAAAAACAAGAGTTTTGCTCAACTGGTGATTTTTATTTTATTCACTTTGCCCACCTTTTGCTTTAGGGTTTCGTCGAACCTTCCCATCTCCAAGAGCTTTGCCGAGCGTTGTTGGAGAAACGTCAGTCACTCGTACAATTTGCTGGCCTTGAGGTAGGTAGGTAGCAATTCTCTCACCTTTAAATGAAAACAAATTTTAAAAAGGAAACTTACTGCTGTGCAAACACGTGACTGGCCACTTAAAAGAACGATTATCAGATTATGACAAACAAGAGAGGGAGTGACATTTTAGTCGAAAGTAGACACAAGATGTCACTTTGAGGTTTGTGTGTAATCTACTGGTACAAAACAAAATATACTAAATAAAAAAGACAAGCTCGAGAAAATTTTATTATGTGAATTAGGTACGGCGAAAACCACATACTCTGAGAATGAAAAAAGAATAAAAATATACAAATAACAGCAATTTTTATGCCCAGCGCAACGTGGCAATCAAGAAAGCCAAAGAAAAGAAATACGGGAAAAAAGAATACGATGCTAATTTTTCTGGTTAACCAAACTGAAATACACTGCTCAAAAAAATTATCAGAACGAGATTTCTAATGGTTACTATTTTTGTCACAACGGCCCATTTCTTTTAAATAGGTCAAAATCTAAAAGAAGTCATAAATCAAAGTGTTTCTAAAGCATTTAGTAAAATGAATGAAAAAGGGAAAGTATCCCTTTATAAAACCAAAAATGTCAATTTTTGATTGTGTTCATGTTCTTGGGTATAAAATGCTTTCATTCACTGAAGTTCATAGTAACGGCCCTCGTCGCTTTGCTTCAAATGAGTTCCAAGCCTCCGTTCCATCCGTTATCTACACATTTTGGCAAAGGTACCAAACAGCAGATAGCCACTCCAGGGGGGTTATTCTCGAACTGGAGAGAAGTGATCGCTCCCAAAAATGACGCAAATCTCCAAAGATTTGTATAGTTTTATACGAGAGCCTACATCATGCTGACGTCATTTTCGGGAGCGATCGCTTCTCTCCAGGACGCCTATTCTTGACATCGAGAGAACTTTACAATCCTTAGGAGAAAATATGAAATCACTTCACTGGAAGTTCACTTTCGTTTCTCTTGTTTGTCAATCTGCTATTCTTGACCGTACGTGCATGGGAATGTGATATGAAGTTAATGCGAGAACTTTTACGATGCTTTTACGCCGTTGCCGGTTCTATCATCGGATTTTAACCAATCAAAATAGAGCTGTTTGGAATGTGAGGGCGCACAGTGGTCCAGAATGAAATTCTAGCGCGACAAAATTATTTTTTTACATCTAAGTTTCCAAAATGGTGAAAATAACAAAATTATGTACTTTTAAATAAATTTTCTAAAGCAGTGATTTAATATCAAAATATATCGCACAATTTTTATTTTTAGATTAAAAAAAAAATCAAGTTACTTCTTCAGTTTCCGTTGGCAACCTTGTTTATTTTGACAACATGTTCATATTTTTCACTTCTGACGAAGCTGTCGAACGACAGCGAAACGTTAAGTGTTTTGTGCGCTATTTAGTGTCCGGTTTAAAGATTTTGTGATACAATTTTCATCGGACAAAAACCAACTTTAAATATCAAAATATAATTAATTCTATAAAAAATTTTGCCTGATTTTGGATTGTTAAGCATGTAAAAAACTAGACTTTTCTATTTAAAAGTGAACTGGAAGGGGTTCCATCCCAATTTTTTTATATGTTGCGTAGAAATGATTGTATATTGATATTCTCTTGGTTATTCTTAAAAATGTTCACGTCAAGTATCCAGCAAATGCTTATCTTACCTATAAGTATTTACTCATGTCGAGAACCAAATCAAGAGAGAATTTTGAAAAACTTAAAAAGTAGCAAAAAGTAGCAGTTCATTGGGCAAAATTATTTAAAAAAAAATTACTGGCTACTATTAGGCCTGTTCCAACAACAGCCTGTGACTTGTCCGAAACTGTCAGAAACATGCGCCAATCAAAGTTTCATATTTAACGCACCTCTTGAAAGTATTGATTAATTCGACGGGCGAATATATTTGACAGTTTCGAACCAGTCAAAATCTGTGTTGGAACAAAGCTATTATATAACTCGTAAAAACATCTAATTTGATTATATTTATATCTTCGAATAGTAAAATATACAATAACCTGAAACCAGTAGTTAAATTATCATATTTAGGTTTAGAAAAGAAAGTATTATTAAATAATTACAAAGAACTGTACTTAGGTACTTTTATATATTTATTAAGTAATTTGAAATTAAAAGTTATAATAATATAAACACATACAAGTTCTCCTGAGAATTGAAGTTCTACTACCACCAGCCAGTAGAAACAAGTTCTCATGAGGTTCACGCGATAGGAGCTAGTAAATTTTTCAAGAATAGCGTTTGTAGGTTTTCGAGAGAACTCCGCCTACTTCTCACGAGAAAATAGTTCGAAATTATTTCAGGAATAGAGCTCCTGTTCGAGAACAACCCCCAGGAGGACTGGACCAGGTCGTAAATGAAAAACAACTTGTGAGGATGACAGGAATATCCTAACTGCTCGAGAGATACAAAACTTTTTTCGAAATGCAACTAGCACAGACATTTGCGATCTGATGGTTAGGGATCGATTGAGAGAAGCTAACTTAACACCACGTAGACCAGTGCTAGGTCCTTGTTTAACCAGGATCACAAAATTGCCCGCCGAAGTTTTGCCTGTGAACATGTGCAATAGCAACTTCGACATTAGAGGTCCGTGCTCCTTACTGAGGAATTGCGGTTTAGCCTTACTCGTTACGATGATCGGGTACGAATATACAGACGTCCTGGAGAGCGTTTCAGTGAATTTACTTCTCAGGAAGTCTATAGATTCGGAGGCGGCTCAGTAATGATTAGAGGTGGCATATCTATACAGATTGAATCAGGCAAGTAGGTTGGCCAGCGCGTATTTCGTGTATGTTCGGGATAACCTTGTGTGAGTATTAGTAAGAGAGGAATATGCCTTGCTATCTTTCCAATACTCACACAAGACCATCCCGAACACACACGAAGTACGCGCCCGCCAACCTACTTGACTGATTCAATCTGTAGACGGCTATACCGATGCACGAATTTATGTAGATACCACCCTGCAAGAGCATGTTTTACTATTTGCCAACAATTTTGGGGATGGATTTATTCTCTAACAGGCCAATTGTAGAATCCACAAAGCAAATCATGCACTAAACTTCCTTTGGGAACACGGGATTCAGATGAAGGAATGGCCCGGGATCTCAATCCAATTGAACACGCCTGACATATGCTTGACAGATGTATTAGTGTGCGTCCTTTTGCACTCACACCCTACAATAGTTGGCTGAAGCGCTGAAGCTCTTAATGAAGGATGGCAAAGATTTCCACAAGATACCTAAGACATCTTGTTCGAGACTGTAGTTGATGCTTATAAGGGTCTTGCATGTTATCAGGGTACAATAGTGCTAATGCAAACTGAATTTTCTTAACGCTAGAAGTGATTAGAGAACTTTGTTTTTGGTACTGTTCTCAAACTTTTCCTGCTACTGTTGGTGATTATTGAATTAGGTTTTAACTTTTCATTGATTGTTGTTAAATAATGAATAAGGGATAAAAACCAAGCATAAAAAATTCAGTTTGTTATGTAATAACAATTTTCTTGAGCAGTGTAATAATAAATGCAAGAGAAAAATCAAACAGTGTGTGTCTTTTCGAAATTTTGCATCCTGAATCTTTGGGGAGGTTACAAATAATTGATTCCAACTAAATTCAAGCGACGCCTTTTCCTATTGAACATTGGAATGATGCACGGAAGAATTCCGTTTCGGGTTTTCACGCTGAAACCGACTTTCCGCCGCCTGGTGGTGCGATTACCCCAAGCGGAAGCGCGGTTATTGTCGCTGATTCACGGCCACCTTGTGACACGGCTCCATCAGACGCGACCCATTTCTATGCAAATCCACGTTCTCGCCGATGTGCTGTTTATCCTATCGCCCATTGCAACTGCAGCGGCACTAAATTAACCCTATCTACTCAAACCGTACGGAACGATGCCTTTTTTAACAGTAATTGGGAAGTCGGCTCCGCCGCTCGTCTAAATAGACGACGGCGATATCCGTATTATACCCGCATAATTTTACGAAAATTAAATCCACCGTTGAACATCATTTTTGTTGGATGATTCGATATGAGCCCAGAAGACTCTTAAACTATTTTCAACGGCGCAGACAACATAAACGTATTTTCGAATTAGTTGCAGAATTAAATGTCCAAAATAAGCGTGCGTTTTATTTCACCAGATAATTATGTCTGACGTAACTGCCGCCTGGGGAAATCATAAGGGGCTGACGTGCAAACGTCAAACGTGGCTCAACTTCTTCTAAGTAGACACATTTTGTTGAAATATGAGCAAAATAAAACGTCTTTATTGGCTGCAACGCTCCTAACATAGTTTACTAGGGTGGCACCCTTTTCCTAGAACTTCAAGAGATGTTCGATTGAGGATATAATCAAATAAGAAACATCAATTTTCATTTCACATTTATCTTATCTTTATTTTCTTTAAAGTAATCAATAACAACAAAAATGCTTTAATTTTTACTAATCAAATTCTCATTCCCATTTTACATGCACATGCAATCAGATAGTTATCATTTGTCAATTATTTAGGCAAGGTCTACTTATTTGAAAATTATGTCGCTATTTTGTAAGCAAATGGTTGTACTAATATTTTCACAACTAGCAGTGCAGTTGTTTTTTTTTATTAAACATTCATAGTCAGCATGAAAATTAGAAAGTCTTTGCTAATTTAACGGAATGTCTGTCTTTAAGAAAAAGTTATCAGTGATGAACGGTTCAAATTAGTGCTGGCAAAAACCGGAAAAAATTGAAACCGGTTAATCGATTTCTTTAAAAACCGGTTTCGGATATACCCGGTTATCCAAATAATGGTAAAAATCGACTATTTGAATATCCAAAAACCGATTATCCGGATAACCGGTTTTCGGTTTTCTTAAAAACCGCGAATATCCAAAACCGGTTAACCGATTATCCAAAAAACCGGTTTCGGCTGCCAGCACTAATTTATGATGAGACGCTTTGTGAAAAGGCAGCCTTACCCTCATTACAATTAAACGTGTTTGCCTTAGGTTTTAGCCGCATTGAATTTTACTAAACCTGCATAATCTCAACTGCTGGGTACATATTCCTGTTGCGAGACGACATATTTAGAAAATGCAGAAAATATCTAAGTACTGCAATTATTGTAATTATAGAATTGTCTGAGATTAAATACGCAAATACGTTATAATAAAAGCAATTAACTAAATAAATACGTAACTATGTACATGTACTTTTTTTCTAATAGGTACTGTACTAGATCATTAAATAAAAAAAACTCATTCTGATATCTGGTTATTCGAATTTCCAGTTATTCGGATATCTGAATATCCGTTATCCGAATAACGGTTATTCGAATATCCAGTTTTCCAAAAAACCGATAATATTCGAATATCCGGTTATCTGAATAACTGGATATTCGAATAACCGATTATCCGGATAACCGGTTTTCGGTTTTCTTCAAAACCGCGAATATTCAAAACCGGTTAACCGATTATCCAAAAAACCGGTTTCGGTTGCCAGCACTAGTTCAAATTGAACAGCCTGTATATGGTAAATCAAGAGACGAAAAACAGTGGAGAAGAATCATAAGGCAAAGTGGCACACATGCAGAATATTGCGTAATCGAAAAGACCTTTGTAAAACCAAATAAAAGGCCATGGCATAGCATGACAGAGGAGACAGCCCGTCCCCGTCTTGTCGAGTGCAACTTCACAAGTCCGAGGACGTAATCAACATTCACAGAATGTCTTAGTGTATGACTGATCTCCAAAAATCCGTCCATCTCTCTGTATTTAGTACCATGGTTTTGGGTGAGAAATCAATAATTAATTTTGCCAATTCGTTATGTTTTTTTTTAGAAAGTAACATCTGCTTATTTAAATTATGAAATGCTGCTTTTCTCGTTATAAAATCATTTTGAATTTCTTTTGCATTGTGTTGTATAATATCGTTCTAATGTAATCTGTAATTACATTTAAATTTTGCATTTGTCTAAAACGTGTCCTTTAATAATTTGACTAAATTATTACATACAATAAATTTTGTATCTTGTTTAAATTGTCTCAATTGTTATTTGATAATAAATGACTTTGTTTTATTGTCTACTGTTTAGAAATTCGCTTTATGCTGAATTCCTTAATTTGATTTGTAATTGTTTTTACTCATTCTAAATAAATACATTTATCCAAATTTTCTATTTCTTTTTAATTAAGTGCCAATTTAAAAGAAATTTCGTCAATCCCGAAAATTATATGTAGTGGCGGCCAAGGGTTAAAATCTCATTCCATATAAAGAGGTCATTCATAACAATTTCTGGCTAAAAGCCCAAACCAGATATCTACAAACAAAGAAATTGCTACTTGGGTCCTTTGTGGTTTGTTAAATTGATAAAGTTGAAAGTAAAGAATAATTCATCCCTTTTCTGTTATCACTCACATAAGAGAAACACGTGCGGAAGGAGTTCGATAAAAAGAAAATCAAAAAAGACGGGAAATTTCAAAACGGAGAAAAAGCAAAGAATTGTAAGAACAGCGTATAGGGTAGAAGATAAAAAAAGAATATTCAAAGAAAATGTTGGAGGAGTAAAAGCGATCCCAGAATGTTTGTGATTCTAAGACGGTGAAAAGAGCAAAAGAAACGCATAGAGAAGACCCAAAAGGAATGGTTGAAGGAATTGGAATACAGTCCAGAAAATTTGAATACGTCAAGATGGAGAAAAAAGCAAAAAAGAACGAAGAAGAAGACGTTACGGTTGAAGAATTAATTTAAGTTAATTAATTTAAGTTATTCACAATATTTGCCAATATTGCACAAGACTGCAACACCAAACCATACGCAGTTATTTAGTCTTACGGTATCTGTCCATTTCATTCTTTAACCGGCTAAAACTGACTTCATCTCGTAACGACCCCGTCACAGCATAGTTGGGGAGAACGCAGCCCTCGGCCGGCGTCGCGTTCATTGTTTCAACAGAGCTCCTGGCTCCTGTTTGTTGGTGATTACGATATTTGTGCTTCTTTCATGTGAATCTTTTGATTGAAGCCTAAAACGGAATCTACACCGAGATTTGTTTAAAAGCACGCCGAGTGAATTCAAGCTCGTTATTAAGCTTCTCTAAGGTCTGTTTCTGGGACAAAGAACAGGTAGGTCTTGTTGGCAATTTTATGCGTATGTTCTGTTTGTAACGCGTATCTATCTTCTATTAGGCTTTTGGTGGTAGTTTTACCTTTGTTGAAATCATCGACATCCCTTTGGGTGGCCAGAATCGGAGCTTGAAACGAATACGAATAGAAGCCCCGACATCCGTGAAAAGTGGATCCGACCTGCAGACGTGACGTCACTTAGTGACGTCGTAATCGCCGAATTACGTCATTGGTGGCACTAACCTCCGTTGGAGGCGCTACCTCACTGTTGACAGCTGTTTGTCATTACGCTAGATTTTGATTACAAGGTCGGAAATATTCTAATTACTTTTATTTACCTTTCCAGTTGCATACCTAAACGCGGCATTGTTATTATTATTTTCTTTTAATTAAGTGTTTGCCATTAAGCTTTGTTGTGAAGCTTTAGTTGTGAACGAAAAGCGGATCTGTTTATCGGGTAAAGACTAATTTGTTCGTTTGCTTAAACAAAAGTATTTTATTCAACTTGTCCACCCTTGGCTTTTGGGGTTTCATTGAACCCTCCCGTCTCCAGGAGTTTAGTCGGCGGTGCTTTTGAACTTCGAAGTTACTCGCACAATTTGCTTCAGGTGGGTAGCAAAGAGAAGACTCAAAAGAGATGATTGGAGGAAGCAAAAACGGTTTAGAAGAGATGTTAATTTTATGTTGAAAAAAAGGGCAAGGCTAAGAATGACACATGAAAAGAGATTTAAAAAAATATGAAATGGAATAGATGGAGGAAACAGAAATCGATCTAAAAATAAATGGAAGTTCCAAAATAGTCGAAAAAAAAACAAGGAATCGAGAAAGGTCTGAAGTTTCAATAACTGTGTTAAAAGGTATAACAAAAGTGATAATTAGTTTATGTTTTATGTTATTTTTAAACATTTTATCTTTGAACTAATAACGTAAGAACTGCCAACAACATCATTATAGTACTTGCTACATTGTAAGTACTGTCAGAGAATGCTCGAGAAATCCATTGCAATCAAAAGTGCTTGCAATAAATTGCGGTATTAAATATAAAACATTTTTTTTTATTAATTAAACCGAACGAAACAATTTACTATTTCGATTTCTTTTTTTTTATTATTATGTGAACACCTTTCTATTTTCAATAAGTACTTTTTTATTGTAGCCAGTAACTTAATTGTTCTCACTAATAATAGACAATAATAATAAAATCAAATGTACACATATACCACGTGATTCCAACTCGAATTGAAATTGAAACAATTAAAATGTCACTGCTAAGTACAGTATTCGACAGAGAGTGTTACTTTTTTTCAATATTCATGGCCTACTCTGAATCATTATATTTTCGATAGCGAGGTACATTAGAAAAACGAACTTTTAAATAACATTGAATAGAGATACGTGTAAATACAATTAATGTTAAAATTAAAATATAAATTTAGTTGGTTATTAGTTCACAAATTATAAATTATAATTAAGTATACATTGCTAAGCAAGGCATCCCTCGTTGAAGGAGATAGGTAATTTATTTCTGAATTTGCAGACTTAATCTTTTATCAGCTTCGACCAAGGGAGGAATAAATTGATGGGTGTTGAAAGGCTCTGAGGAGGGCGCAAAACATGTGCTACTGGTGTGACGGAAGGTACAGCTTAGGTAATAAAAGCTCGGTGAATACTCATGGAAGTTCAAGATAGGGATGAAAAGTAGCTGTTTAAATTTAATTAATTTGACAGTCGGCGCGTTTTACGGCCGGTGACAAACAAATATTATTGCGGCGTTTACAATTCACCCACCCCCCGGCCCCATACCAATAGGCCGAAACGCGCGTATTTTATTTATTAAAGATACATAAATTGACAGATTTAATTTTGTAATAAAACCGAAAGCCCCGGTTGAAGAGAGAGACGAATATCGTCGTCAGGATAACGCCAGGTATGTATCAAATGTATTGAACTGTAAATATACTTTACTCGGGGGTGATATTTATCAGTCTGGTTAATTTTATCCAGCAGCCTTTAAAATTTTATTGTTTTACTGTCATAATTATATATTTATGTCGGTGATATATGGATCACGAGTTTTCTGTTTTTGATCAGATTATTTATTTATATATATCATTTATTTGTTTCCGCAAAATCTATGCGTTCATTTATTACATTTATGCGGCATAAATTATGAACACGGTTACACTGTGTTGTATTTATGTGTTTCCCAAGTTTTATTTTTTGGGGCTAACCTGAAATAAAACAACGCATTTTGTTATATACAATAAACACAAAAAATAAGTCATTAATGAAGGCAGTATAAAGACAAACATTTTGTATTGTTATAAATAATTTCAACATGAAGTATCGCCCTGATAGTAATGATTGAGAAAATAAATTAATTAAATTTTTCTGTTGTATTCCTCCTTTCTGCTTCAATTCACGTTTCCATTTGTTAAATAAAGTTTGGCCATTTTCTCTCCTCGAACAATTTCAGTAATTCCTGATGTAAAATAAGTAAAACGGAAGTTTAACGCCGGTATCCGCAGCCTTCTTGAATTAAACCGTATCGATTTCTCATAGAAACTAAAATATATATCCTCCGGTTGAAGTGTTTTAATTAGCATGTACGGCATTAAGGCACCTAATCACTGCCCCGATGTGGGTCATTTCCTCAGGGGATGGACACCCCGGCCGCCCCGACGGCGCTGCCACTCCTTGCTGATGACCATCATGTCCGGCTATTTCCCGGATAATGTTCGGGAACGTCGTCCCAACTTGGCCAATCCTTTAAAGGTTGCGTTACTCCGATCCAATTGGGCTCTAAATTGGCTCTATCTTGACACCTTCACGGCAATTCAAAGGCGTTGACTCGAACATTCCCAGCTTCCATTTCAAATAAATGAAGGGATCCATATGAAAATTAAGTTTTACGACTTTCGACACAATTTATTATTTATTTATCAGCCGAATTTTCGGGATTCATCTACTACATCAATCCTTCGTCAGGGACGTACACAGTTTAAATCTACCAACTTTTTCTAAATACAACACAAGAAATGAGGATGCATACATTTCTAAGTTTATTTAAACATTTCAGTCCAAGCAGACCCTACACTTCAAGGATATATGTTACCCAAATGTAAATTGATGATAACACAGTTGATAGGGCTCATCCACCATTGATTAAATGTTAAAAGAAAATCGCAATTTTATCTGAAAATATTACAGATTTTATTAACTCACTAACATTATTTCAACCCTTTTTAGAGTTATATCTTTCTTCAAAATGGCCGAAATGAATATTTTTATGTGATGTGATTTTTTCTTTATTTATACTATTTTAAAAAATGCTTTTATGCACAGTTCCTTCAAAAATAGATGAGAACCACAATCAAGTAAATATCAAGTGATCTAATTTAAAATCATAAGAAGGCCCATGAAATTAAAAGTCGTATCTTAGTTGGAATAGGGATGACTTTAAAATGGATAACTTGATATAGCTGAATTAAAACTACAATTTCACTCTATTATCCGGAATCGCTTGCGCAATGAAAAAATTAGCTCTCGAAACATCTTGGAAAATATAAAATCACCAAAAGTATACATATCAAAGGTCACGTGACTCAATTTCTGAATGCGCTGTATACACATATAGCTGGTTTCTCTTGTACCCTTGGAGTGTCGAGGTTTCCGTTTTCTTCATTTAACTTTATCCATGCTTTCCTGTCCAGCGTTATTGTTTTGGCTTATTTTATAGTTATATTTTTTTGCTCTTAAAATGCCTCCCTTTTCTTGTCTTCTATTCTAGTTTTCTATACTCACACTGGTCTTTCTTTTGATATTTCTAGTTAAAATCTCAGGCAATGTAGTTGTCCTGCCTTTACTCTTTTTATTTTATAGTTTTACTTAAATTTTTTCTTGTTTCATTCTTACTTTAATTGAATTGGTCGTTTTGAAAAAGGGGTTAACTTCAAATTTTTCATAAATCAACTTTATGGCGGAATCTGATTCGCAAGACCAAGCCTCATTAATTCCACGTGGATATGAATCCATCCTCAGAAAGCAAACTGCGTACATGGGAAACTCCCCATTAACATAAGAAAATCTTACAAAACTGTACCAACATATTCCAGATATAGGTCCATAAAGATTTCTACAATGGGTGGCCTATAACCTTTGACTTGTTTTTATAACATTTTTAACTTGAGAATTGACTCTGCTCGTTCGTTTTGAAAACGGGTCATCTCACGGAATCAAAAAAATTGGGATACCTGTGTGTCCTAAAATCATTGTTTGAGAATTTCTGTATCAAGTTTCATCCAATGTTAAGGTAAAAAAAATTGCTGCAACTTACACTAAACAATATCGACTGGGAACGGTTTTTTTGTTTTTTCTATAAAATTTGAAAAATTGGAGTAAACACGCTTTCAACAAACACTTTATGAATAAAGCACGGATTTAAGTGCATTTATGTGCACAATGCACACACCCTACTAAAAAGATAAATATGCCCTAAAAATGCACCTAAATCCGTGCGAAAATCTGAAGGAAAAAGCGATTTAAGAAAGATGGAAAATTCCAAATGGAGAAAAAGCTAGAAATCGAAAAGAGCAGAAGGAGTTAGATAAAGAGAAGTTCCAAAAGGGCAGAAATTGTAAGAAGTCCAGCAAGGAGGAGCACATGGTAGAAGTCAAAAAAGAGAAGATTCAAAGAAATTGTTGGAAGACTAGAAACGATCTCAGAAAGTCGAAAATTTCAAGACGGAGAGAAAAGCAAGAAGTCGAAAAGTGCAAAGGACACATATTACACTGAAAGAGTAAGATAATGAGAATGCCCAGAAGTAATGTTTTGAAGGAATTAGAAATACAGTCCAGAAAAGATGAAATTGATAAATAAAAAGCAAAAAAAGACAGATGAAAGAACAAAGAAAGAGAGAAAACCCAAAAGAAAGGATTAATGGAAGTGAAAACAATATAAAGATCATTTTTTATTATATGCCGATTTAATGAATCTAATTCACGAAAAACAAAAGGAGATAGCTATATAAAAGTTTTTTAAATTATCGATCGGTCGATTGCCATTTGATAAAAAAAAATGTCGTGTAGGAAAGATGTAAATCTGAAGTTGAAGAAAAGAACAATGCTAAGAAGAGCACATGAAAAGAGACAATGGAATGCGAGTAGATGGAGAAAATAAAAATCAATCTAAAAATGGATCAAAATTAAAGATAATTAAAACAAAAAACAAGGAATCGAGAAAAGCCTGAAGTTTCCATGACTGTATTAAAAGATATAACAGACAAAATTATTAAAATTATCTGTAATTAGTTTACGTACTACGCTATTTTTTTAACATTTTTTATCTTTGAACTAATAACACAAGAACTGAAAACAACATCATTATTGCAATAAAGTCAAAAGTTTAGGACACGACATCTTCCGGTCGATTTTCGACAGATCGATGGGTTGCAGTGGAGTTTTTGATCTACTCTAGCTATAGTTTAGAAAACCACAAAAATACATTAGAAATATTTCAAGCTTTTAGATAATGTACGAAGGAAACCATCATCCTTGAGTAGTTGATAAAAATAATTACGTCTCCTAGTTCCACGTAACTTTTCTGTTGTAAGTTGTAACAACACATTCTTATCATTTAAAAGCAGTTATTAAAAACTAATTTGAATGTTTCAAAACTACTGAAAGTAACCGAATAAGTCTACATAACAATATTTTTTTTAAAGGAAACTTAAACACTATTGAAATTGTTATGAAATTCAATGATTTTTTTTGTAATTTAACCCATTGTATATTCTCTACTAATAAGGAACTGAGGCAGCAATACATTCATGTGTAGGTATGTGAAAAGGTTCTAATATATTCTGAAATATGAAAGGAAATAAAGAAAAAAGAAATTGTATTTACGTTTATGTCAGGTTTTATAAATCTTTCTTAATTTTATTCATAGAGAAATGCGTCAGCTCATCTAATAAGGCCGTTAGAGAAGACGGCGACAGATTGAAGGTAAAAACCTTGTTAAATTAAACCATAGAGAAGACGGCGAGACCCTTGCGTTAATACACTTTACACTTGGTTTTCTTGCTTAAAGTTTTTCTCGGCAGCTTTCATCAAGTGTGGGGTTAAATCCGTTAGCTTAGAGAGGACAGGGGAATTCAACACAAGGAGCAGCAACAGGTGGCTCATAAAGTAGATATTCGCATATCAGCTGGCCGACATTGCGATTGATATACTCGGTTACACACTAAAAACAACCGTTCCGTGCAGATTTTACAGCAACAACATCATTTGTAAACATCACCGTCCACACAGCACGTCTATGCTTCAGCCAGAACCATTTAAATCCTTTAAAAATTCTCAAGAATTGAAGCCATATTTGAAGCTGATATGTCCTTTGAACGCCCTGCAATTTTCCATGCATTCAATCATGTAAATTTTCTTTTTTTGATACTTGTATAATTAACAGATCAGGTAGAGCAAATTATCTCCATGCTTTATGATCTCAGCTTGATATATGTGCCGCGACAAATAAGAACATTAAAACTTATAGGTATCACAATTTACCGTGTCCCAGGACAATAACATTCTCTAATTACGCTCATATTATCGCAATTAAATTAGGGCATGAATTACGTTAATGAGTTTTATAACGCAAACTTTAGGAGTAAGTTTTTCTTTATTATGTAAAAGGGTCATTACGCCTAATAAATTGTTTAGGTGATACTGGAAGTTAGATTCATCTTTAGATAAAGGCCTCTAATGAGTAATTTGTTACGCTTCAAATTAATTCGGAGGAAATTATACTGGGGAAAAGATTATTTATAACGTTCATCTCTTTCTTCAATTCATTCTTAATATCAGTGTTACTTTAGATTTGATGCTTGATTCATTCAGTTCCTTTTTCTTCTACTTACTAAAATTCAGAATTTTAGTAGAATTATGACAAATGTGCAACCAAATACGCACGTGTGCATGTAGTTCATCGAACGTTCATTCAGACACTTTTGATGTTTCTATTCGAACTTAATCTTAATTTGAAATTAAAACATCCAAAGCGAGAAAAACGTTTTATTTTAAAAAAATTAAAGCAGATGCATAAACATGATCACTGGCTGCATCAATATATGTACTTTTGAACTCTACGAATAACCGTGTGATTAACGGTTAAACACTTCCAGCGTGTTATTTCTGTCACAATTGATTGGCAGTTAGTAGGCATTAATATGACTTTATCCAAGACGTGCATTTAAATTCTGGTTATTTAAAATGGGTGAAAGTGTATTTTTTATTATCAGATTTTATACTGTTACAGGTAATTTTTTTGAAAGGGTTAGTTAATTAAGTCACGTACAAATAAAGCATGATATAAAAAAGAACAGAAGCGTTCAAAAAAAAAAGTTCGCATGTAAAGCGATCCCGTATTAGAAATTGGCGCATATTTATGTTACGCACACATTTCCTCCGGGGCCGTTTTACGTCGTTGTTTTTCAGAATGTATGTGCTCTTTTCCATCGTCTTCATCACAATATATTTTGTTTCCTTCCAGAAATCGAAACCCTCCTCTAATTTCTGTAGAATAAGTCTTGTTTACGAGTTAACCCTCCCTTCCAGATAATAGGGAGACTACACTTTTTTCATAAATTCCGGCTTGCAAATTGTTTCCCTAAAGTCGATAAATTCAACTTCAACGGTCTAATATGGGCATTCTTTTGATTCGTCCAATTAGGTAATGTATCGTTTTTAGAAAAGGGGAAAGATCTTTTGCAAATCTTAATTAATTCAATTAATTAATTAAAAACAGTGGCGTTAAGATTAAACAACCTCCGATTAAATTATCCCTCGAAGTTCTTTGTTTTGAGTGAACATTTGTTAGGAGCGCCGCCATTATTTAGTTCAAGTGTACTATTTGAATGGATGCAAGGCGAGAGATAGACGCAGCATGTTAATGGATGGGATCCGGAATGGCCAATTAATTCCAACTACGGAAGGAAGTGCCTATAACTCGTCCAGAGAAAGAATCCTTAATCCGCGTTCTCGTTATTTGTCCGTGTAAAATAAAGAAGCGCCATTTAGTTCTACGACACACTTTACTAACGCTGATTTAAATCTCAACTCAGATTCTTTGCCTGATATATTACGCAAAGGGTTACGGACATAAAATTCACGATATTGCTCCGTAAGGAAGAGAATCTTTTGGAAGCGCAATCAATTGCCGAAATGCAAAATCGTTGTCGACAATTAAATCTTTCGGGCGATATTTAAAAAAAAGAAACATTTCCAAATTTATTTCCCTTTTTATTTCCTCTTTTTTACATTAAAATCGTCATGATACAAAAAGTAGCAATGGAAATTAAGAATTAAAAATGTCGATTTTCTAAGAAGTACTTACACACCACGATATATATGACGCGTCAAATATATAAAAAATAACAGTATTATATGACTCTCCAAATAGTGCATATAACTGCCATTGTAAGTGTAGTAGAGCTCATAATAGAGCTGGTTTTAAATCGTGGTGTGTACTTCTTAGAATATACCGGGTGATCTATGACGTCGGGGAAAAAATTCACCGGTTGATTCCTACGAGTAATTCAAACAATAAACATGCATCCGATAATGCTTTTTAACGGAAGTGTAACCCTTCAAAGTTTATTACATGTTGAATGTTTACAACTTCAAGACGATGTTAAGATACTAATTTTTGTTTTCATAAGTAACAAATGAAATACGAAATAAGCCTACTGTTATTGCTTTGATCGATTGACGTTACGTGTTATAAACTTTGAAGGGTTACACTTCCGTTAAAAAGCATTATCGGACACATAGGAATCAACCGGTGAAGTTTTTCCCCGACGCCATAGATCACCCTATAGAGCTATAGTAATTTGAACAAAACAGTCTTCGGCATAATATTAAAAAAAGGACGAAATATAAAAGGATTTAAGGATTCGATGCATACATATACCCCTGGTTAAGAAAAAGGTGAGCTTAATTTATTGTATGGAGTTCAACCTTGTTACAAATATGTAAAGTAAAAGACAAGTGAAATTATTTTGTTCCCCTTCAATCCTTTTGAATATTACTGTAAATTATTAAATTAAAATTCGAATCGCCTTTAGCCGCATTCACAAAAGAATTTCAAGCTTTACTTTTTAACATAAACAATCTCAAGCGATAAGTGGCACTAGGAAATGATCCAGTCTCAACATAGGACCTCAGCAACGCCAACCATAAAAAACTCCTGGCCCACGGGAACCGTGATCGATCAAATCGGGATAAATAATGAAATGTTTCGCAAATTATAATTTACAATAATTAAAAAATTAAAATTTATACACAATTAGGTATACACGGGTTGTCCTTTTCTCGGTAGTTGAAATTCTTTCCGCATGAGGGCAGCGTTTCAAACTTTGTACAATTAACTGATACTTGCCTGGAGAGTAGGCAACTTAAATAACTCTCGGGACCTTTTTGGATAAGCCCACCAGGGGAAAGCGTTGAAGATGGCAGCACGTCTTGAAGGAGGCGTGACATTTTACTTTTCAAAATGTAAACTTTTCAAACTGTAAACGATAAACCGTCGCGGTTCCGGAAGGATTCAAAAAAATTAATTAATGTTCACACAACCGTTTTCACGAAACGGTTTCGTTTTTTAAATTCTATTGAAATATTCGCCGAAACAAACGTATTTCCTGTTCTTAATATTCATATACAATTTGAAAATATTCACTTTGTTTCTCTTTTAATTTATTCATCAACCCCTTTTCGCGAGTAGATGTTCATCTGAATTCCTGGTGTGGATGTGAGTCGAAGAAGAAGAAGTTGTCGAAGGATCCTCTGCTGCTGGCCCTAAGTGAAAGTAAACTTACTTGTAAACAGGAAAGACTATACTTCAAACTCACAAATTTAATGACTTATTCATGGTCGAGTATATTATTGCATTCCTAGGCACTTGCACAGTTCCATAAACACGGAAGAACCTCCCTCCGAATTTCTTATTAAAGTAGCCATGCAATAACCATAATATTTTAAAAGGGACCGTAATGCTCCCTTAAATCCGGTGGTGGCAGCGACAAACAACAAAATTTCTTTATTTTATTCCATCCATTAGTAAGCCCATTTAACTTTCTCTATTTAAATCTGCATACGCTGCATGAAGGGTTACCAATGAGGAAATACTTGCCTTTCACCCCATCGACCCATAACATATTTAAAATATCTGAATGCGCAGGTTTTCTTTTTTGACTGGAAAGTTCATTACAAGGAGTTTGTGGACATGAAGGACAGTGTTTTTTTGACAAAAGAAAAACACCCAAAGGGTTATAGGAAAATTCCTTTCTCTTCATTTGAAATCAAATTTTTTTGACACACCTACCTTTCGCACCCTCGTTTCGCATTATTGATTAATTTATTAACATATTGCTATGTTATTTTCGTTGTGAAGAGTGAACGTTGTTACAACAACATTATTTGTAATTATGATTTTCATGTATTAATTGTAATTTAAGTTTTGCATATAAAGGGAAACTATGATCACAACACAAATGTTGCTATTACTGGAACACAAATTTTTGTTAAGAAAAACCAAACATAAGGGGAACGATTAAAAGATGCAATCACAGATGCAATCGTCATCACTAGACTGACACACACACCAGTCTCAAAGCAGTTCCGATGGCAGTTCCGTGGAGGATTTGCAGTTCTTGAAGGCACCTCCAAAGTCAAACTTCCTAAGACCGGGAGCAAGTCCAATTTAACCAATTTAATAACATGTATTATTTGTTTGACAACTAAAATCAGAATTATATGGTGATTCATTCAACATCAAGCATTAATATGTGAGACATGTGAGACAAAGAATTAAAAAAGTTATTTTTTGGATCAGAATTCAATTCGCGTTTTCACAAAAAATTGTTGTTCCATTTTCATCGTTGTATGATGCATTTCAGTTTTTTTTTTTAACAGACCATATAAATACGAGCAACATTAAATTGGATGCAGTCTCGCAAAAGTGGATGTTTGAATGTATCTATTGACACTAAAAATTCATGAACGCGAATCAATTAAATTACGCAAGGTGAAGTGATAATAAACACAAATTAGTTGAGTATAAAAAAAACGTAAGGAACTGAACAAATTATTAATTTCGAAAATAAACAATTTTAGAATTTGTGATACGATAATAATTACGCGTTCTGTTTTGTGATTTAGTAAACGTATGTAAACATAACATGGACGAATATGTACGTTATTGAAAAAGAATGAATTTCTCAATAACGAATAAAGTAGCAACATGTGTGTTTTGATAACGTTTTTAATAATCGAAACAAAATTAAATTATGTACTCAGTATCTTACTTTTCTAACAAAAACTAGGGACACTTTAATTTTAATTAATTAATTTAAATTTTATTACAAAACTTCAAATACAATTTTAAAGTAAAAAAAGATAAACGAATTCAATGGTAATTTGACATTACAATATGGTCTTTCACTACAGTAATATTTATTAACTACGACTAAAACTGCTTCTATATATAATCTAACATTGAAGGATGTTTACTTAATTCCACATGAAAATCTACTGTTCCAATAGATTTTAAGTAAAACAGTTCATCACTCTTATCACCAATAACAGCTCTGCAATTTGCAAAGATATTTTCCCATAACTCTAAAGTATGCACTAGACAAACGTTATTATGGCCCCTAATCAGCTTTCTGTTTATGTATAGGATTGTACAAGTCTACACAGTTGGGCGTTTTTATTATTTAAACGAAGCAACACGCTATTCATATCATTTTTTTCGGCTTCTGTTGATAAATCTTCTAGATATATTAAACCTAAATATTCAAACAGTTTCTTACAAATTGACTGAATTGATGGAATATTAATAAATCTACATGTACCGTAGTGCCAGGAATTTGTGTAAGATTTTTATGGCGGTATCTCCTCCGTACGTTATGAGACACCCAGTATTTTGTTAATTCTCAGTGGCAATCGGAGGGTACAGCGTGTGCCAGTGGGCTACCTACAGAGTGATTCGGTAAAATGTACGGACTTCCCATTTGAAATGCTATCTCAAACATTGCAATTATAAATTACGAGAATTCAGCTAGAATTAATACCGGAAAGTGAAAAGAATTAGGTAATATGTCAAAGAGAAAAAGAAAAGCAGGAATCATTTAAACTAATAAACTGATCAAAATAAATACCAGATTGTGACACTGTATAATTAAGAAGAAATTAGGAAAACACTTCCAAGGCACTGTATAAGTAACTACCCACTGTATAAGTAACTATCCACTGCCCATCACTTAAATGACACTGTCAAAAAACGCGCTATACTGTTTGATGCCTATCAGTAGGTGTCAAACAAAATTGCAAATTTGTCAGTTACACTGGAGTGTCGCTACTGTGTACATTCTTACAGGTATTGTGCCCAAGGTGTAAAAAAAAAAACTTTGACAAAATTTGAAAAATGAACGTTCTGCTTTTGCAGTGCAATCATTAAGAAAAAAACCCTAAATGCTGAAGTAACTTATATGAATATTTTGCAAAGTTGTAAACTCTAGTCTATTTTATCAATAAAATTAAATTTAGGGAGTTTCTAAAATGTTTCTTAAAACAGGTGTAACACTCGAGTGCCTCTATTTTTTTAATGGAGACCCGGGCCCATTTTTTGCGTGAAAATGACAGAAATTACGGCCGGGGCGAAGGCATAGATAGAATTTCTGGAGGAGTGAGTTGGCCAATTAAAGCGGCTTATCTGCATAAAGCGTGGAAGTTGCGCATCGAGCGGGCGAATGGTTCCATAAATATCCGCGTCTGACAGAGTCTCGGTACAAGTAGGCCATTCGTATGCAAGGAAAGAGCCTTCCATCTGAACATGCCAGGATCTGTCAGTCACAATGGCTCCTCACTGCTGCAGGATTCCTCTCTGGAGACTCACACAGATAGCAGCACTGATACTTCAAACCCCTTCCGCTCCGTATTTTTCTGAATGGAGACGTTTATGACTCTCTTTGTTAAGATGTATTCAACTAATGATTACATTATTGTTCTACTATGCAATTAAGTTAAAGTTACACTTTAATGTACCACTTGAAAGAAAAAAAACAATTTGCCTTCTTTGATTGAAAAACTCAAGAACATCGTCTTTATAAAATACAAACAAATACTAAAACCGATGAATTAGAAACAAAAATATTTTTTCCAACACAATGTACTATTTAACAAATAAAGAAAAAAAAGTAATAAAAAACTGAAAAAAAAATTCCAGTGAAGAAGGTGTATTGAATTGTTTTATGATTCACAAAACAAATGGGATGAAGTGGGGTGTGTGGTAGAAGCTTATTAGTTGGGGCACGTTGGGTTAAATAAGGTTTCAAATGATCAAAAATGTTCCCATAATTCTCAAGTAGTTTTTAAGTTTTGTGATTTTGAAAAGCCTTGCCCCAAATCGAGGAGTAAGTGGGAGGATATTTTACGTAAATCAGACGGGGAAAAATATATAATCTGCATTTTCTCTTCTTTAGATTGCTTTTTACAGAAAAAATTATCTCAATGGATTCTTTTTATTGACAGAAAAATATAATACATTTTCAGGTAAGATATCAAAAAATATTTGGCATAACGTAGCTTAAAAAAGGGGCGCAATTACACACTTGCCCCAACCCACCCTAGTTTATGCAGACGTTATATGCATATCAATTATCTAAACCTGAAACTCTTTTTTTGGAATTTTTTAGTGATTTGTGATTACTTCATTTTTATTTATGATGTGTCTGTGCATCAGCAAAAAAATTGTGGTTTCGCAGAAAAATGGTAAGAATTGGAATATGACGAAAACATTTATGGCAGACTGAAGAACATTATTTACAAAAATCGACTACACATTTTGAATTAATAATTAGAAAATTTATTGGTAAACAAATTAATAATACAATGTGATCAAGAAAGGCTGTCTAAAAAAACTACTTTCCAAGTGGGATTATATCAATATTCAGGTCCGAGTTACAACCTGAAGTTAGAACTTGGGAGAATTCTGGGAAAATTTAGAGAATTTTGCTTGTTTTAATTCACTTTCTGCATTGGCATTCACTAGCGATATTTTTTATATTTGTTTATTTGCTTCCTAGTCACACAAACTTATTCTAAACCAATCAGCTGCGCTAAAGATTGCTTTACATTAAAAGCATAACATGATTCAATTAATTTCAGATCTCAGGTGGCCATGGAAAATAATTTCTTGTCTTGGGTAATACTATAAATGTCCAAATAAATTTTTGATAAAGGTAGGCCATGGAAGATAAATTATTACATTATTTACATGAAAATATTGTCTAGTTCTTAAGCAATTAAGTAAAATTGATGTGTCACTAACTTTAAAAATTGCTTGGTGTTGTAGATTAGACATACATTTACACTTCCATGACCTACCTTTATCAAAAATTTATTTGGACATATGGTACCACAGTATTTAAAGTAGTTTTCATAAGAGAAGAGCGCTGCATGATAAATAAAACGCGTCTGGTGTTGCATCATCAGACATAAGAAACTTAACTCCATCCTTTTTTCTCATTCACAGTTAACAAAGAAATAAAATATGAAACAATTGTCGATTCTAATTTCGGTGATTGATGACGTAGAGCTCAAGTTCCGTGATTTTGATATCGATCAGTATGGACGACTTGGGGTTTTCACTGCTCTTGACAGCTTTCACAGCTCTTGAACGTACAGCGGCGGATAATAAAATTTTTGGCAGGAATTTAATAATAATAATAATAATAAAAAGTCTTTATTTTTACTGGCGAAGTTCAGCATACTGCTGTTCTACCACTTAACCAGTAACTGCAAATGAATACATAACATGGTATTAATACAAATTAGTAAAACTGAATATAAATTGAATCTAAACTAGAAATGAATTGAAATAAAGTGCTCAATATCTACTGTACAGAAATCAGGCGCTCTCGGAAATTTTTTTTAAAAGAACTTATCGGTAGCAGTCTCAGCTCTCGTGGTAGAGTATTGTAAATCTTAGAAGAAAAATACGAAAATGACCTTTCAAATAAAACTAAATTATGTGAGGGAATATCAAATCCACTAGTCCGCCTCAAATTCTTACTATGAAGTGATTTCCTAGGTATTAATAAACAGTTAAGATAAGGCGGTAAGGAGGTAATACACACTTTGTGAATTAATGTGGTAATGTGGAGTAATCTTCGGTTACACATATTCAACCAATTCACATTTTTAAGCTTATATGTAACATGCTCCCATTTCCTGAGTCCGAAAATAAAACGAATACAAGAATTCTGCATTCGTTGAATTCTCTGACTAGTTGCAACATCAATACAAGGGCCATAGACAGCATCACAGTAATTAAAATTCGATAACACTAAGGAATCACATAACTGCACTTTTAACTTAAATGATAAAAAATGACGATTCATATATAAACCTTTCAAACAACAATATGATTTCTGCACTACTTTGTTTACATATGAAGTAAATCTCAAATTTTTATCCAAAATAATACCTAAATTTTTTACTTCATCATAAAAAGATACTTTAGCATCATTAATGAATATATTCATGCTATCTATGGCCCTCAGCCGATCTTTGGCATTACCGAATACCACAGCAGATGATTTTAGTGCATTCACACATAAACAATGATCACTTGATATTGACATCAATCGTTTAAGATCATCATTAATTAAACCCTCAGCTAATTTTAGATCTGGTCTTTTAAAACTATAATACAGTTGAGTATCATCCGCGTAAAAGTGGGATGTACATGACTTAATTTTAGTATGAAAATCAGAAGTATATAGGGTATACAAAAAAGGTCCTAAGACAGAACCCTGAGGAGCCCCAGCTATACTTGGTTGAAAAGAAGATTTATTATTGTTCACTATTACTGCTTGGGTTCTTTCATTTAGGTAAGAAGTAAAGAAACGTACTGACAAATCATCAAAACCGAGGTAATGCAACTTTGCACACATTAATCTATGATCAATAGTATCAAATGCTTTTGAGTAATCAATGAGTACCAATACTGTCGCTTCACCCCTATCAGTTGCTTTCAAAATATCATTCGTAACTCTCAATAACGCCGTCGTAGTACTGTACCCAGGCCTGAAACCAGACTGAGCTGAAGGTAGCAGATTATATTCGTCGACAAATATCTTACACTGCAGTAAACATAACTTCTCAATAACTTTTGAGAAAATAGATAAAAGAGAGATAGGACGTAAATCATTTAGAGAATCAATATGTTTGATTTTGCCAACAGGAAGAATCAGTGCTTGTTTCCAGGTCGCTGGAAATTCTCCACGTGTAAAACATAAATTTATAACATGTGTAATGTACTTAAGTAAAAAGGGTAAGCATAGTCGAAGCATGTATGCAGAAATTCCATCATTGCCACTTGCATTAGATTTTATTGAATATATAATTTTCTCTACATCAGACTCAGAAACAGTATGAAATGTAAATTTAGGTTGATCATTATTTATGCAATTATTAAGGTAATACGCAAGAGTACTAGTCGGAACCGACTTATTCATGCGTCTGGTTACATTTAAGAAAAAATTATTTATGTTGTCTGGATTATTAATGCTGTCAGGCAAATTAGTGACATTGCGAGATTTAGTTATATTTAGAGCTTCAAGAGTACGCCACAGAGATTTACTATTATTCCGGCTACACACATGCTGCAAATATGCTTTTTTTTCACTCCTTACAGCATTAGTCACAAGGTTGCGCAGAGTTTTGTAATAATCCCAATCAGCAAGCAACTTAGATCGCTTGAATTTACTTAATGCATTATTGCGTAATTTAATCATACCTCGAATGACATCAGTAAGCCAAGGTGACGATTTCTTCGTGAGCCGTACAGTTCTCACTGGAGCATGAACATCAAATACTGCAATTAAATTTGAAGCTATGAAGTTAACTTTATCATTAATCGAACACAAATCATAAATGTTATCCCAAGGTATAGATTGTAAACTATCATTAAAATATTGATAATTAAAATTCTTAAAATCACGAAATGAATAAAATCGAGCAGATCTAATTTCCGTACTTAAGTTCAAGGTAATATATACCAGTCTGTGATCTGACATATGAACATCAATTGCCCCCGTATCAACCACCAGTTCAGAATTACTAGTGCAGATAACATCCAATAAAGTACTAGTCGTACCAGTGATACGTGTTGGTTCATTTACAATTTGTGTAAGACCAAACGATTCAAGTAACGACAAAAATTGGGTTGAATGACCACTATTCAAATCAAAAAGATTAATATTCATGTCTCCAGTGCATAAAATTTCATCTACTGTCGGGAATATAGAAGCAATTGTATGTTCAAGCTCCTGAAGAGAGGCAACCACAGTACTAGACGGTGGTCTGTATATCACCCCAAAAGCAATTGATTTGTTATTAATTTTAAGATTTACCCAAAGCTGCTCTAAGGAGTCACTGCTAAGTGAGCTAATAATTTTATATTGTAAATTATTTTTAATATAAAACCCCACACCACCTCCTCTGCTTACTCTATCACAGCGTACTAGATTATAATTAGGTATTTCTACCAATGAAGAATCAATACTCACATTCAGCCAAGTTTCCGTTACCGCTGTAACATCAAAAGAATTACCTTCAACTACATCAGAAAGCTCCCGAAATCCTGCACACAAAGATCGAGCATTCAAATTTGCAACTTTAAACCGCATATTGTTAATCCATCCGACCACATCTGGGATCAAAATATATTGTTTCTTAGTATCTAATTAATGAAAACATTTTAAATAACAAAGAATCAAATAATAGTAATTTAAATGTGAAGTAATTTCAACAAATTTAATGAAAATTAAATAAATAGATTAATACATGTTTTAGCAATTACCATGTGTACTGTAAGTCCGGTAGTACTGTACATAGATAATGACCATTACAGAGTAAAAGATTGAAATAATAGTAATTATTCTCTAACCTAATTACTGATCCAAATAGTTAAAACTGCTCAATTACTTTTCAATTACTACCACAATAAATTAATGCTCCTTAAATAATAATAGGTATATGCCGCAAAGAATACGTAAATGTCTGAAAACTAAACATAGCTAATATAATGAAAATAACCATAACGAAAAGAATAGTAATTCAATATAAATTAATTACAATAAATCAAGTAGCTGTAGATGATGTACTATAAATGTAACTTTTGTTTTGAAGGTGCAAAAATAAATAAATGAATAAATATACATTATATAGGAGATAAATCATTAATGTCATCATACGTAGCCTTGTGCACCTGTCCATTATGAAACCAGAAAATCAAACCATCTCGGGTCCACACATGGGTTGCTCCATAGGTTTTGATCGCCAATAAAAGCGCACGGTGACGCAAATTTGTGAGATCTTCACGAACAACAATACTTCTGCCCTTCAGTTTCTTTTTAGCAGCAAACACTTCGGAACGTTTCCTGTACGAACAGAATTTCACAATGATAGCTCGAGGTTTTTTATTTGAATTGTCTTTGGGGCCAATTCGGTGCGATCTATCTATATCCACAAGGTCAATTTTTACGCCCAAAACATCGTTAATTAAAGAAAGCACAATTTTATCCGTATCTTCCACCGGATTTTCTTTAAGTCCGAAAAACCTTAAGTTATTACGGCGCGTATATTGTTCCAACGTATCTGCGCTATAATTAATTTCCTTAATTTGTGACGCATTGATTTTATTTGCATCCTTTAATTCTAACAGCCCATTATTAATCTCTTCAAATTTAGCATTAAAGTCCTTTAAAATAGCACTAGTAACAGAAGCCGAAATCTGCGTAATTAATGATTGCATAGTTGCTTCATCCAGTGTTACAGATGTAGATCGCAGATTTTTCGCCATATTTATATTTATTAATTAATCTGTGACAAGTAAGATCGTATACGCAAACGTACGTGCCAGGACCGGTTCAGTTCTTTGAGTTCAAGGGTCACCACTAAGATTTTAATACACAAGTTTTCACTTTTGCTCTTATAATGATTTTACAAAATCTTTCCATAGATTAACAAATCACACAAGGACACTTTACTGTACTATAACATACCAACTTCACTTTAAAATAGTTATGATTGCATCAAATAAACACGATTTTAGTCGGACAGCTCGACAACGTGCTAATCACTTGCAGTGCTCATTCTCTGAAAATTTGACATGTCGTTCGAATTTAGACAAATTTGGTAAATTTGGTAAATTGATGATATATTTGTCAAAATTTGTATTAAATGATAAAATTACTAATGACGTTTTGTATAGGTATATGTATTAAACGTCAACAATATCAAAGTGGGGTTTACATTGTACAAATGACGTGCTCGCTGCTGTACAATTGCGGACAGAAAATTTCGGATATCACCGTCATTCATCTGATGTACACTGGCTTGCAAAATCGCGTACACCTTAAAAATCAAGTAACAGAGTTTTTACTTATTTTTGGCTTTGTAAACGGGTATTTTGACACTTTTGAGATATTTTCAAAAATGTAGGTTATAAACTAACAATTTTGTCGATATGCGATCCTTCTTATGATTCAATTAACCAACATTTTTGCAAGAAAAAACGTGACAGATATGCATTTATTTTTGTAAAACAGAATTTATTAATAAAGAAAATAAAACGTTTAATATTTGGTCATTGCTCTATCAGCTCTTAATACTTGATCTAATCTTCTAGGCATAAATGAAATAAGTTTTCGCCCATAATTTTCATCCTGACTTAATTCTTCCCAACTATCTTCAATTGCTGCACCTCAGTTTGAGGTCTAAAATTTCGTTTATAAATTTTTTTTACCAACAAACCCCAAACGTTTTCTATTGGGTTTAAATCAGGACTATACGCAGGCCAAGGCAACAACTTGATATTATTGTGCCCAAACCACTGTTTTATCACGCCGACGCGGCGCGGCGGTATGAGCAGGACAGTTATCTTGTTGGAAGATAAAGTTATTATTTGGATATATTTGCTCAACTGAAGGAAGCATAATGTTTTCCAAAATATTAAGATAAGTTTGCGCATTCAAATGACCACCAATACGCCCAAACATTTTTGGAAAATCGTCCAGGCTTTATACCAGATGACACATATCTTACATTGTATCTTGAATTATCTGGTCGGTATACACGTATACAGTCGTCATGACCAGACTTGAAGACTTTTCGATCAGAGAAAACTACGTTAATCCAAAAATTAAGTGGTCGATAATTATTATTCAAGCAAAATAGAACGCGCGATGTTCTTCTGTCAGTAGTAGTTTTTTGACCTTGCCGAATTCTTTAAATTGGAATTTCTAAGCCTCCGAGTTGCAGTTGACCATGAAGCGGGAAAATTCGTCGCAAATACGGCATCTCTTGCTGTACCAAATGGATTTTCCCTCAAATGATTATAGAGAGCTTCATCTTGTTCCTGATTTGACTTTTTTGGACGTCCGGAACTTACTGTTCTGCTTAAACGTTCTTCCTGTATCCATCTCTTCTTTACTCGCATAACAGTGCTTTCATTTATACCGTAATGATCTACCACAGAGCTCTTATTGACCATCCTTTCTCTAATTTAGAGAGAATTAAAATTGTTTCTTTTTCCGTCAGTTTCAACATTTTTATTGTTTGAGACTGGCAAATTATAAATTTAAACCGACTTAATACAGCAAAAATTGGGTGTACACGATTTTTTGCACGCCACCATATATCTACATAAAGGAATTTTTCAGCTTTTACGTCCGTGTAAAGTTAAGTTCAAAATTCAAAATGAACCAATTAGAAACGATCCGCAATAAAAATTTTGCGTATCCGCAATGCATGTGAACTTAGTTTAATGATGGTGACATTCGAAATTTTCTCTCTGCAACTGCACTTACATGTCTCAAAACTGGCGGACCTTCCACAAACGGCCATGTGTGGCGCACCGGTGAATTCATCAATTACTTTTAAATAGGCGTTTTTTAATTCATCATTTTGTGTGGTGGATGCGGAGTGATGTAAAAGATTGAACAGAAAACCATCTTCATTAGATTATAATGGATTTATGTTGTGTAGAAAGCTTAAAATTTTGTAAAGCAGTTTACTTGCAATCATTTTTATGCGTGCCACTTTTTCAACCAGTGACATCTAGAAACAATAAAATGAAGGCCCGCCAATAACGGCCATATTGGATGTGAAGACGGTAGTACAGTTGCGGACAGAAAATTTCGGATGTCACTATCATCATCAACCTATTAACAAGATACATGAAGGCAGAAATTTAGTATTTTAGTGTAAAATTTAATAAAAATTTTATAATAAAAAATGCGTTGGTATTTATTTTGTAAAAAGAATTGTAAAAGTGACCCTGACCTCTCATTGCACACGTAAGTGTTTTCCATAGGCGTCACATAGTAAAGTATACTATTTGTTTGTAGCAATGTAAAACTAACGTTGACATTTGTTTTAAAAGTAATTATATCTAAGATACAAATTTCCACATCTCATGGCTCACTCTCGCCTGTTTTCAATAAATCGCATGGTGTTTTAAAGACACTTAGTCCCTTTTCCACGAATCGCCTGTGTTGCCTAGGGAAAACAAATACGAGCTATGTTGGAGCCACCGGTTGGAGCCTACCCTTGTACCCCTCTGCCCAACCTAGTTAATAGGTCATTGACTGTCATTCGACTGACTTAAAAGTTAAGAAATTCCTATAAGTATACGTCAGATAATAAGTGACAGTGACATCCGAAATTTTCTGTCCGCAACTGTATGAACATCAAAAGCTTTAGAGCACTCTCAGAGTTTTCCCATCTCATTTTAACCTCGTGTAATAATAAGGGATGGAAATATTCCGAGAGTGCTCTAGAGCAGTCAATCGAAAACGCTATAAATTAATCGTTTTAATTGAGCCGTTGAAAAGCAGAGTGGTCTAAGTCACAAAATTGCATTTTTTCGGTTAAAAGTTGAATTCACACCATATTATAGAACTGTACTTCCTATCAAAATTTGACACAGGTAAGTTAGATACTTTAGCTACAGACGGCAATAGTTCAATTTTTTCATTCAGGATTTTTCAGTGGCGTCTTACCTGTAATGCTTTATATCTCAAACCAAAGTTTTTGTGACTTAGACCACTCTAGTTTTCAACGGCTCAATTGCATAAAAGTGTAATTTCTAGGTTAAAGGTTTTCTTTACCTCAAATAAATGACATTTGTTCTAATCTAAAGGATGGTTTATACGGGGATAATTACGGGTATAGTAGAGTAGCAAATAGAATGCACTCACTCTACCATCCTCTCTACCGTTTCACCTCTGAGACTGGTCACATACAGTATGTAGGTAGTACTGATGCCAGTATAGTGTGTTCTCACTCTCCTACCTACTCTACTCTACAAAACCGAGAATTCGAGAGCCGAGCGCGTTCCATGGGTAGAGTGCGCAAGCTTGTGGACATTTTGACGGTAGTGGTGGTAGTAGAGTAGAGTTACTTTGCCACATGTTGCTAGTTACTCTACTCCGCTACCTAATATGCACTCTACTCGCTACTTTCTTCTAAGGCTAGTTTACACGGGTAGAGTAATGAGGCAAGTACTTGATAGAGTAGAGTAACCCTACTCGTAAAACCGAAAAGTAGAAAAGAATAGCGAGTAGAGTGCATTGTAGGTAGTAGAGTAGAGTAACTAGCAACATGTAGCAAAGTATTTCTACTCTACTAGAGTAACTAGCAACATGTGACAAAGTAACTCTACTCTACTACCACCACCAACGTCAAAATGTCCACTCACCTACGCACTCTACCCATGGAACGCGCTCGGTTCTTGATTTCTCGGTTTTGTAGCATCAGTCCTATACTTTGGATGACCAGTCCCAGAGGTGAAATGGTAGAAAGGACGGTAGAGTGCACTCTACTCGCTACTCTACTCTACCAGCAAGCATCCCCGTGTAAAATTAAAGCAGCAGTACGGACATTGATCCCTTTGTATAATAAGTACCTATAATAACAATAATGAAGAATTACATTAGACTCGCCCTATGAAAATTTATTTAACAATTTATAATTTTTTCGCCGACAGTTTAAATCACTGATTACTACTGTGCGATTCAAAATTATTTAGATAAGTAGAACCTACGAAAAATAAAATCGGAGTCTAAGGTCTAAGGACCAGTTTCAAAATGGGACTTTAAAATTAAGTTACTTTCTGAAGTGTAAGCACATGTGTTTTCATTCTTATTTTGACATCTGAAAGTGACTTTGATTTAAAGTCTCCTTTAAATTCCATTATAAAACTGGTCCTTAGCATAATTAACTTATTAACCATCCTCAAAACTGAAACGTCAAGGTATGTACAATTGACGATACTAAAGAAAAATCTTCAAAAATTTCTAATTGAATATGTAAGGGTTTGTTAAAACTCGTTCCGTTGGGGCACTCCGTGCTTGCTACGCTTCGCTCGTCGTACCCCAACCCCACTCGTGCTACAGCCTTCTTCAAAAACTTCTTGTAAAACTCGTAAAATAATATACTATAATATGACAGCGACCAATTTCAAATGCCGCGGGATTACTTGCTGACCAATGACTACAGGAAGCAAATGTCAAGTTAAAAGTTAAATGTCAAGTTAAAAGTCAAGTTGAATCAAGCTCTGATTTTATTTTTTATAGCCCCCCCCCCCTTATCTAAGTAATTTTGGATCGCACGATATTATTTTATTAGCGTTTTTGATCTCCGCTAGATGTCGCTGCATATCACCACTTCTCCGCCATTTTTGTGTTAAAATTGTAGCGATACATAGTTTTTTCTTTTTTGATGTTGGTAGGATTTGATGATTTCTCAATGAATGCGATTAGCTCTTCGGTGAATAAAATAAGCCATGGTTTCAAAATCGCGCACTTTGACAGCTGTCAACTGATAGCAAAATTTGAACAGTTATGCGCTTTTTAAACTGTTCATGAGAAAATTATTAAGAAACTGTTAGTTTGCACTGCGTGCACCGAAGATTACAAGCCTTGGTGTTGTTGAATTAATTTATTCCTTTTGCGATATTTTCAATCATATTGGTGTACCTGTATACATTTAATTTAGTTTATTTGTCAAAACATCTTACAATTTCCTCTATGATACCCACGATTAGGAAATTTTGTTGAAATAAATAATAAAAAATGACGTCACGCTAATGGTTTTCAGCTATTTCTGAAGGTACTATACATATAACTTGAAACATAAGGATTTCTTTTAGAGCATTTAAATTATATTCATTTTGAATTATATAACTGGCTACTTTTTAAACGCTGATAGAGCTACACATAATTTTTTTATTGTAGGTATGCCGATCGATCGATAATTTTAAGAACCTTTATATACCTATCTCCTTTCAGCTTTCATGAAACGGCTTTACCGTTCGCAGTCGTTTTCATTGACTGTTCTGAAGCACTCGTCTTATTTTAACCCCATGTAATAAGAGATGCGAGCTGCATTCGATTCGCAGCCGAAATCAATTCGTTTTTTGTCAGTAGATCACTCAGAAGTGATCTGGATCAGTTTCTTTACGTTTGGCTTATGGTGAATCCTGCACGAATCGAACGCATAAATTCTTTTCTGAATCGATCTAAATCGATCCAAATCGGTGAATCGAATGCAGCTGCGCTAGATCGGCTATAATATTCTGTTTATTTATTATTTTTTGAAATTTATTATTTTAAATGTAATCATAAACAAAAAGAAAAAACTCAAACATTTCTTTTCAATATTTTATTTATACACAGAATAAAACTTTCCTTATTTTACACGGAACAATGATCTCTCTTTATATCTAAAAATATTCAAAACCTATCAACAAAAATATTTATTGAAAACAAAATTCAAAATTGTACAAAAATATATAAATATATAAAAACACTTATAAAAACTATACAAAATATACAAAGCAATGATACATGATAAACAAAGTGCAATTACATAATCTGATAAAATCAAGTACATAGTTAATTACGAGTTGTGGATCCTGCAAACAAATTTCAAACAATAAATTAGAACTAGATACAAAAGTATTTTTTCTACAAACCGTTTCATGTGCGTCTTCAAACTTCCTTCCTCGCTGAAACTGTTAGCGCAAAGTAAACAGGAGAACGGTCTGTAGCCCAAATGTAATTTGCTATGTTTCGCCAGCAAATCTTCACTTGAAAATTGCTTGTCACAGTTGTCACATTTGAAACCGTGCTTGTGAATTCTCTGATGTTTCTTCAGCGCGGGTTTCGACAGGTAACGTTTGTCGCAAACGTCGCACACGAAATCTCTTGCCTTAAGCTGTTCATTCATTACTGAGGAAGGCTGTTCTTTAGTTGTCGAAGAAGGCCGTTCTTTAATGATAGAGGAATTTTCTACTAAATTTATATTGTCATCATTAACGACGACCTCTTTGTCTTGTAACACAACTTCTTTATCTTGTAACACGTCATTCTCTAGTTGTATCAAAGAAGAAGTTAAAATGTCAACTGTACCGTCTTCTTCGAGAAGCAATCCGCTGTTTTGTAACTGTTGCAAAAGATCTATTGGAATTGGTTCAGTGATGTTCAGAGGATCGTCGGTTACTAAAGCCTGATTGTCTGATTGTGCCTAAAATTAAACGATATGTAACTATGTAAGTTATGTAAATGAAACGGTTATAATATTACATTATTTCCTGTTAAATCTTCTGCGATTATGTTGGGGATGTTTTCAACTTCTACTTTGTCTTGAATTCTCAACAGCATTGACTCTACATAATTAGTAACTTCCTTGACGGCAGTCAAGGGCTTCGTTTTATTTTCACCAGTTTTCCTCATTCGTGATTCTCCAATGTGACTGGCCTCATGTTGTTTTCGATGTGAAGATGTTCGAAATTTCATAGGACATAAACGACAAGGATGAGGTCTAACACCTTCAAAATGTAATTTTTTTTTAACAACCCAGTTCACGTAAGTACTTTGATGTATATATTTGCTCAATCTAAAGTTTGTTGCTTTTAAATTTACCTGTATGGATGAGCATGTGGGTCCTTAAACTCGCTTTGCAACTGTAATTCGTATTACAAACTCCGCATACGAAGTCTTTACTGCCTGCCGGATTATGGGTTCTCATATGCGACTGCAACGTAGATTTTAATGAAAAACTTTTCTCGCATTTATCACAAGCAAATGGTTTTTCTCCTGTATGTGTACGTATGTGCCTTTTCTGTAAGCAATGTAAATTAGATTCGTTAGTAAATATAAACGTAATTAATTGTTACTAGATCTGATGGTTTCTTAAATATTTTAGGGCAATAGTTACAAGCGTTTTCCAATTTTTTATTTCTTTCAATGTTCTTAGGCGCGATGCTCTTTCTTTTCCTTTCCTTTTTCTTTTTAGATCCATGCATCATCGCCATATGTTTAAATACCTTGGCTTCGCTTTTGAAAGACTTCGCACAGTTAGCACATCTGAAGTCTGTGTTACTCTCTTCATCTTTCATGATAGTTGCAGGCATTTCGCTGCAAATTTCAACTTGTGCGGTCTGTAGCTGAAAAATACATAAATAAAACTTTTAATCGATTGCAACAAACCTCTTTTTACCTGATCGTCAAAATCAGGAATTATTGCATTGTCGATTTGGTCCTCCGTGTTTGGCAATTCGGAAGGTGATTTTCTAAAACTAAGTTCTTTGGCACAGTCTTTTCTGGTTTCTTTGGCTAAAAAATCAACGTTCATGCACTGATGCCTTTCCAAATCCAAGACGTTAGTAAAAACAGATTTACACAATGAACATGAAACATCATCACGAACATTCTCCGAAACTGACATCAATGAATTATTAACACCAACACTATTATTTAGATTAAAAGTAATATTTGGAAAGTAATTTAAGTCGCTAGGTTTTAAGTCATCGTTATTTAAAGTAATGATTAAACTATCGTTGAGATTAACATTCTCATTGGAGAGGATCAATTTCGAATGATCCCCGACACTATCGTTGTTCTTCATTAGCAATTGGTTATTGCTTGCTGCTAAATCCGCCTTGACAACAACATCATCTAAAGCTGGTAAAATCGGTTGAGCTTCGCCCTCACTAATCCGTTCATTCAGATTTGTTACAGCGGAAATATTCGGAAGAGTTACATTTAAATTATTCGAATTTAAATTTAAGTCATTTGTATTAAACATGATTGGGTTGAAGGCTTCGAAATTCTGTGAATCCGTTTGGTATTCTGACGACTGCGTTAAAGTCGGGTCCATAAATAGAATGTTTGATTCTTGAGGTTCATTGATGGCGCTCATAAGAATTGGATCGTTTCCCTGTAATCCAAACAAACAATTACCTCATTTTTTTTAATTTTGGGTGTGTATTCACCTCTAATTTTACTTGTGGCAATAATGAATTGTATATGTTTGGATTGAGAGATTGTAAATCATCATAACTTATATAAATCGTGGAGTAAGCGACCGGATTATCTTCCGTGGCAACTTCTACTTTCTCAGTGGTTCCATCACCAGTGGCTATCCTGTAGTTACCAGATTTATCAATATATAATTGTGAATTAGCCATCAGTTGATTTATAAAGTCCTGGTTCAGTTTATCTTGAAACTCACTTACGTTAGCCTAAATAACAAACGAAAAATATACCTACTAATTTTATTATTATTATTAAAAAATATTGTACCTGATTAACGGAATTGTTAACATTTAAGGCAGAATTTTCTTGAGTATTTAAAGTTTGGACCCCTTCGGGTTGTGTGTTGACACTCTTACATTTTTTCGTCCTTTTTTTGGGGGAGGACTTTGGTTTTTTGAAGACCGGCTGCCTTTCTTTGTTTGTACTTGTGCTTAAAATAGGATTGGCTTCAGAAGGAATTTGTGCTGGTACAGTATTTACATCTGCAGTAATCTCAAGTTCTTGGAGACCGAAAGGATTATCTGATAGACTGTCTGATAAATCGATTATCTTTGGATTTGCATCAGCCTCAGGTAACTCTCCTGTTTCAATTAACGCCTGAATCTAGAAATGTACAAAATTTTTAAGTTAAAATTTAAGTTACTTCATAGGTACTTCAATGTTTATATCCCTGCGATGCACGTTGGTGATATGCTTTCGACACATAGTTACCGTCTTGAATCGTTTCTTACAATACGGACATAGGTAAGGTCTGGCAGTTGAATGTTTGACAACGTGGCGCTTTAGTAGAACATTAGTTGAAAACTTTTTGTTACAAATTTTGCACGTGAAATTTTTAACGTTGCTGTGAAGTTGCACATGTTCTTTTAAAGCGTACGAAGTATAAAATGACCTGCAACGAAATCTTAAGTGTAGGAAAACACTCTTTAGTTTACTTACTTAGAGCATATATCACATTTAAAATTCTTTTCACCCGAGTGTATTAACATGTGCCTCTTCATGTGGTCTGGCTTTAAGAACGCAGCATTGCATACGCAGCATTTATATGGTCGATTTTTATATTCTTCCGAGTTTGAAGGAGGATTTTTTGATTTCGGAGCAGGTACTGGTAGAAGGCCTGCAGGTAATTGGATTGTAAATACTCTACTGCTTTTGGAAATTTACATACCATCTGCAGTTTCTAACATGGGCTGTTTCAGGAACATTTGCATGTTATTTATTTCTGCATTTGTGACGCTGGGAGGATTGTGCAGGCTCATGTGCAAATCAGCTTTCATTATGCTATTAAACATCTTATTGCAAGTGGAGCATTTATAATGAATTGGTTGGCGAGAAATACTTTTATCATGTTTCCTGAAAACGCAAACTTAAAACAAACTCTGCGTTTAATTTTAATCATACAAACCTATAATGAACGTTTAAGGTCCTTGCGGAAGTAAACAATTTTGAACAATGTGTGCACTGATATTCTCTTTTACTAAAATGAGTATTCATATGCGATATCAATGTAGACTTTAAAGAAAAAGATTGAGGACAACGTGAGCACTGCAAATTAATTCTGTTTTAGCACAAGGATATCTTTTAAAAAGAATACAGAACCTGGTATGGTTTTTCCCGTGTATGAACCCTGATATGCCGGATTAAATCGGAAGGCTTTTTAAATTCTTTCGCACAATAAGAACAAATAAACCACTTTGTATTTCCTACTACCCTCTGCTTCACTAGGTAACGTCTCAGAGAACCTTCTACACTAGAATCGGCTAACTTGACAAAGGTCTCGTTTAAGTCTACATTTTGGTCGAGGATTTTAATATTCTTTACAGAATCAGCTGAAATCTTAGGAGCGTCATTCTCATCTTTGGTCACCCCAGTGATCTGTTGCAATTTCGCCAGCTGCTCGCGCAAGGTCGAAATCGTTACCTCTTCCACAGGCTTAACACTTCCATGCACTTTTGTAATGTGTGCGTTTAATGAAGCAACTTTTCTGAATATGCAGGTACACTGAGTGCATTTATATAATTTTTCATTCGGTGGAGCAGTATGTGTTTTTTCAACGTGCACTCGTAAATTACCTAAAGAAAACAATGAAAGAACAACTATTTTTTTAAGTGCAAACCCATCAAACCTTTTTGAAAATATTCAGCCGGGCAAAGAGTACATTTAAATGGCTTAATACCTGTATGCTTGAACAGATGGATTTGTAGAGTGCATTTCTGCGCAAATGCTTTGTTACATTTCGTACACTACAAATACCAGAAACTTGAAAAAAAATTAATTAATGTACCTATACCTTACGGCAAATGGACGTTCACCACTATGTATTCGACTGTGCCTTTCAAGCAAGCAACTTTTTGGGAATGACTTCTCACAAACGTCACACTTGTGAGGGTAATCTTTACGTCCAGTGTTACGCTTTCTGGTCCGCTTCGAAGTTAACACTAATTTTCTAATCTGCAGAAGTATGAATTAACAATCGCTATTACACACACAAAAAAAATTTACTTTAATATGAAAAGATACGTGTTCTTTGTACTCCTTTGGGTCTTCAAATAAGTAATTGCAGTAAGAACAAATATACGGTATAGTCTCTGGCTTAGGTGCTTTAGCTTCATCATGACGACTTACATGCATCTTACAATCATCCTGAAAACTGTAATTGATAATTCTGGAAACACAAGACTCAAACGTACCTCATTTTCATATTCCGCAAGGCATTCCGTACAAGAAAATGTGTCTTCGACTTGATGCAACAATAAATGCGATTTCAAACTGGCCAACCTTTGAAATTTTCTGTTACATAACGGACACGTCGGTTGGCCCTTTTCATGTATCGCTTTGTGCAATTTGTAATTATCCTCGACATTATAGCTTTCGAAACACTGATCGCATTTGTACTTTTTTGAGTTTTTGTGACTTCCTAAGTGTTTACGATAGCTTGCACTTTTATCAAAAGTCTTGCCGCATTCATTACACGTAAATGATTCTGGTATTTTACATTTCGGTCGGCCTATTTTCTTTGTATTAACGGTATTTAATGTGTCATTTTGTACAACAGTTTCTTTTGGCTTTTCAATATTTTCTTTTAAATCCTGGTAGCCGCTTGTACTAGAAAAACCAACAGGAAGCAAGTGTAAATAACGGCATACAATAAATTAACACTTACATAGTTGTAGCTTCAGGTTTAACGCAATTATTAAGAGGCTCTTCATTTGTCTGTTTTATAACATTAAACACAATATTCTCGTTTTCTAGACACTAAAACAAAACTTTATAATTAAAAGCAACCCTACAATTAGCTTAACTTTACATCACTGGATCCAACAAGTGCAACTTTATCATCGGAAAGCTTTTTAACACATATGTTTTCATTGACGGTTACAAGTTGGTTCTGTTGGTCCATCAGAGCCTGAAACGCTTCCAGTGTGATGGGAATATACGTATACATCACATTTTCTTGTTTCATTTGAGTGATTGCTTTCATGGTGGTGAAAGAAGGGTAACGAGTTTGAGGTTATATTTCCTGATTCGCACTGCACGTACGAGTTTCTTAGTTACAAAGAAACCTGTACCTCAACACTTTAATTTACACTTACAAAATAGAAGAGTTTGTTAACATTTCGTTTAAAACCAATTTATGAAATTTGCAATTGACACTTATTTAGTATGGATACATTCAAAAAAACTAATGGGTTTGGATACGTTCTGAAATGGCTATTAGCTATTAGCTGATAGCTGAAAATATTTATTATTATTAATAATACATGTATTATTTATATTAAGAAGGCTAAAAGTTAAAACTTACATTAATCGTCTCATGTATTTAAAAAGCGAAAAGAAATTATTCCTTTGTGAATTAGTTTGATTAATTATAAAATTATAAATAAATTTCGTGCCTAGTGGCGCAATCTGTCAGTTTTAAAAGGGATTAAACTCGTAGGTTGAGAAATGTCAGTCACTAAATAAATATCAGCATTGAATTTAAACCTAATCTAGAACGGCAATGCTTAAAACTTCCAGCCTAAAATTGGAGGTTCACACGATCAGCTGATATGTAATTTATTAGTTCCTTCACAAACCTTCTTGGCGCTAGCGAATATGCAAACCATTTTCAATCACCATCTTTGCAAAAGATTATCCTGCCCTCTGTGAATAACCAGATTATTTAGCGTCCAGCGTAATCCTCCATCAACTAACCGCGTGAACTTCCAATTTCAAACTGCCAGTTTTAAGCATTGCGTTGCCGTTCTAAATTAGGTTTAGATTCAATGATATCAGTTACTAAATAATTATTTAGTGACGGTATTTGTAAGTACGCAGGGGCACCCCAATACCAATAGTGCCCGGCGCTTGTGTGCAAAACTTTAGTTGGCGCCCTTATACCTCTTTCCATATTTGTGATAAGTTTATTAAAAAAGAAAACAGAAAAATAATAAATAATAAAGATATAATATAATGGAGGACAACCGCGGAGAAATTTCGAACTACATTCACTGAGTGAAATTGTTCTAATTCTGAACATTTGGACCAGCCAGGACATCATTTTTTCGAGTCCAAACGAAGATTTACCTCGGGGGCTATTCTCAAATTGACGAATACTTAAGTCGAACACGACATTGCTCGAATGTCCTACGGATGTTAATTCTCAAATGTCGTATACGAGAGTTTTTCGACACTTTTAGTAGAGATATTATAGAGTGGTTAAAACTACTCTACATTTGTATGTCGTGTACGAAACCGAATGTATTATTGTCGTCGTTACTATATTCATTTTGTGTGTGTAGCGATTTCGTGCATTTAAAAATGACAGAAGAGTTATTTATTATACAAAATTTAGAGCAGAATGAAATAGCTATGATGTACGAACGATAAAAACACGTATATAAAAATACCTTTGGTATATATGGCTGATGCAAAATTTTTAAAAACCTTTAACAAAAGACGTTATTGTGGATCTTATTGAAGTACTCAGACCTTTCATTGTAGAAAGCAGACATGGTTCAGCTTTAAAACTTGAGGAAAAAGTTTGTGTACTTATTTAATCATATTTCAATACAATTATGTAAAGAATTTAATTGATCAGTGCTTTTCAAGTAAATTTAGCCGATTCCAATTTAATATTTACATAGGTATAAAAAGTTAGATGAGTGCCTGCTTTGAACAGTTCGAATCAGTTCCACAATGAACAGACCTTATAAGTCAGTGTTATTCAAAACTTGTTGAAATGTAATCAACTAAGAATGTCTGCAAGTGATTAAATTTCAGATTTGCCAACTTAAATTTGTGAAATTATCAGCTGACTGTTATTCAATTGAACTAATATTCAACGTTGCCATATCGCTTCATCGACAATTGGAGTCGCATACGATTTTCACTGTCGAGCAGTCTTTGAGAATAGAGAAAACAAAACTCGTGCGACTCTACCCTTCGACAATTGTCGATGTCTAATGTCATCACCCGACATTTGAAAATAGCCCCCCTGTTCTGTTCTCTTAAATTCAAGAATACGTTTCCTGGTTGGTCCAAACCAATGTTCAGAATTAGAACAATTTCGTAAGAGTGAAATTGTTCTAATTCTGAACATTTGGACCAACCAGGATTCTTGAATTTAAGAGAAGAGTAGTAGGCGAATTTTCCTTATAGATGTCCTGGTTGGTTCAAATATTCAGAATTAGAATAATTTTCCTAAGAGTGAAACTGTTCTAATATCGAACATTTGGACCAACCAGGACACCTATTCTCAAAACTTAAGAGAACAGTGAATATTCGTTTGAACTAGAATTATGATAATTGGAATAAGTTCGGAAATGTGAAATGTAGATATGTCTTGGTTGGTTCAAATGTTTAGAATTAGAACAATTTCACTTTTACGAAATTATGTTAATTTAGGCCTGGCTTATCAAACACAAGTTAACTTTAAGTTAAAGTTAACCTTCAGTTAATTACTATAACAACAATTGTCTTCGTAGTAGTCAGTGTTGCCAGTATGGGCGATTTATCGCCGTTTGGGCGATTTTTAAGAAAAACTTGGCGATCGAAATTTTTGGTTAGTCCATATTGCCACAAATGATGCTAAGGTGGATTATTTAATTTACCGGGATTGTTTTTATTATTATAAATAATTATGTAAACGATAGGAGAAGGAATCGCTGACTTCAGCAGGCAGGATTAATAAAAGGAAGTGTAGCGAGGCACGAAGGGGAGTCCAGTGGGGCCATCCAAGACTCAGCGTGGACACGGAGTTCGTGGGAGTTAATTCCTGTTTTTCCGGACTTGGTACGGGGCGTCCAGCGGTCGGTCTCAAGCAAGGAGAATTTCTATCCTGCCTGCTGAAGAAGCTGAAGTAGTTGGTTTCACTCAATAAACTGATACATTGGTACGTATGCATTTTATTAACTCTGTCGTCCTTAAGGTACCTCCGCCATCAATTAGCGAGTGCTCCCTCTGAGCAAACCCCCCAGCGACCCTCTAACTTTTAAGGGTCGTGACTCCATTAGTGGGCGATTTTTAATTTTGTATTTGGCGACTAAGATTTTTCATTCTTCATATAAGACACATGTAATGGGCGATTTCATTCTGAAATGTTGGCGACTACTCGTTTGACAAGGCTGGCAACACTGGTAGTAGTTACTATGGGAACAAACTGAAAACCGGACCTAAGTTCAGTAGACGTGCTGGTTCAAATGTTCAGAATTAGAATAATTTCACTCTTACGAAATTGTTCTCATTCTGAACATTTGAAGCAACCAGGACACCTATTTTCAAACTTAAGAGAAAAATAAATATTCGTTTGAATTGGAATTATATAGGGTGCGTTTCATTTGCACGCTCACATGCTTTGAGCGCTCATAAGCATTGCTTAAATCGTTCCCTTTGACTTTGCAAACGCTCACAAACCGCCGGCTGACGAAATAGTAACGTCATTATGACGTCATAGTCTTCGCTCAGAATCGCTTATTCCATCGAGGTAGAGCAGCAAAAGCGTAAGCGCTTATGTTCCAAATGGAACGTGTGAGATGCGTATGAGGAGATCAGCTAATCATAATCATATTATAATCAAACATTACACTTTAGAAATAGCTACAGCAGCTATGATTGAATCAATTTCACTATTGAAATTATATTTTTGAGGTTATGAATTCGTTGTGCAAACAAAAGTCAAAAGAAACACCTTTGCGTATAACGGCTTAAGCGACTAAACCCCAAAGGAAACAACAGAAAACAGCGTTTGTAAGCGTGAGCGCGCAAACGAAACGCACCCATAAATTGTAATAAGTTCAGAAAAGTAGTTGTCCTGGTTTTGGTTGGCAGCAGTTGCTTGTCAACATCCGTTTAACCAAAAATTTGTGGTAAATTATAAATATTTAGAAATGTCCGCAAAAGCAGCTGTAACTGGGTCACGCCTTGTTCGCCCCCTTTTATCCGTAGATAACGAAGAAGCCAGGAAAAGAGTCCTAAATCTCTACAAAGCCTGGTACAGACAAATTCCATACATCGGTAAGAAACATAACCAAACATTTATGTAACAATTCAAAAGGTCTATTCCAGTGCGACGATATGATATTCCAAAAAACGAGCAGCAATGCAGGGAACACCTTAAGAAAGAATTCTTGAGAAATAAGGACTTAACCGATGTGAGAATTATTGACATGCTCGTCATTAAAGTAAGACGAAAACTCAGTTATTTATCCATAACTAATGATTTCTGTTATAGGGTCAAATGGAACTTAAGGAAACTGTGGAAGTGTGGAAGCAGAAAGGGCACATTATGATGTTGTTCAGAGATGATGAGAAGCCGAAACCTAAAGATTTCATATCAAAGTTCTTGCAGGAATAATCCTTATTTTAATGAAATGTAGGACTTATAGGAAATGTATATAAACAATATAATTTATTAAAATCAATGTGTTTCATCATCGATTTATATCTTTTCTAGTAAGCAAACATAATTTTCCAAAAGATTGATGAATTAACTTAAAAAGTTAAAAGCTACAAGTAATCAGATTTTTTGGAGATGCAATCTCTAATAATTGGACAGGAAGGGTAAAGGTGACATAGATGAACTTCTTGGCAATTTGGAAAAATCTGAAGGGTGATTCATTTCATCAAAAATGAAGGATGCTTCATCAATGTAGGAGATTCTGTCTAGAAGTACACACTTTGTTGATGACCTGATGAAAGCAAAAGAAAAATCAGTTTTATCTTTGAATTGTATGCCAGCTAATTGCAACATTTTATTTATAACATATTTACAATGGTAAATAGCAAAATCTATTTTGCAACAAAATTTAAACAAGTGTAAAGTCAAATAAGTTTATTTAAAAAGAAATAACAGCAAATAAGAAGCCAATGCAGCCAAAATTCCTCATTAAACAAATTTTAAGTATGAGAAGCAACTAAATAGTTAATAAAATAATAAATAAAACTAAATGAATAACAATTACTTTCATACAGTTATTCTATGTTCGAGTATTGAGTATTATATTTGATTAACAAAAGACTTTAATTAAAGGGTTTATTTTGAGTAAACCTTGATATTAAATCGAAGGCCCACAGAGGTTGATCCGCAGGCACCATATGCCCAGCATTTCGTACCAAAACTTCCGTTAGATTTCCCGCAACTTTAGCATATCCTGCCACATCATCTCCTACATGCCAGATTTGTCGAGTAGCAGTTTTGTACTGATCAGCAGCACTAAACTGCAAATTTTGCAAGTAATTTACCGTCAGAGGGTACGCAACAATAATATCAAGTTGCCCATTGTATATAAGCACTCGATAGTTACTAAGCAGTTCAGAAACCCACGGTGAAACTGACTGCATAATATCGGACACTAAGTTCAATTCAACAGTCGTTGATTCACCATTAAATGTGCTATTACCGACGTGAATCGCTTTGCGTACTTCAGATTTTTGCACATAAGCTCCCATGCGATTAATTAAATCATCAGAGCTGTCAGACACGAGGTAATTAAAATAATTGTCGAATCCCGTTATATTCTTAAACACTGAGGTGTGGTTGTTCATATCTCCATTGATTAAATCATCAAATACCTTGATGGCCTCTAGCCACTGCTTATTTTGTATGTATCCGATACCCTTGTTCTGAATGTCTTGTACCACTTTCCTTTCGTTAGAATCAATTAGCCCGATTTGATACAAATAATCACAATAATTAAGTTGATTCACAGGATCAGAAAAACCATTGCCTATGGTTAAACCTTGCAAATTAATCTTCTGCTTTGCACTGGGGTTGCTCTTCAAAATTTTGTAAGCTATAGCAGGAACGTATTTCCCACCGTACGATTCTCCAGACACGAAGAAATCATTTTGTTGCAAATCAGGGAACAACTGGAAGAATTGCAACAGTGCTTCATACAAATCTGCTGCTACCGCTGTTTCATTTTGAGCATAACCCCCATTCGTGAAGCTGTATCCCGCACCAACAGGGTTATCGATGTAAATCACCGAGTGCGTTTGAGTCCAGGAATATTTCCTTGTTCTCACGCCGTGCTTATTCTTTGGGGCAAAAGGCCCATTTTCAGCAAACAATCCAATTAGCGAGGTAGCTCCCGGTCCCCCTTGCAACCATAGTAAAACAGGGTCTGTTTTAGAATTTGTCTGTGAGGGGAAGAACCAGAAGAACAAGTTCGAATTGTATTGCTTGTTGACTGTTAAATACCCAGAGTAGCTCAGCACATTCTTGAAGCCGTTGAAACTGACCTGGGCTGCAGTTTGGGCTTCTTTGATTTTGCCCTGCTCGATCAGGGGTGTTAAAAACAGGGGTTGTCCCGGGTCTATGGTGACTGGCTCTTGCTTGATTCGTCCGTACACATTTATGAAAAGTTCTTGTGATTCGTAGCAACAAAAAAGGGACACACATGCGAATATTAAGGCCCTCATTTTGGTGCACTGAATGAACTTTGACTTCAGTGCTTCGGTTGCGAAAGCTATGTTAACTAAGCTGATAACTTTGACGATAACTCTACCGGATATAAATTATTATTATTTATGATGTCACCGTGATTGATAAGTTTATGGTATTACTTTTTTACACCGTAATGCCGCATTTAAATATGAAAATAGTATATAAGTGAAACTCGCTAAAATTGATTAAATCCAATTGTAAAAAAATTAATATACATATTTTACTAATGTGTTTATCACGTTGTTTGCGTGGATTGTTAATAAACTTTAAAATTGCGTGATGCTAAAACTTAGGTTAGAAATTGCAGCACTAAAAGTAACAAATTGACGTTCGCCGTCTCTGTGCTGATTGGCTGCTAGTTGTAACCACAGTTGTAAGTTGTAACTACGATTGAGTTGAATCTGAACCTTAGGTTACTTACTGACAGATGGCGCTTTATATTAATAAAGAACTAAAGTCCGCAACTATTATTAAAATCCAAGGGATAATAAAAGTAAGATAAATTAATTAAAATTAAATTATTCTAAAAATTTTATAAACGAATTTGCTCTCTATTTATTATGCAAATAAGTTAAAATTAAATTTATGTTTTATTTATTATACAGGGACCGGCATAAAGTGGGACACGTATGATTATTACTGAAAAAGTATGGTATTCAACTCCCGAGTAAATGGCTATTAATTACTCCAGTGAATTGCAACACGAACGAAGTGTTGCAAACTTTCATTCTCGTGATTAATAACCATTATTACTCGGTCGTCAAATAATTTACTATTATGAAAGTTCCTGCATATTCTCATACTCAAAATACACTTGTCAAAATTTGAATACCTCTCATCGTGCACCGAGGAAGTCAAAATATTTGAAATCGATATAAGAGTAAAGTACTACTGCTATCATAAAAATCTAGGATAAGACTTAAGTTGTATAAAAAGACTTAAGTTGTATAAAACTGCTACCGACCATAAATCATACCTACAGTAAATATGTATTGTTTCAAAAGCTAGGAGAGCTGCTTGCCTATAAAAGGGTGTCACTGTTGGACAAATTGCTCAGAATTTCGGCGTTAACAAAAATACAGTTACTGTCTTGACAGCAAAGTAAGATTCAATAATAATAAAATAATGGAAACTCATGGCTACTGGATTTAAAAGTTATCCTAGTGTTTTTTATGATATCGATAGTACCTTTACTTTTCAAGATATACCGAAATATTATTTGGAAAAGTTATTCAGAATTGCGATAGAATCTCAAATATAAAATCACGATCGCCTACAATGAAACATTTTTTTTTGTCACAAAAGTGTATTTGTCTGAGCATTTCATAAAGAATAAATTAATAATGAAAAAGTTTCCTATATGTGTCCAACTTTCTGCCGATTCCTGTATATTAAAATAAATGAAAAAGCGCTTTTAGGCATCTAGATACAATGCGTTAATATATTTTTAGATTAGAGGAGTCTATGAAAAGTAAAACCTAAGTCGTAGCTTAAATGAAATTAACTTATGTCAAAATTGAAATGTCAAAATACATTTGACGATAGTAGAAAAAATCTTCCAGTTGAATACATAAGGCTTTGTTAAAACTCTTTAACATTTCAAATGCCGTTGGATTGCTTGCTGACCCATGACTATAGTGTTCAAGAGCGTTTAAACAAACAACTAACAGATTTGACAGGGGTCAGGAAGCAAATGTCAGAATAAAAGTTTCGAATCAAGCTAAGACTCTGATTTTGTTTTTAATAGCTTCCCCTTATCTAAAAAATATTTTAACGCATAGTATAATCCGTTCACGAAACTCCCGACGTGTCAAAGTGATGTTCAGTTGGTTAATATAAAAATTCCTATCAGCTGTCAGTAATTTTTACGTTTAACATTGGTTACGTACCTTTCAAATTCAAAATTAAAGCTTTTTTTAATTTGTCATTTTGACATTTGAATTCATCAAATTTGATATACAGCTGAAATAAAAAAAATGGGAAATGAAATTTTTCCAATTTTTAATTTGGTTGTATTTGTCAATTAATTGTCTACTTAACAATACATTCCTTTCAGAAAAATGTAACGTATTTATTTATAAACTGACATAGTGTTAAATAATTCGAATCTATTTGTAATAAAGTCTTTTTCACATTATGAAAATGTTGAAAAAAATATGCCAATTTTTTTTTGACATTTCCCGTTTTTATTATTTCAGCTGTACTTATCATAACCTTATTTAAAGTGCTTGACACTAATGACTGTTAAATACAGTTAGGTAAAATAATAGGTAATTAGTACTTGTCAAGTATGTACAGTCGTGTTCAAAAAAGTGTTGTACAGAATTTTTACTGTGTAAACTTGTATGTGCATTCATTATGAAGTTGAAAAAATTGTTGTACAAGTTTTGTTATATACAGGGTTAGTACAAAGTCCCGGAACGGTCGAATAACTTTGTTATTTGAGAAGTATTTTTTTTAAAATTTGGTACGGATATATGGTTAAAAATAACGAATTTATTGTGACAATTTTTACTTTTTTTTCGCTTCCGGTTTGACCGGAAATGCTTTCTAATTTCTTTTTTTAAATGAGACACTATGTATATTTTTACATTTTCGGATGCAGAATAAAAATCTATTTTCAGAAATATCAACATGTTTATTTTTATTGATACAAAGGCAATATGAAAAATTAAAAAAACTACAGATGAACGTAAAATCAAAATATCTTTGAAAACACAGGAATCTTACTGTAACCTGTCAGATTGTTGTCACAAGTTAGTGTCACTATCTTTTGGTTTTGTCAATTAACGAAAACTTTTGAAAATGGCAGTAAAACTTACAGAATCTGAGCGAATTGACATCTTGATCATGCGCGGATATGGTGACCGTCAACGTTCTTTTGAAGAAATTCGTACTTTGTTTAACACTGTTAATCCAGATCGCCAAATCAGTAAAAGTACGGTATATCGGACAATTCAGAAGTACGAAGCATTGCGCCAAGTAAAAGATTTACCAAGAAGTGGACGTCCAAGAACAGCAACCGATGAAGATACCAGTCTAAATGTTTTATTAACAGTGCAAGAAAATAATCATGTATCTACAACGGATTTGGGACAAATTCATGAGATCTCCCAAAAATCTGCCCACAAAATTCTAAAGTCTGCAAAATTGAAACCCTTCAAAATGCATATTGTTCATGAGTTGACTGAAGATGATCCAGATCGCAGACAACATTTTTGTGAACTAATGACAGAATTTATCAGAGCAGATCCCAATCTGGTGAATCAAATAGTTTTTTCTGATGAAGCGACGTTTTGTCTCAATGGCACGGTTAACAGACACAATTGTCGTTACTTGTCAACTGAAAACCCTCATTGGATGGAGGAAGTCCATACACAACATCCTCAAAAAGTGAATGTGTGGGCTGGTATGGTTGGAAACAACATAATAGGACCGTTTTTCATAAGAGGAAATTTAAATGGTGACGGCTATTTAAATTTATTGAGGAACGAGATTGTCCCCGCACTTACAGCTCTCTTTCCACATCCAAACCTACCTAATCATTTACACGAAAATATTTGGTTCCAACAAGATGGAGCTCCGCCACATTTTGCGCTTAATGTTCGTAATTATTTAAACGAAATATTTCCTGCACGGTGGATAGGACGTAGAGGAGCAATTGAATGGCCAGCCCGTTCTCCAGATCTGTCGCCACTGGATTTTTTCTTGTGGGGTCACTTGAAATGTCAAGTGTATAAAAATCGACCAAATAACCTGGAACAATTACAAGTACGAATAACTGAAGAAATCAACCGTATTGCGCCACAAATGATACAGAATTCACTGAGACATTTTGTAGATCGCCTACATTACTGCCAAGTTGTAAATGGGGCACAGTTTGAACATTTATTGTAGCCTAAATGAAATTTCAAATTGTTTTCAAAGATATTTTGATTTCACGTTCATTTATAGTTTCTTTTTTTTTAATTTTTCGTATTGCCTTTGTATCAATAAAAATAAACATGTTGATATTTCTGAAGATAGATTTTTATTCTGCATCCGAAAATGTAAAAATATACATAATGTCTCATTTAAAAAAAGAAAGTAGAAAGCATTTCCTGTCAAACCGGAAGCGAAAAAAAAAGTAAAAATTGTCACAATAAATTCGTTATTTTTAACTATATATCCGTACCAAATTTAAAAAAAAATACTTCTCAAGTAACAAAGTTATTCGACCGTTCCGGGACTTTGTATACGGTTTCTGGCAATAATAATATTATTGAACACAAAAATAGAAAAACCAATTATCGCTCACAAGCAGAGACATTTAAACGTAGCTGTACAACACCTTTTTGAACATGTCTGTACATACACTTAAAATTAGGTCCGTTCCATTCGTCAGGATTTCGAGTTCTGAACCGTTCTGAACCGAGCATGAGCAGTGCACAAAATTTGATATATATTTCATACTGCGCATGATTTGAACAGTTCAGAACTTGAAATTCTGTCAAATGGAACAGATCTATTTTCAACATGTCAGAGTAAACGTCACAGGAGTTTTGTGAACGGATTATAACAATTGTCATTCTTTAACAATAAAGAAGAAAGAAAAAATAAATCAGAAACTTCAAAAGCGATGGTCTGTCAACAGAATAATTTTATTGCGACGATTTGCACCTTGATGAGTTTGAGAAAATCAAGATACATAATTCTTTATTTATTCATTTACGAAAAAGTAACAAAGGACAATTTTAATGAAGAATTTTTTTCTTTATCGATTGGTAAAATAATATATAGGGTGTTTCGTTTAAAAAGAGCGCTCTTTTGACTTTACAAACGCAACGTTCAATTGTTGCTTTAACTACATCATTGCAATCAGCATGAAAGGTAGTTGCTAGTATGCTAATTATCTGAATCTATAACAGTTTCCTGAATTTATCAAGATTAATCTCAATCTCCCTAAATACGTATTTCATTATTTTTAAATATATTGTGATTATTGAGCTTTAGCTATTTCGCCGGACGAATATATGTAAATACTAAAGTAAGCTAAGTAAGTAAACTACTTATCAAATACACTCCAAATTTTCAATATGAAAATGTAAACGTCACCGGGAGTTTTGTGAATGGACTATACTAAAGTAAGCTTTAGTATTTGTTGCTGCATTGTACTACGAAACCTATCAATCATCATAGTTCGGCCCGGCGAGCACATTATTATTTTAATTTGACAGTTCCGGAGTGCTTTTCAGTATCCGTTACTGTCACGTGAAAACCGAGATCCTGAAAAGAATTAATACAGCAGACGCTACGTCAAATTTATGAGGCCTCGTGAGGCGCACGTTGATATTTTTTATTTTTAAACTTTTGTACTCTTAACTATGTCAAGTTTTTGTATGGTTGTTATGAAATTCTAAATAAATTTAAAACGATACCTACCTTTTTTAAATAAAATAAAATTTTGGGCAATTTTCATTAATTTTCAGTAATAGGTAATAACAACGAGAAAGTTAAATTACTCGTGTTTTACAATTTAGTCAGTAATTGATACGAAGGTTGTGAATTATAGATAATAGTTAACAATTATTCACTAAATAAAAAAAATTGGCACATCCTATGAAAAGTGACTTATGTGTGTTCACCAGGATAGTAAAGGGGTCATGTACCCTTCAGCATAAGTCGTGTGGGTGTAATCTGCTTATTCTAAATCGTGTAGGACTTATAAGAGGTATTCATCAGTGCTAATTAAATTTTTATATTTAGAAGATTACCTGCACTTCCACTTTTCGCAGGAACCTAATTTTGGCAATTTGAAATGTATGTACACCTACAAAGATCTTTATATTTTCTTAAGCTTTGGTGACAAAAAAAATACTTCATGTAATAAATATTTGTCCGTTTTATTTATTCCCTCGATTTGCGAAGCATTCGTTAATTGAGTAATGTGCGTTCATTTAGCAACGCAAACATACGGTAGTTATTTTTACTGACGTGACTACAATTAATGGTAATGAAGATTATTAGGTTGATTGCTGTTTGCCGTTTATGTCCATTTTTGCATTAACGTCTCTCTAATTATGGAAAATGAAACATTATCTCAGGGCAAACATTGCTCGTAATTCTTTCTGTTCGTGTTATAAATTATTGGTTATCAGAACGAAAATAGCGCATAAAGGAAATTTGATTAAGCAAATGTACTTCACCATAGCAAAAAAATCAAATAGTATACTGAATACTTCAGAAATAGAATGGTTCTTTCTAAAAATAATTGAATAAAACAAGAAATAGTAATTAACTGTGAACCAAAAAAGTTATCTCCCCTCAGATTTTGACCCTTTCTACAAATATCTTGATAGTTCCATTCTTAACCTGAAGAAAATAAATATAACGACAATAGTATTCATTAAAGCAACAATTAAATTTTTCTATGGGTTATTGATCGCAGATCAAGAGTTTTACAGTAATCGTCAAACACTCTGTAGAGTGCAACAGAAAACTAAAATTAATTATGATTTTTTTGTTTTAATAGCAATTATATGGAAAGAAATTTAATAATTAATACTAGTCCTCTTAAATTTGGTATTAAAATTTGATCCAGTATTGGATAAAAGATAAAAAGATAAAATTTTAGAAGACCTGCATATACAGATGGATTTTTAATTTCTAATTGGTTGGACGTCTATGACCGCAGAGTATTAATTCAAACCGACTGTATGTTAAGCTTGCGGTTTCTACATTTCACATGTTCACGCTTCTCGCCTTCAGGCATCGATTTTCCCGATCGTCGAACCCTTCTCGATATTCCCTGCGTTACCAGAGGGTATGTAACACATGCGACATGTCACCCAAAAAAAAAAAAACACCATGTCCAAAATGAGTTATTTTTGTTTAATTTGCAACTTTCCGGCTTACACGAACCACCAAAATTCAGACCCGCAATAAAACCTTGTTTATTCCGCCTCTGTTTATTGGCATTTCATTTTATTTACTTACTTACCAATTTTCGTTCCAACGGAAACGAAGCTAAATGTTAATTTACAATTGCAGCAATTATTTGTGGTTGGCAGCGGCTTAGGGGGGCTTGATTTATTTTATTGTATTGGTTGGCACGGAGGTTTGGCGATTTGTAAGAAAATAATTTATCAATAAAAATGATGACGAACGTGTTTAGTTTTAATTTGATTTACGGTACAGCGAATCCTAACATACTTGACGTTCGGGTTTTTCGTTTGAATTTATTTTCGATTAAATCAAAACTAAACAAGCAAACCCTAATCAAAATATCAGAAGGCTGCCAGAATTTCGATAATGTTAAAATGAATAAGATGGAAAAACTTTACCCCCCCCCCCCAAAAAAAAGGAAAAAGAAAAACGTCACTAGAATACTCAAGGCATTTTTTAAATTGTTGTTGCTCTTGTTCTGCAATGATTCGATTCGTAGTTATTTCGGAATAAATTGGAAAAGACACAATCGAAGTAAAGCTTGGATAATCAACAAATGTTGTCCGAAGGGAGGGTTTAAGTAATTTAATCAACAAAGAAGTAAACAATTTTTCTGATGATAATACAATATTGTATTGAACACAACAAGAATTACGTGAATTACAGTTTCGAGTGAAATCTTATTTTCTATCGACTATAAATCTAGTTTAGTTTCATCAACAAACACATTTTAATTAAATCTACGGTACACTAATTAAACTTTACACATTTAAATGATTTACAAAGAATATTTACATGTCCCGAGATTAAACTACAATTACACTGGCTTAAGACTTAAGTATCTACTTACGGAGTCTAGACTGGAGAGAGCTTTTTAACTTAATTATGTAATGCTCGGGGGTCTTATTAACGTGTGCACAGAAAAAGCTTAGTGAATCCTATTTCATTTATTTCAAGACGAGTGCAACCGGAAGTAACGAAAATGTTTAGCTTTTTGTGAATTTAATGAAGAGGTGGAAATTCATAACAGAATTTTATTTTATTTTATTAATAATCGTAAAATTAAATTAATTCCATCCGAATTTATTTTAGCTTCTACTTCTTATAAAACCTCATGAGAAACTTTATCTTTTGGAAAAGTTGTATGGAAACTGTCGCACCCGTGTCAAAAATTTATAACTTTCTTGCCAAACGAGATATCTCATGTGTGTGGGAATAAATGTAAAATGTCTTAAAAATTGATAAAAAAAAACAGAGGGATTTTGTTATAAAGTCAAAGTTCCGTTATGTGAATCATAATAAGCATACGAAAATACTTGGCGAAAAATATACAAGTTCAAGGAATATGTCTGCGTAACCTGGAATAAAGGGGCAATTCAGAAATTATTTAACTGACGCAGACTTGAATTAATTTCATTCGGATTTATTTTTGTTTCTAATCCGAGCGTATTAATTCGTATAACAACGTTATAAAGTGAAAGATTTTACTGCCGCTTTTAAATGTCATCAAATCTAGGAATAGGAATGCGATTTTATTTTAGATTCGATTTATGTGCGCTTGCTTATTTGAGAAGTTGCTGCGCCTTGAATGTTTTCTTTTGTTAGTTAATAGAGATTTAAATAAATATATTCGAACCGGTGTTAATATACACTTCGCATTTTCAACCGTTCGATCGTAAAGTTCAGAATTTCCAAATAAAAAAAAAATTGTAAAATAACCTTTTATATGGAAACTTACTTTATATTGATTCTTATTGAGCGTTAGTAATTGTTTGGAAAAAATTAAAAAATGTGAAGTCATTTGTTTTGCATTCAAATCAACTCAACTCAAAATTTCTCTCAATTATGGTTTTGTAGAACAGGCTCTTTCCTCAATTTTGAAAAAATAATGTCCAGGAGGGAGACAGAAGGAAGGGGTGGGTATAATAGTATCAGAAGAGGTAAACAAAAGAATAATTAAATACGACCTAATATCCTCACGGATCATAACTATAACAGTAGATTTGGGGGAAGAAATAAGTGTAATCCAAATCTACAGCCCAGTAGAGGGAACAGACAAAAACACAATGACAGAATTCTGTGCAAAACTACAGAACACATTAGATAAAGCGAGAGAGGAACACAATAAAATTATAATAATGGGAGACTGGAAGGCCAGAATAGGAATAGACATACATAAGATACTAGACTGTGGAGGACCATATGGGAAAAATGAAATAAATGGGAACGGAAATAAAATGCTACAATTCTGCTTAGAAAATGAACAAAAAATTGGGAATAATTTCTGTGAACAAAAACAAGAAGACAGACTAATCTTCGTCGCGCAAAGAAGACAAGCAAGTAGTATCAGTAGTATTACTGAGGCGGTACCAGATCACCTTCAAATGACCTTTAGGTGGATGGACATGTCCTCTGCAGCGACCGCTAAAAAAGGAAGGTCATGAGTTCTTCAGAGAATATAGGTCAGTGACCAGAAGGTCTTCACGTGTCTTCATCGTGACCAGAAGCTGTTGACTAGAGGTGTGGTTGTACTTCAGGGTGTTTTGAAAGAGGTGAATGACCGCTTTTTTTTAAATATGTATAGACGGCGGGTGAGCCTTCATTGTGCGGAAGTCTTTAAAGAGGTTAGCAAAAGGGTTGTGACTAGAAGGAAGCTGTGTGTGTTTTTTTCTTTATGCAGAAATATTTTTTTTATTTTCAAGTCAATGAACTTTGACTTTCACCAGAAGCAGAATTGGGTAAACAATACAGATTGATAATAGGAAGACTGAAAAATACCAAACCAACTGTAGAAAAGACAAAACAATATACTAGAATAACTATAAACAATTTAACAAAAGAAGAAAACAAAAACAAATATAGGAAGATAATAGAATAATTAAAGCTGGTTCTTGTCCGATGAAATTTGTATCACAAACTCTATTAAACGGACACTAAATGGCGCATAAACACTTAACGTTTCGCAGTCGTTCGACAGCTTCGTCACAAGTGAAAAATATTTTAAAAGAGTTTGTGATAGAAGATAATAGAGTTAAAAATAAACAAGATGGAATTAGAAAACAAAAATTGGACTTTGGAAAACAGGTGGCAAGTACTAAAAGAAGTACTAATCAGCTCGGCAAAGGAAGTCTGTGGGTACAGAAAGATAAACAAGGGAAGGAAAAGAACTAGATGGTGGACAAAGGAGGTTAAAGAAGCAATACAAGACAAAAAACAAGCATGGAAAAAATACATACATACGAAGGACTCAAAAGATAAGAAAATCTATGATAAAAAAATGAAAAAATGGAAGCAAACAAAAATTCGACCTACATGAACATAACGCAATGCAACCAATTGAGTCAAACATACCTATACAAGAAGGTGAAGTATGGAACAATAAAATTGATATAGAAGAAATAGTACAGGCAATAGAGAACATAAAATAATAATAATAAGCAAGCTGAGAAGATGACGTGACCCATGGTTAGGTACATAAAATAATGACTGAAGCGTGGGAAAGTAACTCGATACCTAAGGAATGGAAAAACAATCTGATAATGTCTATATACAAAAAAAGGTGACAAGACTCAATGTGATAATTATTACAGATCAATATGTCTATCACCAGTGACATACAAAGTATATGCAAAACAAATTCAAGCTGCAAATAGAAGATAAAGTGGAGGATGAACAAACAGCATTTAGAGAGAAAAGGCAGACAATAGATAATGTATTGACAATGTATGATTCCATACAAAGACAAGTAATGGAAAACTGCCTGGAGCAAATAGGTACACCGAAGAGATTAACAAAAATTATAAACTCAATCCAAATTACAAACTCCAATCACACAAGCAAAAATACCAATAAATGGCAATAGATTAGAACAATTCAATATTAAAAAAGGAATGAAACAGGGAGACAGTCTAAGCCCATACTTGTTCATAGTGGTAATGGATATAGACTTCTAAAAATACAAGACAAAGAACGGAACTATTGCAAACCACAGTAGGATATAGGAATATGAGACCAATTAAAATCGACAGCCTACTATATGCAGATGGCCTAGTGCTGATAAACATATGGACAGAAGAAATAGGAAAACAGAAGATGGAAGTCAATGCAGAAAAAAGCAAAATAATGTATTACATAAATAAGAAAAGAGAGCAGCAACATAATAAAATAATGTACAGAAACGAACCTGTAGAAGAAGTGACCACAATGGAATACTTGGGAATCATTATAGAAAACGACGGGAAAATCGACCTAGAAATGGCGAATAAAATTAAGTAGGCAAATAATGTTTACTACACACTGAACAAAACAATCTTTGGAAAGAAAGAAATAAACGAAAAACCAAGCTAAGCATATCGAGGGCGTCATATCAGAAGGGCGTAAGCGCCATTAGAATCCTATGCTGATACGACCTTCTGATATGACATACATATGACACAATAGTTATACTAACGATCCTACATGGAAGTGAGACCTAGATGCTACAACAAAAACACAAACCAAAACTGATAGCGGCTGAAATGAAATAGCAGGGAAAACCAAGCTAGACCGCTTTCGAAACGAAGAAATTATAAACAATTTAAGTAGCGACATCTTGCAATCGCTTTTTGACCCAACATCGCAGTAGGATTGACGAATTGAAGCTAGTTCGCCACATAATAAGTCATCCCATGCGAGGCGGCCATGCTTGCTGTCAAAACATATGAGAAATTATAGAAAAATTAAAACAACAAACGATAATACAAAAAAGTGAGAAGAAACAATTTGAATGGTATGGACATATACAAAGAATGGATAGGAGCAGACTATCAAAAAGGTACCGGAAGCTAAAGAAACCAAGAAACGGCAAAGAGGAAAACCGAGACTTACATGGATGAAATACATAGAAGCACTGGGGAAAAATAGGGGGAAAACACTAGAAGAAATGAAGAAAATGTCACAAGACCGTAAAAGATGGAAGAAATGGATAAAGTACACAAAACCCACAACTATCCGACACCCGTGAGGGTAGGGGAGACCGGGTATGCTCGTCTCACGAGTTAGTTGTCACACCTAGTATTTCTCAGTAACTAACTACTGTTATCGGCTGTGGCTATAACTAGTGATTATTTACAATTATTGTATACAATCACTAGCTACAGCCACAGCGAATATCAGTAGTTAGTTACTGATAAATGTAAACAACAACCAACCCGTGAGACAACCAAACCCGGTCTCCCCTACTTAGGATATAGGAGAAGCAAAGAAAGAAAAAATATTGACCAAATAAATAATTGCAATAGGAAATCAATAAAGACAAAAGTCCAATAATAATGTAATCAGAGTATCTACAAACTTGAATCAAGAGCATTACCGTCGATTATGATTTTCTTTTATCTAAATATAATACGAAATAATATTGAGAATAATACAAAAATGAGAGCAATCTTCATTATTTGAATAACCTAGGGGTGGTTTTACAAAGAATAACCCTATGGACAAAAATCTACACTGACTGACTTTTTTCTCTACTTTTTTCTCATTTTAGTGAAACTCTTGTTAAACTTTTGAAAGAATAAATTCAGGTTTAAAAGAAAATTACAGAATCCGGTCCACATTTATTTTTTGGGGAAAGTGGAATATTTTTTTGTAAGATATTCGAAGTCTGAAGGCTGAAAACTTACGTGACTTTCAGAATGGCAATTTCTAGAACGGAGGTACTTTCTTTGCAAATTAATTTTTTATCTGCACAGTGGAAATTAAAATTGTTGTGTAATCTGCATACCCAAATTAAAACAATAATTTCTCGCAGACTGCCTTACGTAATTACGCAAATGAAAGTGCGCCTTCAAATCGATTGTCTATGTATATTTTTAGAACCTTTTATGCACTATACACCCATTCTTGTCGCGGATCCTTTTGCTTTGAGCCTGTGCAAGACGAGCGGGTATTACACGGGCGCAGCGCAAATCTCGTCGATTTTATCAGTGTTCGCGCGTCCTTTCGGCGATAGCTACGTTATCCTGGCGGTGCGAAATAGCTGCGCTCACGGACGAACTTAAAGTTACAGTTCAAGTTTGTGGTCCTGGCCCGGGGTCGAAAAATAGAAGCACTTTCGAATGTAAAATTCTCCCTGGAAATTCAACGACAAAAAATACATATGTAAGCCCCAGCTTTTTTGTGGTTTTTTCTTTAGTTTTTGCGGAAGTTGGAGGATTACTTAAAAAATATTTATTTAAAAAAATAAATAAATGCTAAAAATAATAAATTACCTTTGCCGCTCACATTAATAAATAATAAAATAGTCATATATTTTTTTATGTATTCGTTTGACGTAAATCAGATCGTATTCATTGATTTACATATAATTGCCTGCTTGTATTTGTATGTAAATTGAAAATATTCGAAGTTTAAATAAATTTAAATAAATATTGAAATTCAAGCAAGTTTTTTTCTTTTTTATAAGAAAAATTCTACAGAAAATTAATTTTTAAAAGCGAGATTTCCCGTAGCATTTATTTGGTGGTATGCAAAAAATATTACCGAAAATAAGGTAGGCACAGTAGCCTATATATTTTTTTAAGTATAATAACCCAAGTCAATTCAAAAGCCCCCACAATTTATTGCAATTCCCTACTAAATATTTGAGCACACAAATACAATTATTTATTTAATTATTATTTTAGAATCAGTTCATTTTTAATTTGCTTAAACGTAAATTGTTTGCCAATTATTTTTTTATTCAAATTTACTTCAAACTTAAAAACTGAAAATTTGTGTGTCTGCATTAATTAATTAGTTAATTAATTAGTTTTTGTGATTGGCTGATTTAAAAGGCCCGAATCATTTATGACCGTTCTGTCATTCTTTTTTAAATTGAATTTCGTATTTACGCTTTTCTGCACAGTTTAGCAGTTCAGTTTCAACTACGAAGTACAAAACCGAGATATCAAATAGCAGATTACATTTTACGGCCATGAACAAAATTTAATTTATAATTTATAGTTTCGACCTTCGTTGTGAGTTATTAATTTCTAAAAACTATTAAAAATTTGATTGAATTAAACCCGTCCATATTAATTTCTAATCCTAATTAATTTCTATGTTTTTTAATTAAATTTAATTTGAAAACATTAAATATATTTTATGGTTCATCGATGATATAGTTTCAAGTTTCGAACAGAACAGAACAAAGAGAACACAACAGCTGTGTAGCAACCAAAATCGGAATTGCTTTATTCATGAAATGCTGGGGGCTATCATTCCGATTACATTCGAATAGTCCGGAACAAGAAACAGTTTGTGCAACAAATTTAATAGGAAATGTAATTTAATGGGGGATGTAAAACTGGAGCTGATGTTTTTCTTAAGTTTTCTCAGAGTTCGCTCCCTAGAACGTTCACATTCCGTTGTCCAAAAAGTAAACTACGATTTAGATACCTTATTCTTTTATAATACATCGAAATGAGATCTAGAAGAAACTTAGAAATCAAAATGCAATTTTGCAAGAATCAAAAACTTTTTGAGAAACAGAAGTATCAGATCCAAATTTTATTTTAATATTAAAAGATTTTTCAAGTAAACTAAAAATAAGACCTCCATAAAGGTCGGGGATAATATGTAAACAGAACAAAAACTATTTTGTTTAGGTGTCATATTAAATAGGAAAGGAATAAACCTTTCACTTAAATAATATTTCAAAAATATTCAAGTTTTTATTCGACTAATTTTTAAGTAAGTAAATTTTTTAAATAAGGAGGAGTGTAGACATCAGGGAAATAATTTATTAATTTATATTTTATAACAAGTAATTCAGCAAATTTAAGCTGCACTTAATTTTAGAAACGTTGAAATTAAATTTAACTAAATACATTAATGGAGAAAACCCTTGAACATTTTTACTCTAGGAAATCTATAGAATTATTCGTTTTCTTGTTGAAACTCATAGTTTCGGTGTTAACCCAGAATCTAGCTCGAAGTTCGATTGTATACGGCGTAGAATCTTAATAAAGTTTCCCTCTTCATCGTATTCATATGAATTTATGCACGCTTTGGAAGTACATTCTGCAAATGTGCTTCAGTACAAACGGGAAGTAAAATTTTATATTCTTTATTTTTAGTTCTTTGCTTGTGAATATAAAACTTTATGATTCACAAAGTATATTTTGTTACTTCGTAAAGTATGTCAACTTTGGAGAACATTTCTGTTAATAAGGACACATTTTAGGAGGAAAAAAAAATTCAAGTGATATCAATAAAATAACGAGCATCTAAGTAAAAACCTGGTCAAGTAGGTTGTGATCGAGAATTTATCCATTGCATTTACATAACAGAACTACTAAATGTAGCCTACTCGACAAGGTTTTTATTTAGACACGAGTTACATTCATCGAAGGACTTTTAAATTTTTAAAAGCCAAACTCTATCGATTAATGTTTTATTAAAAAAGATCACATTTATTGAGTGTGCTTAATTTTTACACCTACAATCTGAAATTAATTATTTAATGAATTTTATCCATGCCATACAATTTAATTACACATAAAACGATTTATTTAAATTTTGGTTGTCCATTTAGGTTTAATGACAGGTAAAATTATCGCAGGATCATTTATAAATCGCTAGTAAATCAATCATACACGGTGAAATCCATTTGAACAAGCGAAAGGTAGTTTGAAAAGCTTCCCAACGAACATGACCCGGTCACGTTTGTTACGTTATCACCGACGCAATCACCGGAAATTAGGAGCGATTTATTCCCAGTTTCCAACACTGATTGCATTATTCAGTAAAATCTCACCCCTCGCATCCGCAACAACCCGAATTTGCAAGTTCTTTTTGCACGCTTGAAACTCCAAGCCACCGCCGCCTAACTGAAACAATAAACTTTATTACGCGGCGTAATTTGCATAAATTTTACATTAATTACATATATTTTTTTTGAGGTCCTCTGAGTACGCGTTCGGTACTAATTCGCATTGCCAATTAGTTAATTAATAACCCAAAAAAACACGTGTTTGCACGAGGGGTTAAATTAATGTTGTTTTTGGCACGTTACGTCTTTGGGTCGCTCAGGAGAAATGTTTCTCGTATTTGCAAAAACGAAGCCCTGGTCCTCATTGGCGTATTCTCTAGATTTCGGTTATATCCTTCTTCTTAATTAAGAGAAAGAAAAGTTATTCTTGTTGAAGTACGCAGCATTTAACATGTAAAGAAGTAATTAGTCATCGTTATAGTGTGCGTGTTGCAATTTCATAAACGCACTTGTTACACTGTATGTAAGTAATTATTTACGTATTCATGATTCTAAAGATAAAAATGAGGTAGTTTATTAAGTACTTAACATGTAGAATTTAAACATAAATATAAATACATATAAAAGATTAAAAAAATGCAGAAATTCATCATCTGAACTAAAAGCATTAAGGCGTACTCCACTTATCAACTTTCTTTTTCTGCTGAAAGCTATTAAATTATTAAATTAATTTAATTTGCTTGAGAATGTGTAATAAAAATAAGTCACTTGAACTTGTAGTGAATGTAAGTTATTTATTTTTTTTTTTTAGAATTTTCAGAGTTTATTTATTGATTATCCAGTTTTCTTGCTATGATCATCGGCGATTACTACGACGTCAAATCGAGTTTAAGGACGTCGTTGATTCAATTACGGGCATCAAACTCGATTAGCAATTATAATCCGGTAGTTCCGTGGCGCTAACCGCGAATTCGAAACGCCTTCGACGACCGAATAATACGCGAATTTGTTACACGCAGGCGTTTATGGCCGATTTTATGGCGACGACATTCTCAACGGGGCTTATAGATGACCTCGCATCCTCTAAATGACGTCGAGCCGGGATTTACGGCGCGAGCTAAATCTAAAGAAAGTGTAAATATTTGAGGGAGAGGCGCGGGACTATGTCTTCTCTTCTTGTTAACTTTACAAGTTGAGAAGAAATTAAGTGCGCCTTGTTTGATTTCTCGAGAAAATTAAAGAGAGACTGTTAGGTCACAACTTTGACTTTAACGTATTCTTAAGCTTCGTTCTTATTATCTTATAGTTCGGAATTTTTTGAGCAAACTACATGAAATCCATCTAACATGTGTTCATTTAATAATCCGGTAGCATTACCTGTTTTGGAACATAACTTGGCTTTCAAATATCAGCATGACATAAATCATAATATAACAATTACTACTCACTCACAAATTAAGTAATTTATTATACAGGGTGTAATCAATTAAGTTTCACCTACTGTCCACTATTAATATACAAGAAAAGAAGCGAAGTTATGACATTCGTTTGGCAAAACTGTCAATAATAACTCCGGAAAAATAAACGGTTAGTTTTTACATGAAACGTTTGAGAAGATTTAAAGCCCCGGCTGGGCGAAGTTTACTATTACGCGCAATAAATGATAGGGTAGTAAACCCGCTGATGCAATACAATAAACGTTGAGGCAGGTCATTTATTACTTTCGTACGAAAGAATACGGCGATTCCAAGCAACTTCTTTAATTAATATTTAAGTAATAGAAATGCAATTTTTTTTACTAAATAATTCTTACATAATAATATTAATTTATTTCCTAAATTTAAAATAAAACAGTAATCATGAATCCTACCTAACAATATGTAAAAAAAATAGGCAATTCAATTGAGGTCACATTCTAAAAGTATTATTGAAATAAAAAGCACGCCGAACTCGTCGTCCCTTAATTTATGATTCTTTATTAAGTTCAGACTAAATAAACAAAATTCCGAAAGATCGCCGAGATACTGTGTGTACGCCTGTTCACAGTGCCAGTTGATTACGATTGTTCAAGTGTTATCTTTTAATTATTAGACGTAGTTTAATAATTTCATATTCTGAAAGCAATTAGTGATTTATACGGGCCTTAGTGTTATTAATACTCATCAACTGTAATCTGTTAGTCAGGCAGGAACGAAATAATTTAGCCGCCTCTTATCCCATAAAAAAAGGTCAATTTTTCCAGAAGAACGTGATGGGAAACACAGTCGAAAGCCTTTGACAAATCGTAAGCAGTAATTACCGCATTTGTTCCGGAATCAAGGACTTCCATTATGTCTCCTACCACCTTTAATACTGCCTTTGTTGTAGACAACCCTTTACGAAAACCTTTTTCAAAATTTGGGTTATTTTGGATATTTTAAAACAATTAGGGAAAATCTCCCAGTCAAGCATTGATTAATCAACAACGAGAGTGGTAACGATGTTATTTTTTCACTTATTTATAATAATTCGTTGCGAATATCGTAATAAACTGTTGCTGACAATTTTATAAAGTTTTTAATAATCTTCTTCTGTGGTGGGGTAGAAGTAAAAATTACAATTCGGTGGGTTCGTTAAGAATTTATGAAAATTAAATGGAATGTTTGGTAAAGCCTCAATGATACGTAGGGCAACATTAGAGAAGTAGACATTAAAATCATTTGGGGTTATATCTACTGCATTATTTTTTGTTTCATAGTTAACTAACTTCCAAACATCTTTAGTGAAATTTGAAGAGTTTGATAGAAATTTATCACAAGTGTTCCATAAGCAAAGATCTTGTTCTACATTACATACAGTTTTTATCTGAGATAATATTTCATTTTTCGTCTTAATTTCTTGGTTACACCATATGCGTGTTCTTTATCTTCCTAAACGGAACACTTATTAGCAGATTCACTAAAAACCCTCACCAGATCCTCCCAGATCCTCTACATTTGTGCTGCTGGAAACAGTACGATAGTAACTTTAAAAGAGGAGTAGTAGTAGTTTGGAAATTTTGACGTTATTTTTTCACAAATTACCTCTGGAAATTATCGATTATGTAATGAAACAGATGGACGAAGATTTCGTTATCGAAATGTATTTCGGACAACACTGACCCAGTGACCGTGAATTTGCAGAATCTATGGCTTTACGATGTGTTTATAAAAACCGCAGACGCACTGACGAACGAGCTCCCCCGCCAGGGCCTGGTTTACATAAAAATCTGGTACTTTTGTTTTCGGATATTTTTACGTTTGTGTTTCTTTTGGCATACTTCACTTGGTACTTTTCACGTTTGGATACCTCTTTTGGTACTACCGAAACTCACCATTTCGCTCTGCGAATTCATATCGCCGAGAACAAAGAACATGTCTGACGCAATCGCTATGGACAGCGTACAGAAGACTCGTAGGAAGATGAGATTGACCTTGACCTACGAACACTTTTTGGTTATGTGAGTTTCATTTAGTAACTTTTATTGGGCGCGTTCGCCAGAACCAAGCGCTCACACAGTATTCGTCTGTGATTGGCTTATTTCAAAAAAATTCAAAAAATACACCAATCACAGATGAATGCTACTTGAGTGATTGTTCTGACCTGCATTAACAGTCGTGTGACGCTGCGTTGCAGTAAGAGCGAATTTTCTACAGATCTTGCCCTATTAGTTGATGACGTTGCGTTGCATTAAGAGCGAATTTTCGACAGATCTTGCGCTATAAGTTAATGACATTTATAGTAGCAGTGATGAGGCACATTGATCTGATTTTATTGAGGAAGTAAATAAATAAGACTAGGTACATTTAGATACAACAATTCTGAATGAGAATAAGGAATGAGGGACCATCGAAAGAATTACTTGATAACGAATTTATAAAACCAAATCGCTTAAGGTAAGAGTGACGGTGTTCGGCATGAAATTTGAAAATCTTAAATCAAAATCTTCAGATATTCGACATGAAAACGCAGATATTTTGAAAACAAAATAGGGTAGGAAGATGAGATTGACCTTGACCTACGAACACTTTTTGGTTATGTGAGTTTCATTTAGACTTCAACTCGCAACGTAACAGACAGACATGTATCTGCAATTTAACGCGATCAAATTCTATACAAAATCTAAACGAAAACAAATCTAAAAGCTACTTTGACAGATTTACGATGTCTATGAAGCTATGGTGCAATCTGCATGGTGCCCGCAATTATAGAATTCTCACCCTGGGTGGTATATCCTCTTGAGAAAGACCAGAGCGTCGCCCCTAATTGCCCGGTCGCATTTTTACAGCGTACAGTTCGAACACGTGTTTGTTATTTGAAATTAAATATGCAATAACCGATTTTGATTTTGACAACAATTTCGCGAGGTTTTCAAACAGAAGGCGGTGCGCTCAAAACCATTGTTATTTGCAGAGTTAATTCTTTACGTGATGAAAAACTTACAGTGTTAATAAGTGAAACTTATTCGACTACACCCTGTATCAGACTCACAGAAAGGCAATCTCTGTATGGATCAAATCTTGTACCAATATTATGTGGTAAGGATGGAGCTGAACATCTTTACAATTTGTAGCACGTTCCCACAGAAAGCTCAGTCTGTTGTGATAATTGGTGGATAGAAGTGTGAGAAGCATTTTCCATTATGTCTTGCAGTTTCGATTACCTCGACAGTACATTTTCGAGATTGTGCTACCTACCTGTAGGTTTGAAAATTAGTGCGAGGTGACTAATGTATCTCCACACCGGCTCGGCGTAGCTCGTGGAGAAGGGAGGTTCGACGTAACCCCAATACGAAAGGTGGGCAAAGTGATTAAAATAAAGCACCAGCCGAGCACACTTGTTTATATTTAACTTGCTCAAAATTCAAATAATGACTCAAACCCGAAAAATAAATAGGTAAATAAGTAACACGTTAAATTTAATCCGTACCACAGATCTGTGCTTCGGTCACACATACGGTTTAAAACGAACAACGAAATTAATGATTCTCAAAGACACGGTAACGATAGACAAACCCCGCCATAATAAGTGGTGCATCAACAACACCGCGAATACAAAAAATAAATTGGGCTACTCCGACCTTGGTGCTTCAAAAATCCAGCGTCAATGTCAATCAGCTGTCCAACGTCAACAGATCGGAGCGTCCTCTCGCGGTGGTTAGCGGAGTGAGTCAATAGTGCGGCAAAGCCGCCAAAAATGGCGTCGTCTTCCCGGACGAATCCACTCTCCAAAGGTGGGAGAGGGGGTAGGCCTATTTGCGAAACTTCGTTCGATGCAAAAACCTGGGTTTCAAGCTAGAAGTCTGGAACTCGAACTACCAAGGGAACTAGAAGCCTAGTAAGTACTACGGGAATTAACTAGAAGCCTAGTAGAAGAGAGAGGCGCATTACTTGCAGGGGTCAATATCCCAAAGGCCAACAAAACATACCTGTTCCCTTTCTCAGAGCAGGCCTTTGATAAGTCGTTTAAATGGCTTGTGGGTCACTCGGCGTGCTTTAGCAAATCTCGGAAAAGATGCGTTTCTAGTTTCAACCACAAATTCAGTGGAAAAACACAAAGTTTGAAACCACACAAAATCAATGGACCGCACGCATCGAGTACTATCGAAAGAATGACCGCCAAGCGAACGCGCCGTGCTCCTCCACATGCGCTGAAGACGGAAGGCGTTACTGATGAAATGAAATTTTAAACGGGCGAACAAGTGAAATGGAGCTATGCAGTATGCCTGAATTAACAGCGCACCACCCAACTGTCGAAAGATTGCGCCATATTGTGCAACTCGAAAACGGCACGTACGCCGTAATTTCCCACGCTGATACAGGGTGTTCGAAAAATTATTATGAATAACTTGAATGAATTTTTCAACCGTAACAATTGACCTGTTGTTTTTCTTCAGTTTCACGAAACTACTGTACTCACCAATGCAGGTTGTCTTCAAGTGTTTCGTGGCCAATAATAACATCGGAAAATTCAACCCTAAACTCTTCCAAGCAGTTTCGTACTCGGTATACCCATGCCCCATCGATTTTTGAACTATAACTTTCAATCACAAATGTTTTCTGCTCTAATGTAAACACCATTTTGTGATGCAATAAATGTAAAGTGAATGAGTCCTAAAAATAACTTATTTTTGTATAAAACCAGCAAACGCGAACAAACATGAAAACACTTCTCGATAGTTGACAGGACGAATGACACATGTCACAAATCTGTTCTCGGCGACATGCCTTTACGAAAACAAAATATTTCCATAGCCAGTGCTACCGGAATATTAAATGAACACCTGATACTTTTATAAAATACACATTATTTATTAATCATCTGTTTCGACACTCGAGCTTGAAATCATTACATATTTCTTAAAAAAAAATTCAGTTTTGTGGTCTTTAAAATTTATTTTTGTTTTCTCTTTGTTCAATTTCGCGCCTATCTGTTTAGGTCTTATCTTCTTGTAATGCTACCTTTGTTTGCTTGAGGAGCTTTGAGACCAACCTCAATACTGAATACCCATCCAATTATTATTATTTGCCAGTGCTGTTTTATTTTTAATGCAAACTAAAATTTCAATAATTCATTTTGTATCATGAGAGAAGTCAAGTCGCTTCCGGTAAGCAGTGGTGGCCCAGTTCACTAAATTGTCCTTTGTCTGAACAAGTAAGAGGATCAGGGGTTGTAATACCGGAAAACGATTTAATACCGAAGATCCTCTTTCGAACTGATGAGATGAATGAAAGGATGGACTCGGCAACACTCTAAATTTTATAGCGCAGCAGAAAACGCGTTTCCTCGAATTGAATACGTGGAGGATTCGGTGTTTCTCGAATAATACGAATCTCATCGCCTGTTATTTTATAGACATTTTTGGCTTGAAAATTACCTCAAAAATTGTACGATTTCTTTCCTTTAATTATAGTTTTCATTAAATTTAATTGAACGCGTAACTTCATTTGCGAATATTAATTAGCTAATTACACGTGTGATTGTTGTCGAAAATTAAAGGCCCTTTCCTCTAAATTAATTTAATGTTACCTCAAACAATCAAGTAGTAATTTGTGAAATTCATCTGGTCTAAAGTAAAATGGCTCGAGACGGCTTGTTTCATCAAGCTGAAGCGCTATGATCGTTCCTTGAAATAAAACCTTGTCGTCGTATTTCAATCAAGGTATGTAATTGCTTCCACCACGTCGCTGATGTTTATTGTTTGACGATGTGCGACAACACAGAACAGAAATCGAAGAGCATGAATTAAACCGCCCGCGTTCGCGTTTATAATACGCGTGCGGTTTCTTTTTTAATTCGGGCGGATCGAATGAACATACAAATGAATGCGATGTGCGCCCGCCAAAAATAGAAGTAGTTAAAAATTAATGGCCGCCAGGATTTACGGGCGAAGATAAAATTTACGATTGTTCCGTACGTTGTGGATCAATGATTAAATTCCCCACGGGAGAAAATAACTACGTAGTTGCTTCAATTTTTTAAATTAGAAATTTGCGTGCTTGCTGCAACTAACTAAACAGTTGATATAATTGTTGCCTTCGTTATATACGTTACGCTCATTCAAAATTCATATTTCACACACACACACACACATACACACAAAGATAAAAACATGATTAAATACCATTTAATAATTCAAAACAGAACTATTTTAAAATAAAAAAAAAGTTAAATATAAACATTTGAGCTTTTTGTGCTTGATGAATTCGCTGCTCTTTAAAATTGCATTAGAAAGTATTTTATTCAAGCATTTAAAAAATTGAATAGTACTTCAAAATACTTCACAATAACGATGTAATTATTATGATACCCCCCAAAAAAATACACAAATAATTGGCACAGGAACAAATCCCAGCAGACGTATGTAATTATTTAATTCTGTTTACGTCGTCCTTTAAATTCTTAAAATTACGTTAAATTTTAGTGTCTCAAGCTTCCAAATTTTATTAAAAAATTTATCCTACAGATATATTTAATTAGAATAAAAATTACATCAGGCAGTGAGTGCCCTTGAAAACGAAATCGCGCACGGTCCAGTTCGCATATTTTCGAATTAAATATCTGCATGCGGATTCTGCGACATTTATGCGTGCGTGCGTGTTTACTCAGTTTATGTGTTTAATTTCCAAAGTTTATTTTTTCAGTAATGCTAATTTTAGAGTTTCCACGGGACTAACATTTCATGACACCCGAAAATATATGTATTTCCGGATATAATTCATGACGACTCCGCCGCTGGGACTTGTGTGCTTGCGACATCGATGTCCCAGAAAACTTCAAACTTGAGAAAAATAATTTTTGCAAAATATAGGTTTTTCTGAACTAATAATAAGCTTGACCCCCAACTTACACGTATTGGTACAGCGAGGATACACAGAGATCGATTGTGAAAGCTTCTCGCACAAAGTACACTTCAATTATGATATGGGCTCACGGAACCACTTACCTTTTACAAGAATGAATCACGTTTCTTTGTGTACTTTTGCGTAAAATATAAGAACATGGGCTCTATATTCAGCTTCTATGAGATACATATATCTGATTTGTTTTCTGAAGCAGAATCTGATCAATTGTTACATAAATTTCAAAATAATATTTTAAATTTAATTGATAATATAACTCAGAACAAATATTGAAAAGTTTGTTACCAAAAATCTCATCTCTTTGTGTCATAAATAAATTAGAATGATTTTAGAATTCAACGTTGTTTGTAGGCTCTTACCAAAAATTGTTTCATCTCAGACTCCGTGTAACTTCATTATCTGTTAATTTGTTAAATTTGCAATTGCTTTGGAGAAAAGGCTCTTCTTGCATGCGAATGTAACACATTTGCTACAATACGGCGACAAATGCAATCAGCACGTTGAATGATTAAAGGGGGGCCAGATAAAATTAATTGCGTAAGGCAAAGGTATTTACGGTTCTCCGCAGACAAAGCTACAATTTCTACGAATTTATCCCAGGGCGGTAATTCCATTTCCACGTTTATTTGAAGTCAGACCCATGTTAACGTTTTCGACCGTTGAATTATTGAAACGGAAACGAGTTCAAGAGACCTTCAAGAATAATTATTTATCGACGGATGAAACATTCCATTTTCTTGCATTTAAATAAATTTGCGATGGCTTCATCCCGCATGGAAAATAAATTGCGGTTTCTTTTTCAATATCTGCTGATGCCCTTGTCAGTGATACAGGCTTTCTTTTAATCTTGAGCAGGGATCCTTGGATTTCGGCTACATATAAAGGAGTAAGGATTTATTTGTCAGGACACGTCCAATTAGATGTGTTTTGTCTGTTTCAAATCAATTTGGAAAGTTCAAGACGAATCTTTCATTCTTTTTTATATTTCTTCATTTTTTATTGCTTATCGAAATATGTATAAAAGTTTTTTGGTTCTTCAAGTCTCACCACGCATGTGGACTTGGCGGCGTATTACTTCTTTTCATTCTGCAATAAAATTTATATATATATCTATGACTAAACTTCTACAGAAACAAAATAATCATGTCGTTAAGATTCTTCAGTGTCACAATCTAATGGCAAGCAGGTGTTTATATTATTGTTATTAGCAGCGGAAAAGGAAGCCTACAAATTAACTTCTGGTGTCGTACTTACCTACAATTACAACTAGCACGTTAAGCCTTATTAGAGTTAAAATAATTATAATTGTAAGCATCATACCATTGGCGTTTATAGCAAATTGATTTCTAAACCCTCGTCAAAGTTTTCTATGCAAAGGAAATAAAATATAAACTTTGGTTTTAACAATAAACGTCTTCAGGGACGTAGTAGGTAAAAGTCGTCTTTGGAATGAAAATATTTCCTCATTAGAGTAAAGAAGTTTACGAATAACAGAAAAAAAAAACTTTAAATAAGGATGCCATAGTTTTGCTCGGTGTGTCAGTAGATAAAACGTTGTCGTCTTTAATTCTTTAATGAGGTAGTCGTAAAAGCGAAAATGAAAATTCGTACCGTAGCAGACGTTGTAACTTGAATCTTTTATTACAGAAACTTGTCAAGCACTGTAAAGTTTGTGTGAGTTTTGTTCTGTCATGGAAATTAAGGTTTAATGTCGAGGAGTCTGTGTAAAAGTATATTTTAGCTTCCCCTGGTTTAAAACCATTCTTCACAAGAGGAAACAATCTAAATAATTACAGAAATAAATACTAATGTAAATTTCATTTTTTTAAAATGTAATGAAACAGATTTGTTTCTTGTTTTATTTTGTAATAAATATTTTGTTAACAAAAAGAGTCATAACAACTAGATAACTATGATATAAAGTAAAAGACTGAATAGAATTAGAAGACATTGTATAGAGTAAACGCACTAAATCGAAGCTTGTATTTGGCAAATAACTTTGTGTTTGCATGCAGTAAACGCAGTGAATTGAAGCTCATAGTTGATAGACAATATTGTAAGTTATGAGCAAACTAACTTCGTTTAAACGTCGGTGCAAGACACCTCCCAACAACATTTCAACATTATTGAATTTCCCGAATGCAACCCTCTATTGTCTTCGGAATAGAAATTCTAGAATTGAGATCCTCATAGAAAGCACAAAATATAGAGAACGAAACGTAAATATAAAAAGTTCCTAAATGAATGCATGTGAACAAGACGTGCGCTCCTAGTTACTAAATAGTGCGGTACGAATCGATATTGGCCGGCTATTTTTATCAGAATTTCGCTTTTTATTAAAGCACGGGCTTTCATCCGACGTTAATTGTACATACGACCAACAACTGCGAGGAACGAAACTGCCCGTTACTTTAAACTTTCCTGATAGATTACTGTCGTACTTACAACTAACCGACGAAAAGCTGCAGGAACTCCGGAGTGTAATTATTTTTATATCAATGACTGTATATTTTCTTAAATACACACGTAATGAAAGTACAGCATCAAACGAACAGTAAAATTTAAATTAAGACCGACCTTGAATACTTTTGCTATTTTTAATGCTTTGATTTATTAAATAATTTTAAAAGTACCAACCTTACTTTTTTTATTATAGGTAATATTAAAGTTCTAACTTTTTATTAATTCATCAATCTATTTTTTTATTATTTTTCATCTTCAGAACCTGAAGTTTTTTCCTTCGTTGATCCGTAGGAGAAGCTCCGGTCCATTACTACAAAATTCTTAACTTAAATTTAACCCATTGGTAAAAAAAGGTTCGCCACCTCTAGCTTCCCTAATTTCATAGTAGGTACGCTATATTTTATGTTGTCATCTTCCACATGTATTTCTTTTAATTTGGACGATCTTCTTTTTACCGAAAACCATATTACCACTTACCAAAATTTATTTACCTATTACCTGTAGTTATGTTTACTAAATAATGCCTTTCCTTTTCTCCTGTGTTTTTTTTTCAATTAAAAGTTCAGCTTCTTCGATTTCCATGGGTCTACTTATCATCTATTTCATCTATACTTTTCACTAGACTAGTCTTAACAAATTCGATTAAAGTAAGAAGCCACTCTTATCCTTCTTACACCTCCTTGTTTTAAGCACTACTTCTATTACTCTAATTTATCTTTGTTTTTCATTAAAAAAAACACATTTCTGCTTCAGGTAAAACCGTGTAAAACAAAGTAAAGTTCTATACATTTCTTAACCACTAAAGAGTCGGATTCAATATTGCCTTTCACTTCGGTTGTATAACGTCTGACGAATATTCTTCTTAATTTGAGTTGAAAAATTGTCCGTGACAGAAAAATGTAATGTTATTAAACAGTCCTTTCAGGAAAATGCGAATGCTCTGTTTCCCGTCTCCCAGCACGTCTCACGCCGATAAAAAATTGATGTTCCTCGGCAAATTCCACCCCGGGTGGGTACCCTCGTTTCCATTTAGGAGCGTCATTCATTTCCCTGAGATGTACTTAGAGGCACGCATCTCCTCGTCATTTATATTTTATCGTGGCTGAAAGACGCGCAGCGCCGCGTCGCGCCGCCGCCCTTTTAAGTGCACGGCTACCTTATGTTTACGAACGCCCGCCTGCCAATGGCGATATATTCAAATATGTGTGCGTGAGATGGGAGATAAGAGTGAATTCTGCAGAGTTATTGTCTGCGCTCGTTTTAGAACGTAAAAAGCCTCGGTATATCTAGAATGTGTTTTAAAGTCGGGACAATAAAGCGCGACGCCTCGAAGCCACCTATTGTTGTTGACGAGCGCCTCTGGCTCGAAATTACCAATTTGGTTCGTAAATGTATGTATGCGGTTTATTGAGATCTGTTTTGCACTAGCGACGTACACAATTTTATTCTCAAGTTAAATTTATTTGACCAACATAAAACAAGAAGGTTATTTTTTACGAGGTATTGAGGAGAAAAATTTAAATAAGCGAGATACAAAATATTTGTGCACAAAGGAGTGTTTTAATGTTTTCATATAACAGTTAAAAGACTTACCGGTTTTAGAATAGAAAAATAAACATAAACATTTCGTAGAATAATTTCATGTTGGTAAGATTTGATTCGCGTTTGATACTACTTTTATGTATTCCTTATATTAATCATTGCTCTCATAATAAAGCAATTTCAAATTTTTGTTTTACTAGTCTTGCCAAAATATGTTTAATATCTCCAGTGTGCTGCAACTTCAAAAAGATTAAAATCACTGATCTTTGCGTTTTGATTTAAAAATAAATGTTAGTATTTACAATTTTATTGCAGACTTTCACACTTTCAATTTACATTTTCGAATGTTACAAGTGAGAAAAGCCAAAGACTTATTTACTTATAATTCCTATTTCTCAGGTCCAAATAATCTAAGAATAGTTTCGTGTAGGTATTCAATTTAAAACAATTATGAAATTTTGATTCTACTTTATCTATAAAATTACTAAAACTTCTATCCAAGTAAGAAGTTTAATTCATTTCAGATTTCGTCTTCCTCGACGCTGCTTATTTATTCATTGAAAATGGAAAACGTCACCCGTAGATGAAATTAAATTCAATTCACCCAGCTAAAGTAATAATTTCCGAAGATAACAACGCGCAATAATAGAATAATAAAATTTCCGGGGGAGCTCTCTGATTCCGGGGGAATAGCAATCTGAGGTCGATCCGGAGTTTATTCGGTTTATCTTCGCGCGCGAAATTTATTCGCTCTGTTTTATTTGCGAGCTGCCAGATGCATTTCTTTCGTTTCATAACTGTTCGGAAAAGGCTGGCGTTTCCGTTGACAAGGGAAATGCATTTTCCATATTTTCGCGTTAAAAATTGCATAAGTACTGCCAGATGCTAAAGGAATTTTATTATTCGCGACAGGTGCCTCCGAGAATTTCATACAAATTTAATTTGTTCACTTAGTTAATGTAAGTGTTTTATTTTGTGAGTTAGTTTAGACGAGATGAGTTTGAATAAGATGGTTGCATCAACGAGAAACTTCCACAAATTTATAAAGCTTTCGAGTTTAATTTCTATAAGAAAATAATAACTACAGATCATTTTTTGATTATATTTTGATAAGCCGCAAGGCTGTTGCACGAAAGGAGATAGCTATATAAAAGTTCTTTGGCTTATCATTCGATCGATCAGCGTATAATAAAGAAACGAACTTTAGTTAATGTAGAATTACACTATACATTCGTTCAACACGTACACATATATATTTTGTACTCAATGTCCTTACGAATTTATTTATTTTGGGAATTTTTATTTTATTATTTTAGCTGCTCACGGTATTTTTTAATGAAAGATGTGTTTCAATAATCGGATACCCCGCACATAAAAAATACTATAAATATACGCGTTCGCCCGCGATATCAATACATCGGAGACGTCTTTATGTCTTTTTTTATAACTTTCTTTCGGGAATGTTTGCTTATTTTCGCGCCATTAAATACATGAACCCACAAATTGACGCACGTTTAAACTAAGGCTGTAAATAGCCTGAAATTTTGCGGTTATGTGTTTGTGCCAAATTCTTACAAAATCTGACAAACCATTTCAACACTCAATCTGTTTTTTCATTCTATTTTTGGTATAACTTCATTTAAGTTATAGTTTGTACATGAAATACAAATCCAATCTAGAAAGCTTTCTGTTTTTGTTGTTAACAAAAATATCTTAAAAATATTAAACTCCCCAGTTAGCTAATAGTTAATAGTACCATTTTCTTTTTATTTCGAACCGAACCACTGTTCAAATTAATACAAAGTAACTCTGCAATTTGTATTTAACAAAAATCTCCAACAAAGAACCTCACAAAAAAGGCAGTGCTTTATTTGTTCTTCATAAAAGCAACCCGAGAGAGCTTCCATTCTCTTTGCAGCGAGAAAGCGGCTTTCTTTCATTATACAAATCATTCGAGAGTTCGGAAATTATTGGATGCCATTAAGATACGTTTCAAGCCTGGCCATTATCGGAAGCGCTCGATGTCGCTCTTCGCTTTATTGATAAAATAAAATCCCAAGCTGACGGAAACATTTCGTGTCCAAGCAACGAGCTTTCGTGAGGTGTCGAGGACAACAAATTCCAAGTCGGGACGAAAATAGAAACAATATAAAGGTATTTTATCAAGTTGTCACGTGAGACTAAAAGAGCTTTGCTGGATGGAAGGTGTAAGATGAAGGAGTTGTGACTAATGGATTTTACTGCTGCATATACATTTCATTTTTTCACTATATGCCGATCGATCGATAAGTCAAAGAACTTTTCGTCATATATTTCCTTAACTCAAATTTATACGATCGGCATTTAGTAAAAATACTATATTTAGACTGTACTTTGGTTTTATTTTTTGTGAAGTCAAGGGTCAAGTCTGGTTTCGATGAACACGCAAACAGAATTGAGTATTTTTTTTCCTGTAGATTTAAGTTGTTTGATATATTTCATTCGGTTATTAAAAGAATAATATGGTGGAGGTGCCAGTTAATAAAAAAAAATCGCTGGAAACTACTCTTTATAAATAATCGTGACCTAGAATTATAAAGTAATAAAGTTTTTATTGGTGGAATTCATATTTGCCAGAAACAATTCGAATGACCATAAACCTCGAAAAGCAAAACAAAAACTCATCGGACAGAAAAGCCTACCGAGTAAACACGTTAAAGCTGAATTTCAAAGAAGCCGTCAAAATGCGCGTATTAAATTAGCCTCGACTTCGGTGAAGCAATAAGCAAGGTCTGTTTGTTTTCAAATAAGCGCGCGGTCAAACAAAAGCTGTCACTGTGCCCCTCGTAAAATGATCTTTTAATTTTTCTGAACCTGGCGAACAAAGCGGTCTATCTTTTTTTTCCAATCTCTTGTGCCGCCGAGATCTTATCGTCTCGTGCTCGTAAACAATTCGCGGAATGAATGGGAGCTTGTTTAAATTTCGGGACAAACGTGTTCACAAAGGACGGGCTCTGTTCTGATGGATTAGTTTACGCTTGAAACAAGATTAAAGAATTATTTAACAAGACAGTTTTTTTTTATCATACTCTAAAAGTGGTTGACAGTTTCTCGAACTGCCAGTTATTTTACTTGAAATTGAAATCAGCTCATTTTTCAGTGTGAACCTATTGTGTCGATTGTCTCAGCTTCAATTAAGAAATGAATGATGGTTTTCAGCTGTAACAAAAATTCTTTTGTGCGGAGGAAGCCTTGTCCTCAAAACAAATCGGTAACTGCAACTTCATATCAAGAGCTTATGAACTGGTCAAAGAATACTGTGATCATAAATCATCCCACAATAAGAAAGAAATGATCTTTCACTTCTGCAGTACTATGGGTCACCAATCCCTTAGAATTTAAATTGATTTTTAAAGTTGGAAAAATAATATTTAGTTTCTAACACGTCTAAGGAATTCCGGAAAATAACTCTGCAGTATAAAAGCAATAAATAATAAATGAGATCCAGCAGTGTAGTGGCACTTATTTTCAATTTCTGCTTCGATCCCATAAAACCCCCATTTTATTGTACTTACATACGTACACCAGTTAGCTATACGATGAAAAATGGATAGGGAATTGCTTCAAATAACTATAAATAATGGGCGCGACGCCGTTTGCGGTAAAGTAGACGAAAAACGGCCGACGCATTTAATCATGCAAAAAAGACTTGTATGCATATATTTTATGGAAATTCTCATAAAAATGTCAGGCCTCTGTTATATTAATGTCGCGCGATAGCCGCATATTTACAAGTTCCTATAAATCAAGTTTTGCACGGACATGTTTTAATTTACGCTGACCAGGGATTATGAATATAAGCCGCTCTGTCTTTTATTACTGTGGAAAAATAAAAAACAAAACGGTTAATTACAGCCATATTATTTCCATTTTCAAATGGACCTTTCTTCTTGCCACAAAAAAAATAATTTAGCGTTTCGTTCTCTTAGTCCCTAATTTCAAGACGTTATGTAAATTCAACTGTACTTTATAAAATCGTTTGAAATTCGTGTTACACTAATATTAGTACACAGGACGACTAGAAAAGGAAAACAATACAAGGTAACTGACAATTGTTCCGACAAAAAAAAAACCATTGTCATTCATTCTGTATTAATAAGTACATGAGAAGTAGGCAACTAATTAATTGCCATTCTCATTTAAGGCGACGATTCCATAGATATAAATCGGATTTCAAATTCAATTTACGTGGCTTCGTCTTTTTGCAGTCTTTTAGATTTTGCAAAGTTTTAGGTAAAACAAGTCACTTCTTATTTTATACCTATGTGACATGTTTTAAAATTCACCCTTGCGTTCCACATCCAACACATTTCGCTGCTTTAGTGTTTGGTTCCGTAAACACATTCCCGAATATATCAAATCGAGAGCGGTAGTATAGTATAAACTTGACGTTATAAATTCCGGCATATAGTAGATAGATAACTTTTATGGGTACGATACGAAGTCTAACAGGTTATCATGATCCATGGCGGACGAAAAATTACTCGCTTTAAATTTTATGTCCTTTCGAATAGGGCAAGGTTACTTTAAGGATAATAATAATAATAATATTGCTTTATTTCAAAAACAACTGTAACAAAGGTTGAAAACTAAACTACAGGTTTGAAAACGTCTGAAGAATGAGGAACTTAAATAGTTACATAAGAGATATTAAATTTGCTCATGGAAACTGATAGTCTGCCAAACTATACAGTTCCATTTCTACAAGTAACTTAAATATTTTTTTCCTAAATTCCTTAACACTGTTTGTCTTACGGATATCTAGACGTAATTTATTGTACAATTTCATACAACTGTAGAGTGGACCACTTGCAAATTTTGTTAATCTGTGAGTTGGAAACAGATAGCAATCGATTTTTCTGGTGTCATACCTATTAGAAATATTGTTCTCGAATTGTAAAAAGGAATGCTTATTCTTAACTAAAAACATGACACATTTGTAAATATAGATGCCGTAGACGGTTAAAAGGGATTGACGCTTAAAAACTCCACGGCACGATTCACGACATGACATTTTGTTAATAGTTCTGACTGCCCTTTTTGTAGTACAAAGGCGCTCTTAACATTGGCACTGTTACCCCAGAACATAATACCGAACTGAAGGAGGGAATAGAAGTTTGCACAGTAAACTGTTTTCAAGGTCTCATGATTTGAGCATCGGCTGAGAGTTTTTAATGCAAAGCACACCTTGCTGAGTTTCTTACACAAAATGTCCAAATGCACTTTCCAAGTTAGGTTTTCATCAATATGTATACCTAGGTATCGAACATTCTGTTTAAAGTTTATATCACTGTTATTGAAAGTTATGTAACTGGGAGTTTCACAATAATTTGTAGTATTGAATAAAATACAATTAGTCTTGGTTTCATTTAACTGTAATTTGTTCTGAGAAAACCACTCGTCTGCTCTTAGAAGACAATGCTCTCCGCGTTCAGGTATAGCCATGAAGTTTTCACCTTTAATTAGGTAACAGGTATCATCTGCGTAGTTGAAAACCCTACAGAAATTATTTTGTGTTGTATGCGGCAAATCGTTCATAAAGAGAACGAATAACAGGGGTCCAAGGATACTGCCCTGTGGTATTCCTTTAGTGATTTCCACAAGATTAGATGTTTGAGTCCCCGTGCTGTGTTGACCACCCTTTGAAACCTTTGCGATAAATATGAGGTCATCCATTCAAGGGCAATTCCTCTTATGCCATATTGGTGTAGTTTTGATAATAAGATATCATGGTCCAGGCTGTCGAAAGCTTTGGTGAGGTCAAGAAATAAACCACAAGAAAGATTTCCTTCTTCCCAATTCCCTCTTCCCGATAGAAATCAGGGTGTCTAAATTTTTAATAAATAAATAACAGTAAAGAAATTTGTTTCGTAGAAATCCGTCGCACAGAAGTAATTCTTTTGTGACTGAAAATCCTTTTGACATATTCCTCTCGTACACATCTGAGATTCCGAATTCAAGCCCATTTACATAATCAGATGTGTCGCGTTCCTTCTAGACGAGGGTAAAGAACAAGACGAAATACAAACTCGGGTGAAAAAATTACGCCCTAATGAACTGACAAGAGCATGTTTTCTCCCGGTATTCTTTGGCCCGAGGGGTAGAATTGTGTGTGAGATTCCGCCTTTGTAAGTATTGCTGCTGCCGCGTCGAAGCGTGCACAGAAATAATAAATCGTCGGGGAGCAACTGACTTCAAAGTGCTTCTTTATAGAAATTCGCGAATTAAACGCGGCGCGTTTTCCGCCATTGAATTTATCACCACGTAACGCATTAAAATTCCCTGCACTGCGTATTTGGGAAAGCGAAGTAAAATAACCGCCCGCTTTTATTTACAACCTGTTGAATACGCGCAATTTTGTCTGTTTCGTTGATCCCGAGGAATATCTCCACTCGTTTATGCGAACACAGACAGGATATTACATTTAGATAAGACAAATCGGCGAAAAACACTGACAATAATAACTAATGACTTTATTTCCTTATAAAATACATTTAAAGTAATTAAAGTAGTTTCTTACTCATTGAAATTTATGAATTTTAAAAATAGTCTGCAAATACAAACTTTAAAATAGAAGCCCTTTGGGAACACTCATGAACTGATGAAGAGATGGTAGGAACGAGTTATGAAGAGGAAAATAAGAAGAGGACCAAGTGCCTATTTACCAAACACTGAGAACAAAAGTAACAACAAATTCCTAATTAACAAGAAAAAAAAACATCTTTACCAGAGCATCGACCTTTTACCATCGATCGAACTGGTTTCATTATATCACAATTCTATGACTAATTAGTACGAGTATTACAATTGTGCGAATATTTCCAGGTATCATACAATGTATTCATTACGCAAGCCGGCTGGCTGAATATGAATGAGTGCACTCTTAATGTGATACATTAAGCGAGAAGGAAACAACTAGGCAAGTTTCATTATATCGACGTCCATTCTTCTCTTAAACAATAAGGGTGGTTGCTCCCGCGAACAATAAGTGCTAATTAAGCTTTCTTTTCGAATTGGAAGCCTAAAATGGGTTACGGTGTTCGAGCAGAAGCCCTGGTAATGTAACGCGGATTTGTTTTGAACGCATAGGCCAAGGGCAAGGAACCAAGACAAAGAGCGGATAAATTGGGTTTACTGACATAACATCATTTTGCTAATAATAGCGGGCCGGAGTGACGTAGATAGACCAGGACGAGAAGAACAAGAATAGAAATAAATTTAAATGGGTGCCTTTATAATTCTGGTGCTTTTATAATACACAAATGAGTTTCACTTATTAATACTGTAAGTTCCTCATCACATAAGGAACTAATTCTGCAAATATCAATGGTCAGCGCTTCTTAAACGTTTTATGTAAGAACTAAAGATATACGAGTATATTTCCGGAGTTATTATTGACATTTTTCCCAAAAGTATTGCAGTGATAATTACCTTGGTCTCCTACATAAAAACGGTTTTTCGACAACAAAAAACAATAAAGCGTGTCAAGTGAAAGGACCACCATCAACTGATGCAACGGCTTCATGGGAGACTGTCGAACACACCAGAGCATCAGCAGGCAGCTGAAGACGTGCAACAGAGGCTACAAACGTCGTACCTTCGCCCTACAAACAAACACTACAAATATGTGGCGCACCAACGTGGGTGGCTCAAGAAAATTCAAGAATTTTAGTGGAAAATAGATCAGAGAGAGACGGAGAAATTGAATATGGCAGAAAAGCACTTGAGAACTACAAGGACAAAGTCACACGAGATGGAAAAGATACCAGAGGAGAGAGAGGAGGTAGGAGAAAAACAAGAAGCGAACCGGAGACGAAATCATATTAACAATGATGATGGAAGAAATAAAGCAGGACAATCCGAAGATAGAGCAGAACAATCAAAAGGTCGAGCAGAACAATGAAAAGATAGAACAGAATAATACTAAATTTCAAGGACAGCTTGAACAAAATATTTTTAAAATGGAAGAAAACAATAAAAAGATCTAGGAACAACTACGACAGAACTACGTGGAAATTCAAGGACGGCTAGAGCAAACCAATGCCGAAATAAAACAAAACAAATTAGAAATAATAGAGGAGGTAAATAAAAAGATACAAGAAAATAAGAAAGAAATGTGGAATATCCTGGAGGAACTCAAATTAGAAACAAGAAATGAAATTAACCGGAAACTAACAGTTACTGGATCAACATGAAGATATGACAACAAAAATAAACGAGTACATGAACAGGCAAGGAAGAGAGAGACAGAGAGAGAAGAAATGAGAAGGTGTATATTGGAGTACGGGCAAGAACAAGAAGAGAAGTACAAGAACTTAAGGTTAGAATACGAGCAGAAGATGGAAGAGGTATGTGGAAGACAATACCCGAACATCATGTGGAGTAAGGAGACGATGCCACAATTCGATGGAGATGAACGAATAACCCCTATTGTGTACCTTCAAAATCTAAAAGAGTGCATCAGTGAAATAACAGACGAGAGGAGGAGAATACTATTGGCAAGAAATAGTTTAAAGGAAGACGCACAAACGTGTAATAACATGGTGAGGGAAGAAATAAGAGTGTTCATTGACTTCGAAGAATTGTTTAAGAAACAATACTGGAGTGCCAAGGAACAAAGGAAGGTGAGAGAAGATTTGATGTTTGGAAAGTACAGGAGTGGAACAAGGATGACCAGAGAAAAGCAAGTAAAGTTGACATTTTATTTTAGTTAACCTCAAATCGTTATACTATTAATATGAAATTTGTTGAAATTATTAATTAAATCCTTAAAATGAGCAATATATGTATTTTAGAACCGCCAACATCAGGCAAGATACAACCGTGGGCGATATCGATATAGAATTATGGGCTAATCGCAATTTCATTCAACTCTGCATGGAAGGCAATACAACAATACAATATTTCACAGAGTAGTGAAGGGGGCGATCCGTTACGAGACGGTACAGTGGGCGAATCAATTTACGGCGAGGCATTCAAAGATGAGTTTTACCAACGTTTGAAATTTGTCAGGCAATGTCTCGTTCCAATGGCGAATGCTGGAAACGGTTCTCAATTCTTTTTTACAATGGCCGCCGCGCCAGAACTCCAGAACCTACACACCATTTTCGGCAAAGTTACTGGCGACACTGTCTTCAACAAGCTAACATTGGAGGAAGGCCTGATAGAAGGCGAAAGACAGCCCTTTCAATGACATCGTGCCAAGAATTAAGGAGGCGAAACCCGAGAAGAAAAAGAAGAAAGAACAAACTCCGGACGTGAAGAGTTTTAAGCTGCCGTCGTTTGGTGCTGAAGCCGAAGGAGATGAAGCTGAGATTTCCCAGATGTTAACGAACAATTCGCTGGGAAAGCAAAATCTACACGTGACGTATTAGATGATCCAAAGTTAAGTTCCAAAACTGAGGAAACTGCACCGGAAGAACACGAGTAATCAAGTTCTTCAGAGACTGACCACGAAGAACAGTTAGAAAACATCAGGAAGAAACTGAGAACTGCAAGTCGAAAACTGCTTCGACCTCAATAAACTACTCGTATGACGATGATGATTATGATTTCGTCGAAGACATAAAGAATGAGCGTCAAAAGATATTAAGAAAGAAATAGAGAATGTCAATACCACAAGAACAAGTTAAAGAAAAACGTGGTCGTTGAGGAGGAGACAGAAGAAGCTAAAGGAAGTGAGACGTATCAAGAGTACAAGATAGAATATGTTAGAAAAGAATTCTTATGTATTAATATGTGAAACTTAATTGATTACATTCTGTATAATATTAAAAATCGTCGATTCAAGAAAGATTTCAGTTTCATTCAAAATTTGAACGGTAGAAAATAACTTGCTCCAGAAATTAAAGATTTTGAAGTTTTTGTATTAATTGGATGTGTAAGACCTGCAAGAGCAGTTTGTGTTCAGGAAAGCCATACTAAAAGCGGCGTATCTGTTGTTAAACATCAATGGCAAATGCACGTGGTTTACGACCGATAAATTACAGAGATTAACGAATTACGCCAAATTGTTATCCACCGGTCCTGCATAAACACTGCGGTATTATGCAGCAGCTGCGGATGCACCTACAGATTCATTAATTAAAGCATGGATCACTTGTTCATACAAATGATATGGGTAAACATCCCCAATGTATTTAGTTACTTATAAGCAGAGGCCGGATTTTAGGTTAAATGCCTTTGTTTAGTTCTTAAAGTTTCACTTCGCTTTGACTTTTTCGAGTCATTTGACTCTATTTCTAATGAGACTAAGAGATATCTTTAAAAAAATCTTTAAAACCTTAAGAACCAAACAAAAGTATTTTACCTAAGATCCGGCCTCTATTTATATGTTTTGTAAAAGTAATTAGCAATTAGTAATTATTTTCCTACTCCTTGGGTACCCTGCATATTTACTTATGGTTCGATTCTGTTTCTATCTAAAGGAAAATTTTGCTGCAAACAAATTTAGTCCTCTATTTGCACAGTAACACAGAGTGATTCAATAAAATATGTACTCGTTAAAAAAATAGATTTTAATCATGAAATTATTGCAAATGTAAGTTCCAGAAAATTCTGGATAAATTCTCATTCATCATCGCTTCTTTAATATATATACTTTTTTTTTATTAAACTTGCTCCGTGTGATTTACTGAGATTATTTTAATACGTGAGAATCATTACGGTGCAATAAATTCGGATTTATGTTATCCATAAAAATATCCTGAGGCTCGTCCGGCCAGATGAAACGTGCTACATTGTTTACCAGGATCAAAATATATAAGCTCGTGACGCAAAAGAAAACAAACAATTCCGTTTTCTTAGTTTTGTGTCCGCCTGAGTCACAATTGCAATGAGTAAGTATTGTACTATTTTAATAATAATCGTACGCAACTAGTTAAGGAATGAAAATTTAACTAAAACGGATGAAACTTTAAAAAAATCGATTAGTTTAGAAACTAGAAGTGGTGGTGCTTGCAGGTTCGATGGAATGGAACTTCTTTCAAAACATTAAAGTTTTTAAATGACGAAAATTTTCTTCTCCTGAACTATACATAAATAAAATGTAGTATGTTATTCTTTATTGACTTTTATTGTTGTATATGGAAGCTCTGCTTGCAGAAATCTCGACGAACTTCTTCGAAACTTCTCGCCGAAATCAAATTATCCATCCCTAAAGTTTCAGAAAGATTTTCTAAGTGTTTTTACATAATTTCTCATCACCCTTTGAATTCCTACCGACTTCATTTGATGTTTAATAAAAAAAAAGCTATCTAACAGAAATAAAATTATTATAAAGTAATACAATATTTTATATATTATAAACATAAAGTAATATATGAATTTAAAAAGAAACTCTCAAAGCTACAATGGATAATAATTACCTATTGTGTTTCGCCGCGGGTTATGATTTGAAATTAGACACGAATAATCAACGTGCACTGTAAATTGATATTATATGCAACAATTATTAATGTTTGCAATATTGTACACCAGAAACATCCTGATTAAGCACATGTTTAAATGCAATTTTCGCTTCACCAAATGTATTACTGATGTTACTTTGATAATCATAATTTACAAGGCGAGATTTTTTAATCCCCTACTCCCCATTAGTGTGTCACAGTTCTTAATCAGATGAACCCCAGCGAGAATTTAATGGCTGAAAAACAGCAGGCGTGTACTTTCATCAATTTTCATTTTCCCCGACGTTAACGCGGATCAAACAAACGTTAGATTTTAGGTATTACCAACTTTAGCCCCTCTGCATTGTTCTTCCGACTTCAAAAAACGTATAATTCGCCCGTTTAATTCGCAATTACGATTTACGGCGGATTTTCCGAGCCATCGCCGCCGCAATCAAAATTTAAAGCTCCACTTTAACACTCCAATATTTACAGTTAATTGATAATTAAATTTAACTGAAGGCGGGAGTTTTGTGATATACAGGGTGATTCTGAATTATGCTAGAATATTCAAAAGTGTTTCACTGAAAGCTCCGAACAATCATCAAAAGGCTTCGCCTTATATTATTCGTGCTTTGCTTGGGTATAATAATAATTTTTAATGTTAAAGTATTTCCATGAAATACATATTTTTGTAGGATATTTTTAAACAACGCTCCCCTGGAATACGCTCATCGAACCCCCGAGGGTGGAAACCGAACATATGTCTCGCGATGGTTATGAAGCTAATTCCGCGCCCTTCGCCTCGCGTCTGCACATCCGAATTTCGAAATCATCCTGCAAAGGAATACCTGCGGAAGGATCAAACGCGAATAAAATTTTATTCGGCAAAGAATATTCGCCCGCTTAAACTATGCGCCTTTATTCCGCCACCAGGGTGGCGAGGGCTTAAATGGAATACCTTCGGCAGTAATTTTTGTTTTAGCTGACGTTCTCAAGATCCCCTCTGAGTTGATAAAACGCAGTGTTCAGCAAAATTACAGTTTATTTTGTGCGATCTGGAGGGGTTGGTTGAGGCATATTCGAGTTTTTTTTTTAATTACACTTCCTGCTCTTTATTGTTTTGTTATAATTTATTTTTAAGGTACCTTTCACAGAAATGAGCAAGTTAATTTTATCATAAAACAAGTTATACAAAGTGCGTGTCTCAATGGCGTCATCGTTTCGCTCAAAAGCTTTTAATGAAGACGTTCCAGGTCATGTTTAATTAGGATAGTTTGCATTGTAAATGTGTTTGCATGTCGACTAATTAATTGCTCAACGCCATTCAAATAACACCCTTCAACAAATGCATAGTTCAAGGAAACGTTTTTTTAATTTCGCTGGAATTCGTTTGTCTGCGCAATACAAAGTTGTAATGAAATCCCCCTCGGTTCCTGAAGTTTATTATGTAGCTAAATACGAGATTTTGGTAGATTTCAGACGAATGGTTACGTCTTCCGACTTTAATTTAAGGACCTACAGACGCCCACGCATTTTGCCTACTTTCGTTATTACTGCAAGCTGTGATTAATTAAAGTTCACGCAGGGTTCTGAGAAGGAAGGTCATGAAGTATAAAAGATTTTAATTAAAAGTTTCGTAAAATTCATATAATGCCGGTGTACGTTACGGAAAAATTTACTGCTCACGAGGGCGGGATCCCCCGGGCATTAAAAACATAAATAAACGGGGGGCTTTCGAGCAGTCCATTAAATACGTACCTCCTAAACTGTAAGAAACGTGGTGGACCTTTCTGCTGTAAACGTGAATGTATCGGGTGTCTTAAATTATTCTTTTACGGGCTCGCGCCTGTGCTCTTAATCCGAAAATGTCAACGCAGGAAACGTATGGGTCCTTAGGTGGGACGTAAATTTTTACTTTGATGAAATAAACTCTTGGGTCGTGACATTAGGATTAGACTGTATGGATGTTTAAAGTTAACACAAACATAAAATATTCACATTTTCTTGTTTCTGAAGTGTCTGACGTGAAGGAGCATTTTTCAATTCCTAGATACATATGTATATGCATCGTAACAAAGACGCGGGGGGTGAGTTTTTGTTCGCTCCCTTGTGTCGCGGAACGGGCAACGTCGTAGTGAAGATAAATGTTGCTTTTTCACTTGAAACTGTGTTTACTTCTGACAAAGCATAAACTTGATACTGTCATTTACAAGTAGTATAAATGAATAATTAATGGAAGGAATGCAATGCACTTAATGTCTAGGTTGATTATTTATATTTCAGGCTACTATAAATGCATTTCAATTTTAAAAGAGGACGGATGTTGATTGAAAATTTTTGTAACAAATTTAAAATTAATCATCCCAGGATGTATCTTTTTTTAATTCGATTTATAATGGATTTTCGATGTATGAGCTTTTCAGATTTATTATTAGAGAATTATATTTCAAATTTATTTGGAATAATAAACACAAATATACGAAGGCAGTACATTAAAAGCCCGAAGCAACACCGCTCATACATAACAGAACTCAGAAATAACAAAAACAATAACTTTAGAAAAAATAGCGAGTACATAAAATGTAGAGGGATCATGTATCTATCATATAAGCAGAGGTAGGTACTTAGATAAATGTGAAATGTAATTATATGTATATATGTATATATATGAAATCAATAAATTCATTAATTTATTAACTATTGTAGAAGAAAGAATGAAATAACATTAGAATTTAAGTTGGCCCAAATTTTTTTTATTAATATATATAGGGTAACTGACAATTGTTACAACCAAAAAAAAAAACGCGATAAGGAGCGATGTCCGTATGGGAAAAATGTTAAAAAAATGTTATCAAAAATTAGCTCCAAAACGACGATGTGCCTTTGGATCAAAAATAGAGAAGCAGCTGAACGAAATAAATGCCCACATAAAAATTTTATGGTAGGCACGGCAGCCAGCATCGATCGTGAACTTGACGTTTAAGTGGATTTTCACGTCAACTTCGTTTTTAGGTTGCCGTGAAATACGAGCTAAATATATTTACTTGTCAAAGGGCGATTCCACGAAAATGTCAACCTGACTCTAGTTTTGTAAAGATTTTCTTATGGGAGTAGTAAATGTTTTTTTCATAAGAGAGTAATATAAATTTGTTTAGTATACCTTTACTTTTTAATTGTAATTATTTTATCAATAAAAAAAGTCTATTAAAGTTTACCGAAATTTATACGTAGAACATCGTAAAAAGTTTGCAAGATGATTCATATAAAAAATAATATTTTAAAATGAAGTAAATCATTATTGGTACTATGGCTGAGAGAGGGTTTTCTTTTACTATCATTTTGAGCAAAATAATCTGATATGTTTAATGTATTAAAAAAGAAATTGTGAATATTTATACTAAGAAATGTTTGTCGCCTGATTGACGTTAATGCGAAAAGTTTGTTTAATTGATACATATTCTAATTTTCAGGCAAACAGTTTACAGAACGTCTTAATTGTTTTTTTTTAATTATTTACATTTTCGTATCATTTTTAATATACTACTAACATTTTGCACTGTCGCCTGATTGACAGGAATACTGTCGTCTGATTGACGCGGTTTTCTAAATATTATAAAAGAGCCATTGCAGGAGTAAAAATTTGCAACAAAGATTTAGATGAAGTGCACCTTTCAATCTTCAAATTATTTTACAGAATTCAAATAACATTTATAAATTTAGAGGAATATATATATATAGTGACATTTAAAAGAATGACGTATAAATCCTGTCGCCTGATTGACGCTTACTTTGTACATAATATTTCATTTAAAAGAAACAATTTTTTAAAACGTAACAAAACATTTTAACAAGTACATGGTATGCTCTTCTATCTGCGATTAAAAGAAAAAGTATTAATTCTTATTATATGTGTAAAATTTAAATATACTACTTCAATAACTGCTATCTATGTCGCCTGATTGACGCTGGAATCGCCCCAAATGCATGCAAATCATCTGAAGCAGATTATTCCATGCAAAAGCTCACAATGGCCCCACATTTAACACCTACTTTGACAGGTAAACAAATGAATCACTAAAACGAAAACCAATTTAAATCTGCGTGTTAAAAAATTCGAGTATCTTTCTTCCATTTTAATTTAAATTGTATTGCAAATAATGATGATTTCCACAAGAAACATGCACTTCATAAACATTTTTTGACAAACAGAATTTAAAATATAATATAATATAATATAATTTCGTTTAGTGTGTGACGAATTATTATTAAAATAAATCTATTAGAAGTTTAACAAATTCAAGAGAATTTACAACTCCATATCTTGTGTTTTTGGCGCACTGCCTATAAATTGTTCCTCGTTTCACCGTACGCACTCTTTTCGCTTTGAATTAAATTCTTAATTAATTATAAAACTTTACAACAATTTTTTTTTAAATATGATCCTCTAATCTGTTACATTCATTCACGTACGCGATTTGATTAAAAACTGTACGCATATCACCAACGATTTTTAAAACAGCTGTACATAAAAAAGCGGCGATGTCGGCGATGAATTCCAGGTCTAATAAATCGTTTCACAATTTTCAAACAACCCCAGCAATTTACATTTTTTCGTAATCTGTGACAAGCATTCACGTACACGGTTTGATTACAAATTGTAACAGTAGCAACGTTTAAAACAGTTATGTCTCCGACGGCGACAACTGATGCAAGTGAAATTGGGGGCAGCTGGAAATACTCGCTCAGCGTTAGCTTTGCCTAACACACATAAACAGAACAAACAATACATAGGGCACATCGTGCGCCCTCGGACATTACACGCCGTTCATTGACTCCGCGACACCAGATTTAATTCCTGGCGATTTTTTTTTTGTGAATGAAGCTGCTGGTACAATAATCCGCAAGAATTAACAAATAATTATTTGCACCATTTCCCCATTAAAAATCATCCCTGCAAAAAAGAACGCCAGAGTGTTACCTACCCCGAATTTGTAACCATTATTTCATTCGCAATTCCAGTTATTTTAGAAATTACTAATAATTACGTCGCATAAAAGAAACAACTCGTATTGTGTGCAAGTCGTATTGTGTGCAAGTGAGTAGTCAATAAAAGAGTTCATAGTCCTATTATACTGCCGCATTTATAGAACGTGGCGTCGTATTTCGTACGCAGTGTCGCAGCTTGATTCTGGGGTATATTTTTTTTATTAATTATAAACTGTTTCAAAAAAAAAATTTTTAAACATTTTTCCCGTAACCTGTAACATCGGTTCTCTTATGCTTTTTTTTGTCGGAACAATTGTCATTCACCCTGTATAGAAACATAAATTTATTATTTCGCCTTTACCTAGGTACTTATTCACTATTTCTCCCGCCTTTCCTTCTTGATTTAATAAATTCTACTTGCTTCTTCTTCATTTTCTTAGCCAATACTTGCTACTTCAAAGACAATAACTATCTATCTATTTATTATACAGTGAGAATTTTTTAACGTAGAACATACATAAGTGCTATTGAATTTTTTAAAATCGAACATAGGCCGAGAAGTACATGGTAACCATGGATATGGTTAACATTAATTGTCATTATTTTTCTTTCACACATTTGACAATGCAATTTGACATATATTCAACGAATGAAAGGATACAAATCTACAACTGGTATCGAGCAGGGTTCAGTTTAAGGCAATTAACAATATTTATGACTGTTTGGATATGTTCTCAAACTTCCAGAAAACTGATTAATGATTATTTTTAAGTATTTCGGAATAAAGAGCTTCAGTGCTAGACAAAGAAGTACGAATGGTATCCATAGTAACGAAGCCCACATACGTATTAAGCCTAATGTTCGATTTTAAAAAACTCACCTTCAATATTGTAGCAAGGATGCATATGTTCTACGCTAAAAAATTCTCGCTGTATATTATACAATGTTTAACTTGGCTAGGATATTTATACATCCACTTTTCCAGTAGTTTTAATTATGTTATGTTATTTTTATTTATGTATGTAAAGGATGTATTAGATGTTAGTCTTTCCTTTAAATTTTATGTAAAAGAGTCCTTTGACACTTTGTTTAAAACAAATTCATCGACTTTTACAAAGTTTCTAATTTACTTTAATTAAAATGTTTGCAAACGACACTCAACTGACAGTGAATTATTAAATGTCAAGGTTTTATTACAATCTAAAATAAAACAGATCAATTTACCTGTCTCTCGTTTCATTCGTTTCTTGTGTTTGAAGGCGCGTGAAGAATGTGTTTCTTTTTTCACTCGAAAAGCCCCTTTATTATGTTTTTGGACCTTTAAACACGACTAGCGTCGAAATCGCTTTAATCAGTCGGTTATTTCCAGAAAGCCGCTTAAGGTGATTGCGAGTATTAAAGCGACGAAATTTAGCGAGCTTTAAAAAACAATCACCAGAGACAACCGTCGGAATTAAATTTATTTAATTTGTTTCAGTTGAGTTGCTAAAAGTTATTATCCAGTAACAAACGGCGCAGTATTAGATTGCACCACTCCTCCATTAAAATTATCCGCGCAAAAAAAAACGCCAGAGTGTTACCTACCCCTAGTTTGTTATCCTTATTTCATACGCAAATCCAGTTATTTTAGAAATTACTAATAATTACGTCGTGTAAGAGGCTTCCGTTCTCAGCTGTTAAACGTGAAATAAAACGAATTGAGATCAAATCTGTGACATCGATTCTCTTACGCGTTTTCTTTTTTGTCGCAACAATTGTCATTCACCCTGTATTTCATACATGTTAAAAATTTATAAAAATATATGTATGTGTAATAATTATTTTCCGGGCAGCATTGAATTATGGAGTTTTCGTTGCATGTTGACAGCTTTCTCGAGATGAAATTATTATTATAGAACCTCGAGAAAGCTGTCAACGCACAACGAATCGTATCGACGATCAAGCGTTGTAAAAGTCGACCGGAAAATTTTAGTTTTCGTCAATTTCCAGATAATATTTTATTAATTTGACAATCATATTTTCACTAAAATTGCTGTATTTTTTTTTCTATTTCTTATATCTCTAAATGCCATCCGTTCTACATATAGCCCTACCTATCTGTGTTTTGATTAGCTTTTGGATATTGCCTAATCTTTTCAGTTCAGTTTATGTATTTAATAGTTTCCTTTTGATTTCATTTGCAGTTTTAACTATTACGTTTTTGGACATTCTAAATCAAATAATGGAAGAATTTATTTTCATGTCATGTCACAAAACCGGCATGCTTTAAACGTGCCGAATCAAAAGGGTCATAATTCATTTGCAGAATAGAATTTGATAATCTGTGTGTTCAACACTCAAATTATATTTAGTCAATAAAGCCGGAATTATATTCATTGAAATATGACCAATGTTAATCGGGATTCATTGGCTTCCGGTTAGAAATCGTGTCACACTGATTGTTTGCAATCGATTGCGTCCACACAAACTTTCAAATTAAATTACGATTTATTTGACATGATCATAAATAAATTCATGGATTAAACTGCATTTCAACCTTTTTAAGGCGTTTAAAAAGTATCCTATTCATTCATATTAATTGTCCTATTTATTTTAATACATGTACTTCCCAAATTAGGTAATATTTAATGTATTGGATAGTGAATTTATTTGAAGAAGAAACCCTAACATACTATAGTATAAAAATTAATGATATTAAGGGCGATCGATGGTCGGTTTCCTCGATTACATTCTTACCTTTTTTTTATGGTTTCATCAGTGTTGTGCATGCAGTAAATTCGAATCGATACAGATCTTCATTTGCAGAGTAACGAACATTGCACATTTCTTGATTGCTTTCTAAGGTAATTCCGGGTTTACAACCGGAACGTGGTGGCCGCCCCGAACTTCACCAAAGGGATTACCTATCGCTTTGAAACACGTAATACCCCGTCCGCACAAAAAGACTGAAAGTTTCCGAATGCAAATCTTAATTAGAAATCTGATCAGGTGGAAAAGTTGCTGGTATGCATTTTTGGGTCTACCACATATTTTTCTTTTATTAGATGTGTGCTGTTTCATGATAAGCCTAGATTGTTTATGTAGATTTTAATCCGCGAGTTAAACGGGGATGAAATGTTTAGTTTTCCCACGGTAATTTTCCCGTGCTTTTACGGACGGGATAATTAATTAAGCACCTGGATTTTCAGCTCCGCGCAGCTTCGCAACTCGAAACGGAAACTAATAAGCGAGATGCCTTGCCTCAAGATTGTTTGAAATTTCATCGCATTAAACTAGATGATCCGATTCGAACAGTTTCATAGATCGAACTCAATTTATCTTAATGCAACTCATAAAATTTATCGCACGTAGAAATTTATTGCAGCGCAAAGTATATCCGATATATTCTTTGTGCGCATCCAAAGCAATTTTGATCCGACAATATATGCGAATTCCAAGCAAGCAAGGGCGTTAACTCTACCTTGTACCTTTCGCGTTCGATGAAAAATTTCAACCTTTTTATTAATAAAAAAATTCCCAAAACAAATACGATTCAACAATATTGAAACGGTAATAACTTTTGCCTTTATCTTCCGGTGTTCTTATCCGCTCTACCCTCGTTAGGCATAAATTTTAGAAAGCTTTCTCGTCCTTACGTGCTTCACCCATATCAATATTCATCGGGCAAGGTTACGAGCAGGAGTTATATATGAGCTTTCATTCTGTTCTTTCTCTGATTGTTTTCGTGGTTTAATTATAGAATCAATTTAGAAGGTATGATATCGTGCGGAAGGGGCGTGAGGGCTTCATCCAAACGTCGAAATAAATTTCGGATTCCAGTTTTAGGCTAATGATTACGTATATCATTTAGATTTTGAGATTACTTACAAGACTATACATATATCCAAGTGTCCAAGTTACTCGTTCTTAAACGTCACAAAGACTGACCTTAAAAATCATCGTGTAACTCACGGCAGTTTAGTAAAGACGGTGAGAATTAATGGTGATTTACAACATCCATCCGCTTCCTCGCATTTATCAAGAGGCGTCGGGACGCATTTTTCTTTTCCGCGCTATTAAAAAGTTGTCGGCTCTAATTGTAACCTGCTTTAAAGACGCTGCCTTTTTCTTCGCCATCATAAATCAAAAGCAACGGCGAACGAGACGAGTTCGAAACAAGTTATTTGGCGAAGTTCTGAGGGGCCTTCGGTAGCCGGCCCTTCTGACACGTGTTGTTTTATTTGTTGTCGAAACGAAGCGGAAAATTTGCTTTCCTCGGGTCAAGATATCCTTATTTTTGTAACATATTTTTTTTTTGTGAAAACAAACCAAAAAAAACAGTCTGCGTTAATGAGAGAAATAAAAATTAAACCATATCATTCTGTCTATGAAGTATTACGTTATTCTCGAAAGGCAAAAAGGTTTATTGCCATAGGAAGGCTTTCACTTTTGCTACTTCATGTGTAAAATATTTGAATCTCACGCCTTTCGTCTCTTTTATAATCGGGCCGCTTCATCTGAAGTCAACTAGAAAAACCGCCAGAACTTCTATGAGACTGCAGACTGTTTGAGACAGTTCATCGACCCGTGTCGTTTGGGTAGCCTACACTACACTTCACAATTATTTTTTTGGATTCAGCCCTTTTGTATAACAAAAACTTTAATCTTTTTCTCCAACAGCTACCACGTTTCCTTAAGCAATCCATTATTGCATATTATTAATTACTAGATAACGTGACACTAACGAAAAGTTGCAATAGGTTTTTTTATATAAGAAGATGTGGTCTTGCAATTTATACTTAATGCACATGTCGTGTTTATCTTGAAGGCAGTCAGTTATCATCAACGACACGCACGCAAATATTAAAATAAAAACTAGCGAGTGTATCTATTATTTACGAGCACGACCTATGAGATATTACAAATTCTGTGAGTTATAAAACGACGAAATTTATGTGGCAGGCGCACGTAAAGCCTTTTTTATTTACTCTCACGTCGGAAAAAAAACGCAAAACGCGTGATGGCTGAAACTGAATCGGTTCACAACATTTTACGATTGAAGTTTATGAAGACTATGATACGGTCAAGATTGTATTACGAACGACATTAAATGAAAACTTTTTATATGTTTTGTTTGTTACTTTTTTTGAGATTGTAAAGATGTCGTTAGATAACTCTTACGGTCATGTTAGCCCTTTCTTTCAATTCTTATTCCTTTTTAATCGTTCCTAGTCCTCATTGTCTTATTCCCTTATTTACGATCTCTTCCAGAAATTGCCCACATCCATCTCATTTTCTAAGTGCTTATAACATTGATTACCTGTGGTTGTTCTTCACATCGCATTAATTCTTCTCCTTCACTCGACCTTCCAAATATTCTTTGCTTTTGGTTTAGCTTTTATCTCGCTTTCATTGGCTTTATGACGTATCCCTTGTATACGATTTAGACTCTTTGTTCTTTTTCTGATACCATCCTTGCTTTTTGTTCTTCGTCCCATTCCTCTTAGATTTCTTATATTCTTTATCAAAATACTAAGTCAGCTATGTAAACCAAAATTACAATTACAAGAACAACTGTGGGAGCTGAATAGAGTGAAAGGAAAAGAAATGCTGAAAACATTTTTTTTTTATAGACTCTTAGTGAGTTTTGCAATCTACCCAATGGGCAATAAGCATTTGGTGTAACAACGGTATATGACATGAAGGATATCATTCCAATGAGTGATCTCCTTTAAAGTTAAACCTAAATCTAGAGTTCTTATGTTCAAGTGAGTTTATATACACAATGTCTCAGGTTATTGTTTTATCTGGGTCCTGCAGTCAGGTCGGATGGCAGCAAACGTTTCAGTCTACGCACTGCATTGTCTTCCAACACATTTAACTGCTTGGCCAGCGTATTAGGGTATGCTGTCACTCTTTCGTTGTACTTGACAGATTCGAGTGGAATGTCGTGTTGAATTATCTCGTTGGAAACGTAGTACGGTGCATTAACGATGGCGCGGAGCAATTTATTTTGAAACCTCTGCAGGATGTCGATGTTAGAGTTGCTGGCAGTGCCCCAGAGTTGAATTCCATAAGTCCAAACTGGCTTCAGAATTGATTTGTAGAGCAATATCTTGTTATCCAGAGACAGTTTTGATTTGCGGCCGATGAGCCAGTACAATTGACTTACCTTTAGACCTAGTTGCTTGCGCTTGGTGAATATGTGTTTTCTCCATGTGAGACGGCGGTCCAAATGCATGCCAAGGTACTTGGCTTCTTCAGCTTGTGGAAGTTGGCGTTTGTTGATCGTCACGGGTGGACACGTTTCTCTACATAAGGTAAATGTAACATGGATGGACTTTGTATCATTAGCTTTAATGCGCCATTTCTTTAGCCAGTTCTGGATCTTATTGAGGTTGACCTGTAGGTTTCTCGACGCGGATATTGGATCTGTATGAGATGCCAAAACTGCTGTGTCGTCAGCATATGTCGCTACGGTTGTGAGTCGTGTTGTTGGTAAGTCTGCTGTATTCAGCAGGTAGAGAATTGGTCCTTGTGGGACGCCTGAATGTATGGGATGCAAATCAGTAAGTTCGTTGCCTTGCTTAACTACGAAGTGCCTATCTGTTAAGTACGATTTGAGCAGTAGGAAGTGTAGGTACGGGAGGAACTTTTTCAGTTTGACTTGCAATCCACTATGCCACACTTTGTCGAAAGCTTGAGATATGTCGAGGAAGACCGCTGAGCAATATCTCTTCGAGTTCAGGTCCTTGCTAATTTTGTTCACCAGCCTGTGCACTTGTTCAATTGTTCCGTGTTTGTTGCGGAATCCGAATTGGTGCTCAGGAATTAACTTCTTTTGGTCTATAGTAGCCTTAAGTCTTTTGACATATAATTTCTCAAATACTTTGGACAGCACCGGTAGTAGGCTTATGGGTCTGTAAGAGGCGACTTCTTCTGGTTTTTTCCCAGGCTTGGGGATCATAATGATTTGGGCAACTTTCCTTTTCTTGAACTAGCTAATTTTGCTCTATTACTTTTAAGTTTGCCAAACAGTAATGCCACAGTTGAGCGAGTGTTTAGCATTTTAAATTTGACTAAAACAAAAACTAGAAACAAAATGAACTTATACCTATTTATCTATAACTTATACCTGTTTCCTTATTAAGTGCTGTCGTTCGTTTAAAGGTTTTCTTTTATAATAATAACTCTTGTTGCAATAAATTTACTCCGCCTAAAAACATGTTAGCTAAGTTTAATAGTAAGGATATGTATAATAACCAAACTGAAGAAAGCAGTAACGAAGAATATGAAGAACTAATAGATATCTGTGAGGAAGTAGTCAATGAAAAATGTAACAAATAAATGCATAAATATGTGAACGAATGTAGTTTTTATTTAATTAATCATTATTTTGCGTCAGCTAGCACTTTAGCTAGTTATTTTAAATTTGGCGCCAAGTGGCGCTTCGAGTTAGAATATTTGGCGCAATCTCTTCTTATTCGTCTGGCAACACTGCTTGGCGCTAGTAGTCCACAGGCACCCGAACTTTTGCCGCTAATTCGTAAGTTTTGTAATTTATGACTTTAAGGTACGGTTGCGGAATTAAAAAAAACATACACTCAAAATGTCTCGCTGTGAACTTAACTTTGTTTGAAATATTTTCGATTTTTACGTCAAAATAATTGTCAAGGTGACATATCGACAGTAACATGCCGCATTTAACTGTTTTTTTAACTGTTGCCCAAAAACCGCAAATAAATACACTAATTGGAGAAGGGTGGTCAGTAAGAAGATACATTAGAGTTGTAAACAGCTGGCTTCAAGTAAATAACGTTGTGCGTTTGCCATGACCTTCCAGAAGCCCAGATATCAATCCCATTGAACATGTTTGGGGTTATATCGTGAAGAAAATTTGAAGAAAATTTGTTAAATATATTTATGGATGTTATTTTATCGTAAATGAATTCTCAGTTTAGTTTACTATTGCTTTCTTGTTGACTCCTAAAAGTGAAAGTTGAATTATGCATTGTGTCATTTTACATGATTTAATTGTCAACGTTTATGTCAATCTGACCGAGATCGATTTACACTATTCTAATATTGCAAAATATAACCTAAACGCCTAAACACTTGTATGCTTTTTTTGATTCCGCAATCGTATGTTTATTATCATAAATAATGGTATCAGTACATTCATAATACTCTAGTTTTAAGTTTGGTCAATAAATTATACTCGCGGTAAATAGAAGGTATGGATAGAAAAAGTAAGCATTAAAAATGAAGGTTATAAGCTTTATGCATTTTTTTGAGAGTTCTTGTAGCTGAAAACATGAGAAGAGAAATTGTTAAAGGGTTTCTGTGGAGGGAAGATGGATGGATGAGTGGAACAATCAAAAAATTGAAAGTACTATAATAGAAAACAATTGTTGAAAAAAAAAAGAGTGTGATGACTGAGATACACAGAAAGGATTAGTAAAGAAAGATTGCACAAGAACGTCCAATTAATTTGTAGTAGAAGAAGGAAGAAGAGGTCAAAGCAACGATCGTACGAACGTAACTTAGGAAGACTGAAGGGAAAAGCAATGAGGAGAAGATAATGAAGAAGAGAAGTGGTCCCTTTAAAGCAATTAACAAGTTGAATTGCCATCGTATATTTGTATATTTCATATGCTTCACTAGAACCAAATTGGTTGTTTAATCAACTATCTTGAAATTTGAAATGCAGTTAGTGAAGAGCACAATAAAGTTGCAAAACTACATTTAACAAGCCAATTACATGAAATAATTTCACTAATTTAAGGCAGGTAGATAATTAAATGTTAACAAGGCAAGTTGTACAAATTTTAAATGAACCTTGAGAGTAAAAACTAATTAAAGCGCGGGTGTCATAAAATTACACCCCCGACAACTTCCGCAGCGAGGCGTCTCATCGTTTTTATTTTTTATTTTCCTTTGCCGTTTCAGCAATCGAAAAGTTGTTTTCCTCCTCGCAGGGCAAGCAGGCTTTTTTAATGGTGCTGTTTATCGGGAATCGTTAATACGCCCTTCTCGTTTTATCTTTGAGAAACTCCAGGCACGCGTTCGCTTTGAATGAGCCACTCTGATAGGGCGAACTCTTGAACGACGAGCCCTCACGGTGAAGGTGATCCCCGGCAATTTGTTTAGTTTAGCCTTCAGCGTCGCGCCCTCATTCGCACCTTTCAATTTCAATTGAGAAAAGTAGGAATTACAACGCACGTATTTGAGATATTTCGAAGCTGTATTTGTTTTTAATTTGTTCATATTTGGAGCAAAAATAATGGAGGAAAGCGAGGGGAAATTTAGAGCAGAGCTTTTATGAGCGACGGGCGAAGAGAAAATAAGGTTTTATTTATTCGTATTACAAACTTCAACATTGGAACTCGACATCCAGTAAAATTAGTTTCATGCAAATTAGATTGCGTGTTTTTGCCTTTTTTCCAGAGTCTGCTTATTTATTTACGCAGCAAAAAGTTCATCTACATGTTTGCATAAAATCTGACGTCAATAAACAACAAGGAATTTTGATTAAATGTTATATCTTGCATTCGCTCGATTTAAAATAAAAAACGACGAAAAGAAAAGTAATCGAAATACAAATCGAAACGATTAAGAATGCCTCACATGCCTTTCTGATAGTCTGTATTTTTTTCAGTTAGAACTGGATTTATTGTTCAAATTTGCGTGTGGTTTATTTCCACAGAAGAAAAAATGTTTCAACTCCCCACCATTTAAAGGCGATTTCAAGCACAATCTATCTTCGTTCCTGTCCAACTTATTTTAACGCGTATGGGGGGCGTTCTACACTAAATCTCCGTAAAGTACCTACCCCCTGTTTAATCACACGCACAGAATGAATCTCTTTGAATTTCTATGCCGGGCCTGTTTCTATATCTCCCCGAAAAAAGAAGAAAAGATTTACGTCTCCAGTAATAGCCGTTCCGTCCGGTTTGAAATTTTATAAATAAGAAATTTCCGTGCGCTCAATTTCGCTGTTATCTACCTACAATAATAAAGTTCGCCGAAGAGCGAAGCGCCAAAGGAACTTTAATGTTATTGTAGATTCGACCGTAATACACGTGCACGAGCTGCAGGCAGTTTCGACGAAATTGTAGTAGCTCTCGTATTTGTACATACATGAAAGCAAAATAGTATATTTATTTGTTAGTGCTCATATAGGTACCTACCTAATAATTAATGTATGTATCGAATATTCATTTTCGCCGCGGAAACTAAACCGTAAACAAATCTAATTGTTTACATGGAGACTACAGTATGTTGTTAAAATCAGAGGGTCTCTACTTTTTTCTTAGGAATGCTTATACAGTAATATATATATAATTTAATAACTTGTTTTTGTTAATATTTACGACCCCGCCTTTCTAAAAATTAAGAAATATTCTTCAGATTATGTTTGCTCATTTCTTACTATAAACAAGGCGTAAAAAGTGATGTAAGATGTAACATGCTTACGACCTTTTGAAGTCGAAATGAACTAGTCGCTGTTTACACTATACAATTTTATTTTCTTGTCTAACGAATTTTATGTAAAGTCTAGAACGAAATGATACTATTTATTGTTTAATTTAATCTCTTTTTTTGTTTTAAATAACTTCAAGATGTTACAAAAGGAAACTTGTATTATTAATGTATTGTTATTTTTACGAAAAATTATTGAGAACATTGATCAAATAAAAGTATTTATACATGATGCTAACATATTGAATGCTATTATTACTGAGTATAATTTGCAATACTGGCGAACGTAGCGAACGAGTTTTAATGAATAACGAGTCGTATACTATACTTTGTCTACGACTACAAATATCTTTTCTAATTATTCAAATGTAGATATTAATAGTAAAAAGACAGACATCTGGTAATATGAAAAACATTCATCAAAAAGCACAAACTTTGCTTGTAAATTAATGTTGAAATTAAGAATAATATCTTTAGACTACCTTTTGGAAACTTCAACTCAAAAGAAAGAGTAATATGAAGTCTATTTTTCTTCTTCTTTTAAGGTTGTTCTAGTTTACTGCTGGGTGTAGGTCTTTCTTGGTGACTTTTGCAATGAAAAAATTCCTTGGTTAATACAGACTAATACACGGGCCTTGAGATTGTATTTTCTTAAACTCCGTTTAAACGTAATTCTGTAACTTAAGCAAGAATGACGGGACCAATAAGAATAGAGAAACAGAAAAAATCCTTCATGGATATGAAGTAAGATTAGCAACTTATATATAAGTTCATCAAATGCACCTATTATCATCTCATTGAAACTGATCGTCAGTGGAAACAGGTCGTTCCAAAAGAAAAACATTTAGACATCTTACGTCAATGCCATGACTTTCCTACGAGTGCCCAAAATCATCATTAGCTCAAAATGCTTTCTGATGTAGTTAAGACATTCGCCGATGCAAAACTCGTATTCGAGCTAAACCTGAACAAAAGGATCTTGGGTGGGCATTCGAAAATTTCAAAGTCCTGGGAAGTCGGACGCCTTCCCCATTCGATGAAAGATGACCAGTATATCCTCGTAGTAACTGACTGTTTCAGTAAATTTACGATTTGTTTTCCCTTTCATAAAGCTACTACCTCTAAGATAATTCAACTTCTCGAGGAGAATGTCTTTCTACTTTTTGGAATTCCCCTTATTGTAATGTCAAATCAGTTGGTATGGCGTAGAAATTTCGTTTCGTCCGACGCTTTCAATCATTTCGCAGCCACTGGTTGATAAGTTTGTTGGACCTTTTATTATAAATCGTCGAATTTCCACAGATGCTTACGAATTAAAAGATTGCGATGGTAAAATTTTGCCAGGGACTCAACTTAAACCTAGTCCTCCCGATAATTAATCTCGTACCTACTTTTTTCTTCTTTCACTACCTTTTATTTTCTCTTCTTTCTTTCATTCTCTTCTTGGCCTGCGGGTTGTGGCCTTAGAATACTCCCGACGTGTGTGACTGCGTGTCGTAAAAGCCGACTAAAGGGCTACATAGTTTCTGTTTTTCGTCTTTGGAAATCAACATTCTCAGCTTGCGGGTTGAGGCGGCGAATACTCCCGCCGCGTAATCCGCGTCTCGTAAAAAGCGACTGTAGGAATCTTAATTTTTGCATAACATCGTTGAAAACCATCCTTTGGCGTCTTAAGGATCTACGTTTGGAGCAGAGTTCGACTTTTGGGGTTTATCGTTTTCGTGTCGTTTTGTGGTCGTACTGCATCGGTATAGTTGAGTTGGGTGACGTTCTATTTTCGTTCTTTTGGGTTAACCTCTTCATTCTATTTTCCTTTCGTTGCTTTACTTTTCTTCTCTCTCCTGATTGGATTGATCGGCTCAGCCTTGCTAGGCGCAGGATGTTTATTCGCGACTTTACGAAGATTGTGGACGTTTCAAGAATGCCGAATCTCGTGAAGGAACTTCTGGCTCTCTCTCTTTATGAGTCTCGCGAAGTAAAACGTCCGGCGAGTCCCTTGATTGCAGCAGGTGTGTTCCGACTGGACCTCTTTTCTCTCTTCTTCTTTCCCTTTTCTTTTCTACCTTATGATCGCTCATGCAGGTGCCTCCACCAATCTTTCGTTTAGTCTTTAACAACTTGCTCCAGGTCCTTTCATGAAAAATTACCTGTCTGGTAAAGAGCAGTTACGACAAAATGGTAACAGCGTAGCATTTTGTCCAGTTGAGAGTCGCTTGGCAACCCTGCTTCTTCACTTGTAACCGCGATGAAAAGCATCACGTGGTTGGTAACCTTTACGTTCATTGGTTAATGCTGACGGCATACGCGATCTTTCGGCGTCATCTACTTTGCCTCGTTCTAAGAGCGGCACTTGCTCGTTCGCTCTTAGTGGTATTAAGAAATGTTCAAAAAAAGAATAACATGAAGTCTATTCAGTTCTTCTTCTTCTTTTCATGTTGTTCTAGTTTATTGCTGGACGTAGGTCTTCATGAGTGACTTTTCAAACGAACACAAACCGATAATGGATCTTTAGGTTGCATTTTCTTAACCTCCATTTCAAAGATAATTTTGTTAACTTTAATAAGAATGAGGGAGCCAATAAGAATAGAGACAAAGAGAAAGCCTTCATGGGTATGAAGTAGGATAAGGAATATTGCTTGAATTGTGGTCAAAACTTATAACGGATGTCTAAATCCTCGCTAATTAAAGAAAACGCTGAAGAAACTTATGTAATAATAACAATGATGACAAATATAATAAGCAGATAACTAAAATGACCTTGTATTTCCATAATAGCATTATTTCAATGCTAACGCGACTTAAAGCCGACCCGTCATTTTGTTATAATAATCTAGTTGGACATTTAAGGAATAAACAGCATTTAAGACGGAGAGAAGCTACATAATCGAAGCATATTAATTTGTATATAATAAAAATCAAAGTATTAGTCGTGAAACTAAATAGGTCCTAGTCTTTATTAAATCGTGTATGTGGAAGTGACCAAAAGCAAACTTAAACAAAAAAATAAAGAGGGAAGTTCATAACGACATGACAAAGGAGATGTTATTTAATTACTTTTTCAAAGCGACAATCACGTGTATAACCTGAAAGAAACGAAATAAAGGATACCAGAGAAGTAATGAAATTAAAAGAATGATTTCGTGAACTGCTTGCACGCCGTTAAGATCTATAATTTATTATTAGGGCAGAACATAATTAATAATGAATAAGTAAAATACAAACATAAAGGAAATGAAAACAGTTACTGTCGAACATAATACGAGACTCGAATGAAAACAAAATGGAGTTTGACGCTTAACTTTTCTATTTTTAAAGCTGTACTACGATTTCATCAAACGCAATCTTTTTCACAGAAATCGTAAAGAACATCATGGGGTCATTTCAGTCCATGAATAGTTTCGTATTGCGGATGTAACTGTGTTAAAATTACTAATTTAAAAATAAATTAAGCCCTCTACATACCTCGCCACCACGTCGGAGTGCGGATGTAAATTAGTTTTCGTTTTCGAATTAGGCAAGTACGTAAGGTAAATCCCCTAAATCATAGCGCCGTGAATAATTGTTCGACTAAATATTAGATTAGTTTCAGCTACCTCTAACTGGCCTGAATAATTTAATCTGTTATGTGGGAGGCAAATGCAATATCATCGCCTCTATTTACGTCTTCCATTAATTAGTTACGTGTGCCTATTTCTGCCTAGTTATTATAAAATACAACAAAAATATTCGAGTAAAGTTTTATGTTGTGTCTATCCATTAAGCGTCTTAAAAGTAGCACGTATTTTATTGAGCTGTATTAGTTCGTATTTCAAAAGAAGCAAAAAAAGAAAACATCTTGTTAAACTCGCAGTCTGTTTCGTAAAATCTGATTAATATTTCATAAACAAAACAGACGTACAAATCGAAACCGTGCCCTGCTTCGGCTGCTTACATCCAACCTCGAACTTTAATTTGCGTGTTTCTTTGTGGAAAACGAAATATCCCGACATTTAAAATAATCAGACGCAGATTCCGGCTCTTTCTTTCTTCTCTTTAATATCGCGGAACGATTTCGTAGTCTTCAAAATCCCCAACTTGTTCGATTTGATACTCCGCAGCCTTCCACATCAAGTACCTGACGAATTGTTTGGTCCGATTTGAAATTTCAATCGTTCTCTTTAGAAATAAATTTCGGCAGTCGAAAACCTCTGTGGTGTGTTTCTTTTGCCTGGATTCGCCGTGTCAATCACTCGGATGATACATATGGCAATTATGAAGCCGGTTTTGACACCGAAAATCCTTGCGAAGCCAATTTTGGAGACCCATGTGTTTCCCTGTGCGTGAATCCAGTCCTGCCAAGCAAACGTCTCGATTGACAGAGTAAAGCCGATAATACTGTAATTGATGCTTCGGCTGTGCGAACGTGGACACCTGGTAGATCAACCGATTGGATATTAATAGAAAATATGATGCAATTTTAACGTCCGATAAGGCGAGAAGTACGAAAAATTAAAGGCACATCATCCTCTTGTTCGCCTATATAACAGGTGGCTTATTCAGAAGAAAAAAAGTAATTGGTTTGAAATTTAAATAAAAATTCAAAAGATATTTATTTAACAAATTTAGAATCCAAAGTCCCTTTCATTTACCAGTCAGAAAGAAATAACATTTTAATATAACTCTTATTTTGAATTTCAAAGCGAACACACATCGGGAATTTATTGAAATTGAAAGCGCACGGAGGAAACACATTTATTTTTCGGGAAGACGACCCGAATTTAAATCGAAATGAAATATTACAGACAACACGTGTAAATGATTGCGAAGCTCGCCACGGTTTATTTACATAATTAGACGAACGGTGCGCGTACAAAATGCCATTGGCAAGTGATAGTTTGCCGTTACATGTTGCCATTAATCATTCAACGTCTGATCCCTGAGCTGCCAGGCTCCGGATACTTCAAAGCGGATTATGCAGGACGATCCGGACTTTGTAAACTATAAGTTTTAACGACACATGCTCGACTCTGTAACAATGTTTATCTATAATTGATAATGTCTCACGATATACAGCGATATAATGCCCCACTAAGTTACAAGGGAATTTCATTAATAAATTTAACCCATACCATCTCGTGTTCCATATTAATTTACATAATTTCTTCGTTAATCAGTTAAATTGTGTAATGTATGATCAGTACACAATAGCAATTATCGTAAGTACAATCTATGTTCAATGTATGCTTACACCAGTAACTCACTAATGGGCTCTCATTATTTTTTTTATTTTATGTATGACGGATATTTGCAAACGTAATTGCTGAAGCCTTTTAAATTAATAAAACTCACGTGTTTATTTTCTGCACCCAAACCGATACAGAGGGGGTTTTAATGGAAACGAAATTAATTTTATTATTGTGTGTACATTTCGTTTCTCTTTTTAGATGCGCACATTTTAATAAAATTCGTGTGTTCGTTTCAACAATATTTTATTTACTGAATTTCATAAAATACTTTTAAAACTGAAGCTTTAGTGGTAGCTCATCTGAAAATAATTTCGATAACGCAGATTATGACGAGCCCCGACGTTAAGCACTTTTATTTAGGATTAAGTTTATATTATGATGATTCGATGCGTGGCACATTTGTTCGTCCTCATAAATATCACGGTTCGTAATTCAGACGGTTTTGCAAAGCTTTTAAGTGAATGCATAATTCATGGATCCGTCTGGATAGCCCGTCTCTATTAAACATGAACGCTTCTTGTATTCTTCCGCCGATTTTCATTTACTTAGAAAAAATCGCTATTCTCGTGCAGATCTTTATTATTAAAACATCGGCGTTACAGTTTTAAAAGGTGATAAGTGATAAGGAAGAGTTCCAATTGGATTAATAGTTTGATGTAAAATGAATTACAATACAATATTTTTCATTTAAATGAGAAAGTGTTTGTAAATACAAAATAGAATAAGAATAGAATTCTAGTGTATCAACTTCCATGACACTATCTTGCTAAACATTTCAAGAAGATTTATTTTAGTGTGGGGGTTTATAGGTTATTGAAGCAACGTAAAAATCTCGATAAATCTAATTTTTATCTCTCTTGTAATCTATATGAGTGGTCGGAAAAGTTTGCTGACAATAATATTTTTCTTACGAAAATAACCGCTGACGGGCTCACAAGTTTCCAAACGCTTAATTTTATGTTGATGTTGTTATCTCTTCCCTGTCCTAAAATCCGGACTATTTATTATTAATATCTGCCCTGCCTTCACCTTGATATTTCCTCTCTAGTTTCATAATTAGATGTAGCCTAATCTAATAGTCATAGAGCGAGGCTTGATGCTTTCACTCGACTTTCATAATTACATCGAGAAGTTTATTGGTTCGATCTTCACCATTAACTAAATTCACCGCTTCGCCATTTTGCCCCAATTTATGTATTGACTTAATTGATTCGGGGGGGTAGTTTTGCCTGGACGCCGCTTATCTGTCGTATTTGTTTGAACGTTGTTGTTTTGAAGTCAGCAGACCAACAATTTTCAATTTAAACCGCGCACTCGGGGTATTCAGGAAGCGGGGTTTTAGAAGAGCAAAGGGAAAGCCAAAGCACGAGCTTTATTGCTCCGCTTTTTATTCTGCTTCTGCTGCTTAACTAACATCTTGTCATAAATTTCGCGCGCTAAAACGCGACGCCGTATATTGCGACACCTCGTAAAATAGAAGCGCCTTATCATATGCACATGATAACCAAGAAAATATAAAAGCTTTATGTATGTGATACTTCACTGAAAATAAGTAACACTGAAGATATTTACATAAGGACTTACAATTACAATAGTTTCAACAAAAAATGTTATTTGGTAGGTAATTTTTAGTTTTAAAGAAAATGAAATAAATTGGTTACATAATTTGTCCTTGGAGGACATCTTCCGGCCAAGCAAAGCATCACCTGCAATAACATATTCAGAATCATTGTGAAACTAACTAACCTTGGAATTATTCTGCTTCTGCCAAGTTTATACTAATTAAACAAACAAATTTAATAGCTTTCTAATTTTGAGCCTTTAGTTTCGAATTACAAATCAATCTCTTATTTATCACCTGTAAAAATTGTATCCTACATTACTGCTCTTTAGTTTAATTTCTTTCATTTAGTTGCTCTTTCAATTTCTTTATGCAAATAAACTGTAAATTCTTTACTTTTTAATCAAATACGTATTTACTTATTTATTATTAAACAAACTCTCTCGCTTTGCTAGTATAGTCCTGCTTTTGATAAAACGAAGACTTTAAAGTTGCAGCACTGTGAGCGCAGACACGTGGTCTTAGCCTTTTCAGAGACATATCATCCCGCGTTTCAGTCAAATAAAGAAATACTTGCAACTAGTTATCCTTTGGTGGCTCCTCTTATTCATTCGCACACAGGATCCTTTCTGCTCGAAATCTGATTTCATCTGCTGCATTCGAAAAGGCCCTCGGTCCAATTACTTACGCATGCAGCCCGGGTTCTGTTTGCTAGGAAACGTGTGAATGGATATTTTTATCTTTGTTTGTGCAGTTGTAACGAGGAAATTAAATATATGCAACGTATTTGTGAAGGAAAATAGTTATCCTTGGAAATTATTTGAAAGATTCAGTACTTATACCTTTTATTTAACACATGGGACGTATGAGAACTAATCGTGCTTAGGTTTTACGTGGAAATTAAAGATTTGTCATTGCTTCCTAAACTGAAACGATATCATATTCACATAAAACCATAGAGGTCCGAGATGAACGAAATAAATGTCCTCATAAAAGTTTTGTGGTAGGCAGAATTTCACGTCAACTCCGTTTTTAGGTCAACGCCCGACGCAGTGAAATACGGGTTTCTTTATTTTGATTAAAAATGTGGCTCTTAACAATTATATGTTATATGACAAGTGACATCACATAAATATCCAGCAAGAGCACGTCTACAAGCTTCCATACGAACATCACAATTTTCTGTGACCCTCTCACATAGTAGCGCATTGAGTGCATTAATTTCGGTCCGAATGTTGTTTTTCAGCTGTGCAATGTTGTTGGCTTATCCACATAGATTTTGCTTTTCAAAAAACTCCAAAGAAAGTAATCTAATGGATTTAAATCGCATGATCTAGGTGGCCAGTTTATGTCACCATTATGTGAAATTAATCGACCTGGAAACTTGTTTCGCAATAGCGCAATGTTGTGTGACTCATAGCTCCGTCCTGTCGAAAATAAAGATCGTCCGTGTCTATTTTTTCAAGCTCAGGCCAGAAAAAATCTTCAATCAGTAGTCTATAGCGCTCTCCACTGACAGTAACAGCTCTTTCCTTTGCATCTTCGAAGAAAAATGGGCCAACGATTCCACCTGCCCAAAAACCACACCAAACAGTACATTTTTGTGGATGTAATGATTTTTCTGAAACTATTCGAGGTTTTTCTTCTCCCTACATACGGCAATTCTGTTTGTTGACGAATCTATGCAATGTGAAATGAGCTTCATCACTAAAGATGATTTTGCGTGAAAAACCAGCATCATGTTCTAACAACCAATTGACGAAATTTCTGCATTGATAATGATCTGCTGGCTTCAATTCTTGTGTTAATTGAATTTTGTAAGGATGCAAATCCTTATGTAAAATTCGCTAAACAGAAAGTGGATGAATGCGTAATTCCTGAGAACGTCGCGATATCGATGTTGAAGGTTCTTCAGCAACACTTTGTGCTACAGCAGCAATGTTCTCAATACAGCGTCTACTTTTTGGTCTGCCAGACCTTCTTCGATCCTCTGTGGAACCAGTTTCTTCAAATTTTTTCACTCACCTTTGAATTGTCGACTCATTTTGACAATTATTTACACCAAAAAAATCACGAATTTTACGATATGTTTTTTTTTTAAAGATCGACCATTTTCATAATAAGTTTGAACAACTTTAATGCGTTGTTTTAGCGTGTAGTATTCATGATTAAAATTATACAACTGTCTACTTGACAAATGTCAAAGATGTCAGAAAAAAAGAAATTATTCACTACTGACATCTAAAACGAAATTGAATTATCTGACTAGGTGGCATTGTGTGCAAGCAAGCAGTCAATCAAAAACTTTATAGTCCTATTATACTGCCGCATTTATAGAACGTGGCGTCGTATTTCGTACGCAGTGTCGCAGCTTGATTTTGTGGCAATTTTTTAATTAACTTGTATAAACTGTATTTTTAAAATATTTTTCCGTAATCTGTGACATTTGTTGGAACAATTGTCATTCACCCTGTATGGAACTGGAACCGCTTTCGTGTAACTTCAAACTGAGAATTTAAATCTAACACCTTCCTAACAAAATCCCTCAACAATTAATTAACAACGAACTTTGCACAAACTTCGGAACAATTTCCGCCAAAAGACTCCCAACCGTAAAGCCGAGCACGATTGTTGGTTCCCATAGCTCCTCCTGCTGCTTTCAGGTGATCAAACGGCGTAAAATTGCGCTCTCTCTCTGTCTGCACTCCTCTTTGATATAATTACGTCCTTAAAGGATTGCTGATGCAGCGGGTGATTTGCTCTGTTTCAGAAACGCCGGTCCTGACCGACTGCCCTTTTTACTGCAAGCACACGGCGGAATGGTACGCGACGATTGGAAACATACCGTAGATAACGAAACCTAAACTAAGCGTGAATTTCAAGATTGACTTCCGGATTTAATGTGAAACCCAAAGCATGAATCTGTCGGATGTTCTCGGCGAGCTGAAGCAACAGTGTGATGAATATTTAAATGCGACTCAAACGCACATCGATGGTAAGTATTTTATTAAAAATTTACGTATTTACTTTTACAATCAAGTTCGCTTTTTAAACAGAAGTAAAGAAAGTATGGAGAAAGTTTTTGCTTTCAAAAAAGATTCGAAAAATTTTGAACGTCGTTCATTTCATATACCTAATCGCTCTCAGCTATCATCAGTATATCTTTCTACTTCATATGCAAAGGTCAAAGTTTGATATGCAAATATGACACACACGAATTTGCATTCCATTTAACCTACACGTGACTTTGAAGAAATTACTAGAAAATCTGCATTTTTCACCAGTACAATATAAATTCTTGTATGTTCGTCTTGAGTGAAATGAAAAAAGCATTTTACTGAGTCCTCTCGTTTATGTATTGTGCATTTTATTGCTTGGCTTTAAAAAAAAAATTTGCTTGCTATATTTCTAATTAATAGAAATCTAAACCGGTGCATCCACCAATATTGTTTGCGTCAGCCTGCTGGAATAATTTTATTTATTTCTTGAACATTATCGAAGGATGTAAACAAGTTTAAATGAGGAGAACTAATTCTCTTTTAAAAAATCTTCTCTGGTTTTATAGCTCGCAATTTATTAATTTTTATATTTACAAAGAAAATTTTTAAAGTTTGTTTTCAAAACATTCTATTTTAATTTTGTTTATGATAGTTTGCAACTCTACGTATTTTACTCAAGCGGCGTAAAGTTACTATTGCATCTCATTACTTTACTATATTCAAATAAGTCCTTGTAATTTTTAACAACAATATTTTTTGATATTACAGAGAATGAAAGAGATTTCTATTGTGTTTTACTTATTACTTTAAAGCTAAAAAATCACGGCGTACCTTTTCCTTCTCTGAAACTTCTTTTTATAATGAATAAAATTAAAGCTTACGAAACACTTTCCTGCTGAAAGCATAATTAATATAAAAAAATTATCGCTGGGATCTATACAACAGTGCATAAATCAAGGCGAACTTTTTTTTTTGAAACAAATGCCCGAGTTAAAAACTCGTTTGAAGGAAAGGCGTATCATTACGCTAATTTGAAATTTTGTGGCCTTTAATTATAGCAGTTCGTCGGAGCGAAAAAAAAATTGACGGAAATTGCTCATAAAAAGGAGGGGTCGTTGACGTTATTAACGAAATTAAATAACATTTCATGCCCGGCACTTCTGAAAGTTATCGTTTGATAAAAAGAAAAAATCGGAAGCAACTTCCGGGATTATTTTTTATTCAGATATATTCTCAATTCATTTATTATTTTATTTCATTTTATTTAAAGCTTGGGGCACAGTTGCGTAAATACGTAGATGTAGGGTGTTATAATTTAAATTGCATTTGACCCCCCCTTTTAAAACTTTTCCAGTTGTTTTATGTTTCGAAAGGTGAACGTAAATATTTTATGGCCAAGAAGGATTTTCAGTTTGCTTTTCAGAACCTCTAAAAGCCAAATAATTGAAATATAATAATAGACATAAAAAAGTGCTTCGGCAAGTTGTTCTCCATTCATCAAAGTTTACGACCATTTATCCGAAAACAATTTCTAGACCTTCAGAGCTCTTTCTTTATTGTTTATTCCCAGAAGTGTTATTTAGGCGCCCCCCGTTCCCTATTCCAAAATTCCCCTTTTTAATTTTATCGCGTTCGCTGTTATCTAATTTTATTCGTATGTATAATTTGCCTCTGTGTCAAAACACAAAGTTATCATCGATTCTAATCTAATTCTATATTGATTTTCAGGCCACATCCGTTATTGTTCATTTCATAAAAACGATATATCGTTTGTTATTGTGCAATTAATAACATTGTTGATCCACAAACAATTTCGGATTAAAATTTGAATGTTCGCAAAAATTAATTTAAAAGCGAGGGAACGCATTATAAACAACCCGACTCATATTTTCGAAGATAATTCAGTTATTTTCAACCCCAGTTTGGTCAACTTTGTTCCGTAAATTAAAAATGTTCTCTTCTGCGTCGAATAAAAAAAAAGAAAACATCGTCCGGAAGCAATTACTTTCAGTTACCGGAGATTTCTGCACGTGCGCCCGTAAACTTGCTAATTGCAGAAGTTACGTTTAAACTCGAGTAAGTTGCAGTTAATTGCAAGGGATTGTGCTACTAAGAATTTTCGAATTGATTGGTGATTAATTGCTCGGAAATTCTATTAATTACGCAAAGTGATCGGAGTGATTTCGTCTTGGTACCATTAAAGGGCTCTTATCTATACTCAAAAAGGTTAGTTGTAAGGGCAACTGTTCTCATTTGTGGATAGTTTTTGGCGAATAGAAATTGTCGTTAATTATATCCGTAGGCCATTGATTTTCATTAAACTAAATCGAAAATGTTCAATTAATCACGAAGCTTTTTCAAATCGGTAATTAATGACTTTACTAGCGCTAAAACTATCTCGTAAAATCCTCGTTATTTCACTTTACGACCCCGCGCCGTTATTACGTATAAATTATTCAGCTTGTTAAAATCTGAATGCAATTGTATTAGGAACGAATTGAATTAGTTCATGTTTCAGCAGCTCGCAGCGATTAAGTTCATTCCGAGGAGCAGGAACGCGGCCTTTGTGCTGAATTTTTGTTTCCGCACCAATTAAACTATTTTCCAAGAGCTTTGAAGGAAAATACCGAACGAAAAGTGCAACGAGCTGATACATGGGGTGTTTCAAACGCGAGCCAGCAAGGCATCGCCCAATGTATGCATAACGAGTTAAAGGAAATGAGGATCCTCTCCGGAGATGGATATTTCGGTTGCATTCAAGTGGTCGGAAAAACGGTTTATTTTTCATGAGTTCTGCGCGGCAAGGAACTAAATAATTCGCGAGGCGAAACTCTCCTGGTTATGATAATCTCATCACTTTTTATGCTTGGCGATGCGATTTCAAAAGATTACCTCTGTGACCTGCCTCAAAAAGGGAAGACGCTTTTGAATTCGTAAACGTCATTTTAATGAACATTCCTAAAGAAAAAAAACCGCAACAGTAGTAATTATTTATAAAAATTATAGGTCTTTTCTCGTTTTTGTTACAATGTTATTATTTTGTCCATTCCCTCCAGAGATGAAGATACCTGTATGTATCTGACATAAGCGCGGTTAATATTAACAGTTTCATTCATACGTAACGAACTTAACTCCCTTGAGTTTGGAGCTAATCTAATCGTCAGTTGTACGATTTAATCTAATAAAGCTATGAATTTTCGAAACGTCGTGTTTCGGTTTGCACATTTGGAAACCCCCAGCTTGCACGAAACTTACTTTCGAGTAGGATTCAACATATAATAAAACAAAGAGATTTGAGTTACATCGAAAGTATGTGTGGAATTTGAAAACCTCTGCTCTTTCGATTCTAACAATAAATTCGCACTAAACGTCGGCATTCATCGACGTTGACTCAACATCAATAATTAAGAAGAAAAATATGTCGCAATAAAATGCTTTGAAAATAAATTTGTCGAAATTAACGGGCCCAGTCATTCCGTCCGGCGCGATCCAAGCACGTAATTGTGGGAATATTTTCGATCTTTATGGCGCCCATATTAAAATGTTTTATTGCACGTTCGGACATTTAGGAAAGTAAAACGGCTCTAAAATAAATACCGAGTGAAAAGTTCTGGGTGATAAACGACGTGCGGCGGATTCCGTAACAATAAACACTACTTTAGAACGTAAGCAGTTAGCAAGAGCAGTTGCTAAACAAAAGTGAACTTTTGTTTATTAAAAAGTACTTCTTAAAGCCCTACCAAAAGTAGCAGTAAATAATATTTTAAATAAACAAATTTCGAATTTCCAAAAAAGGAAATTTTAGGCTAATGCATCTTCTTCAAAAATAATCGCTCCGGGGAGGCGTTCATCCATCTTGCAATCTCTGGAAAATGAATATCGATGACAGGGTTTCTCCGTTCATCAATCACATCTGATAAACAGTTCAATCGCCGGTTATATCTGATAAATAAATCGAGCCTTGCGATTGATGCGAAAATAATTACAAAAGAAAAAGAAGAAGAAGAAGGAGAAAGCATTTAAAAAGAAAGCAAGCCTAAAGGTGGGTTTCATAAAAGATTTAAACTAGAATATTACACCCATTATGACTTACAGCGTAATTGCAACTTAACTTTAAATTTAATCTTGGCTTTAAATCTTTTATGCAATCCCAGCCTAAATGTGTCACATTCTAACTTGGGCTTAAATTTCATCCTGGCTTAAATGTTTTATGTAAGTCAAGTTAAGAGTTTAGAAATAAGATAAAGTTTAGCATTAGCAAAGACATATCCAAATCGAGTGAATGTTAAGGAAAAGGAAATACAAAATCAAATCAAAATCGACCAAACAAAGTGCTGATAATAAACTCATCGTGTGTGTAGCGGCGAGAAAATGCAAAATGCTGTCAATATTGTCAATATCGAATCATCGTAATGAAAAATTGCAAGAGAGTATTTCCAGTGCGATCCAAAAAGAATGTGAAACCTTGAAGAACAATCAACCCGTATACCGACCACTGAATGATTTAAAAGAAAATACAAGAGACAAAATCTAACGTATTGATAAAAATTAATAGAATCTTTGAGTTCAAGGTTGGCCTGTACTGTTATGGTTGGTATTGACAATGACGTCGAAGGAATTTAAGATTGCAATCACCAATGACTCTTTTTTTGAAATTTAAAGTTATCCAAATTTGGTATAGATAGAGGATAAAAAATTGGTAGCTAAAGAAGACTACAAACTCATCCCATGACGACGTATATAAAAGGTTCCTTTCAACACCAGTTCCTGTCTAATTTGGTACAGTCAAAATCAGTTACTTGCTCATCGAAATAATGGTCTGTTTTAACTGCTCCATCAAGTGTATAACTTTTATAATGATGAGTGTATGCTTTTGACAGATTCGAACTAGTCAACGGCTGTTCTTGGAACTGTAAGTAATAATCCAGCATCTCATAAATCATTAAGGACGATACGTAAATTAAATTCGATACATCGTCGACTACGCGACCGCGGAAAATATGCTCACTAAAAATGGTGTAAACAAACGTTACATCAGAAATCTAAATTGATCTTTGCAAATTGCAAGAATTTCAGGTGCATAGGTGAGTCATCGAAAAAGCCGAGCATTATGCAAGTGTAAAGTGTTACGTAATCGGAATTTCCGTTATCAAACGATATAAAAGGGCGACCGAGATTCATGGAAAGATCAGACAGCTACTAGGCGTTTGGTCGTGTGTATCTCCCGATGTCCGAAGGCGTAATCAGCATTCATAGAATGTCATAGTGTGCGTGAACAAAGTCCAAAAAATCCATCCATGTCTCTGTATCTAGTACCATGGTTTGGATGAGGAAACATTAGTTTGTTTATCAATTAGTTATGTTATTAAAAACTAACAACTGCTTCATTTGATTTATGAAATGCTGTTTTTCTCGTTATAAAATCATTTTGAATTTGTTATGCATTGTCTCATATATCATTTTGACTTTCTATGATATCGTTCTGTAATTACATTTACATTTTGCATTTGTCTAAACTGTTTCCTTTAATAATTTAGTCAAATTAGTTTTATTTCTTTCTTAAATTGTCTCAATTATTGTTCGATAATAGATGACTTTGAGTTATTGTCTACTCTTTAGAATTTCGTTTTATGCCAAATTCCTTAATTTGATTTGTAATTGTTTTTACTGGTTCTGAATATACAGGCTGTATACAAATTCGACCGACAAACTTCTAACTTCTTGCTTAAAGGTGTATCTAAATTGTTCATATACTTTAATCTGTCTTCTTTCATTTAGAAGTTACGATCTATTATTTTGGTTTTGTTTTCTAATCTGGCATTGAAGTCATTGAATGAATTTTGTTTACATTTCGAACTAAAGTTCACTGGTGTCTAAGACGCTCTAAATTGTTCAAAGAAAACAGGCTACAGTTGACAAAAAAAATTATTAATAGTATTGCAACACTAGCAGATGAAGTTTATATGACTTCTTTAATATTTAATAAAAGGATTAGTGAAAAATTCATGATAGTTTATTGAAAATGTTTTGTCTTGTACAGACTTTATTCTTCATATAAAGACCAATGTTATCTAACCTTTTATGCTTCAGATTAGGAGAAGAATGTGCACTAGAAATTTGTCGGTCGAATTCGCATACAGCCTGTATACATTTATATTAAATATCTCTTTATTTTTAATTTAATTTCATTTAGAAGAAAGAAGGTAATTTTCGCTCCCGAAAAATATATGTAGTGGCGAGCAAGGGCTAAAATCTCATTCCATATAAAGGGGACATTGAGGGAAATCTCTGGTTGAAAAGCTTAAACCAGATCCGTACAAACAAAGAATTGCTACTTGGATCCTTTGTTGATTATTTTGAGTGGTAATAAAACTTCTCACTCACTCTCGACGTGATATCTAGAGGAGCATAGTGTCTCGACGAGGCCTTGTAAAATTGATAAAGTTGGAAGTTCCCTTTCTGTTATAATTTTTAACCATCCGTCCCTCACAGAACAAACCTAAAGCTACATCCAAGGGAAATGGAAGCGAGTGTACAACTTTGACACTTTCAGACTAGTCAGCAACTGCTGTTGGAAGAAACCTAAAGCTACATTCAAGGTGTGAGCGTGTTCAACAAAACATAAACTTTATTTAGCGTAAAATAACCGTTGACAACAGAATAAAGGGTCAACACACACATGTATGCTTCACTAATAGTGAAATACTCAGTATATTCATCTTACAGCAGCACTTAAAAGGGATCTATTCCCTTGTACAATTGTTGTGGGCCAAGTTTTATGAGAGGCAGCTTGTATTGTATGTAGAATCACTGGTAGTGATGGTGAAGCTTTTTTTTCGGGGAAGGCGTAGACAACAGAGGTGAGATCAGAATAAGCAGCTGGTCTTTCCTTGCCCTTTCGATGAATCAACGGAATAACTAGATGCCGGCGAAGTACGTGTAGTTAGTGTGTAAAGTACATGCCACACTATTACAGCGCTAGCTCGTATAATGTATGCTATGCCGGACTATTGCAGCACCAGCTTGTGAGTATCGCCAGACTATAGCAGCACTAGCGAATACTGGTTTGCACGAAACGCGTTCTTGCTTTTATACTCTTATTTTATGGCAGGGATTAGGTGATTCTGTATCGTTGGTCTGTTTGCTTGCTCAAATCGGTGGTGAGCAGAGGTGTGACCTATTTGTCAAAGGACAGTCCTTTTGTGTTTGGATTGGTTGTCCTAGCCACTCCTAGCGATCAAAATGAAGTTTACGATCCTATTTGTTGGCCGATCAGAAACGGATGCGGTTGCGCTCTAATTCGTTAAGGGTCGGCCTTAATTTTGATTGTATCGACGGTTGTTCGTTGACGTAGATGTCAAGGTGACGTTTCGCCGGTAGCTGTCATCGTGACATTTCCTAACGCTGCGCTGTCCTAACGTTTGTCATTGACGTGTCTTCACGTCTGTCATCGTGATATTGCTTGACGTCTATCATTGTGACGTTTCTCGATGTCTGTCATAATGACATGATTTTGGTGGTCACTAAACAACGTGTCAGCCCCCACAAAAAAAGTAAAATGAAAAGGACAGAAAAGATCACATGGAAAGTCTTGTAATAACGCTGTTTGGAATTGCCAAAATAGATAGTATGAAAAAGACTGACCTTAACACATTTCACAAGAAAAAATATGCATTTCGAAGTTACAAATCACATTGTACAATGCAGTACAAATTCTTTAATATCGTTCCAGTATATCACGAGAATAATAAATTACTGTATAAGGGGCATTAGAGAAACTCGAAAGAAACACCTTCAAGGTTACAAAAATTAGGAAAAGGTCTTTCAGAATATGTATTACCAGACTATACTACTAAAAAGATTTTTCACATTTACTCGGTTAATTGTTATTCAATAAATATAAAATATCTATTTTCAAGTGTGTTGTATGCGCTGAATTTTAAGTGTTAATAACAACGAAATGTATTTGTTTGTTTAATTACTGGTAGGCGTCTGATATACAGGGTGTAATCAATTAAATTTCACACACTGTAACTACTATTCTGTGGTAGAAAGTCAAAAGGGCATAAGTCACATTTTCTGCAAAACGGAGTTATGTACGTGAATGTATTCAAAAATGAAATTTGTCAATATTTCGTCCAACATAAGGGTTTAACTATAGTTATTCATTATAGTACTTCACATTCGGGCGATCAAAACGGACGAAATATTCACAAATTTCATTTTTGAATACAAACACGTGCATAACTCCGTTTTGACTTTCTACCACAGTATTAATACACAAGAAAAGAAGTGAAGTTATGACATACCTTTGGGAAAAATATCAATAATAATTCTGAAAAAATATACCGTTGGTATATTCTTACATAATAATATTAGTTTATTTCCTTAATTTAAAATAAAACGGTAATCATGAATGGTACCTAACAACAAGTAAAAGAATAGGTAATTCAATTGAGGTTACATTGTAAGAGTTATTGGAATAAAAAGCATGCCGAACTCATCATCCCTTAATTTATGATTCTTTATTACGTTCAGACTAAACGAACAAAATTCCGAAAGACTGCTGAGATACTTTGTGTACATTTGTTCACGGTTTCAGATAATTACTATAGTTCAAGTGTTGTGTTGAAATTTGCATTTTTAATTATTAGACGTAGTTCATCATTTAATATTCTGAAAGCAAATAGTGATTTATACGTGAATTAAACAATAAACGTTCGTACTGTTAAACTCGAGCGATAAAATCGCACCTTATTACTTTATTTCAGTAAATGATTTAAGAATGTTCTTCTCAAAACTTAGGGAACACGTTAAACTACACTTTTCTATTAAGTGCAGTCAATAGATTTATTTATGCAATTGTATGGTGTCCTCAAAAAATATTAAAAGTAGGTGTAACTTGGTCGGTGAAAGGACAAAGTGATGTTTAAAGTAATTTATTCATTCAGCTGACAGTTTAGGTTGAGTTTCCAACCTTCTTCAGAGCCTATAACAATTTTTAAAATTTGGAAAACAAGTTATTTTTTTTTAATAAAATTTTATAATTTAAATTAAAATTAAATAACAAAATTACCTCTGAATATTGAATTTTGGCAAAGACATGACCTACCCAAAGGGTACTGGTTAAAATAACGAATTAAAACCTGAAAAAATTAACAACATCAGCAAAGCTGGTAGGTACAAACAAGTTTACAAAAACAACTTACAGGCGATATCAAAACATCAAAATGGAATCACACATTATAGCAAACAAGTTAAAATTGTAAAAAGACAAACAATTCAAAAGAATTAACTTGACAAACAAACCGGGAGAATAACTGACAACGTGTTTCACCGGCAGGAAACAGCTGACTTGAAAACTTAACGATAGTGCCAACCAGCAACAGCTAAACAACCTCAAGAGTGGCGCGGAAATTCAAAGTGTACAATGTTATGATAAATGCTGCTCAGATTCTGGGTATCAGTTTTTAAGTTGATGGAATTTTTACATTTGTTAATAAATATCATTTCAGAGATAAGTCTCTTTGAAAAATTAGATTCGTGATCCAGGATCTGAACATCATCAAAATCAAACTTGTGACCAGTCGTAAAATGGTGTAAAGCTAAGGCTGTTTTTTCCGATTTATCCTTATTTGAGGGTTTACAATCATAACAATGGTTCCTGGTTCTATTGATTAGCTTTTGCTTCGTTTGGCCTATATAAGAAACATTACAGTTTAAACAATTTATCCTATAAACTACCGAAGATTGTTCTTGTCTAGGGGTTTTACTTTTAAGTTTTGAAAACAGATTGTTGAGAGTTTTGGTTGGGTAAAAAACTATATTGGTGTCAGGGCTTTTTAAAATTCTACTGAGGTTGTAAGATAAACTATGAACGTAAGGTATTTTGAAAAATTTTTTGTTATCAATATTAGAAACATTAATGTCAGAATTATTATCGTGATTCGGCGTGTGTCGCAGGAGGTGATCTATGAGTTTGCAAGGGTAGCCGTTTTCAATGGCTAGTTTTTTAATAAGCGCAAAATTCTTATGCCAACAAGAGGGGTGTGACAATTCAAGGACTCTGTGTTTGAGAGATTTAATACCGGCTAATTTTTGACTAAGGGGGTGTATAGAATGATACTTGATGGTCCTACCAACACTGGTGGGTTTAATATACCAATCAGTGATGATAGTGCCATCGTCCTTTCTTTCAAGTAACACGTCCAAAAAGGGTAACTTATTCTGTTGTTCAATTTCAATAGTGAATTATAAGTTTGGGTGAAAATTATTAAAATTAGTTAAAATTAAGTCTAAAGAATCTTTTGGAATGGCCGTGACAATATCATCAACATAACAGAACAGAAACGGTAAATTAAAAGGTAATTGAGGTATTACAGTAGTAAGTAATTTATTCATAACAATATTGGCTAGAATGGGTGACGCTGGGTTACCCATGGCTGTGCCGAAAATCTGGCTATAGAATTTATCATCAAATAAAATCTGACTATAGAATTTATCATCAAATATAAAAAAGCTACTATCAAAAAGAAAGCTGACAATACTGACAAAGTTGTCCATAGGGATGTTTGTGTGGGGGCTAATATTATTCCAATCTTCTTTTAAAGTGTTGATAACTAATTGTTTAGAAATATTCGTGAATAATGACGTAACATCAAGTGAAATTAACATGTAATTGTTAGGGATAGTAATCTCTTTGATTTTTTCAAAAAAAGTAAATGAATTTTTAATATTGTACTCGAAAAGGGGTGACAGGTTGGACAAAATGTTAGTAACAAACTTAGCTAGTTGATAAGTGGGACAACCAATGCAAGAAACGATAGGTCGTAGAGGGGAATTCACTTTATGAATTTTAGGCAGACCATAAATTTTCGGTGGAGTAGCAGTATAGGTTTTTAACAGTTTAGCAGTGTCCAAATCGATGTATTTTTCTTCCAACAGAAGTTTGACTATATTGTTATTAGCATTTTGGTATTTCATCGTAGGATTTCACACGACACAGTGACTGTGACATTTGCTGAATTTATCGCCTTACGATGCGTTTATAAAAACGCAGACGCTCTGACGAATGAGCAAAGGTTTTCAAACAAAAGGCGAGGCGCTTTTGTGGTAGATCAGTTTTTACTTTTCGAGCAAAACCATTGATATTTGCAGAATTAATTTCTTATGTGATGAAGAACTTACAGTATGAATACGTGAAACTTATACGATAACATCCTGTATATTCGTTCGTTATTTATTGCTCGTAACATTTGTAGAACATGCAATGGCAATTTTAAAAAAGTTTATTTTAGTTGTGACACAAATTATTAAATTATCAACAATTATTATGTCCAGTTGCACCGAGATGGTTTAAAGTTAATCCCGAATTAAAGCGAAGAAAGTCCTAGTTTAATCTAGGAATAGTTGACAACGACATTTAATGATTTAATCTACCAAGTGTTTGTCGTTGTTACTAGAATTAACATCGAATTGTTACGTTTTGTTAAACAAAGCCTGCACGCATATACGTTTTTAATCATAAAGCGACAGATCCAACGTTGTCTGATTATAGATTCAAGACATTATCACAATTGGTTTTGATTGATTTAGGGGTTGAATGTCGTACGGCTTTAACATTTCACAGTAGACAAAAAGAAACGCAACAATAAATCTGTCAAACTTGCTCCTGCAAAAACGTTTCCTGTCGATACCCCCGTAATAGAGAAGTTACTTTAAAGGGTCGAACTACGGTCGTTATCGCCACGAACTCGACACTCTGCAGAGAATTGAACGATAACATTGTAGGTTTGTGTTCGACAGACTGTCAGTCTCCTCCATACTTTCTCATCTTCGACCCGCCGTGAATCCCAGGAAAAAAGCTGCAGTAACATGAAGCTCGCGAACGGATATGACAGAGAGCCGGGGAATTGCGAAACAAAACACGAAAGGGACTTTACGATTTAATAATGCCCGTCTTTGTTTTCTTGTTTGTCTCATGACTTGTCCACCGGCGATATCACGCCGAGTAATTTCCACCAGCTTCAAAGGAACTCTTCTCTTTCACAAGTAAGTGATGTAGGCTTCGGATTACTCACTTAATTTTCAGGAGAGTTTTTCGCTCCACCGAAACAAAATTAAAACTTTTTTTTTGGTGTCTAAAACAACTTTGTTATTTGTTTTTGCTTTGGGGGTAATTACCGCAACGATTTCTGAAATAAATAAATCTAATTTGGGGACATTCTTTAAATAACTGGATATTGTTCTAGTTTGTTTGGTGGTTTATGTGTAAAACTGTAAAACTTTTATGATTCGGCAAACGTTATGGGTCACCGTTCTAAACTGTGTTTTACGAGATGCCGCACATTTTATACACATGTGACATACTGTTGTTTTATTTTATGTTCCCAATTTAATTAGCTATTTGGCGTTTTTTTTTCCGTTCGCTCTGAACAATAGTTAATACTGTAGTCGAGCTACTTTTAATTCGTATACTCATTAAAATTTCTTTTGATATATGTAATCCGATTAGGCCATAGCTCATTAATGTAATTGAAACATTTCATTTAAAACAGTGGAACCTGGTATTGTTAGTTAATAATGATGTCAACTTTTTGAACTTGTTTATATAAGTTAATAAACAATTAGCAAGAATGAAAATGTGTGCAATTGTGCATTTTATCGAATTGTGTTGCGGGCGACACTGACCCAGTGACCGTGACATTTGCAGAATTTATCGTTTTACGATGTATTTATAAAAACCGCTGACGCACTGACGTAAGAACAGAGGTTTACAAACCAAAGGCGATGCGCTGGTGTGGTAGGTCAGTTTTTAATTTTCGAAGCCATTGATATTTGCTTTTGTGATGTAGAACTTGCAGCATTAAAAAGTGAAACTTATTCGATTATACCCTGTATTATCAGTTAATAGTGGAATAAATCTCAAACTGTTAAAATGATTAGTGATTCACCGCTTATAATATAGCTACGCAACCGAAAACTGAGGCAGAACAATAATTTTTTCGAACAAAAAAAGAAGTCCATCTGAAACATTACACCGCACTCAAAACTTTTATATTAATTTTTTCTCTGTTCAATTATTTTTTAGCGTTAAAACTTCAAACAAAATGTGCTTCGCCTGTGCTTTTAACGACTTTTAAACTCAACCTGCGTTTGTCAAATTTTAATGGCCGTGATTTACTCGATGGCAATTAAAACTTTCTATTGTTTAATCAAATCATCCCGCCAAGTCTTGTGATCACCACCCCAAAAGAAAAAAGAAATTATGTCAGTAAATTTAGGATCCTGATTTAGTAGTGGACATTTTGATCGATTGTTAAGATGGAAAAGAGCAGATTAAAAACTTTGTGTCATTCAAACTCATAGTAAACAAGAATGTGCATATGGTATTTATGGGCTCAACTAATTTCTCCTTTTATCAATATTTATACAGATATTTGGAAGAAAGAGCTTTTAGAGTGCCACTTGTTTCGGAAGCGATCACGTTTCCAGAGATTTTTCCAACGTAAAAAATGCGTCGCATTATAAAACCGATAAAACGCTTCCCCATAATGGACCATATCTTCCACGATATTTTTCTCTTATTGTTTCTGTAAATTCCTCGCGTTCTTCACATCTCAATAGATAACGGCGAATTCTTTCTCTTATTGTCAGACGCATAAAAAAGACACCCACAAGTCCTTTTCTTAAGCGGAGCAAAATCAAAGGAAAGCGTCTGCGAAATTACTTAATAACTTGGTCGGGTTTGGCGAGGGTGTAATCCTTATTGTTTCTGTTTCTGACGGGGAGAGAAAGGGTTATTTTTTATCGTTAGCTAATAAAAAAGCAAACTGTCTAAACATTGCGATCAAAGTAACATCTTAATCAACGTAATAACTCAGTTTTTATTGTTGTCGTTAAGGTTTGTTGTTTGCTCGGAATGTTTCTTAGAACAATTGTTATGCAAATAGTTTTTAAAGCATTCCGAGTTTATATTCAATAAAAGCAGAAAGTTTTATGGGACATTATGAAATTCTTTGTCTCTTGGGAATGTCTTTTAAATTAACTTTATTCAGCTAAGATTTTAAATTATGGAAGCTTGTGTTTTTATTGGAATACGATATAAGTGTCTGTTTTGTGTTACAGGACTTTACTGTCCAGGACTTTTCGATGGATGGACGTGTTGGCCAGATACTCCTGCTGGCGTGGATGCCAGCGAATCCTGTCCCAGTTTCATAGTTGGATTCGACTCAAACCGTAAGCTCTTTTCTTTTTCTATGCCTACAAACAGCATATTTTAACTATTGGGCTCCGTTATACTTCATTAATTATTACGTGACAAAACATTGAAGTCGCGCATAAAATAAAGTTTAATATCTTCGGCGTGTTATCTACGATTTCCGTCACGTCTGAGCACTTGGGGGAGTTCGAACTGCATTTCCGAAGTGCAAGGGTCGCTGAAAAGTTTGTTTATCGCATAGCAAACTTTAGCGATTAGCATACGGAGGAAGCTGGTAATTTGTGTTTTCAAGTTTCGATACAAAATACGCACGTACGTGTTTTAAACTTGACAGCAACACGAAAAATATTTGTAATTTTAATGCATTTCAATTCTCTCCACTGAGTTTCTCACTTGAGTTACACTTTCTAAAATAATAAAACCGGATCTGCTTTGCTTTTAAAATCAAATTACATTAAATTAAAAACGAATGGAAAAAGAACGAAGCAGTAGCAAAATGAGTGCTTTAAGGGAAAGTAGAATTGTTTTAAACATGGAATGACGAATATAATTATTTTTCTTAAATTTATTCTTCCTGTAATTCAACTTTTTGCTTTTGTATCTAAATGAATACCAACAAAACAACTAAAATTCCATCCGTTTAACACAATAACGCAATCCTAAACTCGCTAAATGTTTCAATTTTAATAGAAATTATTGTTTCCCCGTCTAACAATGTGGCAGTAACCGTCATCATCAATTGATTTAATGTCTTGAGGCCGTCACGGACGAATTATTATAATTAAACTTGAAATTGGTTTTAAATTGAATTATGACCTCCACACGTAAATGTCGGGCACATCCATCACACCAACCTGTCTGTTCTGGGAATAGAATGGGAATGGGGACGGGAATGGGGAAGTGCATTACAGCGTGTACACGCGGAATTGAAAATTGAAAAGTCCTTTGCAGAAACGACAAAAATAATTTAATTTAATTACACTGTGCCGTTTCAGTGAGCCCATATGCAAAATAAAATAAATAAATTCCCCTTAATATGTTGTGCAGGAGTTCATTTGCGTTTTCGAAATTTAATTAATTTAAAGAGTTACTGCTGCTAGAGCAATTTAGCTAAAGTTATGAACGCTATTTATTACGTGTGTTTTAATAATTAAAACTTATGTTTTAGTTGAAATTAAATGCGGAAAAATTATTTATAAAGAGCTTTGCTATAATTTACAAAACATTTGCTATTATTTTTTATTTCTACAGATGAAGGGTTCAACATTAATTAAAATTTTAATTATTCCTCGTTGCAATGTCTACAATTATTATTACAACTCGAAAAGAGTTTAAATAAACCCATCGTATATTAATTACTTGGTCTTTATAAAAATATGTTAGCGTGCTTAAGTTAACTCGAGATTAATTATTTCGTCGTACTTTCTCGCAATCTAAACTTTTTTATTAAAGTGTTTTAAATGAATGTTTCCCGCGAAAAGAAACGCAAAACAAACTTATTACACGCTTTTTGATTCAGCGTAAAGCTCTGCGTTTGACGTGGTGGATTAACAACGGGTGGACTCTTTCCTGTTGTGAAGTCACAACAGTTTCCAAATGAAAACACATCAAACGGAATTCTGTTTTTATTTACATCCGCGGTGTAATCGTAATTGAAAACGTGAAAAAACTGATTTTTATGCGCTTCCCACTTCGTGAAACTACACGCAAACAAAATCCTAATCTGTATAGTAGGTACAGTTTGATTGCAAAAAAAAAATCGTAAATATGAATTCTAAAGTCTTATATTTCAATCAGTCAATTTAAAACATTCGGTTTTAATCAAATTATAATCTTTAGCCACAGTCCTTACCTATTTACCAAGCTGCTTCTAATTTAGAAAGAATTAGAACTTTGTTACTTTCAATATAAATCGTGGCATTTTGTTTTGACACGTTGGCATCGGAAGTGTCGCTGACGTGTACTCGATTTTTTTGAAATCAACTGTACATGTGATTTTAATTTCCAGCCGCAGGAGTTTTTAGGAAACTTTTGTTTTCCCAAATTCATTCGCATATTAACAGAAAAACTGAATTTTTTTTGTATGTATTCAAGTTTGTTCTCTCAAGAGACCATCGGCTTTGAATCATTACATAATTAAAAGAACCCCCGAGTATGCGCTGATGGAATTGTTAGTAATTAAAAATACATGTGTGACTAACTTGAAATTACCATACAAAATAATGGCCCACTTCTACGGTTACATGTGTCGTTCATTAATTTAAATTGCGCTTCAGATATGCAGCGTTTTGAAAACTTGCGATATTAAATTTCACGTTGTAATTTATGAACATAATAAAGTACACACTGGCCGTCATTGTAACAATAATTTTATTAATGCAACGCAACTTATTTGCCAACTAAATGCTCTTGTTGTATGCTATTATCACGTTAGAATAATTATAATTATAATGTACTATAATATTAAATTCACGGAACTTGAGCTCTGCGTCATCAATCGCCGTAGTTATAACCGACAAATATTCCAGTATTATTCCTTTGTCAACGATGAGTAAGAAAAAAGAATGGAGTTATGCTTTTTATGTCTGATTATGCAATGCCAGACGCGTTTTATTCACGATTCACTAGAAGAAGAGCGTCGCCCTCATCTTCACCAAACGACTGACGTCATTATGCCGCTGCTCCAGACCAATAATCTACACCAGGCCAAGGACATCCCTTGCTGCCGACGCATCCAAAAGGACCGACCAGATTGCCACAGTACCGCTGCTCTCTGGACGACTCTTTACCACGGGGCCGAACATATCCCTCGTTATCATCTGAATCGCTTCACTGGATCAACGCAACCCCCCAAAGCATTCATTGAGATGCACGTATCCGTACTGTGATGAGCCCACGAATCGCTTGGTGATTAATTAATCCTGACAAGTAAACAGACTATAAATTTAGGTAAGCAAATAATAAATATGTGTCAACAGAAATACGATTAAGATTTATAGCTAAGAGTCTTTACCTGCGGCCGAGGTTCGTCGCCCTAACTGTCGGACCTCCAGCTGTTGTTATCGGTGGTGGCTTTTACGGAATTTGTTCCGCGCTGAAGTTAATTTTAAAATAATCTAATTATGACCCAATCGTCGGATGTAATCCGCCGCTACGTTGTGATAATCTGGTTCTTTGTTTGATGGAGCAGTACAATGATAGCTTTTCAACAAGGAAATAGGCAAGTTGATAATGAAACGCAACAATTAAATTTAAGTAATTATTTATTAAGAAAAATTAGATTTGGGCCAAAAAAACTCCTGCTCTCCGACTATATGGAACCAGAGAATGTGAACGTAAAAAACCCCTGTGGTTGAAAATCAATACAATTAATCAAAAATTACGATTTCCAGAAAATACAGTGTGATTCGTTTAACAGTTTTCATCTTCGGATATCGGCGCGATCTCCTTACTTCCGATTCACACCGTTGGTGGTATAAGGTTACACAGATGTTTTACTAGAGAGTTCAACTTCTGACTTATCAATAATTAATTGAGTTTCAAATGTTCGACTCTTAGTACAGCGTCTGTAACTCTGCTGGTATTCAAAGATTTGTTCGATTTAATAAACCAACGCATGAAGTGTCTCTATGGGACGACAGTGTACTTAATAAATGGAGTTAATTAATGAATTAATCAGATGTTTGGGCGAAGTATGTGATACCTGTCGCCTTCAGCGATCAATCTGCAGGTAAATCAGTAGCAATCACCAGTTTTTCACGGACTCCCTTTTGGGAGGTGTTGTATTAACCCTATCTCTAATCAGCCTAATTAATGGACACGTGCAGTGAGCCGATACTTCTTCTGCTACGCGATCCCGAGCGTTAATGTTATTTTGAGAGCGGTACTTTACCCGTTTGCCTGGCCTGTCAGGACTCTGTATATCGCTCTTACGCCGACGACCTAGCTAATGAATTTAGAAGACGCAAAGACCCAGATCGACTGTTTTCGACACTACACTAGGGGTGTTTATGGCCGTTTCAGTCTCGAGGCAATTGCTTCTAATTAACCGACAAATCTCTCAGCCAAGACAACAGTTGACCCTCCCACATATACAGGGCGTTAAAACCTTTGTCAAGAAAATGGCCAGGAATGTATTTCAAATTGTTTGGTTTACAATTTGCCTGAGAGAATTCCCCTAGGGTAGAATGATTTCTAAAGTACACTGTATTGGAAGCCCAAGTAGATGTAGGGAATAACAAATTGCCGTTGATTAATTAAATTATCGAACTCGGCTACTAATCACGGACGCTGACCAATCAAAATTTAAAATATGGAAGCCACTAGTGAGTTTTAATACTCGCTCCAAATGTAAATAAAAATAGTCTGATTAAAGTTACCTAAATGCAATGGTAATAATGAACTTTACTGACTCTTTAGACACTAGTGAATGCAAATTAAATTATTCTCACTCAATTTGTGCCACCAAAGGTGCGATGGAGAAATTCAAATAAATGCAAATTACCTAACCACGTATCCCGTGGAACACTCACGCACTTCGCGCACTCTGATTTAAAGCACCCGCGACGCGAAACGCCCGTGTTTGGTTTTAATTGCCCTTGTTATCACTGAATTTAAAAACCGTACCGGAATAAATAATTTAACAAACAACAAAATTATATAAGAATACAAAGTTGAATAAAGACTACAAGTGCCAAGAAAAAACTGCGAAGTCAAACTAAAAATTTAACTCGACTGCTTCCGTCTAAGCTTCAATGCTATCTGCCTTCCTCCGCGTTTTTTCTTAACACGAAAACAATCAAAAACCCGCCCTCGGACTTGCAGCGCAATTCAAAAATCGCTTCGGCCAATCCTGGTCGTGGTATTTGTTTCACACGCCCGCCTCCACAGATGCCAAGAAAAATCAAGAGACACTCTATTAACCCCTCGGAATGTTTGCTGTTCGTATGCCTTACGAACACCTATAAATTTTACTATTCAAGTGTGGAAGTTGACGTTTTTAAAGTGTCCGTTATCGGACTGAAACAAGGCAGACTACAGTGACGCCACGCCGGCAACTCGATATCTTCGGCCACTTGGATCGCTCGCCTGCAATTCTGACACTGTAAGGCATATGAAAATTTAGAAAAACGCTTTAAAACGTCAAAATAGATTTGTTTATGATGTCTGCCCATCCCTCTGGCTTTCGCTCAGCGCCTGCGTGTGTGGCGATATAGTACATGTGCACGAAAATGACAGATAAAGTTACTGGACAGATTTACAACCTGACCGTTCAAAAGAAACAGAGTCCCCGAATTCTTGACCACCCACATAAAGCCCTGCTGCAAGCCCTGAGGAATATGAACATGTGTTTATAGAAAGCAGACATGCAATAATCGCTTTTTATTTTTAAAACCAATTATCGGAACGTTTCAGTACTGTTGCTGTTGATGTCTCCCAACTCAGCAGGCTCCACAAGCCACCGCCGAGTAACTCCAACTCCAATCATCACATCAACGCCAAGGAGCAACCCTGTCTCCTTCAGACGACATTTCGACGCCAAGTTTCCCGGACTGGCATTTCCCTGCATCAATATTAAATTAATTTAGAAAACTAACAAAGATGTATATTTTGTATCAAATTGTTTTCAAGCTCTACCTATCTCTTGCTTTTGAGCTTGGACGAACTGGAAATTTTTTTTTTATTCTACGGGTGTAGAAGATAAACGCAAATGCGAATAGGGTGATAACCCACTATAAATTCCGCAAATGTAGTTTGCTTGATTCCGCTAGGTTTGAAACACGTCTGGCGCTGCTTACTTCCTGCGGAAGGATTTATGGGGAGCACGGAATGATAAACCGCGTATTTATATTTCATGAGGACTGAATCTCGAAACCGCACGCAATATATCAGCACCGCTCTATTTCGTAAAATGCCAAAAAACGAGAACTATCACCGTGTTCTCTTTTTTTTGTCGGTTTCGCACGGGCCATTTCGCAAAACGCGAGAGAAGAGAAAGATTTATATCCGAATTGAGAATGTTACCTGGTAATAAATAAGTAAGAAGTAGTTGAATCGGTCGGTTCATTTGAAATTTAAGATGGTCGAGGGGTGAAATATTCACTCGATTGAAATTTGAGAAACAAAAAATCCCTAAAAGGTAGATAGGTACAAGAGAATCGTATTTTATATCTTCATTAAAATTTCAATTTCCTTGCTTTTTCATCCCTTCGGCCACTACAGAAAAATGTAAGTAAACAAATGTGAGGAATGGAATCTGCTTCATTTGTGAAATTATCTGGGAAAGAGTGGCATGAGCCTGGCAGCTCTTAAAACAGACTTTAGCACTCTCACGCCCGATAAAGATTCCGAAAAGATGTAATCAAAATAATAATATTTCATGAGTGCCAACACTGGGTAGAAAATCAATCACTCCCAAGATTGTTTCTATTTTTGCTTCATCTACACATCATATAGTTGACCTTCGTATTTATATTTTGTGACGTCAACATAAACTGACCTCAAGATAAACTATATGTATATCAATTATATTATTTCAGTTACTCTTATTTAGCCTTCATTTCAAACTTTTGATTTTTAAAGAAGTAGTAGTAGTCTACTACTACTACAACTAATTTGTTCGTTTTCCGCTTCACTTATAATTTGTCAGCTTTTTTTGTTTTGATTTTCAACTTGAAGTTTTATTTTTTCTTCAGATAAAAAAGAGTTTCGGCATTTTTCTTTTATTTTTTGCCTGTGCTACTTTTACCTTGTTTCTTCTTGCCTTAATTTGATGAACTTTATTCTCCTCTTCTACAGATTTATGATCGTCTGCAGTATTTTTTCCTTTCTTCTTGGTTTCGCTATTCGATTTCATAGGTTCTTTTTATTTCACCAGCTAAAGATTCTGAGTATTTCAATTTTTTTCCTTACCAAAACTACCTCAATTTTTTCTCTTCTGGAGCAGATGAAATTTGTTCCTTCTTCCGACTTTACTTTGTTCTTCGATTTATGCTTCCTTCTTTCTCAAACGGACTTCCAGATATCTTTTTTATTTTACATCTGTTTCTACTCTTTAACTTGCGGAACTTCTCATATCTCCTATTTATTCTTAATTTCTTATTTACATGCAGTTCTTTTTGCTTCTTCTTGTTGGTTCTTAATTTTCTTCTTTTCTGTTTATTTTTCTAGTTCATTTGGTCTTAATCTTCGACAATTAAATGTACCTTCTTTTACAGATACAGGATGACTGACAATTGTGTTTGAAATTAGTAATTCACTTGTTAAAACAATTCAAGCAGTAGTTGTTTAGTTTAGTTTTTTGTATGTTAATCTGTAAAAGTGTCATGCGTTGAACCGCTGATGCTTAAGTAAAACGTTTACAGTTTCCTGGGGAAATTTTTAGAGCTGATGGAAAGTTGGAAAGGCGAAAGGCCAGAATAGCGGCTCATGGCTTTTCACAGAAACCTAGAACAGATTTTCATGAAACCTGTTGCACGTCTCAAATCAATTCGTCTGGGGACATACCGAAAGATGTTTATACGCCAGTTTACCTGAACGGTACACTGAAGGAAGAGATATACATGGAAGTGCCAGACTTCAGGGAAGACATACTGGAGTACATCGTAAGAAAGAAACAAAAGAACTGCGATATCACGAGAAAAGTAGAAATAATGCTGAAGGAGCTTTCAAACGGAAACAAAGTTTCGTGAGAAAAGCGTTGTTTGGCTTATGACAGTCAGGACGTGTGTGGCACAAACGATTGGATCGTGAGATTCGAGATTTTGGATCAATACCTTCAGAAGCAGACCCCTGCGTATACCTAAAAGGCCAAAAGAATCGTCTACTTCTTATTATTGTCTACGTCGACGACATCCGGTAATGTCAAAAAGCCAGAGACATTGCAGATTTTGGAAAACATCTGAAGAGGTCATTCGAGGACCTTAGTGAGTTCAAACAATATCTGTGAATCTATTTCGAGTGGCAATTGAGTGAACCAGACAAGATACATCGAGGATATTCTTCGACGGTTTGATATGACAAACTGCAATCCTGTGTCAACCCCTTTGGATGTCAGTGTGAAATTATCCAAATCCGAGCCTTGGACCGAGTCCGATGGAAATAAGCCACCCTATCGTGAATTAATAGGAGCTCTTACGTACCTTTCTGCTACAACCCGTCCTGACATATCACACGCTGCAAGCCTACTGAGTCAATTTAACAATTCTTTTGGGAAAAGTCATTGGATGGCTGCAAAAAGAGTGTTACGTTACCTGAAAGGAAGCTTAGAACTTGGACTAGTTTTTGGTTCTCAACCTAGTGCATTAGCCGGTTATGTTGACGCAGATTGGGGTGGAAACCCAGATGACAGGCGATCGTACACGGGATATGCATTTATTTATTTATTTGGAACGACGGACTTATATCTCAGGAATCCAAAAAGCAGAGAAGCGTTGCTCTGTCTTCGACTGAATCAGAGTATATAGCTCTAGGGGAAATAGGCATTGAATATTTGAAAACCGAGTTGTATAATGACAACCAAGGTGCATGGAAACTTGCAGGGAATCCTATTTTCTATGGACACGCGAAGCACATTGACGTTCGTCACCACTTGGTACGTGAACTGCTAGAATCTGTTACTAGAATCAGGACAAATTGAGGTGGAACATGAGATAACCGAATAATGTCCGCGGATATGTTAATGTTACGGTTGAAAAATTCTTTTGCCAGTATTTGTGCGGGAATCAAATTTTCAGTGGGCCTACGTGCCGATCGTCACATTACAACAGATTGCAACATACGCTACTGCCTAATCCTACGGTATCTGTCCATTTCACTCCTCCACCGGTTAAAAATGACTTCACCTCGTAACGACCCTCGTCTCAGCGTGGTCGGGGAGAACGCCGCCTTCCGCGTCGCGTTCATTGTTTCGACAGAACTCATGGCGTGTTGACCTATTGCTTGTGTGTTCACGATTTAATGTGAATTTTTGATGTAAGTTTGAAACGGAATCTACTCCGAAATTTGTTTAAATGCACGTCGAGTGAATTCAAGCTCGTTATAAAGCTTCCCTAAGACCTGTTCCTGGGACAAAGAACAGGTAGGTCTTATCGGCAATTTTGTGTGTATTTTCTGTTTGTAACGCGTATCTCTCCTCTACTAGGCTTTTAGTGGTAGTTTCACCCCTGTTGAAATTTTCGACGACCCTTTGGGTGGAAGAAAAAGCCATAATTGGAGATTGTAACGGCTAGAAGCCCTGGCATCACGGCCCACCCCTCGTCCGAAAAAATTGGACTTGACCTGCCGACGTGACGCCACTTTGTGACTTAATACTTACGCCGATTTACGTCATTGGCAGCACTATCCTCCATTGGAGGGCACTTACTCGCAAGTAACTGCTGTTAGGTTGGTTCGTAGTACAGTTTGTAACTAGTTTGGAACCGTCAGAACGAGTCGCCCATCGAAATAATCATCAATTTGCTCACTTGCGTTAGATGCAAAACGTTTATTGCTGCATATTTCCAACGGTTTCAAACTAGTCAGAACAGCACTACGAACAGACCTGTTGTCAAAACTTGGATTTGATTACAAGGTCGGAAATATTTTTCTTATTTTTATTCATTTGTTTGAGTCGCCTAAACGCAAACGTTAGATTGAGTTTAAATAAGTGTCCTTAAATATTTATTTTAAGTTTTGATGTAAACGAAAAGCAGATCTGCTTATCGGACAAAGGTTAAATTATTCACTTGACTGATAACAAGTTGATTTAGCTTCACTTCTTGTTCAACTCATTGGAACTCCTTCTGGGTCGAACTATTTGTTAATTAATTATTTATTTTCTTATTATTACTTTTCTTTTTGAACTTTTAAATAAAAACAAGTGTGCTCAGCTGGTGATTTTTATTTTATTCAACTTGTCCACCCTTTGCTTTTGGGGTTTCGTTGAACACTCCTGCCTCCAGGAGTTTATTCGGCGCTGCTGGAGAACCTCGAAGTTACTCACACAATTTGCTGTCCTTCAGATAAGTAGGTAGCAAGAAGCACTACCGAAACCAAAGCATTAGAAATGTTTGAACCTCATAAACATTGTGAAGTTTGTTCCCGCTTAAATTCATTATAGTCGTGAGTTGACCTCCGTTTGTATTGAGGGGAAGTGTTTGAAATTAGTAATTCACTTGTTAACACAATTCAAACGGTAGTTGTTTAGTTTAGTTTTTTGTATGTCAATCTGTAAAAGTGTCATACGTTGAACCGCTGTTGGTTAAATAAAACGTTTAGAGTTTCCCGGAGGAGGTTTTTATTTCTTTCGACGCACCCAGTTTTCCGCAAAAAATTGTTCCAACAAAAAAAAATACTATAAGAAACGATGTCTGAAAGTATGGGAAAATGTTAAAAATTTCTTTCTACTTTAGTTTTGGAGAAATAATAAATTAAAAATTAGTCCCAAAATAACTTTCATAAAAATTTTGTGATAGGCACAGTAGCATAGCATCGATTGTGAACTTGACGTTTAAGTAGAATGTTATGTCAACTCCGTTTTTAGGTCAAAGCCCAACGCCGTGAAATACAAACTACAAAATATTTACTTGACAAATGCATGCAAATCACCTGAATTAAATTACTTCATGCAGTGGATCACAACGGCTCCACTTTTAATACCTGCTTCGATAGGTAAAGAAATAAATCACTAAAACGAAAAACAATTTAAATCTCCATGGTAAGAATTCCTAGTATTTTCCTTTCGTTTTAATTTAATATATTGTAAATAAAGTTTATTTCCACAAGAAACAAACATTTTTTGACAAACAGAATTCTGTTCCATAAAAACTGTTCCATAGAATTTTTTAAATATTATCCTCTAATCTGTTACATTCATTCATGTACGCGATTTGATTAAAAACTGTACGGATATCACTAACGACGTTTAAAACAGCTATACATAATAAAGTTTTTATAGCCTAATAAACAAAGAAACGTGTCAGCGATGAATTTCAGGTCTAATAAGTCGTTTCACATTTCCCAAACTACCCCAGCAATTTTCATTTTCTCCTAATCTGTGACATGCAATTTGGTAAAAAATTGTAATAGTAGCGATGTTTAAAACAATTATGTCTCCGACGGCGACAGCTGGTGCAAGTGAAACTGGAGGGAGCTGGACATACTCCCTGAGCGTTGGCTTTGTCTAACACACATAAATAGACGTTACAGGCCGTGCATTGACTCCCGTGATCAGACTTAAATTCTTGCAATATTTTTTGCAGTTGAAACAGCTGGTACATTCCGCTCTAGTAAATAATCCACAAGAATTAACAAACAATTATTTACAATTATTGCTCTTTTTTGTCGCAACAATTGTTATTCACCCTATATAGAAACAGAAATTTATTATTTCGCCTCGACCTAGGCACATATTCACTATTTCTTCCGCTTTTCCTTCTTGATTTAAAAACTTCTATTTGCTTCTTCTTCATTTTCTTAGCCAATAGTTGCTTCTTCAAAGACAGTAACTTGGCTAGGATATTTATCATCCACTTTCCCAGTAGTTTTAATTATATTATTTTATTTTTATTTTTATATTTAAAGAATGGATTAGATAATAATGTTTTCTTTAAATTTTATGTAAAAGAGTCCTTTGACACTTTATTTAAAAAAAATTCATCGACTTTACAAAGTTTCTAATTTACTTTAATTAAAATGTTTGCAAACGACACTCTGACAGTGAATTATTAAGTGTCAAGGTCTTATTACAATCTAAAATAAAACAGATAAATTTAGCTGTCTCTCGTTTCATTCGTTTCTTGTGTTTGAAGGCGCATTAAGAACATGTTTCTTTTTTTCACTCGAAAAGCTCCTTTATTTTTTTTTTACCTTTAAACACGACGAGCGTCGAAATTGCTTTAATCAGTCGGTTATTTCCAGAAAGCCGCTTAAGGTGATTGTGAGTATTAAAGCGACGAAATTTAGCGAGCTTTAAAAAACGATTACCAGAGACAACCGTCGGAATTAAATTTATTTAATTTGTTTCAGTTGAGTTGCTAAAAGTAATTATCTAGTAACAAGCGGCGCAGTATTAGATTGCACCATTCCCCCATTAAAATTATCCATCCAAAAATGAGGCCAGTGTGTTTTAAAATAAATCAAGTGAATTAAGCTCAAATTGTTCCAAGTTTTTGGGTCAGATGAAATGGGAAAAAACTGAATCTCAAATAACATTTACTAAACGTCGATCTGCACTTTCTTAAAATCAAGTTGAAAACACGAAATAAAACCTCGTTTCCCGAACCTGATACCGCAGTTAATTGAGTAACTCAAAAACTTTAATGGACTGTTGATGTCGAGGTAACTGAAAGCATTTAATGCGATTAATACCTTTCGGAAACCTTTAAGACTTCCATCAGATCAAGCGATTATCCGAGGAGGAGTTTGTCTGCTCTCGCCGGAGTTGAAAACTTCTTGGATTAAATGAAGCTGAGAGTATTTACAACACAACAATGGCATTAGTCACTTTCTAACGGGAATATCTAATGAAAAGCGCAAGAGTTCCAGAGACTTGAAAATTTATTGGCCGTTTGCTAAATGCATTCCTGGAGTTTTCGTATGCTATGGCTGAGGGGGGAAGAGGAATTTTGCTCGTTAATTAAAAGACGCCTTACTTTTGGCAAAAGTATGTTATCGATTATTGTTATTGGAACGACTGTTTTAAAATTAGGTGGGGTGCTTGAAATTAAACTTTTTTCTGCTTAATTATTTTCTGTATGTTATGCACATAAACAACAAATAATGATAATTCTCTTTGTTATTATTACTATTATTATGATTTCCGAATATAATCCAAATTTAAATGTAACTAAAACACACAATGTATTGTTCCAGTTCGTATCAATTTAAATCCACGTTGCGATGATACAATTTCTCACAAACTCATAAGCATGGCAAACATAAATTTATAATGCCATCGCTCAACGCGTTTTCCACTAACATCACAACATAACGTTTACGTCGTTCGCCATTATTTAACTTAGCATACCATTTTATTTATTCCGGACAATAATTCTTGCGTCAGGCTGTTATTAATCACATTAAACGAACATCTTGGCGCAAATATTTGAACGATCCGGTAACGGCATATTGTGCGCGTTCGTTTATCCTGTTTATTCGCCTGTCGCATTACGTTTCTCATTACTTCATATCCTTCGAGATGTTGGTTTTGTCTCGTTTTCCCCTTCACCGGCTGCGCGTTTTGTTCAATTTCTGCGGAGCGCTGCTTTTTTTTAATTCCTGTTGCCTCTGTATAATTGAAACTGAAACGATTGCGAGCTGACTCAAGCAATAAGGATTTTGGAATGGGCGGTATTCTGTTTGCTAGAATTGGCACGAACGTTATTATTACATTTGAAAAGAAAATTAAAATCGATAACATTATATTATAACCTGTGAGCAAATAAAAATCAGATTAGGGTAGGCGGTGCAAAGAAAATGTATGTCTGTGCTTAAATAAAACGTCAATAAATTTGACAGCCCATGAATGTATTATATTACTTAATTCAGTTAATCACAGACATACATTTTCTTTGCACCGCCTACCCTAATCTGATTTTTATTTGCTCACTTTTTATATAGCACTGTTAGCAGGCCATTTAGGCCCATAGTTTTATCACTTTTTCCCACTGCTGTCTATTTTTGGTTTTTTCTTCCCAATTCCTTATGCTTTTCTCTTGCAAGTCCGCCATCACCATCTCCGTCCATCTTTTCCTTGGTCTTCCCTTCTTTCTCTTACCACCTGGATGTTTCCCTGCTATTTTCTTGACTATTCTATCTTCACTCATTCTCTGCAAATGACCAAACCACTGTAATCGTTTCATTCGAATCACATCCGTAATCCTTGTCTCATTGAATATTTCATAAACCTCTTTATTAGATCGTGTTTCATATCCACCTTCGGTCTTTTTCCCTCCTAATATTCTCCTCAAAATCCTCCTTTCCCATCGTAGTAATCTCTCCTGGGACGGTCGGTCGAATTACTGTTTTATATAGTCTCAACTTCAAACTTCTTGACACCAGCTTTGATCTTAACAACTTGTTCATTGCTCCTGTGCTTCTATTTCCCTTCATCAGCCTTGCATCAATTTCTTTATCTTCCTGACACTGTTTTGTTAGTAGGACTCCCAGATACAGGAATTCGTTCACCTCTTCAAATTCTATTTTCTTCCCGCGTATTTCTAGTTTTAGATTGTTTGTTGCTCCCGATGGTCCTATTTTCATGTATTTACTTTTTCGTTGATTAACTTGTAGTCCAATTCCCTCTGCTGCCTCTATCACTCTTTTTGCCACTTCTTGTAATTATTTTTCGCTTCTGGCTATGAGAGCTACATCGTCCGCATAAGCAATGATCTGATGGCTTTTATACATCAAGTCTCCTTCTCTATTTGCACTACCATCTCTCATAACTTTTTCTAGGGCTAGATTAAATAGAAGAGTTGACAGAGGATCGCCTTGTCTTAATCCTACTTTAATCTCAAAATCTTGAGTAACACCTCCACCTATTTTTACATTACTTCTTGTATTTTCCAGTGTCATCTTGACCAATCTAATTAGTTTGGCAGGGATATTAAATTCTTCCATTACATTGAGCAACTTTTGTCGCTTAATAGAGTCGTACGCTTTTTTGAAATCCAGAAAGAGAACGACAGCTGGGATCTTATACTCATGACAAGTGAGAAGTATTTCTTTCATTGTAAAAATCTGATCTGTTGTTGCCCTTCCCTTCCTAAATCCCGCCTGATATTCTCCGAGTTGGGCTTCTACTGTTGCTTCTAATCTTCGCTTTATCAGGGTTGCCATAACTTTATACGACACGTCCAGGAGAGAGATTCCTCGGTAGTTATTGCAGTCTGTTATATCGCCTTTTTTATATATCGGTGTAATTGTAGCTTTTTCCCAACTTTTAGGCATTTTCTCCTGGTCCCAAATTCTTCCTACTAGGTGATGAAATTTTTCTTTTAACCATGTTCCCCCATATTTTAAGTTCTCTGCTACTATACCGTTCCTTCCCGCACTTTTATTATTCTTTAGATCTTTTATTACTGCTTCTAACTCTTCTATTGTGGTTTTTTCTAATACAGTTTGTTCTCCGACACTCCTTACTACCGACATGTCATCTTCGTTGTTTTCTGTTTCGTCACTTAGGATTTCACTAAAATATTCTCTCCACCTTTCTCTTATTTTCTCTTCTTTTCCTATTAAATTCCCTTCTTTATCTTTAATGTATATTGTTCGGTTTGGATAGCTCTTCTTTTCATTTTTTACCTCCCTATAAAAATTTCTAATTTCTTTTCGTTGGAAATACTCCCCTATTCTTTCTATTTGTCTTTCTTTTTCTTCTCTTTTCTTCCTTCTGCAATCCTTCTTTACCTTTCTCCTTTGCTCTTGATACTTTATACGGTCTTCAACTTCTTTTGTTTGTAGCGCTTTAATCCTCAACATATTTCTTTTTTCGATTCCTCTTTTACAGTCTTCATCAAACCAACTCCTCTTCTCAGTTGTCTGTCCTGTCAACATTATATTAATTGTCTTAATTGTTTTACATTGCTCAGATAGAATACTTATTGAACCGAGGATCATGAAGCTTCTTACTTGGTTTTTAGTTCTTAATAAATTAGCATCTGTTGCTTTTCTTCTTATGAAATGATTTTTAAGTGATTACTTTTTTAAGTTTGAATTACTGCGTGTGATATGCTATTACCTCAATAGATGGCATTCCACTAACTAATTTTATAGACCTGCACTTTCATTTTGAAGCACTGCATTTAAAATCTGCTTAACACACATCAGTGCGGATCGTTAAATTCAAATCTGCAATTACTTGGCATACAAAATTGTATACATATACAATTGTGAGCACATCGTTTATTCAATATTAATAAAACGAAAACACAGAAGTATTAATTCTATAAAGTGACTTCACAAATGAGGCTACTCTTAATGAGTTTGCTACATTAGGCAAAATAAATTGAAAAAAGAAATCTTAAGAGAAACTTGATTATTACTGTTTCGTTTAGGATCTCGTTTGGCAGGTCCGAATGAGCCCTCGGAATGCGAAAGTAAAGCTTTTCATGAGTTCCTGGTTCTCCTGCCGGATACTTACTTCCCTTTCATTTCAGGAACGGCCTACCGACGATGCGAGCCGAACGGGGAATGGTTTTTCCACACGGAATTCAACAAGACGTGGTCCAATTATACGACGTGCGTCAATATAGAGGAACTGACGGTAATTATTAATTATTATATTTCAAGACCATATTACTTAATTAAATAAAAAAAACCAAAGTACAAAAGAACGAACGCATAAGTAAAGTTTGCATTTTATAATGATTTTAGAACACTATTTTTCACACGACTAAATAAAGTAATTTCTACGAACTATCTAGAATATGACTTACACACTAGCACGATATTAGTTATATCGTCCTAGTTATGGCACGTCTTAAAAATATATTTCAAATCGATAAAGAAAATTTTAAAGCAATAACTAACATCCGAACGAATAAATTGCTTCATCCATTCACCAAAGAGAATTCTAAACTCCAAGAGATCAGACGTTGATCAAACCAACAAGTCTTTGGTTTAAAGGAATTTCTTTTGGGCACAAAAAAGACGCAATTATTTTTAAATGGGGCGTTCTAAATCGAATTACAAATTTCAGTTTGAGAGACTAATTCTAAATTGTTTCCTTTTCTTGGTTCGTTTAAATAAATATTGCTGGATTCTTGTTTTAATTTGCCATATATCTGTTTCAGTTTCGTCAGCTGATCAACTTCATTTACTCTGTTGGATACAGCATATCATTAGTAGCCCTAATAATTTCCCTTGCACTGCTGACATACTTTAAGTAAGTAAATTAAGTAAGTCCAACATCAACTTTAAATTTTATTATATGTAATAAATAATTATGTATTAAAAAAATCTACAGTACTCTCTTCTTTGTGTGCTGACGTAACATTTTATTTGCCACACAAATCATCTGATGTGAACACAAGTTCAAAGAAACGAGGCATCTCAACTGCAACATTACTAATCTTAGAGTAAACTTTAATGTAATAGGTAATTAGATCAAGCTCACCCAAGTTCCCGGCAGTTAAGTGCATCTATGTGCACCGTTTACTGATTGAGTTAATTAAGTATTTCGCAGCGAAAGATCTGTGAATGTGATCAGAATAAACCTTACATTCCATTTTATCTAGTACTCGTACAGCCAGCCCCGATCATTTCAAATAAAAACAGCCTAGAGTGAAAACGAAAATTCGTAAAAACGCAGATGGATATAACGTGAGTGTTAACAGGATCGATAAATTATGGAAGACCCCTCGTAGACAGTCGAATCACTTACGCACCTAACTTGATTACCCCTGCGGAGTACTCCTGCGTTATTGGATAGACCAGATGGCCCAACAAGTTCACGTTGCTGTTAGTGTATTTCACCAAACTTCAATGAACTGTGTTCTTCGACTAAATTAAATCCCTTCACCTCGCACAAATGGTCCACGTGTATTTAATCGCCCGAGAATAAGATCCGGCGTCTTAAAGGAGTTTGTTGTTGATTGCATATCAAAGGGGAATAGTCAAAAGGGAAAAAGGATCTAAGTATATAAAGGGTTATCGTGAATGGAATAAATGAAATCGCTTCAGTTTTTTTGTTAGTTACTTTCTCGTCCTTAGTCCTGTAACACGCCGAGGTGCTACTATTGTTTGTTGTCTTTATGGACAACTAAATAAGTAATAAAATGAATCCAAACAGATAAACAAATTTAATTTATTAGCAAGTTAATTTACAGGCAACTGAAAGATTATCGTCTGCAAGAATTTAACGCGTATTTATTCTCGGGGTAACTCCGGCAAATTTCCAGGAAGGCAAAGAAGGTTAGTTCTATTGTTCCAGACACTCTGGCCAGACGAATTGCTACCTGCGATTACGGGGCCCCTATACCATGCAATAATAACTACAATAAATTTATGCCAGGCGCCAGCCTTCAAGGAAATCTTCCGGGTTACTTTTGTTGATATTTCTGAACTATTTTCAAGAATTAAAAATGGCTCGTGATCTCTAATTTGAACGGACCCACTTGTGCCCCGTTCTTTGGTCCCGGTGCAGCGGATATAAATATGAGATAGCAGGAATTGGATACTTAACATAAAAATAAAAATGCGGACTTAACTTTAATTAATTTATTTATTGCAAATTAAGGGGAAAAACTCCGTTTTTCAGGCGCTATGCAGCCTGAAAATCTGAGTATAAAAAACCCCGTTTTTTATATTAACATCCAAGGAAACACCAAAAAATTTACACTCGTATAAGAAATACAGTAGAATTCGTTTAACGGTTTTCTCGTTCGGATATCGTGACGAACTACCTAATTCCCATTACACAACTGGTGGGTTGTTTTTATGCTTGTCCCAAACAATATTTGTGTACTGACTATTCAATTTAAATGAATAATTAATTTGTTTCCAAAATTACGTTATCTTGGTACTCGTGTTTAACACTTTAATCGTACTCTAAGACCCGCTCTGTATATCAACCAGTGTACAGCGGCGTTGTGCCTACAGTGTACTTACTTAATGAATGTAGGGGATTAATTAATCAGATACTGGGGAAGTATGTGATACAAAATGCAACCCAGGCGATCGATCTGTGAGAAAATAAATAGCAATCGCTCGTTTTTCAGGGGAGCCTCCCTTGGAGGCGGGAACCCGATTTTTGATAACCTACTAACGCTACGAAGTGGGGAGACTAGCTCAACCGCTACTTTCGCTATTTTGAGGTGCAGGGTCAATGCCTCTGGCTTTATTAATTAACCTCTGATTGCGTTGTTCGACGAAGATCTAACCTGTACGCGATGGAATATTTTGACCGTTTTTTTATGACACTCTACTATGTGTAGTTATGGCCTTACGGTCTCGCAGCAGATTCCTTCTAATTAACTACAGATCTCCCGACAAAGACTACACCTTGGTCCACACACAGAGTGTGATGGAAACTCGGCTGAGAAGGTGGCTCTGATTACGTGATTCAGAATTGGTTTGACCTCCTAATTTTACTGCCCTAGTAATACAACTGATTGGCCTTGATTTAGGTAATTAATCTGTGCTGGTCACACTGGGTTTTAGTGGCAGATCTGAACTTGCCTTAGACCAGTGGTATGAAACAATCGATTTCACTGCGCAAATCGAAAAACACGTTGCTTGCGTGTTTCCAATTTGCCAGAGAATACCGAAAAGGATTCACTAATTTTACAAAGTACCCTGTATATGAATTGCACGATAAATTGGAAACGTCGGCTGACTGCCCTGGTCGATTTAAATTACAGAAACGCCAACAAACTAGTTAATAATTTATATAACAATGGTCAAGCAATGCCACTACAGTGGATGCCACTGATTTACTTTGACTTTGGTTCGGATGCAAATTAAGACTAAGAATAAATTTCCCAAACCAAGTAAGTACTGAAATTTATAGATTATGAAAATTTAATCATCTAATACCACCAATTATGTAACGAATAAGATACAAATTAGAGCAAATTACCTAGCTCCGTGCCGCGGAATAACAATCCAGATTCACGCACAACACCTTATTTTAGATTCACTTCGCGGATTAGATTTCGCGCCAAAACCGTGATATTTTAATTTTATTTTAATTGCCTCTCAAAAATCACTGGTAATTTTAACCGGACGGATTAATTAATTTATACCCTCTAGTGAAAATAATTAAAGAAATCAGTAAGTAACTCAAAGCAAGTTGCCCCGCAAAATAGATACGACTGACCGTCTTGAAAGCGCGTGGCTATCTCCTTCTCATTTTCAAATTCATCTTCCAACTGCCCCTAATTACTGCCCCTTCCTTTGACCCGAAAACAAATGCAAAACATACTTTGACCAATCGGATCGCGTCCTGTGTTTAGAAGAAACACGCCTCCGCGTTTCACGAAGTGTTTTTCTAACTTTCCAAAACATGCCCCCCTGAAGGGCTCCTCGTCTTTAACGTCTGCTTCTACTAAATTTCGACATAGTTGACGTTTTTATTATTTCCTGCCTTTTGCAAGTGTCCCTTTCAATGTTGTATTATCTTACGTTTACTTATGCGTATCGAATTGCAACTTTTAAAGAATAGCAGACTCGTACCCGAAACTTTCGTGGCCCAAAATTTATGTGACAATCCTTTCAAAGTCCAATGAACGATCTCAAGTGCGATAGGATTTATGGCCTTTCGTGCTTGTTAAATGGTCATTGAATGATCCTACGCCTTCTTTCCGGCCGGCAACTTGCCTTCAGTTTCAAATAGATGTACATTTGTTTGTGATTTATCATTTTCAAAACAATTTTCGACTACCGTGACAATAACCTTAATTGCAAGTATGCGTAACAATTTTAGTTACATCAATAACATGCTTATTTGTTTTATATACAAATTCGCGACCGTTTCACTCGCCCCCGCTGGAAATTAGCGCAATTGCTCCGTTGAAATGAGCATTTTCCAGCTTTCCCTTGATATGGGAGCGCCCACGAACACTTGGCACCCCCTCGCCAGGGCAGAAATACACCGGCGTACCGCGGAACGCTAACCGATCGAACTCGTCTTGGCCAATGAAAACCAACCTCAACTAACAATTTCCTCCAAACCACTAAGGACCACCCCACTTCAACACTCTAAAGGAAAAGAGAGGAAAAGAACAAGAAAAATCCCGAGCTTATGCAATCCCAACACTTCCGTGTTCCAGACGCCCCCAGTTGTTGAACCAGCTAGACCGGTGGACACTCTAACGGAACATATATACTGCTCTTACTTAAACGAAGCCACTTGACATTCCACTGTCACCTACTGATTAATAACTACCTTGATAATCACTTCTTATTAATCACCAACTCGCACCTACGCTAAATCCTAATTAATTCAACACCCACGGACTCTTTAATCACACCTTAATCGCTAACTATCCCTTCAATACCTGGCTAATTTGCTCCCTCACTTCCGCACTCACTATTTAGTTTGCTAATTCCGTATACGGCAAAAAAAAAACCTTCGTGTCGATGTCACTCACTAAACTTCCACTAAGATTCCCTAAGTTTTAATTATTCCACCCCAACACCTTGAGTTGATAACTCACCGTCACTAATCACGTGTAATATCTCATGACACTAATTCCCGCTAGCGCATTAGCATGCCACGGTAAAGCCACCTTAACTTCCCGGAATTACATCCTTAATAACATTGTCGCATTAATAATTCCGCACGCACCTGACCTTGACACCGTCAAATTGAAGCGCCCCGAGAAAACCCATGGACACCGTTAACTAAATTAATCCATCACTACCACTAAAATTTTCCTTAATTAATTAATCTCACACAATAATTCATTTAATATCACACCATAATTCACCGTTAAACTAAATATATATGCACCATTCGGGAACGCTTGTAAAATCTCCCATCACTAATTAGCTCATAAATTACCCCGGTATCCATTGAAGTAATTTCGCAACAACACCCCCGACTAATCCGATACCTGTTAATGCAACACTCTTTAATCACGTACAAATATTTCCACTCACTTAATACTCGAGTTCGCTGTTTGCCGTTTCATAATAATCAGATGATAATGACGTATTATCCGTACCCTCATAAATACCAGACGGCTGGGCCAGTTACCCCGCCATAAACCTTCCCAGAAACCCCAGACAGTGTGTCAATAGCAGTCTGTGCCACTGACCGTAATTATCCGTGGGTCGATGACTTCCTGCAATCCCATATAAACACTTTCACTTGTTGTTACGAAATTTTAGGGTCCCCATCCGTAACAGTGGTGTTTGCTCATTAACCCTTTAATCTAGTCCGGTATATGTGTAGTATGGTCGGAGGCTAGACGCGTTAAAATTCCCCGTCGGACGCCGGCGTGGTTCTCGAGCAGATAGGCGTTGATATGTATTTTCCGTCGGATAACATATGGACCCTCATAGAGGTTACAGAACTTTTGACTTATCCGGTCGGCGAGCACGGAAATGGGGTTAGTTCGAATTAGCACAAAGTCGCCTTCGTCGAATGGCTGTTGGAAACTCGTTTGCTGCCGCCCCCGCAGTTGCGCCATATGCCGTGTGTTTTGTTTAACTATCTCACGCACGCGATGTATATCCTGATTTAAAACAAATGGGTTAATCCGGCGGATTACCGCTCTATAGGGTAACTCTGGTTCTTCCCCGAATGCAATTGTTACAGGTGCAAATCCCGTGGAATCGTGTGGTAGCGAATTCAAACACGTTTGTAATTTTTCTAAGTGATCAATCCAACCTGTATGTCTTCTTGAGCAAAATGCCCGGAAAAACCGTCCAATCTCCCTCATAACACGCTCGACTGGATTTGAAGCTGGATGTCTGACGGATGTATATTGTACTCGAATTCCAGCTGCGGCCATCCTTTGTTTCCACAGCCGCGAAGTAAATTGAGTACCATTATCACTAAGAATACGTTCTGGCCTAATTCGGGATTCCTCTAAGATTTTACGTGCAGCCGTGCTTGCATTCGCCCTCTTCATAGCATATAATTGGACAAATTTGGAGAATACGTCAATCGTCACCAACAGATACACCGCCCCGGCACGCGCTCGTGGCAATGGCCCGTAGAAATCGACTGACATCAATTCACCGACTCGTTCTGCAATTATTGGCTGGAATTCCCCCGCAAAATTTTTATTCAGGTGTTTATTCCGCTGGCAGTTGTCACAGCTTCGCAGAACTTTCCTGATTGAGTGCCGCATTTTCCTCCAGAAAAACAATGTACGCATTGCATGAAATACTTTCCCGGGTCCGAAATGCCCATACGCTTCATGAAAGTGTTGTACTAACTCGACAATCAAACTTCGCGGCACCGCCACTAATTTCGCCTGCGTAAACCGACAGTTGTACAGTAGAACCCCGTCGTACATTTCATATCCTGCCTTTCTTTCTTCGTCATCTTGTACATAAATTTCCCCGAGATATTCATCGTTCGCCTGTAACTCTCCGATATTCATTAATCTTCTCCGTAGCTCTGGCTTTTCAGTAGTCGCCAGTGTCGCAATTATTGGCGCCGGATGTCCTTGTTCACCTGCTGTTGAGGGCCCAATCGGAAACCGCGACAAGGTATCCGCTACAACATTTTCTTGTCCTTTGATGTGGCGCACTTCGAAATCAAAAGCTTGCAGCATCAGTACCCATCTTGTCAAACGCTCACTCAACAAACGGCACTGTTTTAGAAACTGTAATGCGTGATGGTCACTATAAATAATCACCCTCGCGTTCATTAAGTACGTGCGGAACTTCTGTAAAGAAAAAATTATCGCTAGCAGTTCCTTCTCTGTCGTGGTATAGTTCACTTCCGCTGTATTCAGGGATCGGCTGGCGAAAGCGATGACCCCCAGCTCTCCTCCGTCCTTTTCCTGGCATAATGCGCTACCTATTCCAAATCCGGAACTATCCGTCTGTAAAATAAACGGTTGATCCCATCTCGGGTGCCGCAACATTACGCAATGTAAAAACAACTCCTTGATGTGTTGAAAATTAGACTCTTCTTCGCTTCCCCACTTCCATCTGACTCCTGTCTTCAATAGCTGTCTTATAGGCCGCGTATGCTCGCTATAATCTCGCTGGAATTGTCGATAGTAATTGCATAATCCTAGGAACGCTCGTAGCTGCTTAACACGTGTCGGCGCTGGGAATTTCAGAATTGCTTCGATTTTCTCTGGATCCGGCCGTATTCCGTTTGTTGATAAAATGTGCCCTAGAAACTTGATCTCTTTTTGTATAAAACACGACTTTCCTAAGTTCACGGTTAAATTAGCATCTCGCAGCTTTGTCAAGACTGCCCGCAAGTGTTCTAAATGTGTTCTAAAGTCCGGTGACGCTATCAATAAATCATCCACGTAATTCACCGTGAACTCCCTTACTTCCGGCCCTAAAACCAAATCCATGCAGCGACTGAAACTGGCGACCGCTGTCTTTAATCCGAATGGCAATACCCTGAACGTGTAGCTCCTTCCGTTATAGAGGAAAGCCGTGTACTTCCTACTGTTTGCATGCAACGGTATCTGCCAATAAGACGAGCGCAAATCTAATGACGAAAAACATCTCACATTGTTAAAACGGCGTATTAACTCTTCACTTGGAGTAGGACTTTCGCGATCTGCCACCATCTTCTCATTTAACTGTCTTGCATCTAGACAAAGTCGCACCGTGGAGTCCTTTTTCTTTACGACAACAATCGGACTCGAATAAGGTGATGCTTCACGTTGTATAATTTGTAGCTCTAACATCTTCTTAATTTCATCGTCTACAGCTGGCCTTAACGCGTATGGTACGGGATACGAGCGCTTCATGAAGGGCGTCTCGTCCTGCATTAAGATCTCGTGCGTATACAAGTGCGTCAGCCCTGGTATTTTTGCAAAGACCGAATTAAATTCTAAAAGCAAGCAGCTTAACTGATTTTTCTCGGTTTCCGCTAGAATACAATCCTTTATCTTGTCCTGTATAACCTCGTTGCCTTCGTAGTGTTCCTCTGCAACCAGCATTACATTCGCGTCAATACGTTCTCCCTCCGGTTCGCAGGGGTCGCCACACGCCCCCGCTCTTTCAACCACCTCTATACGCTCAGTGAGCTGTACTTGATGTCGGCGTTCTTCGTATGTAAATTCAAATACGCCTTCTTCGAAATCAACCTTCGCTTTGTGGCGGTTCAGCCAATCATCGCCGATGATCATCTGTTTGATCAAATTCTTAACAACCAAACAAGCCGTTCGTATTTCGGTTCCACTAATATCCAAGGAGATAAGCGCTTGCACGTTGACGCGAATACTTCTCTGTCCAACTGCCCCCTTTAATTGTGTTGCTTTTACAGGTAGTATTGGGACGGTAACCCCTGCCTTGATGAGTTTATCGTAGGTTTCTTCAGAGACACAGGTGACCTCGCTTCCGGTGTCAATTAGCGCCACGATTTCGACTCCTCCGTTGGCCTTGATAGTGATCGCTGGGATGACCCTATGATTTTCTTCCTCTCCGCTAGAAATAAACCGTGGCCCACGCTGTAACGACAAAATCTGGAAACAATCTGCGCCCGTGGCTTCCAACGGTTCACCTGACCTAATTAATTCACTGTAACGCAATAATTCGCAACCCGAATCGCCTGAAAAACCAACACCCTGTAAATGTGTTTGCCCTGCTTGTATAATTGGTGCTATGATTCCCTGATGATATTTCCCTAGTCCTTGGAACGGTTTCCAGCCTAATTTCACGAGTAATTCAAAGCCCTTGTTAATCCCGTTTGACTCGCCTTTCCTTGTCACGTGATTCACTTCCACAACAGCGGCCTTCCTTGCGTCATCTACGGCGAAGCGATCGGCCTTTCGACTCGCCTTGCTCAGTTTTCCTGATCGGGTTCATCGTCTCCGTACGGCGTGTAACGCCAATTCGCTCGCGCTCCTCGTCCTCGATATCTTCTCTCCTCTCTTGCAGGCCCCCCTGTTGATCCTAATTGTGCCAGTAAATCATCCTGTCTTCTCAGGAACTCGGCTGCTTCCTGTATGGTGTTCCTGCCGCTCATCTGCCAAAGAGATTGCAGTGTGTGGGGAAAGTGGCGCATTAAATCGTTCACCAATACTGTCTCCGCTCGCTGTGTCGTTAAAAGTTTTGCCTGGCTTACGTAATACGAGAAATGTTCTAACATCGTATATATCCCGCGAGGTTCCCATTGGGCGCTGATTATTTCGCGTAGGACCTCGAGTTGCTTCTGTTCGGACCAATACGTTTTTAGGAAGTCCGTTTTAAAATCCGCGTAATTTTGCCACTTCCCTTTGTAAATTTGGCTCCAGTAATAAGCCGATCCTAGTAAACTTTCTTCTGCGGTTATTAGTTTTTCTCCCTCGGGGATTCCTACTCTTCGAAAATAGCCCTCTAATTGCCGTAAAAATCTGTATGGATCCGCATTCGCTTCCCCTTTGAAAATCGGCTTCCTAATAGTTAATTGAAGCAACGACCTTGATTGTACACCTGAAATTGCGCATGGCCCCGACGAGTTCGACACGGCTTCGATCGTATTCCGACAGCCCACAGGTACATTTCTTACCTGACTTGACGCTGAAGAACCGCGCTCTTGAACCGTCGAGACTTCGGACGTGGAGCTGCTCGCCGCTGATGATGTCGTCTCTCCTGGCTGCCGCTCGCTGACGATGCTCTGCAAGGCCGCCAAAACTCCCGACATTAGTTCCTGTTGTTGTTCCGTCCAACTGGTGAACCATCGTGGCATCTGTTCCGTTGTCCCTTCGTAACGCTGCATAGTGTCAGGCGTCGCGACGCTCGTCCCCGGTGCATCGATTTCGGCGCCGGCACTACTCGTTTGCTTCGCGGTTTCGCGATCCGTACCGGTCTTTTCCGCGACCGCCCGCGCGCGACTTCCTCTACTGTATATCTTTTTTCCGCGTCCCGTCATTTCCCACTATCTCAAAGTTATTACTCCGTCTACTTTAAATCAAAACCGGAATCCTGGTCGTCGGCAACAAAATTTTACTTATTATGTAACACGCCGAGGTGCTACTATTGTTTGTTGTCTTTATGGACAACTAAATAAGTAATAAAATGAATCCAAACAGATAAACAAATTTAATTTATTAGCAAGTTAATTTACAGGCAACTGAAAGATTATCGTCTGCAAGAATTTAACGCGTATTTATTCTCGGGGTAACTCCGGCAAATTTCCAGGAAGGCAAAGAAGGTTAGTTCTATTGTTCCAGACACTCTGGCCAGACGAATTGCTACCTGCGATTACGGGGCCCCTATACCATGCAATAATAACTACAATAAATTTATGCCAGGCGCCAGCCTTCAAGGAAATCTTCCGGGTTACTTTTGTTGATATTTCTGAACTATTTTCAAGAATTAAAAATGGCTCGTGATCTCTAATTTGAACGGACCCACTTGTGCCCCGTTCTTTGGTCCCGGTGCAGCGGATATAAATATGAGATAGCAGGAATTGGATACTTAACATAAAAATAAAAATGCGGACTTAACTTTAATTAATTTATTTATTGCAAATTAAGGGGAAAAACTCCGTTTTTCAGGCGCTATGCAGCCTGAAAATCTGAGTATAAAAAACCCCGTTTTTTATATTAACATCCAAGGAAACACCAAAAAATTTACACTCGTATAAGAAATACAGTAGAATTCGTTTAACGGTTTTCTCGTTCGGATATCGTGACGAACTACCTAATTCCCATTACACAACTGGTGGGTTGTTTTTATGCTTGTCCCAAACAATATTTGTGTACTGACTATTCAATTTAAATGAATAATTAATTTGTTTCCAAAATTACGTTATCTTGGTACTCGTGTTTAACACTTTAATCGTACTCTAAGACCCGCTCTGTATATCAACCAGTGTACAGCGGCGTTGTGCCTACAGTGTACTTACTTAATGAATGTAGGGGATTAATTAATCAGATACTGGGGAAGTATGTGATACAAAATGCAACCCAGGCGATCGATCTGTGAGAAAATAAATAGCAATCGCTCGTTTTTCAGGGGAGCCTCCCTTGGAGGCGGGAACCCGATTTTTGATAACCTACTAACGCTACGAAGTGGGGAGACTAGCTCAACCGCTACTTTCGCTATTTTGAGGTGCAGGGTCAATGCCTCTGGCTTTATTAATTAACCTCTGATTGCGTTGTTCGACGAAGATCTAACCTGTACGCGATGGAATATTTTGACCGTTTTTTTATGACACTCTACTATGTGTAGTTATGGCCTTACGGTCTCGCAGCAGATTCCTTCTAATTAACTACAGATCTCCCGACAAAGACTACACCTTGGTCCACACACAGAGTGTGATGGAAACTCGGCTGAGAAGGTGGCTCTGATTACGTGATTCAGAATTGGTTTGACCTCCTAATTTTACTGCCCTAGTAATACAACTGATTGGCCTTGATTTAGGTAATTAATCTGTGCTGGTCACACTGGGTTTTAGTGGCAGATCTGAACTTGCCTTAGACCAGTGGTATGAAACAATCGATTTCACTGCGCAAATCGAAAAACACGTTGCTTGCGTGTTTCCAATTTGCCAGAGAATACCGAAAAGGATTCACTAATTTTACAAAGTACCCTGTATATGAATTGCACGATAAATTGGAAACGTCGGCTGACTGCCCTGGTCGATTTAAATTACAGAAACGCCAACAAACTAGTTAATAATTTATATAACAATGGTCAAGCAATGCCACTACAGTGGATGCCACTGATTTACTTTGACTTTGGTTCGGATGCAAATTAAGACTAAGAATAAATTTCCCAAACCAAGTAAGTACTGAAATTTATAGATTATGAAAATTTAATCATCTAATACCACCAATTATGTAACGAATAAGATACAAATTAGAGCAAATTACCTAGCTCCGTGCCGCGGAATAACAATCCAGATTCACGCACAACACCTTATTTTAGATTCACTTCGCGGATTAGATTTCGCGCCAAAACCGTGATATTTTAATTTTATTTTAATTGCCTCTCAAAAATCACTGGTAATTTTAACCGGACGGATTAATTAATTTATACCCTCTAGTGAAAATAATTAAAGAAATCAGTAAGTAACTCAAAGCAAGTTGCCCCGCAAAATAGATACGACTGACCGTCTTGAAAGCGCGTGGCTATCTCCTTCTCATTTTCAAATTCATCTTCCAACTGCCCCTAATTACTGCCCCTTCCTTTGACCCGAAAACAAATGCAAAACATACTTTGACCAATCGGATCGCGTCCTGTGTTTAGAAGAAACACGCCTCCGCGTTTCACGAAGTGTTTTTCTAACTTTCCAAAACATGCCCCCCTGAAGGGCTCCTCGTCTTTAACGTCTGCTTCTACTAAATTTCGACATAGTTGACGTTTTTATTATTTCCTGCCTTTTGCAAGTGTCCCTTTCAATGTTGTATTATCTTACGTTTACTTATGCGTATCGAATTGCAACTTTTAAAGAATAGCAGACTCGTACCCGAAACTTTCGTGGCCCAAAATTTATGTGACAATCCTTTCAAAGTCCAATGAACGATCTCAAGTGCGATAGGATTTATGGCCTTTCGTGCTTGTTAAATGGTCATTGAATGATCCTACGCCTTCTTTCCGGCCGGCAACTTGCCTTCAGTTTCAAATAGATGTACATTTGTTTGTGATTTATCATTTTCAAAACAATTTTCGACTACCGTGACAATAACCTTAATTGCAAGTATGCGTAACAATTTTAGTTACATCAATAACATGCTTATTTGTTTTATATACAAATTCGCGACCGTTTCAGTCCTTTTGCTTGAACTTCTGTGGAAATAAATAAAAACAGCGTGGGGTTTAAGCAATTTTTTTTTACAACGGGATTGTTCACGGACGTGCTAAAAATGGCTTTTAACTTGCCGTGTAAAAAAGTTTAATGGGAATTTCTGATTCGACCATATTCACTCTAGCAACGAAAAAGAAGCCGGATTGAACTCCAGCCCCTCGTCTGCGGCGTTCGAGGTGGCTTTAATATATTATGCACGAAGTAATAATCCCAGCACGTGCAGCTAAGCTCTGCGACTGCAAATCTTATGCAGAGGAGGGAATTCGATGCAATTGCCTTTAAGCAGTGCAATATTCCGCTTGATATAGCACTAGAGTACAATGCAGTCGCTAATCCGAGGTTGATGTGCTTGGATATTGGAAGGATTATGACGTTTACCTATTTAAGTACATTTGTGTTGGTATTAGAGCATGAAATTGGCAAGAACTTTCAAATAATATTTTCGATTTAATTAATTCACTTACCTTTCCCAAGTTCCTTTCGGCCGAAGATGGGATTTGGAATTACTTGAATATACAGAATGGGGCAAAACTATTAGACAATCTAAATTTGCAACATGGTAGTAGATGGCGCGCTAAGGTGGATGGGGTTGTTAATAACCTTCCATAATCCATAAAGCAATTGTTACTTTTACACAAAAATCTTTTATATGCATAAAATTATGTATTATTGGAGGATTGACGCGTCACCTAATTTTTAATTTTTTTATGAATCGAAAGCGCTGCTGGAATTGACTGATCGTGAGCTGAGTGACTTTTTAAATTTTTAGCAAATTAATCAAGACGAAATTGTGTTTCGGATTACGATTCTTTGGTCCTTCCCTTCGTACGATGCAGTGTTTTATCGGGAGACAGGCAAAAGTGAAGTTAGGGTTGAAATTTAATTTTTCTTTGTACGCACAGCCGTTTTTATTTGTGTTTTCCTTTGTGTACGGAAATTATATCGTACTTGTGATCGCATATAATTCGTTTATCGCGCGGTGAAAAAGAATTTATTCAAATTGGTTTTTGCTTTCTAGTTTATTTGGCGATAGCTGAATTTTTTACGAGTTTCATATTTAAATTCACTCATCCACTTGATTTAAAAATTCATTTATTTTATAAAGGTTTTTAACGTAATTGAATTTTTTTCTGAAAGCGACTTTTCACTTTACAATATTTTGTTGATTCTGCTTAGATTTATAACGATGGATGTAACAGAGATTTAAGTGTAGGTACTTTACAATAGGGCTTCAAGAGTTTTAAATTCTATTTGTTAATTAAGCTAATGATTTCTCAAAGAAAAACTGCATTAACACGCTATAAGCAAACGAGAGATCCTGATCATTGGCAATATTACAAGGCACTGAGAAATTTTACGACAGCTGCTGTCCGAAGAGAAAAAAGAGCATATTTCCAGCATAAATGTATGTCTCATGGAGCCAAGGGTATGTGGAATCCATTAAGAAATTTAGATATTTTAAAAAAGAAAAATAATGAACTGCCGCAACACAAATCAATGAGTTTTTTATCAAATCCGTACCTGTAACTAATGTTGATATTACTCCTGTACTAAATTATTACAACACAAGAATTTTGACCCCAGATAATTTATTTCATTTCGAAACGGTTTCCGAATGTGATATAGATAAATTTATAAAAATTCTTAAATCGAACGCTTATGACGGAATAAATTTTGCTATGATAAAGTTATGTACCCCGCAGCTTACTTATATCATTACTCATATTGTAAATTATTGCATTGCACACTCGGTTTTTCCTGAATGTTGGAAATATGCTTCAGTTATTCCATTGCCTAAAATTTCAACTCCTACAGAATTTAAAAACCTCAGGCCAATTAGCTTATTGCCCACAGCACCAAAATTTTTGAAAAAATTATTGCTTCACAGCTTCGAGATCATTTGATGAAGTTTAATATTTTGCCAGAAAGTCAATCCGGTTTTAGGCCTGGATATAGTTGTAATACTGCATTATTAAAAATAACGGATGATATTTTGAGAGCTAGTGACAATGGAAAGTTAACGGTGCTAGTCACACTAGACTATTCTAAGGCATTTGATACCATTGATCATGATATTTTGTTTGCAATTCTTCATTATATTGGATTAAGTGAGGACGCAGTAAATTTAATCAAAAGTTATTTAAATCTTAGACAACAGTCAGTTAATTATATGAATCTGATATCAAAACCTCTTACTTTGAAAAGTGGCGTACCACAAGGCTCTATTTTAGGTCCCATTCTATTTATAATTTACACATCTCAATTGTCCACCGTACTGAAACATTGTAAATCGCATTTTTACGCTGATGATTCCCAAATTTATTTTTCTTTTTTTCCTTCTGATGTTGATGATGCTTGTATTTTAATAAATAATGATCTTGCAACATTGGGCCAATGTTCTCTAAAGCATAAACTAGTTCTAAATCCGGAAAAATCATCAGCAATTTTATTTGGTAGATGTAATTCTAAAGAAAAAATAATTAATAAACTAAAAATAAAAGTTGATAATGTTAATATAAAATTTACTGAGAAGTTAAAGATTTTTTGTGTTACCTTAGACTCTAACCTTAAGTTCACGCATCATGTTTCGAAATTGTTGCAACAAGCTTATATGAATTTAAAAACTATTTATCTCAATAGGCACATATTAGATCAGAAAACAAAAATTCAGTTATGTAACTCTTTAGTTTTGAGTAGGGTGGACTATTGTGACTGTGTATACGGCCCACATCTAGCTGTAATAAATAAAAATAGATTACAGAAACTACAAAATTGTTGTTTACGCCTTATCTATGGTATTGGCAAGTATTCCAGAATTAGTCACAAAGTTAGGGAGACTGGTTGGTTGCATATGGAACATAGAAGAATGTTTCACACTTACTGCTTATTTTACAAAATTATTACGTATCAACATCCGCCATATTTATATAATTTAATCACATATCGAACTGACGTCCACAATTTGAATTTGCGATACAGAGGCTTATTAACTCCCCCCCGTCATCACAGTCAAAATTTCAAACGGTCATTTACTTACTGTATCGTAAAATTTTTTAATAAATTCTATCTTGAATGCAAGTTAAATTACAGGCAGTTCAGGTGTAAACTGTTTCGAACCTTGTTTCAATCACAAACGTAATTATCTTGATATTATAGCTTTCACATATTATTAAATTAATTAATTATTAAATTAAGCACGTCTTAAATATCGCTTTCCTTTAGGGTAGGTTTTTAATTTTTTGGTTAGGTGGTAGAGCAGTTTGGCGAATTATTTTTAATTTTCGTCAATACTGAACCTCGCCAATTGTTGGGCACTATAATTTGTACTTTGTTTAACTGTGATTTATTAATAAAGACACAATTATTATTATTATTATTATTATTATTATTATTATTTATTCTTTCAGGACTGTTTCCATAACACAATCCTTCTTTTCGATAAAATCAATATTAAGGCCCGGTCTTTTCATCTCCGGTTAACTTTATCTGACGGTTTATTCCCATAGTAACAATTGTAATCACACTCGTTGCTATTGGAACTAATTGCCGGATAAAGTTAATTTTGAGATGAAAAGACCAGGCCTAAATAATTTATTTGTTTGTATTTCTTAAGTATTATTAAGTATTATTGTATTATTATTATTATAAAGAATTTAGAATGCGTAGACGAGACGAACTCGTTTTCTTCTTTGCTGACAGTAGATTGTGATACTTCTAGCGTTACTAGCAACAAATCTACGTGTCTAGAAGTAAAATGTAGCGAATTATAATATTTAGGAAACAGAAGTTAACACCGCTCAATCGCTCAATCGCTCAATCGTTATTAGGTTGGTCCTTTAAATAGTAGAAATAATAAAATAGAGCCGCGATAACCATGAAAACACCTGCATCGTTTTGGGACACGTTTGCGATGAATCACTACTTGATTCAACCTGATGACATTGATCGCAATTAATCGGAGCTTTTGGTTTGTAACGCGCCCACTTACCCCGTTTGTTTGTTTGCTCCCTGGACAATAAATAGACAATAAAGCTGTCTAAACAAACCACAACAAATTTATTGTTCCCTTACGTAACTTATCTTCCAAGAGTTCCGGGAAGGATCATCCAGATGTTAATACTACAGCTAACATGCCTTAGTCTGGCCTCTGTCTGTTCTACCTGCTCGAGCGAAAGGTTTTATTGCCGGCCGGCTGCTACGGTTGGTCCTAATGACCTATATTATACACTGACCGGCAAAAAAAACCGGCCACCCTAAAATATATAACAAAACCATTGATATTCTGGTTTATTTAATTTGAGATATACTTTATATCAAAGGACCATTCATTATTAACAAAAAACATAAAAATTACTCAAGAAAAAGACGAGATTAAACAAAATTAAGTTTAATATGAAAAAAATAACAAAAACGGCAGTTCGAAAACTGAAAAGAAATGTCTTCAGTTAAGTTACTGGTGACGGTTAATAACGCGTATGACCTCCTCGTGCTCGAATGACATCATTTAAACGTCAAGGCATCGAATCAATCAAATGTGTCAACGAATTTTGAGGTATTGCCTCAAATTCTTCGTAAAGCACTGCTCTTAAATCTTGCAGTGTGTCTGGCAAAGCTGGGCGACGACGAATGCCTCTTTGATGTTGATCCCATAAGTGCTCAATGGGATTGAGATCAGAGCTGCATACTGGCCAGTTAAGTCTCTGAATTCCGACCTTGTCTAAGAAGTCAGTCACTACTCGTGCCACGTGTGGTCTGGCATTGTCGTGCATTAGAATGAATCTATCTCCAATAAAGTGAGAGTAGGGCACGACAGCTTCTTGCAGAATGTCTTCCACGTATCGATGGGCATTTAAAGCCCCATTTTCCACAAAAAGAAGTTCGGTACGTGCCTCAGACGAAATACCTGCCCACACCATAACAGAGCCACCATTAAAAGGTTGCCTTTCGGAAATTGTGCAGTCTGTGTACCGTTCATTTGGTCTTCTCCACACCCTTTCGCGACCATCAGGCGAGCGTATACAAAAGCGCGATTCGTCAGTGAAGAGAATTTTACTCCATTGGTGAGGAGTCCAGTTTGAATGAAGTCGTGCAAATTCCAACTGTGCTCGACGATGTCTTGGTAACAATTCTGGGCCTGTTGCAGGTCTCTGTGACTTTAGACCTCCTTCAACAAGCCTTCTCCTTATTGTCTTCTCACTTACTTCAACTCCACGAGCTGTTTGGAGGCGATGTTGAAGTTGAACAGCCGTTGATCTCCGATCCCATAGTGCGTTGAGCACAACAAAACTCTCTCGGCAAAGATCACAGTTTGGCCCACACACATAGAGGGTGTGAAAGAAACTTTGTTAAGAAGATGGCTATGAATATGTAATTCAAATCATTTGGTCTCGTGGTTTCACGAAATTCGTAGAGACAATTTAATTGTCTTGATTTCTGAGTTAAATTATGCTGTCACACGTGATTTCGGCGGCAGATATAACTGGCCTCAAGCCAGTGATTTAGATTGGCGATTTCCCTGTACAAATCGAAAACTGCCAACTTGGCAGAGAACATTTCCAAGGGGAGACGATTTCTAGAGTACACTGTATACGAGTTTACAGGTAGATTTGATGGATAGTTAATTGCTGTTGGTTGGTTAATCACAGAACTAATCTAATAATTAATGAGACAAAACTTTACCAAGTGCAATATTTGTTGGAATTTAAAACTCGACTCAATGAAAATAAAATGGTTTAATTAAATTTATCTAAAGCAATGAGAATACGGAACTGTGATACTCTCTAGTCACTAATTAATGCAATTTTGAATTATTCTCACTCAATTGACACCACCAAACCTGTGACGAAAGGATACAAAGAAGTGTAATTTACCTGTTCGCGCAATCCGCGGATCCACTTTGTTTAAATACACCCGCGTCGCGCCGCGTAATTGTTTGTTTTAATTGCCCTTTTTATCAACACAGTTTATTTACCCGTACCGGAATAAATGATTTAACTGTAAAATGAATAAAGACTACAAGCACTTAAGGAAAAACAGCTAAGCCAAATTAGAATTGAACTAGATCGTTCTCGATAAAGCGTCAATGCTATCTGCCTGTTTCCGTGTTCCTATTCCGCAAGTAAAAATTAACAACACCCCCTCAGACTTGCCAGATAGATTTTTAAAAACCCACCGACCATTGGTAACCGTTGAATTGAATTCTAATCTATGCCTTGAATGCATTTTCTCATAAGCACCTATAAATTACGTGCTTCAAAACTAGCATAAGGAACGCGTCTGCACCGCAACATCTGCGATTTCTTTTCTCTAACTTCATTTCAAACGCCTCTTGAGTTGACCCAGAATTATGACGCCAGACTTGGAAAAGAAGCAGACAAAAACAAAACACTTTAACTTGAGCGTAATTCGATATGCCTTTTCCGCTAATGTACATGTATCTGTGATTTTAACGTGACAAACTTTTGTACAGAAATTGGAAATACAAAGATAAAGATTACTCGGCTGACAGATTTATAGCTAGCTGTGTGGTCCAACATTACTCGAAAAGGGACGGCACGTCGCGTCGCCCTGGATTGCTGGCTTATCGCTTGCAAAAATACCAAGAATACGCACATGTGGTTGTTATTTTAAAACTAAACATTTAATACGTAATTTTGTTTTCAAACAAATTTAGCGAACGTTTCAGGTTTAATAATTAAATAAAAGACTGCTGTTGTCATAAAAAATCATCACATAATCAGTACACGTATGGCCGTAGACACACCAACAAAATTGACATTAGGAAAAAAATGTCTTAGTGTGATTGTGACAAGTACCAACCTCTTTCTCTCTCTCTCTCTCTCTTTCTGTATTCAGTACCATGGCTTGGTGAGCAAAAATTAATTTAATTGCCAATTAGTTCTGAGTAACTGACAGTTGCTTTAATTGATGTACAGAATGCCGTTTCTTCTCTTTATAAAATTATTTTGAATTTGTTTTGTGTGATATCATTTTGAATTAAACTTTCGTTTGAATTTTACATTTGTTTAGATTAGTCTCATTTATATATTTGTCTAAATTAAACTGTTTTAAATTTTTCGTAATTGTTGGGAGTATTTAATAACATATTTGATTTTGAGGTATTGTTTTAATGTTGTTCAGAATTTTACGTGATGCCAAATTTCTTTGCTTAATTTGTAATTGTCTTTATTTATTTGAATACATATATTTATACAGGGTGTAATCAATTAAGTTTCACATACTGTAATTACTATTAATACACAAGAAAAGAAGCGAAGTTATGACATACGTTTGGGAAAAATGTCAATAATAACTCCGAAAAATATGCCATTAGTTTTTACATAAAAGAGATGGGCGTATTTAATGTTTTAATGCCATTTGAAACAATAATTAGTTAAAAATGTTTGACTCTACAGCCACCCGGTACTACAATAATTGTTGGACACGTTAAATTGTTTACATGTCAACAATGAACATTGTTGACATCCAGAAATTGACGTGCTAACAATGTACAAGTAAACTATACATTGTTTAAATGTCAACAATGAATATAGTTGAGATCAGATATAAGCAATCTGCATTGTTGAATTATGCTTTATATATTATCTGTCTTTATCTACTCTGTATATGTATGTATAAACAGCACTGTAAATATTAAAATATTTATTAATAAACGAAAAGCAGACATTACAATAATCACACCGTCGACGTCGCAAAGAATGGCAATCTAAAAATAACCCAACCCAAAAACAGCTATTTAAAGTAGTTGACACAGGCTGCAGTAAGTGAACGGTCAAACTAGTCGGACTAAACCACGTGTTCAGTTTTTCCAATCGCTGATTGGTCAGGCAGTATAGTCTGGCTGGTCTCTGGCAATTGACTTGACGATTTTGTGCAGTTTGACAGTTCACTTAACTCGACCATAGTCTACATTGTCTACTCAGTGTTGTGCAGACAATTCTTTACACAGTCATGTCGACAATCAGTATTGACGTGTAAAAGTCCATCTCCGCCGCTGGCTTGATTTAAAGCCCCGACTGAGCGGAGTTTACTACTATGCCCAATAAATGATAGGGAGTAAACCACTGCGCCGCACTGACAAACAAGCAGAGGTTTTCAAACAAAAGAACTTACAGACAGTATTATTAAGTGAAACTTATTCGATTACACCCCCTATAAGTATAGCTTTTTTCATTTCATTTTCAACTAAAATTCTTATAAACGAAAGAAAATACGAAAGAGAAAAGGTGATTTTGGGCGTAATCCCCGTCCCATACGTAAACATGATTTTTAAAATATTTTTGTCTCTAATAAACGGCAGTGTTTTCAGTTGAGGGTGCAAGTGTTCAATGGAAACTTAGAGACACCTGTTGCGCGTTCTACGTGCTTAAATAGCATCGTCGTTTTCACCGTATGTTAGCCATAGAAATAATTTAGGTACATCTCTGACACGAATGCAGAAAAGAATTATTTGCCAAAAATATATAAACCATGTTTTTCATCATTTATTTAACTACCTATTTGTTTTATTTATTTTTTTTAATTTTGAAGCTTGTATTTAACTTCATAGATAAGCTATTTTAAATTTAGAATCTAATTGAGTCTACATAATTGAATCTACATGATTTTTGACTAGAAGAATCACTTCTATAAGATTTTCTTGTAACTCGTCAAACGGACAACTTAAGAATAGCACAAAAATCAACGTATTACTATCGCTTGACATCTCTGTTAGCAGTGACGAAGCTGTCGGTGAGATTGCGGCGTACTTGAGCTACTCTTGTGCTGATGAGGCCCCCAACTATGAAAAAAAGTCATGTTAAACACCATAGGAGTTATAAAGGAAAAAAATACAACTGCAAATTTTAAATGAAACTATAATGTAGGTCTGATCTTGTACAAGACGATAATGTTAATCCGGCCTTACAAATATATCAAATACAAAAGATAAAAGAAGTAAGTTTTTTCAACAGGAAAAACGAATTCTTCTTAAGAAATTTAGAATTATTTTGCAAAGTAATCTCACACTTTGTCATCTTAAGCTTCACCGGACTTAACCAGAACGCTATTCCTAATTAAAGCCTATGTTCCACGTGCCTCATTAACGCGATTAACGCGCGCGGTTTAATTTCTTTGCGGTGGCAGTTACGATGCGGCGCGTCAATTACGGAGTTGTACGTCGCTTAACCAAATTACAGCGACGACCGCGCTTAATGGAACACGTCAAGTCAGAACGAAAACCTGCCAGGGCCTGGGCGATAAACTTCCATTGAATTTCAGAAGTTCAGCTGTAATGGGCAGAGAGTGAAAAAAAAAATTACGGCCGGGAATGGTAGTTAAGAGCCGGAGGATTAAAATGCTTAATTACTTGCGCAAATTTAACGGCTTTTAAAGCACGGCACTCCTTAGGAGATTCTTCTCGGTAATTAAAAATTAAAGGAGCTAGAGAACGGAGGCGATGTCGAACACACTCCGGAGTAATTCTGTGTGTAAACCCTCGAACGAGTTGACCTGGGATTTGTTTGGAATTAAACAAAACATCGATCAAATATTATACATAATGTTGTTTAAATTACCGAATATGTATTATACTTGTGCAATAGGTCAAACATGAATTTGCACTGAAAATCCCCTCGTGGAACTTAATTAATTCGAAATGATGAGGGTTCGTTGAATTCTACCGTAATGATTTATTTCTTTTCTACAATTCATTACTTATTCAGCCTCAAATGGATATGTCTAGATTTAAAACCAAAAATATGGTTTCCCTCTCGCCATTTCAATTATACAGCCGTAATTAGCCCGTCTAAGTCAACTCCGGAGCTGTTTTTGTTAATTACCAAGTTCGCATTTTTGTTGGTTGATGAAATTACACCCCACGCGTAATGAAACTTTAAGGGAGAGACTTAACACCATCCGGCTGGAATCTTTTAGCGTTAATTATTGTTATCCGGGAGGGTAGGCCTCGTGCATTAAGAAAATTATAAATTCCGTTCCGATTTCGGGCGTTACCTTGAATTAATTACTACAATGGTTTTAAGATTACATTGACAATAAGTAGAAAGTTTTGGTTATAATTCCGAATCAACTTGAGTTAACATGTTTAATATATCCAAGTTAATGTAAATTCCATCTTCCGCGTTGTCGAGAGACTTCGAAATGAATGCATGCTTCGCAGCACAATCTCATTATTAATACATTTTGAGAGTCTTGTTCAGATTAAAATTAGAATATTTATGAAAACATATTTATATCATTTAATCATGTGAAGAAGCAGGAATTTCCTCTTGGAATATCGACGTGAGATCAAAAATATTCGTTATTATTATTTTTGTGTGATGTTATTAGTTACTTGTGCTTCTCTGTGCTAAGTGCTCTCTCCTAAGCTCTAGTCTGTAAATTCGATTTGCGAAGGGAGCTCCCGATCCATCAATCAAGACAACGCAGAAGCAAGGCATTCATTTAGAATTCGTGTTGATAAAACGGGAAATCAGGAAATAATCGAATTACTTAAAAGCAATAGGTTTAATAGACGTGGAATTGTTGGCTTAAGGGAATTGAAATTAAATTCCTCATTGCAGAATGGTGTCTTAAAGCCTTAAAGTAATCCCAAGAATTAGATTTGTTTCTGCTGATTTCTGGTTTCTTGTTTTTTTTTTTTTTGAAATTCTGGATTATACTAAAAAATAAAATAGTACAAATTTATTTTATATTTCCCATTATGTCTCGTCGCGTCGGACAGAAATTTTATTTTATCACGAACACAAATATTTTAAACGTGTTCCAACAAATTTGATTACAAATAAATTTACTTGCCCAGGCAGATGGAAATTTCCAGTGTGCAATTTTATCCAAACCAAAAGGATTAAATGCAATTTAAAGAGTGCGCCCGTTAATTAACCAGTTCGTTACTATCCTATTAAAGCCCGGCTCTGCAGAATTTTTTTTTAATTAATTTTATCGTCGGTCCACTCGTAAAAGCTCGACGTAATTTCATTTTTAACTCATATTCCAGTTTATTGTCGGCGTTTTGTTAGGCGAATTTTGTCGTAAATTTTCATTAGCCATTGTGTATTTGCAACAAAGAACGAACGAAACCGAAACGTTTTCAAAACAGAACCTGCGATGTTATCTTTGTCACATTCTAAAATAATAACTGGCGTCGGCAGGATGTATCTTTTAAAAGGCAACAATAATTGTCACTTTAAAGGAATTCGTTTTCATTTAAATTTCATTTAATTAGGAGCATGATAAGAAGCTGTTGCTTTGCAGCTTTTTCTGTAAGGATTTTTACATTCATTTAGTTGCTGTAGAAAGTTGACTCATTTGTTGAATCCAAAAAGTATTCAAGTATTCAGTCTAGGAAATAATATCCGAAGATGAATTGCTTTTCTAACAGTCCTTTTCTTATTGATGTGTTTTATTTAAATCTGTAAATTGACCTAATTATGACAAGTAAGAAAAGAATCATCAAACTTTTAATGAAATCAAAACTGTTTCTTGTACTTCTTAGGTATTTACTCTCATAATAAGCCCTGCTTTCATTGTGAAAGCCCAGCAGCTAATTATAGCCTACGTATTATCTGCCTTAACTTTGAAGTCGTCCAAATTAGGATCATGTAATCCGGGGTCATCATTAGATTTTCAGAGGGTAAGATAATTCTGTTTCGCATTTACTTCGTATACAGAGAAACTCACCGCATCAGTTCGACTAATTTGCCATTTGTGCTCCTCCGTTCCAGTTCCTGTGGCTCAGAATGTCTGCACAAAGTATTATATGTCGAGCTAACTTGCTAGTTAATATTTGTCCACTGTTCATATTAAAGCCTGCCTTATAATTAATTAAATATATTTAATTCGCCATTAGCCATTAGATTAATTAACAAAAAAATATATTTTTATAACCCAATTTCTTCAAAGTTGTTAATAAATAAAGTGATAATTTATCTCTGTCAAGTATATTAAAAGTGTTAAGAGTAATTTAAAGTTTAATTCAATTACATTTTGCCGACGTCTGGCAATCCTAGAAAACTAGGACGGATGAGTTTTAAAACTTTATATATTTATCATCCCTGTCGACGATACCATTTTTATTATTATTAATCTTGCCCTATGTTCCGCAATTTCCAGATCTTCGCGAGTGGATAAGCTCATCCTGTCACACGACGCCCCAACACGGTGGGGAAGGGGGGAATTGAAAATAAAAGATTCTCGCTTTTACAGACCAGAGACCACAATGGAAAATCTCTGCCGTGTGGGTGGAAGGAACAATGCAAAGAAGTTGAGCGCTTCGAATTTTAATTTTCTTGTTTAAGCCTATCTTAATTTTTTAATTAAGTTACGAAGACGTTTGTTTATTTTTTTCTTTAAACGAGATGCATAACGGCCAACGCTGACTGAGAATACGAAAAGGTTTTCTTAATGGGAATTAAATTTTCAGAGAAGCACTTACGCCAAGATTAATTCCTAATTTCATTTAGGGCGAAACGTTTAATGGAGTCTATTTTATTTAATTCTTTATACGCGGGTATTTCCAAGAAATAAAATAAACGTAAATTAAAATGTAGCAAAAATAAAGAGTGACACTATCGGTGTTTAAATTACATTCATTCTTTATGGTAATTTTTTTAAATGTTAAAAACGGTTAATTATTGGTTTTTGTGCTACTCACCGCAACTTTAATTTCATTCAAATCAGAGTTTACAACCAACTCAAATAATTTGAAGGGAAAGTAAGAGCGAAGGAAAAGTATCTGTTTTGAAGTTCGATAAAAAGTAAGCTTCAAAGAGAATTTTAATATTAAGAACGTGGCATTTGATCAATGTTTCGAAACTTTCACCAGCATGAAGAACGAACTGATGAAATATTATATAAATTTAGTAATTTCCTTTTTATGTAAGTTTATATACAGAATACTTAATTTTAATAATACATACAGGATGAATGAAAATAAAAAGAAGAGCCAAAAAAGTTCCTTTTCTCTGAAATATCTTTCCACATAATAGGTATGTTCCATTCTACAGAATTTCATGCTCATGCTCAGTACTGGTTCTGAACGTTCCAGATCTTGAAATCCTGACCTGATTCTGACGAATGGAACAAACCTAATATGTACAGTCACAATTGAAATATGAAAGTAATGTCTCGATGCGCGTCTGTACGCTTGCCCACCTATTCGTTACAACGGCCAGTGATTAATTTAACTTTTTATTGGTAAGACTTTACTTTTAATTCTGACTGTACATGCATACTTTACATCTTTTGACCTACATAGACTATTTATGAAGTTAATAAAATTTAAGCGTTGCTCGTCACCACACGCATTCCATTTCTCTTTACTAGCATCAAATACCAAGCCTTTTTCATTTTAATCTCCATGAGAAATATAACATCAACTGTTAATACGTACACATCATTTTCTCTCAGGTTTATCCTTCTTTGCGATTTGACTTATCTAAAGATCATGTTCCTTGTCGCAACTTAAAATCACCAGCTTTCTTCTCCATTTCTTCTTGTACGAAAATGAGATTGTAATTTGTATTTCTTCTGGCTTTCGTGGTATGCTCTGATGCAATAGCCATTACTACAGATGGACTATTGGGACGCGATTTCTTCCATAAAAATAATGTTGGAATTGAATTCGGAGAAGGAGGTGTAGAACTTAAATTAGATGATAGCCAGTTATTCATGCTTCGTGAGGAGAAACAAGTAAAGGAGCATAAAGGAAAAATTAACGAGAAACCGAAAGACATTTCCGAAGTAAGGAAAACACAAAAAGTATAGAAAATAAAAAGAGATACCGAGAACCAAAAAATGGAGTTTAAGAACTCAAAAGGTAAACAACATTTTGATGTCGTCGACAGTCAAAATCCAAATTTGAATGAAAATTTTGATATTATACAAATTAGTGTTTAATGCCTCAAAAGATTATTGTTTAGCACATAGTGTCGCTGAAGATTTTAAAATGGGACGTGGATTAGCGATACAATTTAAGAGACGTTATAATCAAGTTGAAAAATTAAAGAGACAACAGATCAGGACAGGTGATGTCGCTGTGTTATCGAAAGCCGAGGATGGTAGGAAGTCTATTTATTATTTGGTAACCAAGGAAAAAAGTTATCAAAGATCCACCTTAGACTCATTAAAGCAAGCGCTGGAGAAGCTGAAAACCCATTGTCTAAGTAACAAGGTTAAGAAACTTGCAATGCCAAAGTTAGGGCGTGGATTTGATCGACTTTATTGGACCAAAGTAAAGAAAGTTATTGAAAGCGTGTTCAATGGAACAGGAATTGAAATTGTGATTTATGTTTTGGATACCAGAAATTTTGAGAGTAGTCCAAGACAAAAAATTAAATCAGTGCTAGTACCCGTCGGATTATTAATGGGAAAACCTACTGGGAGAGGCAGAAAGTTCCTCCAGAAATCTAGAGACCCCAAACGAGAAGCGCTGGTCCCGCAGAAGAACATCCATGGGTGATGTCAAGGCGTTTGACCAGATTTAACAGAGATTCAAGTTCTAAGGAAACTGAGTAATTTCCTTTTCAAAGAAAGTGCTTATTTATATAGCACAATTCCACTTTTCAAACAACGTCTTCTACCAATCAAAAGAAAAAAAAATGTTTCTAAATCCTTCAATCTTCCTAAGAAGAAAAATTGTATCCTTTCAATTTCTCCCCGTATTTACCTCTGATGGCAGTAGCCATATTTCTAACGTATGACCTAACAATACATTGATAAAAAAAGTCAAGGAGATGCTGAATTCGTAAATGTTGGAACCAGACAAGGATGTTAAGAACCATGTCAACCCAAAGTACAGTTCGACCCAGAGAAGAGTCAAACCAAGATGACTTCAACGTCAGTACCTTTGCGAACACAGATCTATCCAAGGCTGGAGAAGTCAACAGCACCGGTTCCAAATCAAACGGACAACGGATCCATGACAGAGCCAGCCAAGGTTGGGCCATTTCCTCATCACACCAATGGGAAGGACATGTTAGATTGAGAATCGTCAGATGGTGATACGTTATATCTGACTCACATGTAGTGCGGGAGTGAAAAAGGCAATTATATCGAAATAAGTGTACAAGTGATTCTTGAATTTTCTTGTTAGATAGTAAGACAGATGTCTCTTAAGGTAGAAACCTCTAAGGAGTTTGACTTTTACAACTTGTATGAGCCATCATCAAAATATGTATTTAGTTTTTAATTTAAGAAAAGAATTGCCTAAATCGTCAATTCTTTTAAGTAAGGGGGAAGGAATGTAAGAATCCAAGCATCTTATAATTATCAAAAGCATAGTACGGAAATGAATTCAATGCAACGCAACCGCGAGAGAAATCCGCCAACATAGAAAAAATTAAATATAAAGTGACCGTGGCGGCGCGGCGGCTCGTTTATCAAGAACCTTGCGCACGATTGACATTGCAAATTCTAAGACAATGCACCTGCAACTGTAGTGACATTGATAGCTGACCTCGTGCTGAATCGCACACTTAAGGAAGGCTACGTAATCGGAATTGACCTTAGAAAAAATAAATATAAAGAGGCCGTAGCAAAGCACAAGGTGAGACAGCTTCTAGCAGTTTGATCGTAAATATTGCTAGTGCCCATCTTGTGGAGTACATCTCCATAAGCCCGAGGGCGTAATGGACATTTAGAGAATATCTTATTGTATGTTGCTGTTCTCTAATAAAATCCGTCCGTCTCTGTATCTAGTGCTATGGTTTGGTAACATTGATATTTTTTACTATTTTGGCTATATTTATAAACTAACATTGCTTATTTTAATTATGAGATGCTGTTTTTCTCGTCATAAAATAATTTTGAATTTGTTTTATGTTGTCTTGTGTATTGTTCTACAGTAATCTAAAATTGCGTTTAAATTTCACATCTGTCTAAGTTGTGTCTCTAGTAATGTGACTAGAGTGTTGTACGTATTTAATCAGTTTTAAAATTGTCCTAATCACTTTATAATTGGTTATTTATTTTTAATATATTTATTTATATAAGTTTTGTGTTTATTTTTCAAGTCAATGTCATTCTAACAAGAAAGAACATAATTTTTCGTCAATCCCGAAAATTATATGTAGTGGCGGGCAAGGGCTAAAATCCCATTCCATATAAAGAGGGCGTAATAGCAATATCTGGCTCAAAAGCTCAAACCAGATACCTACAAACAAAGAAATTGCTATTTGTGTCGTTTACGGTCTGATTAAAATTTCAGTAAAAGAGTGAGGAGAAGAAGTGGAAATTGTTGATTATTGTGGTGTGATTAATTTTGAGAATTAAGACCTAGTTTGGGCATCACAATAGAACTTCTTTCTTATTCTCATCTAGATATCTAGACGGACATAATATTTCGACGAAGCTTTGTACTAGAAATTTCTTCTGTTATCATTATTTTTAACCACCCGTTCCTCACAAGTTTACTTGTCTCAAAACTATTTGAAATAGCCTTTTTTCTGTTTAGAAATAATAAAGCAAATTAAATCGTCTGGTGTGTACAGGGTGTTTCAGGTTTAACTGACCAAATTCGAAATCCGAATTCAGGACCTCAAAATTAGATTCTGACTTCAGATTTTAAGTTTGATTGATTCACCTTGAAACATCCTGTATGTGCATCGACTTAGTATGTCTTATTCAATATTCCAATTATATTTTAATGTAGACCAGTTTTACAATAAAACGACGCGACGTCCCAAGGACGTAGACGTCGTTGATCTCGTACGTCCTCAGAATCTCACGAATTCTCGAGAGATTCAGAATCGAATAAGGATTTATTTAAATTAGTCTGTGAAATTGCGTGCGATATTATACCGAACGAGCGGGCGGCAGCAAATAAACCGGCTGCCGCGGACGTATCGAATCCTCCTCAATCCGACATTCTTTCGGCAGCAACTTGTTATGTGTGAGTATCGCTTGCGACTACGTGACACAGTTTCAATGTGTTATCGCAGCGTGTGTACATACATTTCTCGAATCGAATTGTGAAAAGCGACCTTATAGCCTCCGGCGTAATGGAAATTTCTCTGTAGGAAATGTATCATTTTGTCGACATCGAAACTGCCTCATATATTTTATTCATTCTTTTAGATTAGGACGGTTCTTTTTTTAGCATCAAAGAAACGTGTTGCATTATTCATCAGGGACCAAAGTTGACATGGACGTAATATTGCAGGATATGCGTGAATGTCAGGACATAAGCAGTATAAAATATAATAACGAAAAAATAATAATGATATTAATTAGGTAGAATACTTATAGAAAGCATAAAGAATGTTATATATTACAAATTAACAAAAATGTAACGAGGTATTTGTCACTTGAAAAGTTGCAATAACCGCGTTCGCTAATGAATTCATGCTCACGGAGTTTGCTCGTTTCAGATCCTTAAGGTGCGCAAGGATAACGGTCCACATGAACTTATTCGCCTCGTTCGCAGTTAACAACTTTTTATGGCTCTTATGGTACAACCTCGTCGTCGATAGCGTCGAAGTCGTTTCGAATAATGAGGTAAGTACATCAGTAGGTAGGTGATTTCTTGTCGCAAGCTTCCGACTTTACAATTTATGTACATGTTGGATCCATCCATATATAAAAGCAAAAATGCATGCGTTTGATTTGAAAGAAAAAGGAATTGATGAAATAGGAATGAATTTTTAAAGTACCTAATCGAATCAAACCAGAAATAACATTTCATTTCCTCCTGTCAAGGTTTCTGTAATAATTGAATCCGGTGTCTGAATAGACACGCTTTGTTAAACAGATCACTGACCGTAAGTCCTCTAAAGCCCCAAGGATACAATCCCATTAGGCAACGTGATAAATTGCTCCTAATGTGGGGAAGTTTATCATCCTAAGTGCATCGAGGGTTCACAGCCAAACGTTTGGTTTCAGTACCTGCAACATAAAGGCACTAAATTCCACATTTTTTGGAACTCAAGAAAAAATTGTTGATGCAAATAACTTGCACGAGAATTTGAAAGAATGCAGGCGATCGTTTTCACCCCCGCTCCCAATTGATCATTTGCATTAAAATTTGTTAGATGTAAAGGGCGATAAATTGTCACGTCTGAACGTGATTAGCAACACGTGTGTAGCATTAACTCTGATGAAAAGGACACCTGCGGGCGTGAGTTACTCCACCAGTACGAAGCTCGGAGCTTTTATGACGTGATGTTTGAATTATTTATTAGCAGGAATGCCATTCGTACCGAATTATATAAAAGTAATTCCTTTGTAAACAGGGCGATAAAATATTAATTTCTTAATTAAATTTTAATAATTAAAAATCCCTCTATTTTTATTGAATGTATTAATACTCAAAAAATATTATGTAAAGTGTGCGTACAGTTGATTTGGGTATTATAAGAAATAGCAAAATTGAATGAATTTATTTCGTTTTCTTGCAAAATATCGTTTACATTTATTTTCACATTTCGTGCATTAACAGCTTCAAAGGAGGGATTCGAAGCAATCAATCTTAAACCTTCTCCTCCACGACACATTCCGCCAACATTCCGGCTTTTATACGTTTCTTTTGCCAAAAGAAATTAATACTTTAATCCCTCTTTCCTTAATACTGTAATATATAACATTGTAGTAAATTGCGACGCTCTGAAATGTTTTTAATCAGAGAAAATATTTCCTGTTTCTTTTTGGTGGAGGTGCCTGAAGATTTCAAGCTCGTGACTTTCCTTATAATATGCAAGAATGTAAACACTTAAAATAACAACTGTTTGGGCTATGAAACTAATGTATCTTCACAATTTCCTTATTTGCACGAGAGCTATCCTTGAAATAAATGGCCCGGCTTACACACAGTACGAGTTTGCGAAATCTCATCAAATATGTGGCACAATAGAACGGCCGTAAACTCTTATGCAAAATGAGATTTAATAAAACTTTTACGACCGTAGTGCAGCGGCCGTTTTCCACATACACCTATACATTCAACGGGATTTAAACGTCAGATGCGTTCCGTGATACGTACAAATATCGCCGATATGTTCGCCTACTCGCGAATAATATCAGAAAATGACGAAATTTCGGAGGGCAGAATGTGATGATCTAAAATCTAAAGCGGTATTTCTCCTGGCTATATTGACATTCCATTACAAGCTCTTAGGCAAAGCACCCGGAGCTTATGTAAACCGTATGTATCAACGTAAATCCAATAATAGCGACGGGAAAGCAATGAGACACACACACAGGCACACACGTTAGCACACTAACGTGTATGTACAAAGGTATGAGTGTTTATAATATCCTTCCGAACTCTACACATCTGCCTTTCGAAGGACAACACGATGATTAAAACAATCTTTGAAATAAAATGTTCGTCTCTATTACGTACTTTAATTATTATGGCAAGAAAGTTAAATGCGTCATATTTTACAAGAGAAGCTTCAAATATGTACAATTCTAAAAAGTCAAATATATTAGGTACAGAAAACTTCTGCAATAATAAAAAATAAAAATTAATTATAAAACAGTGCGCCTCTATAAATTCTTTTTTTTTAAATTATCCTGAGTGAAAGATCCAATATTTAAACCAGACTTTTAATTAAGATCTTATCGCCGTTTTCATTTCCTTCGGCTCTCGCATCGTCTTCGATGAAAAGTGGCCGGTAAAATATATTTGCTGTTTAATCGACCGGCTTCTTCGCCCAGGTGTATAGGGAACGTTTTAATTTATTTTCGTGCCCAGAGGGAGCAGAAGCAAAAGAAAACCGTAAAGATCATTGATCGCGGCATAATTTCATCGTTATGCTCTCGTAAATCACCACCAAGTTACAGAACATTTTCCTTTCTTGCCCCATAAAATTTGCGAGCGCATGATGTACGGGGAAAATTATCATAACGGCTGAGGAAAAACGTAGGTATATTTTCACCTAAATTAATGTTCCTTACCCCGCAAACACAAACACATTCTTAAGAGCGATCTCATCTGGTGAAACGCTGCGAATTTCTTTTGTCACTTATATTTCGTTCAAAAAAATATTTCGGGATGATATATCATATCTTTAATTAAATTTTTTCCTTGCAGGTTTGGTGCGTAATGCTCCACGTCATCCTCATGTTCTTTCTAATTTCCAATTACTCTTGGATGTTGTGCGAGGGACTGTACTTGCATACCGTGTTGGTGTCGGCGTTTGTATCGGAGAGTCGCCTATTAAACTACATGCTTCTTGTGGGTTGGGGTTTACCAGCCCTAACCATCATACTTTACGCAACCCTGAGGGGCGTCTACGGGGAAGGAGAGAATGTAAGGTGAGTGAAAATCACGATTAATTTCAGTTGAAATAGATGGATTACAGTGACACTTTCTTTACAACCCCATTTTCTGACATCATTAATTTTTCCAAGCTTCACTAGACGTTTCAAAATATCACAGCGAACATGTATAAATGTGCAATCTTACTTCATTTCTGAAATAACGTTGCATACAAAACTTTTCCTAAAATGTCAAAGGCTAGGCTAGATTAAAAGTTATGCTCTCGTCAAAGTAATAAATTCTGATTCGTATTCCAAGGTTCGGCAGGAATTTCGGTTTTATTGAACTTGTTGAGAAACTTATAAAACGCGATAATGTCTTTAGGGACACCGCCGGTTTGTGACACGTATCGCTGACAGTTCCCCGTATAATACGGAAAATCTAAGAGACGAGAAACTATGCGCCCCAAAATCAAAACTTTCCTAATAAGATTTTATAACAAAAACAGAGGAGCATCGCTCGTATTTCATTCTATATGGCTGCTCAGCTGCAAGTTATGTATCGTTCAATACCGCCAATTACGGCGATAAATCACCGGACTTTCAGTGTGTTAGGCGCTTATCGCCACATAAATTTCTGCTCGGTTGTAAACAAGGCAGAGGAGAAAACATGGAATCTTATTATCCCCGGATTAACTTTGCATGGATTAATAGGGGATTTCCCCATTTAATTATTGCGTTTTTTCCTTGTTGCCAATCTACCACTGTAGTACAGTAATGCCGATTCGAAGCCATTTTCCCATATTAAATAACACAAGGGTTAAAACGTTCGCTAAAATTGCTTTCAAAATATAATCGATTGTTGCATGTTTCATCCAAATACACGTGTTCGAAAACTGCCCGCTGTAAGAATACAACTCGGGGTAATTAGCGTGACGGTCTGTCCTGTCTCAAGGGGCTTGGCACCCCAAAGACCTTTTAGAAATTCGGTAATCGCAGGCGCCAGGCAGAGGCTTTATGTTTACACAGACGTCATAAAACAAATCTATTCGACGTTTTAGATGGGTTTTCTTAGATTTTGTATACAGTTTGTCGCAGTAAAATCACGGGCACATGTACATTAGCGGAAAAGTCAAATCGAATTACGCTCAAGTTGAAGTGTTGTGTTTTTGTCTGTTTCTTTTCCAAGTCTAGCGTCATAACTCTGTGTCAACTCAAGAGGCTTTTGAAATGCAGTTAGAGAAAACAAATCGCAGATGTCGTTGGACAGACGCATTCCTTATGCCAGTTTGGAGCGCGTAATTTATAGGTGTTTGTGAGAAAATGCATTCAAGGCGGGTTAGAATTCAAATCAACGGTTAGCATTGGTCGGTGGGGTTTAAAAATCTATCTGACAAGTCCGAAGGGGTGTTGTTAATTTTTACTTGTGGAATAGGAACGCGGAAAAGGAGGCAGATAGCATTGATGCTTTGACGAGAACGGTCGAATTCAATTCTAATTTGGCTTAACAGTTTTTCCTTAGGCGCTTGTAATCTTTATTCATTTTATAGTTAAATCATTATTTCGGTACGGTTAAAATACAGTGTGTTAAGAAAGGCAATTAAACTAAACACGCGCACGTCGCGACACGAGTGATTAAATAAAAGGTGTGCAATGTGCAGAAGTGGACACGGATTATACGGCTTAGGTAACTGACATTTATTTGTTTCCTTCAGCGCACCTTTGGTGGTAATAACTGCGCAGAGATAATTTGATTTGCATTAATTAGACTAGAGTCAGTACGGTTCATAGTACCATTACATTGAGATAAATTTAATCAACTATTTTTAGTTACATTTCAGCGAGTATTAAAACTCACTAGTGATCTTCATCTTGGAAAATTTATTGGTCAGTGTTTCTTTAATTATTAGACCAATTCTGAATTTAATCAACCAACAGTAATTAACTATTCTCCACATCTACCTGGGCTTTCAATACAGTGTACTTTTAGAAATCATTCTACCCTTGGGGATTTTTTCCGGCAAATTGGAAACCGAACAATTTGAACTACATTCCTAATCTTCTTAACAAAGTTTCTTTCACACCCTCTATATGTGTGTGGGTCAAACTGTGGTCTTTGCCGAGAGATTTGTCGGTTAATTAGAAGTGATTGCCTAGAAACTGCAATGCCAAAACCACCCATAGTGGAGTGCAAATAAAGCAGTCAAAACTAATTTCTTGCGCTATAAATTAATTAGCTAGGTTAGACGGCGAAAGAGCGACAGACAGAGGGTCCTGGAAAACAGGCAAGTGAGTAGAGAGTACTGCCCTCAAAGCAATTAATTACGCTCTGGTGACGGAGTAGAAGAAGTTCGGCTCACTACACGCACCGTTATTAATCAGGTTAGCTAGAGATAGGTATCTAACACCTCCCACGGCAGTCCCTGAAAAACAGGTGATTGCTACTAATTTACTTGCAAATTGATCGCTGAAGGCGGTATTTGGTATCACATACTTCTCCAAAACATCTGATTAATTCATTAATTAACTCCATTAATGAAGTACACTGTGGTCCCACTGTGACACATTGGGCGTTGGTTTATTAAGCAAAACAAGTCTTTGAGTACGATCAGAAGTGACGAACACTTGTGCCAAGACTCGAGCTAAGTTGAAATTCAATTAATTTTATTAATCTAGTTAAGGAGCAGAGCTCTCCAACAGATACCTGTGTAGACATTAAACCACCAACGGTGTGAATCGGAAGAAAATCGATCGCGCCGATATTCGAAAGTGAAATCTGTTAAACGAGTTATACTGTGCTTTCTGAAAATCGTAATTTTTGTTTATTTGTATTGATTTCAAACGCAAGGGTTTTTCGCTCACGATCTCCGATCCCACAGAGGCGAATATCAGGAGTTTTTCTCATTTTTTTTTCTCAATGAATAATTCATTAAAGTTAATTGTTGCGTTTTATTTAAAGTGTCAAATTCCTTGTTCTAACGAGTTATTTACTGCTCCACCAAAAGAACGGGTTATCACGACGTAGTTTCCTATTCACAGCGATCACGTAAGCCTAATTAAAGGTATTATTCTTTATAGCGTGTTCTCCGGAGGGTCGTTCAACTGTAAACAGAAAATCTAGGGCAGTAGAATAACTCGTAGGCGGCCGCAGTAGACAATAGCAGGTAGCGATCTGACCGTAGTGTAGATAATATTACCGACCAGCGGTGCGACCTTCCGGAAGCCACGGGACAGTTATTTAAATTGGCCATAAATCTCAAGTGGGGTTTGTTTGTACATTTTCACTACTTGTTAACAAAAGTAACACTAAAAAATAGTAAAGGAGACTGTGGTTTAAGAAATAATTATTTCATATTGGCGCTAAGGGTTAAGTGTCCTTCGATGTAACGATTTACTCGAGTACCAGTGTACGTACGTTTTTAGAGAGATTTGATTTTGCAAAAAACACATTTTTGCCTTTTGAACTTGTTTCGTTTTTGCAATTAGTGATTCAGATATAGAATCATCAGGCTGTAATTACTTAAGTCTTCATTAATCTTCATTAATTATTATATCTACTTATTTTTAAAGCAGATGTATATGTAACTGTATCTAGTTACAAGTTAGGGTAAGTATCAGTATCTGAATGTAGATATGTATCTGTTACAACACTAGTCACAACTATAAGCGCTTTCTCATACGATTTTCTGTAAGACATCGACTAGTATGTTTTAAACAATAAAATAAAAATAAACTTAAAATAATACTTCAACAAAATTATTCGTCGTCTATTTCCATTGATATTTCCAAACAGGTACAAAACTTTCTGCTTTAAATGTCTCAGAAATTGCTTTTGTGACTTGGGCACTTTTTGCATTGAATCCTCTAATTCGAAGAGGATTTGAGAAACTCTCTTGCAACAAAGGTAACGACATCTGTTAATCGCTTCACGACAGGCAATGTGAAACTAATAAGACAAAGACTAGTGTTTGAGTAAATGAAGAAAACTCGACGGGAAAACATTTGATTGTCCAACTTTGCAAAGAAGTCTTGTTCTACTTTCTGCAAGTAGAACTCATATTTATTGAGGTTTTTATTTATTCTCGTAAGATCGTCATTCCACTTCACGTATAAAACTTAATAATCAATGTGGCTGGCACTTCCTTCATTTGAATAGAAAAGAATTTTAATGAAAACAGAGGTTAGAAAACTAAAATGAAATATTAAAAAAATAGAACTTTTGAAAGGCCAAGGAACGTTTCAAAAAAAAGCTGGCGAAATTCGCTGGAACCTGCTGAATTTAAAAGAAACGAAATTTCTAAGAGAGAGAAATAGATGGTGAAATAATTTGTCATACAATAATGAAAATTAGAAACAAATTAACGAACGTAAAATATGATTTCTGGAAAAAAATACAAGGGAGGACAAAGAGAGAAACCCTGAAATGGCGAAAAGAAATATAATAGCTAAGAATATATAACGCAAAGATAATAGAGAAAAGATATTAAGTAGATATACAAACACACAGTTAGAGGAAATAAAAAATATTGCTAATAAACAAATAAAGGAAGAGACGAAGAAGTTCGGAAAAAAATTAGTAACACACATTACATCTAAAGAGAAAAAAATTCAGAATTAAGTAGGAAATGTAAGAAAAGAATGTCCTAAGGTCTGTAATTGTTACTATCAACCAAAATCTATGATTGTTTTAACTAAGCTACATTTTGAATAAAGTTATCTCAGGGACGAATATTTTAGTATTTCGGATATGTCGTAAAAAGAAATTATTTCGTTTACTTTATAACAACCTTAAGCGTTTATGTTTTCTGTTTAAGGCCAGAAATTGTGAACTATGTACTTGACATTTTCAGGTTGAAGTCTTGAAAAAGGAGAAAGTGTTGTTTACATGTCCAAGTTACGTGACGGCGTCGAGGATAAAACTGAATATAAATTCAAAGCACGTTTTGACTTGTTTATGGTTGAAATTTTTGATCCTCTTCTCCCTAGACGTAATATCTTACAGAACAAAAGAAGGATCTGAGAAGGATTTACATGTAAATATAAATCAATACTAGCAATTAGTTTTGATAAACATTCTCTTTTAATTAACAATTTTTGGAATATCTACGTACAACAAAATTCATTAAAAATTCATAAGTCAAATTATCCGACCCTTTAAATTTTCCAAGAAATAGTTTATGTATTAAAAAAAAAAGTTTTTTTAATACAAAGGCATGTGCTGTTTCAAATTATTAAGCTTTCACAAGCAACAAAACTAAAAAAATATTGTTTAGAATGCTTAAATATGAAAGGATACGCCCTTGGGAGTAACTACTTGCATCGTATAACTCAGCGAAGACTAGTATCGTTCTAAAGTCGGGAGAAAGGAGGGTTAACAACCCCAAATTGTAAAAAAAGTAAACGTTACGAAAGTAAAATAAGGAAAAACCAGACTGTCCGTAAAAGGACGACGACCAAAAAGGAAATAGGAATTAGCCTGCAGTTGGAAGGATAGAAACGGAGGTGAATAACGAATAAGTTAAGATCTTTTTAAAACAGATTTTAAATATTTGTAGTAATTTAAATGAATCAAAATTTAAAAATGTGGTTGAAACAAAATAAATTCAAGAATTGTAAAAGCCATTTGGTTGGAATACAGAAAAGACGAAAAGATACTTTTTCTTTATCTTTTTGATTATTTATTTTTGAAGATCTATGTAATAAGAAAACAAATAACGATCTTTAAATGTAACTTTTTATTTAACGAGTGGACGGTTTGAAGTCCATCGGCTGAATCAACTTGTTTTTACCGTTACATAAACAAGTTGTTACAAAGCAACTTGTCTTTATGTTTACCTTCGCAAATATTAAAATTAATTGAAAATTACAGAAAAACAGACCTCCAAACAAACGCTGAAATTTTGATGAGCACCATGTCAAGGACTCCATAATATTATTTACCAAATTAGCCTGCGGCGAGACGGTCAACGCTTCAGGGTGGAAAGCTCATTTTTTTCGGGGGTTTTCTGTTTACAAATCGAAGCAACTCGCAGAAAACTCTCAGAAAAATTTAATTACGTTACAGAAAGTTTTGTTTTTATACGACTGAAAACACATTATTATTATTATTTTTTATTATATTTAACATTTTTGCCATGGACTCCCCGAATCCGTAATTCATCTAATTAAGTTATAATCAAAGTTACACGCGTTGATTCAATTTGCAATAATTCGGCCGTAAAATCCAACAATGGGCTTGCAGTTACTTTATATGATTTATAGCAGCAAATATAACGAACAACACTGTGATTGATTTGGATTGTATACGGCTTGTTATATTTGATTTACATCGTGATTAATGCATTCACTTATCGACGATACACACTACACCTGCGTTATTTATAAAAAAAAGCTTTTCAAGGCTTTTAAAGGTACATTAATTTTGTATGATGTTACATTTACTCTACATGTAAACAATCAGCATTTACAGTATTCATCATTCTGTAAACTAAAGAGATGTCCAGACGCGTGTACAAGCTCGCGAACATATGCGTGTACATCGAGGTGTACATAGTAATAATGCGTGTCATAGTAGCACAAATCTGTTTCATTGCGTCTTGTGGCGGTTTCCAAACATCTTCAGCAATTTAAACATCAACATCTCTTTACCTTAATTCGGATTTCCAAATACATACATAATTAAATTAGTATATTTAAAAAATTGTTTAATTACTTATGATTTACTGCGGAAAATTCAAGTTCATTAATAAAATAACAAACACAAAATAATTAATCCCACTTAAGGCGATCCTGCTGCTTTAGTTCTCTCATACAGTTAAATGAATTTCTTGGGGTAAGAAATGCTTCTTAAAGTTGATGAACTGATGCATAATAATGACGACCATAATAATAATTAATTGTTAAGTTTTCGTAAATTATCTGAATAAATGGTCTTTATTATCCTGTCAGTTTTCATACTTCAATTAATTTAACGAAAATTTCTATCGAATGTAATCCCCCAAATAACCATTAATAAAAATAATTTTGCAAAAGCATTAGAATCAAAATCGTCGTCTCCACGTAACCCAACCATCTGCGTCTGACTTTAACAAATGAAACCTAAAGATTTACTTCACGTGGCTTGATTAATAGAGGTCTAACACGCTCTTTATAGGCCGAATAGGCGCCTTCGTAATTTCCGAATCGTCCCATCTCCACTCAAATAAATGTTTCAGCTGATAAAAAGAGACTCTTGGAAACTGCTTGGTCCATCCGGTAAAAATCGTAAATTGTGGAAGTTGTGCGAAATCGATATGACTTCGCGAAGGAAGTGGGAAAATTTGAAGGCGCCTTTTGATCATGTGTTATTTTAAGCAGCAGCTGAGGGCGAGGTGATGAAAAAAGCAATTGCCTATAAAGAAAATGCGACTTCGTCATCTACGAGGTGTATAAAAGCAAGGTAAACGTATGCGCACAATCTTTCCTCCTCGTAACTAAGTTACTTCCCTTCGCGCAGCTTCTACCACCTTCTTTCTAGGACAATTTGATTCAGTCAGCGTTATTGACTTTGTTGTCCAATTTTTGCGCTTTGATCGAATTGCCTCTGCAGCACTTGCTCGTATTAGGCGTTAAATCAGAAAGAAGAGGAGAATCTAATAAAGTGTTCTGATTTTTAAACGTGTAACACGATACAGTTCCAATTTTTTTCTGGTCTTAATTTTAGCTTTTTTAATTAATCGAAGTAATTAACAAGGCCTTATGTTTTTAGACAGAAGCGCAAAGTTTATGCTTTGTAATAAATTTCGCCTTTTCCTTCGTTAAATCAATTAAGGCTAATGTCTCGTTAACTGTAATTGACCGATCATGTCCGCTCCAGTAAACAAGAGAAAACAAGTAATTAATGTGCCGCGAATTTTGGTATTAAAATTCGCTTTGAAATTTTCCCTTTAATTATTTACAACATGAGTCGATTGCGACGCACCCAATAATATCAACACAAAAACCTATGAATGCTAGTTTGGTCATAAAGAAATTTTACATGAGCTGGCTTTTATTTAAATTTAAAAAAATTCTACCACTAATTAATTGAAGTTCATATCAGCTACGAACTTTTTCCTACATACGCCCCCAAAATAACCTGACATAGACATTTGATTTTAATATTTAGATTAAATTTGCTTTCGAAATTGCTTTGTGGGTGTTACTATGTTGTCAATTTGCGTACGATTCCATCACTTACATCAATCTTTCTGTAACCCTCCCACTTCCTCTGTTGGTGGCATTTCATATTACATGTCAGTACCAAAGCACGTGTAACACGTGTAGCACAATCGGACGCTTTAAACTTATATTTTTTGTACTTTTTGCCATGTCGATAGTAGAATTGAAGACTGACCTGAGCACGTAGCCTTAAGAAATAAAATTCAACTCACAATCAGTAGTATACAAAGAACTGCGCTATAAAATTCGCTTTGGTTTTGTTTGCTAGCGTCGAATTGCTTCAATATCCACGTGTTTGCATCTCGGACGCTATACGTTTCCGTCTTTGACGTGAAGGTTTTATATCAATATAGTTTACATGCGAATCGAATTTTTTAAATTCCTAAGGATTTCAAATGCCGTAGTCGCCTTATCATTCACGACAAGCAGTAAACATTCGTTCTAAAATCATTCTAAAATAAAAGCTCTTATTAACAATATTTCAAATTTTATTATGTACTTACTAAATTCAGCATCCAATAAATAAATATTTGCCGATTCGGCTGTTGATACTTCGGGAAATTCATTAAAGGAAAAGTTTTCTTCGATTTGCAAATCAAACAGGATGTAATAATTAATTTGAAGGCCCCGGCTTTCACTTTCATTTCCATCTGTTTGTTCTAGTTGCTGGATGGACGACACCATCTACAACTTGATCTTACAAGTACCAGTAGTCGGAACCGTCGGCCTAAACTTTTTGTTCCTCTTCAACATACTGAGGGTCCTCTGCACCAAATTGAAAAAAGCCCCGCACACCGGTCACGGGGCGTCTAGAGCCTCCCTCCAAGCCCTAAGGTAAACATTTCCTCACGAATCCCGAATTTTTGAACAAACATAATAAACGTAGGTACAGAAATTATCCTGGCAATTAATTTCTGTTTAAAGTTAGTACGCATTATGCTTTTGCGGCGTATTTTAACTTTATCATGTTGACTCAATTAATTTGCAGAGCAACATTGTTGTTGGTGCCACTGTTGGGACTCAACTACCTTCTCACCCCTTTTCGCCCGGAGAAAAATCACCCCTGGGAGTATGGTTACGAGGTCCTCTCCGCTGTCACAGCATCCTTACAGGTTTGTGTATTCCCGTATCACGTCCTCGTTTATCGACTTAGGCCTGACGAACGGTGCTTAATTAAAAGAGTAAACGCTGTCCATGTCGGGGAGATCAAATGCAGCAGCGTATTTACACGCAAGGACTTGCTGACAAGGGTTGGACGCACGTGCTGGGGGCCCCCTCGTTTGGTTAATCGTGCCTTTGTGTAACTTCATTTTACACAGAAACTGTGAAGCGTGAGATGCCTATATACTTTACACAAACAATTACAGGTTTCCCGTATGGAAACGCTTTATACGATTTCTAAACGGAGTAAACTACAAATTTCTAAAGGCCTTAATTAGTTAATTGTGTACGTTTCCCTTTATTTTAATTCTGGGTTTTAATGTTTTATGCTTAACAAACGTTTGTAATTGATTCAGGAACGTTAATAATAATTCGAAGTTTGTTGTCGATATTGATATTTGGGTTTATTCAGCTTCAGCCTGAGCCCCTGCTTATGTATTATCCGCTTGTCATTTGACGTCAATTATAAGTTGACATTACGCTGCGTTGCAATGTGCATCGACACAATCCCATTATTGTTGTTAGTATTAACGTCGATCATAAATTCTCTATACGTTCAATTTTAGCAACAACTTTATTTACAGATACAATAATAACAAGTAATATAATTTTCCTTCAACTCACATACGAGTCTGAAACAATCTGAAACTTAACCTCGTGAGTTAAATTAATTTAAATTCGTGGTTCGTTCGCGAAACAAACTTTTTGTTCGCTTTATGGTCATTAAGTTCCGCAGAAACCGACCGGATTCGTTACGTTTACTCCGAATGGTTGGATATTACATGAATGCGCTTCCTCCTCCATACTTCCGTTGTCATGCTGAATAGTTTACAACGGAGTGGTTTCCGAAGCTGTAATTTCCCAGCCGGTAAACTAAATTTTCCTACACGGCGTGAATTTTCCTGTACGCGCTAACGAGATTTTGTTTTGCAACGCCAATTCCGGTTCGTGCATGTTGGGGAAATGAAAATGTTTCGGAATTATGTATGACGGTTTGTTGTTAATGCGCGAAACTTCGTTTAGTCTCGGCAAGATTAATTAGGTTGAAGCTCATTTAAATATAGAAAATTACAAGTGCAAGTCATTTCATTATATTTTGTAATACTATGTGCGTTTCTGTGCTTTGTGTTTCTCAAGCCTGCTACCCACTTGGAAAATGTTTGCAAAGATTTAAAAATGATGTTGCCCTTGTTTTTAAAAAAAATGTTTTTCTGAAACTGTTGGCTAACGTGTTTCTATGTTTCCCATCAATTGTTGTCAATTGTGTCATTTTCTAATATTTTGTATAATTTTTTTAACAAAGGGCACCTCAATGTCCACAAATACAGGGTGAATGACAATTATTTCGAAAAAAGAAACCCATAAGAGAATCAATGTCACAGATTATGGGGAAAATGTTTTTAAAAAATTTACAGTTTATTTACAGTATAATAGGACTACAAAGTTTTTTATTGGCTACTCGCTTGCACACAATGCGACCTTGACACACATCTCAATTCGTTTTATTACACGTTTAACAGCTGGGAACGAAAGTCTGAGTTATATCTTTTACGCGACGTAATTATTAGTAATTATTAAAATAACTTGAATTGCGTATGAGATAAGGGTAACAAATTGTGTAAATAATTGTTTGTTAATTCTTGCGGAATGTACCAGCTGCTTCATCCATAAAAAAATCGCAAGGATTTAGATCTGCTGATCGCGAGGAGGGGGTTAATGCACGGCCCATAGCGTTCGAGGACGTATGATGTGCGCTACGTATTATTTGTTCTCTGTTTATATGTGTTAGACAAAGCTAACGCTCAGCGAATATGTCCAGGTCCCCCCAATTTTACTTGCACCATCTATCACCGTCGGAGGAATAATTGTTTTAAACGTCGCCACAGACAAATGACAAATATGTGGTCAAAGCTAACTGATGAGCATCCGGAAAAGAATACTGGTGGAAAATAATAAAATCTAATTGTAGTATCATAATGAATAATTCATCTTCATCATCTTTCATCATCTTTATTTGTCATGGCTTGTCAGAAATGACATTGACATCGTCAGGTTTAAAACTACGCTACAATAATATACAAATACATAAATAGTATACACAAATAAATAACAGTTTCACAACACCTGTATGGGTCACCCCAAGCGTTAGCTTTCTCTTTGATATTTTCTTGTAAACAAATCGATGACGAACTAATTAATTTAATTCAAAATTATTATTTTCAAGGTTAATAACAAATTTCTCACGCAATCAGAAGCTCAGAAATCACTACTTTCAGGAAAATAAAATTTAGTAATTTTTTGACCTCAGTTCTTTAAGATATTGGAATTTTATATGAAATATAAAGTTGACAATAAAAATATATTTTTCAGAAGATCGCAAAAAGATTTTAATTACGATATTTAATAAAGCAACATTTTAGGTTTATGACAATAGAAGAAACTTTGCTTGATCTGTTGCGACAAACATTTAAAACAAAAGCTATAAAGAAGGTGTCTCTTTTGTGTGAATTATATAAAATCGGAAAAGATTTATTTTATGAAAATTACTACGTACCATCAGTTACTGATTCCATATTAATATCTACAAGTAACTTTTCAAATATTTTTAAAATTTACCTCACAATCAGATATCAAAATCGGCAGAGCACCAATAACGCATTCGTTTACTAGTTCAAACATACAAATTTAAACTGCCCTCACTGTAAAATATTCAATTCTACTATTTGTCAAATATCAGTTTATTGTAGACAAATATTTGCTTTGTTTATAATGCTCAATAACAGCTGGAATTTACAACTTTTTTATTATACAGTTTTGACCAAGTTTTTTTTAAGAAATCCGTTTTTAAGAACCGTCCGTGTGCGTCGCTACTAGGTATTACAATTTTTGATCAAATCGCGTACGTGAATGTATGTCTTACAGCGTTTTCGATTCACATGCACCGGTTGCACTCAGTGTATTTGCATCTTCTTTTAATCTCGTGTAATAACACGAGAGGGTCTCAACGACTAACGAGAAGCCCTGAGGAAGTTCTTCTGGAATGGAAAACGAAACGTCAGCAGTAGAAGAACTCAACGTGACACGGTTCCAACCGGAAGTCAATTCAAACATGGACGACGGCCGCGGAAACCTTCAAGTTAAATTAATATTTGTAGGTACTTTAAAAAATATATATAAAAGTATTCGAAATACAAAATACTCCGGTATCTAAGATACTTAAAAAAAAAGAGATATTTGAAACATACGCGGCTTCTTTATGTACATATTTTTCGTATTAGCAATTTTTTACTAAAGTTAACCGCTTTCCTGATCACACAATTATTATTATTGACAGTAATTATTGCTATAAAATTTTAAGAGGGATGCAGAATGAACGTGCTCTGAAAACTTCGTAGACGCTTGCAACTGTCAAATGAATATACAAAACAGAGTTCCTTAGTAACTGTTATTCTGCGCAGTCTCTATTACCGACCATTATATGTTCTATATATTATATGTTTGACAGTTGTTGTCAAACAATATGGCCCCAAGCTTCCTACAGAATCGCAGAAAATGGTCGACTCCTCACTCTATTGCCGATCGGTTATTCTAAATACTTTTTAGCATCTCAAATACTTTTCAGCATCTGAGATACTTATGATTATTTAAAATACTTTATTAAGATATAAGATACTTCTTAAAAGTATCTTTCTCTTTAGATACTTTATAGATGAAAAAAAGTATTTAAGTACAAGATACAAGATGCTCTTGTATTTCAAAAAGTATCTAGTATCTTCGTTCCTCAAGATGGTCCCGCTCTGTTTACAATACAATTTAAATTAAAATGAAAGAAAAATACTAGGTATTTTTAACGCGGAGGTTTAAGTTGTTGTTCGTTTTAATGACTTAGGCCCGATTTATTCACCTCCAATTAAATTTATTTGGTTATTAATTCCCATGGTAACTATTGTGATCACAATTGTTACTGTGGGAATAAATCACCAGATAAATTTAATTGGAGGTGAATAAATCGGGCCTTAATTGTTTATCTGTCAAAGCAGGTGTTAAAAGGCGGACTGTTGTGATCCTTTGCATGGATGCATAATCTGATTCAGGTGATTTGTATGCATTTGTCAAGTAAATATTTTGTAATTCGTATTTCACAGCATCTGGCGTTGACCTAAAAACGAAGTTGACGTGAAATTCCACTTCAAGTCCAGTTCAAGATCGATGCTAAGCCGCCGTGCCTAACATAAACCTTTCAAGAGGGCATTTATTTCGTTCATCTGCTCCTCTGTTTTTTTAACCAGAGGCGCAGCGTCGTTTAGGGGTTAATTTCTGATTAATTATTTCTTAAAAACTAAAGTAGAAAGAATTTTGTTAACATTTTTCCCATATTTTCGGACATCGCTTCTTATAGTGTTTGTTTTTTGTCGAAACAATAGTCAGTCACGCTGTTTGCTTGGAATTTAGTTGATCAGCTTAGGAATTATGTATCGCCAGATTTATTTTATATTGGACTCAAAAAATTTAAAAAAAAAACACAGAGGTCTTCACCTTCTTTCTTCAAATGTAATTTTGCCTTTGCAATTGGTTCAACTAATAATTTAATACGTATTTTAGTTTATTGCATCAAAACCAATTAATAAAATCTATAACGTGTGAAATAATTTTCATTATAAAGCCGCCGGAGCATTGACGAGTAGATCAATATTGTCAATCAGCACTCTATCACAGTTCATAAATAAAGTATAACGTTTACGTTCTAGATAATTTTGTAAGAAATTTTAATTAATTAACGTGAACATACATTTCATGATGAAGTATTTTTTTTATTTCATTTTTATTTTACCAAAGAAAAGTTACTCAACAGAAAAAAAATCCAATAAGAGAGCGCATAACATGCATAAGAGATTTAAATTATATTAAATTATTGTATGTGTTATATTATAATTTAACTTATCAACTAGATTAACATAAATGTTTTTATAACTACGATGAAAATGAAGTGGAAATTCTATAAAAATTTTCAAGAGAACACATTATTGTGATGTAAGTAATGAAAATGGAGAGAATAGAGAGAAATTGGAAACGAAATAAAAAAAATTAATTGGAAGAAATATTTTGTAATGATATAAACTTGTACAAAAACGTTGACATGGGAGCAGTAACTATTGCAGTCTAAACATGTATTGAAATAATCAAAATAAAACAAGTGATTATTATTTATACAAGTATTGCGATCAAAGATTTTGGCTGTTGAAAACAAGCTTGAATATCGTTAATGAAAATAGAGAATAAAAGAGGTTTAAAATGTGACCCTTGCAGAACTCCTGACGAAATATCAACAGTTCTTGTAGTTATTTAGAGCTATAGAGTTTATGTAATTATTTAGAGCTACAAATCGAAGCTTTCTGTCAGTTAAATATGACTATATCCACCGCAAGAGATTATCCCGTATACCAAAAGATTCTAGCTACCCCATCAGACCTATCAGCAGATAGATCAGAGTTACCTGGGAACATTTCCATTTCGTCGGAAAACAAAACTAAATATCGAAGTAATTCGAATTAATTTAAAGAAATTTCTAGACTCTGATTTACCTACGCATTTCAACACAAAGTAAAATTCATATTGACACATCTGTATTAAATTTCCAAAAATGAAAAGTGTGAAAATGAATGGAACATATTTCATAGGGAAAGGCTGAAATATAAGTAAAATGTTATGCAAATCACAATAAATGATATATCCTGTGTGTTGAATGCTAAGAAGAATCATTTATTATTTCTGGTTCACATTTTTCTTATTTCGTAACTCGATTTTTTTATGATGTACGATTAAGATTCTTGCGCTAGATTTTATTCAAGAATTTTCCTCATTTCCACTTCGGTAAGCCTTCTTTTTTATTCCTACATACATAATGAAAGAAGTCTTTGGATAGCTTTAAATGCATCAATTTTGGAACTTTATACCTCTCCGTGTTGCAATTATGCAAATGTCATCGCGGTCCTTATGTCGCTGTTTTCATAAACTGCTTCGTAAACAAATTTTTAGATATCAGACAACGAAATACATTTCTTTTATCTACGACCACTACTGTAAATGACGAATTACGTACAACACATAAATTAAGTAAGCGGGTATTTACAAACGTCGTGCGTAAAGCAAGAAAAACGCACAACGCACCTACTTTACGCACATTTGCAGTTAGATCTACGTAGCCGCATCACAGTCGTCGAAATTGCAAGTGTCATTGCTGATTACTTTGAAGGTAATTTTTGTGGTCGTAGATAAAGTATAGTACAAAACTCGAGTTGTAAAGCAATTACGCACTTGTGGAATTACTTGCATTCGCCGCCGCGCGGCTCATGCACAACTTTTCCACCGTGCATAATTTGCTATTTACAACTCTCGATATGTAATATACTATTTACACCTAATTAAGTAAAACGAATGTACGTGGCCACAGAAACAGCATCGTAAATCATTTAATATGTCATTTTATATTGTGCTTACAATTTTTTTGGTATATGGAAAAATTATTATTCGTGGCGTCTATGTGTGAACATACGTCACAACAGCCCCAATATCTTTAGTAGATCTTCGTTTCGAGATCACAAGATTCACGTACAGGAGCTTACTTTTGATTACACTCTAAACCAACGGCGGATTTATGTGAATGACGCACGTGACTCGTGAGGGTTCACAGTGATACAAAATGGATGGCTTGCAACTCTGTTGAAACGACAAATCGTTTAAAAATATTTAAGAAGTTTACTATTTATCACCATTTGTTTACAAATTCGAAGAGTAAGTAAAGAACTCACATGTGTTGTTCCCGTTGTTGTGTGAAATTACTTACTTGCTCATGTGTGTACATTTCAGAAAGCCTAGTTCTGTATGGAGCAGGGCATTATTAATTAAGGACGCAGTTCTCATCCTGGCGCATTTATCATGCGATTTGAACACGTCGCGTCGTAATGCAGCTTTTGCAGGAGTGCGTGGTTGTTAGCACAATAGAAGCCCCTGCTGTGATCTTCACACAATGAAACAATCTCATTATCGAATTAAACTCGGCGCATTATAACGTGCCTTTTCATGTAAACTAAACTCATATTTCATACGAAAACGAAGAATTTCCTGCAATCAATAATTTTAACGAGCGACGTTTTCATCTGAAATGATTGTCGGTAATAACAATCAATGCAAAGTCCTCTTCTTCAAAGGATAACATGAAGTCAACGAAAATCCGAGCTATGTTTGAAATAAGCTAGCTGCAGTAGTCTCATTAGAGACGAAGGGTTAATACAGTCCCCCGTGTGTTTGAATTAAATTGTTGGTAGCTTTGTTGCAAATGAGTCAATTGGGTTATCGCTTTAATGAATATGTATTATTTGACTTCCTCTGACTTCTATCATGTATATCTGTGTGTGTGCTTACAATGTTAATTGGAGCCAACCCAGTAATATTTCATTTATCTGTACTTTAACTAAGTAAATGAAACAAAAAAATGAATATTATGGATTGGGTATAAATCAGAAGATTTTGGAAGTCAAATTCATTAACTCCATGACACAACACCCAAATCAGAATTTAACCATTAAACGTTTGTTGATTTTCAGGGGCTTTGCGTGGCAATCCTGTTCTGCTTTTGCAACGGCGAGGTGAGTAAATAAAAGCGGCAATTAAATCTCCCATTATTTCGTTCTCTCGCGTTCGAAGCTAACTCGCATCGGGACAGGGAAACTGAAGCTCGAAAGCTTATTTTCGGGCAATTTAAGTTTGCTAAGTCACGGCAGCGATGGGAGGGGAGGGGGAATGGTCGCGAGCACGGTGTTTTCGATTTCGCCGCGGGATGTCTTGACTTGACCTAGTTAAAGCTCTGGGAGGGTGTTCCCGAAAACCCGAACGGGTGATCGGGGGTAAAATAAATTAGGCTCGAACGCAAGACACGCTTTGGGAATTTAGAATTGTATCTTCCAATAACCTTCGCGCTATGGACATGAAAACGAAACGATAATAAATCAAATTATGACAATTACGTTCTACTTCAATTTGGTTCCTTTTATTCCCCAAATCATCTTTGATTAAATTGTTCAGTGCTTCTATTACATAAAAGTATTTTGAAAATATGTTATAGGTTATAGCACAAGCAAAACGGAAGTGGAGAGCCGCCATGTTTCGTCCAAGGGCCAATTCTTGTACGGTGACCACCGTGTCGGTACGTAAGGTAGATACCTTATTTAAAATAACTATTTTAACCCTATATACAAAACGCATGATAACTTCTCTTATATTTTTTTGTTCTAAACCTCGCCAAAATTATATGTATCTTAATTCATTATTAGACATTTTCAAAATACTCCGCTCGATCTTTGCAGTTACGTCAGAAAATTATCGACTCAAAATGACAAATTTATAAATTCTATCATTGTTTTAACATACATATTAGATAAGCATAAAAGAATATGTTGATTTCGTTTCTCGAATCGGTAAAGTGTGACGTGACTGCAAAGATCGAGCGGAAGAACGTACAAAAGCTCATTTTGAGCAAGCCAACATAGCTATTAAAATCGATTTTTATTATTCACTGCGTAATAAATTAGTGTTGATTAAATTCAAAAGGAATTTCAATTTTATTTACATTCATGCCTACAATAACATAAAAGAAACGATGTTGGATGTGTTTGCTTCGCTTAGATTCGTACGGCGTCATTATTTTCTGTTTACAGTTTGTCCGGTCATCATATCCCAACGGTGGTGAAGAAAAAGTATGACTAGGAGCTTTAGGACGAAGAGCATCCCAGTGGATCGCCGCCAGAAGGGCCTCAACTGTGCTAGTGCAGGTCAGCAACATCTCACCTTCCCCTGACCAATGTGTTTAGGTCCCACCACCTCAACTTTGTACATAAATTCAAACAGCATCGAGGTATATTGAATTTGTCCTCGATCTCGAATCTCGCGGCATCCACTCAAAGGATCCCCCAACGTATATGTAATTAGATGTGGCGTACTGTGTTGATATTAACTCGAGGGCTGTCATTTGAACTAGGTCACATTATGTATTTACGAAACGTTATACTGGAGATAATTACTATTTGTACATAGTATATATACATAAGGTTAAATAAGTATACATATAACGAATATTATAGAGATGAGATGTTATTTTTTTTAATTAATTAATTAATCAATTGATAATAAGGAGGAAAATTATTTAAGAAGCAAATGAGGGTGAGTTCTATAAAGTCAATTTATTGGACCAAAAAATTTAATTTAATTTCAGTTGGAAAATGAGAGCCCCAAGTCTTCCCCCCATAAACGATGAAATTTAATTGAAAACCAAAAAATGCGTTCGCGTTGAGCCCGAAGATGTTTCAGGGGGTTTATTGAACGTTCTCCTCATAAAATAGTTTTATGAGGAGGAGCGTGTGCGATCGCTCGTAATATCCTGGCACTTCATAAAACTCATCCAGACTTTGTTATGGCTGTAGACGTGTTTGTTTTTGGATGAATCGAAAAATGTTCGCGGTTGTTTTCGGACTAAGGATGCAGTTCCTAATTTGTAGCTTCGTGTCGTAAGTAAAACTTAAAATATATGTACCAACTGGGCTTCGAGCTTTTGCGTAAATCCTGTCATTAGGTACTTCTAATAACATTAACACATATCATCAAGATATTTTTAAAAAATTTACAACGCGCAGGCCTACAAGAGTCTTTGGAAAGAAACTATTTCAAAATAAAAAATTTTGATGTACGGGATGATTTGGTTTAATAAAATCCATGGAAACATGGAAATGGAAAGTCATTATCTTGATACTTAGTATGATTCCCCGGTTGATCATTAGTTATTAATTATTTCTGTTAATAATAATCGTAATGAAAATATCTAATATTTAAGTATGGTATTAGGAATACCTGGTGACAGTCTAGAGCAAAATTGCAAATTTTAATTTTTTACTGCTAATGCGTACAATAAAACCAAATAAACAGTAGCTTTACTGACAATATGAGTGTTTAACGAAACAAATCTAGCCAAAATGTTTATTTCTGGAAATGTCTCTGTAGAACTTTTAAATTATGTTGAGGAAATAAATAAAATATTTGCAGTGAAGAAAAGTTAACTTTTATTTGCTGTTTAGTGGAAACAAAAACCTTGTCTACGATGAACTAGTTTTATGTTATTACAGGACTGCGAAACATCACTCTAATAAACTAAAAAGTTACTCGCCGAAGAGTAAAACTCACTTACGGTGTTGACGCTGATCTTTCTTGAAACTATAATGGCCTTCCATCACTTCGGCGAAGTGTCACTCTAACAAAATAAATTGCACGCTACAGCAACTCAACACGAACGGTAAGTATACATGAAATGTTTTCACTGAGAAGTTCCTAAAAAGGCATTAAGTAAATCATCATCATTAGTGCTAGAGGTCGACCTTTTTGTCCTTTATTTATCTCTGAAACGGTGCGCTTTGCCCACGTCATTATTTTAGAAGTCCACCCCGCTTGACCTGTGCTTAACATCGATCAGGCCATGTGGAAAAATGTCTAATCTAATCTCGGGCCAAAATCTGGGAAATTAATGGTCCATGACCGGAAGTCCCTTCCAAAACTCACGAGCCATTATAGTTTAGTTTAAATTTGGTCCATCTTTCAAGCTCTAATAATATAATTAATATTTGGCCTTCGCGAAGATAGGGAAGTTAATTTCGCAACTATTAGGCTTTACATGATTTATTGCAGGTAGGTACATTCATTCAAAGGGATACGAACTTCACTGATGAGGGGGTGGTATATAACAAACAGTGATAATTAAAAGAAAAAAAAATAACATCTACTTGTAAATGGGAACCATATACACGTACAGTTCCGGTGAGTTATTATTAAGACGAAAACGGAAGGCAAACTTCCAAGAAATAATGGGAGAACAATTAAAGTGAAAACACTTCGCGAGAGAACCGATATTTCACGTATCCTGTTCCGGTTCATTACGCGCGAGCACGTGACAAATTGGCCAGGGTAAAAAGTCGTCGTTTGTTCTAAGGGATGAAACGAGGCAAATGAAAATTGTTTCGCTTTTTGCTTTATGAGAAGGAGTATAATTAGATATAATATAATATCTTTCGTGTCTGGGTCATCAGAGGATAGCTGATGTGAATTCGAAATCGCTTATATTTTTTTTGCTATAAATCATACATAGAGCTTGAACCAACATGAAGAATATAGAATTTTTATCTCTCGTTTCTCGTTTATATTGGGTTTGTTAATTAAATGTTTCATCTCCATACAAACATCTCCTGTAACATTTGATATCGTAGAAGCACTAATTACATTTACAATTGAAATAGCATTCATTCAAAGTCCAAACGGAAGCAGCTTTCCGGATTATTAAAAATTAAAGCGATTTTTTCCTGGACAGGATAATTGAAGCAATCAGCGAATTTCCTTGCTTCGAAAGCGCAGCGTCATGAATATTCACTTGATTAATAGTTGCATCAATATTCATCACCTCAAAAGAAACGCTTCTTTTTCCCAAAATAAATTTCATAACTAATTCTATATTCAAATTGCTTAATTGAAGCACGCAGGCGACTTTTTCCGCCGTATTAAATACCTCGTTTTATTCGCAACGGAAAGTGCTGACGCGAAATTTACTTTACTTACTTTATGAAAGCCGCCGCGTTCATCAAAATAACGCGCACATTACCCCCCCGGGTTCAGATGTAAAGGAACAGAATCACTTGTTGAGTGTGCCCTGGAATATTCTCGTATGTCTTTGATAATTGGAAAATATGCTACATTTAAGCAAAAAAATCGTACACCGAATTATATTAATAGCTCGTGCCCTATCCAATAACGTTCGACCCTTTTAGATATATTCCCGGTTTCGCAGCGCCGATAAATACATTTAGAGGTCTTTTGTTGAAGCTCCCCTTCCGCCGAAGCGCCAGCTCAAATAAAATCAAAAGGGTCTGTCACCAGAATGTGTGTATCGGAGGGAACTACTATTTCTTGAATTTACGCCTTGTAAATCCATAATTTTATTTACTTTAGCACATCTGTTTATCGCACATGAGGAGAAGGAAAAAGTTATTCATTTAATGAAATGTATTCTGTATTCTGCAGATGTTCACTAGGACGTTAAAGCTAACGTGTAGTGGGCCGAGGGAGACCTTATGATCGCTACGCCATTTTGTTTATCCTTTTCAAATGAAACACCCTATATATTTTTATATATTCGGGTTTTAGCCTGAGGATACCCGTACTATGGGTTTATAACTTATTCGATTCCAATTTTGTTAGATACATAATTTATATTCAAGTATTTATACTTATAACATGAATAGTATAGCATAAATTGCTCCCTTTCTACTTAACCTACATCATAATTACCTAACAGTATGGAATTGCAATTCCACACGTTTAATCCAATTACTGAGGGACGTTAAGTGTTAAAAGGAGGATCATCCTGCAACTTATGGCTGTAGATCCGAAACCCTTTTGGAAGTTGCCGGTATTATCCGGACACCTCGAGTAATATTATTACTTGATGTAAAAACTGAAATTAAAATTTTAACAGCAAGAAAATACGCTTTCCATATAGGTAACTATGTAGAAGTTAAATACATGTATAAAAAAAATACAAAAGAAAGATTAACACTTAAGTAATGCGTTACTAATTACAAGGGTTTAAAGGGCTTTTAACTTCTTAAAATTACGGACTGGAATAATTACGAGCAAAGCACGAAAACTCTATCTCGAGGCTTAATCAGGCACGGAAACTAGTAATTTGCACGTTGCAAGTTCTCGGTAATTGTCAAATTATGATGTTTTAAGGCGACGGCGATATCTTAATTGTCCTGAAAATCAGGGGACGCAGCGTGAAATTTGAAATTCGAAATTAATTATAATAGAAACTTTAATGAGTTTGCTTGCCGGAAATTGCATATGCAAAGTAGTTTTATTCGTCCACAAAATGTAACACTGGGAGAATTGCTCCTACTTAAAATTTGGCGGAGGAGCCGCCATTCAACCTTCATCCAATATTGTTGAATACAAAAAAAAAATTGTTTGCACGCTTAGCCTACCTAGTACCAATTGAAAGGGAAAATGATAAGCTTTGTTGTGAAAATCGAAAGCTGAGGACTTTAATTTACAGCAATGCGATTAAAACCTTCTTGAGTGGTCTGTCAGTTTTAAATTCTCATACGTGTGATATCGTGATGATTTCTACATCGGGTGATGTACTTCAGTTGACCCTTCGCATGTCTATCATAAATCCAGGCGACCCCCGACAATGGAACGCAGACAATGGCCCTTTTGACCGCACGCACTACACGTCATTACCATTCGCTCCTAATTCAGCCGGCAGCATCCCGGAAAACTCGTCCAGGCCGACATGTTCGGAATAAAAATCATAAAATCCAATCACGCGCGCGGAATCACTAACGAGTGCCTTTAATAAAATCGTTTAATTCGTTTTGTAAAGCTGCACTGTTTGCTTTAAACGGATTGTTTTCTGAATAGGTTTAATTCGGGGGGTAATTTTGGGACATGTTTGTTTTACGAGAAACCCAAGTTACAATTGACTACTCGATTCTACATAACATTTAATACATAACCTTAATTACATTTCTTGACAAAAAAGCAAGTTTATTGTAGACTGTAGACGCGACGCCACTTGGTGACATAACACCTTCGCCGAATTACGTCATTGGCAGCACTAACCTCGGTGGGAGGGCGCTCCCTCACTTTTGACAGCTGTTTGTCATTCCGCTCGATTTTGATTACAAGGTCGGAAATATTCTACCTTTTGGTTTGACTCACTTAAACGCGGCGTTGTTATATTATTTTTACACTCTTTTATTTTAATGAAGTGATTTGCATTAATTGCATTAAGGCTTTGCTGTGAACGAAAAGCAGATCTGTTTATCGGTTAAAGATTAATTTGTTCGTTTGCTTGATTTCAAAGTTATTTAGATTCATCGTTTATTCAACTCTTTAGGGGACCCCTTCTGGGTCGTTCTCGATAGCTGTTAATTACTTAATTTAACCAATTTTTGAGCGTTTTAAATAAAAACAAGTGTGCTCAACTGGTGACTTTTATTTTATTCGACTTGTCCACCCTTTGCTTTTGGGGTCACGTTGAACCCTCACGTCCCCAGGAGTTTAATTGACGGTCCTGGAAAAACTTCGAAGTCACTCGCACAATTTGCTGTCCTTCAGGTAGGTAGCATTCGAACAAAACTTTGGAGACAAATACCTTTACTAAATTTGTCACTTTTATTACCCAAAATTTTATTGTTTTCTACCGGAAACCGAAAGCAATCCTTTAGGGATGAACTAATTGATTCTTCACGAAAAACAAACCTGAGTTAAAAGAAAAATCAGCTAACGCGCAGATTCAAGTTGGAAAAACTGTTTACCGGAACGGAACTGCCGTTTTTTTCCCCGTGACGACTTTTAAAGCTGTCCGTATCACTTTTGGGAGAGATGGTCAACGTCAGGTGAGCCAATTAGGTAAATTTAAATATTTCTGTCCCGCGCGAAGCTTCTCATCGAGGAGTAGCTGCCACAAGATTACAGAAAGATGTGGTTTTTATTAATTTCCCCGTGCTACGCATTTGATGATTCTGCAAGAAAAATACTGACCTGCTGATTCATTGGTTTCTGCTGGCGTCAATTGCGATGAGAGCAAATTTTTTTGTCGCGTAACTCTATACTCGACACATTTCTAAATCACGTCGGAATTTTATCTCTGCAACTTGAGATTTCCCTTTCGTTTTGAATATAAACATTGTCCGAGTCCTTACACTATGAAGTAGGCAGTTGAAATTTGTCATGAAACGATCGTCTTTTGTTTTTGTTTTGGCCCAGTCGAAATTGTCGGTAAACCGATCGCTTTTGAGTTTTTTTTTTTTTGCTTTCAATGAAGAAATGAAAGCCGAATGTTTTCTTATAAACAGTCGATCGTCTTTCTGTTTTCTTGTCCTTTCGGAGGAACTGATGGATTTTTTGTCAGTTACACATTCGATCATCTTTTGTTTTCATCTTTTTTCCTTTTTGATCGACTTTAGTTAGTTTCTCTGCATAAAGAAAATAATAATACTTACACGAACGAAATTGAGTGTGTTATTTCTGTTCTTCTATCAACCCCCCCTCTTGATGTCTTACATTCATCGAAAATTTCTGTACGCCTTCGTGGCTCGTTGCGGCGTGTAGACGTGTTGTTGTGGTTGGTTTTGTGCTTTGTAATTCATTTGGCTGAAATCGCCTGGAGATGAATGTTTACGATACTTTGTTTACCGGAGTATAAAATCGTCACTCCTGCATTTTTTAAGCATTGTTTAATGCTTGTCCAAGCCTAGTCCCGGCAGTTTGAGATTAGGTAAATATGGCGTACCTGAGGCGTGGTACAAAGTGTAACGCATGTGTTTTCTTTCTTATGTGTGTTTATTTGGGTCTACGTTTTGCTGATTGTTGGTCTTTCTTCTACCCTTCGATGTATCACGATTACTACACGAACATTGCATTTATGGCTACCCGAACCGTTGGAGTTGATTTCGGGGACCCCTCCATCTTTATGTTGCCGCAAGATCAGTGCGACAACGGTTACATTTACCACCATTACTCCCCGTCTATCCGGACTTGGACTCATCCAACCGCTGTTGATGAGTTGCGTCGTGAGAGGTCGATGGGAATTGCGATACGCCGTCTTGGCTTCAGTGTTCCTCCCCCGGATTCGATACTCTACGGCCTTGACGACGGTAGCTACCGTTAAGAGCGATTTACACGAACAAGTTTTTCTTTTGAAGCGGCTTTAAAAGTGACACTAAAAGTACACCTACATGTATAAGTTTTTCTTGTAAATTCTCTTGCTTGTGTAAAACTACCAACTTTAAAACGAATGTAAATATAAACATGATAAGAAGCAAATAAGAACATAAACTTTGAAAGTGGAAGGGACAGGACAGTCTTCCATTGCCGCATTTAATTTCACAAACTATGATACAAGCTTCTAATTGTCGGAATTAAAGGTTATAACAAATCACACGTTGTAAAGTTAAGTTGGTATATCGTGAAATCGGTAAATTGCGCTTGGGCAAACCGTCAACTTTTACAGAAACTTGTAGAAAATAGCGCTTGTTCCAGTTTTTCTGTAAAAGTTTTCTTGTACAAGTAAACTTTTAAGTAATTAGTTGTTTCTTTCTAATGCATGCAAATATTAGAGAGAGAAAACTTTTAATGTCACTTGCAAAGAAAAACTTGTTCGTCTAAATCGCCCTTTAGAGGCGCAAGGATGTAACAAAGGTCGGATTCTTTTAATTTGAATGCGGTAACGCAGGCTTTTAAATTCTTTTGAAAATTAAGCAACCGCTTGTTTCTGAGGATAGTTAATTTTGTTTTGCCTTTGTAACGTAAAGTCGGTACCGAGTTTTCGGATTTAGATTTTGGTTGACAACCTTGTTGCGTTTTGTTTGCATTTATTTGTTTTACTTTATAGCCTGCTTTTTAATTATGAGGTCCCTGACAAGTCTCTGACTTAGGACCCCGTTGGGCAACCACCACAGATAAAATAAAATAAAATAAAGGCAATAGTGCCGTATTGGGGAATTTTTATTTTATTAATTTTGACCCATTTCCAGACGTGTTTACTGGTAGATATGTCTTTCATATAAATTAAAAATAATAGGGTCGATAGGGCGCTTCCTTGAGAGGTTCCTCGCTTGACTTCCATTTCCTTTGAAATTGCTGAGGTCTCACTATTTCCAAGTTGGACAACTTGCCTCCTGTTTATCAGATATTATTTCATCCAGTTTAGCTTACCTCGGACTCCAGCTTTTGCTACCTTTTGCAGTAGGATATTGTGGTTGACAAAGTCAAAGGTCTTTGTTAGATCCAAGAATATTCCGCTTACAAATTCGCAGTTGTCGATTGCCTCAGTAACGAAGTTCACATACTCAAAGACGGCTGTTTCCGTAGTTTTGCCTTTAGTGAAACCATATTGGTGAGCTTCGAAATAGTTACATGAGTTCAGAAAATCGCAAATCTACTATCGTTTCCAGAATCTTGAAGAATACGGACATTAAACTGATTGGCCGGAAATTATTGATATTGTGACAAGATGCAAGTAAATTCATGCATTAGATTCATTTAGTGAACTTGAGATAAGAGAAAATGCATCTCGGCGGCGCCAACAGATATGACCTCGACACAATGCAGGTGGTAAAACCTTGAATAAGTTAAAACGGATATCAATCATTTCGTTATCTCTCGTACGTTTTCGGCGTCGATAGAATTCGGAACTGATCGCCTTAACCACAACCTTCCCAAAAAATTTAAATTCGTATAATTTTGTTCCTCGCGAAGATTTTTTACTTTCAAAGCATGTCATAATAACAAAAAATCTATTTTTTGTTGACCAAAGTGTAATGCTTGAATTGACAAATATAGGAAAGATTCCTTCAAAATTGTTTGCAAATACCACGGTTGGTTATTTAGAAAAGTTATGTCAACCTAACTCAAAAAATAATACACATTCAAAAAATTCTGCAAACACTTCAAATTCTGAAGTTTTTGGCCAATTCGGTTTAATGAAAAATGGTACATTACCTTCGCATTATAAACGTAATTTTGCTAAGGAGGGAGGGAAGCCAAGTGTAAATAAAAATTTCAAAAAACCTCGTATGTTTAATAAAAAAGAACAATTCAAAAGGGATAATATTACTTTAAATCACTGCAAATTTCAAGGAAATAAATTATAAGTCTTCTCAGACGCGATTACAACCAAGGAAAAACGATGTGACTTTAGGAAAACAAAATTTAGCTGTTCGGAATGTTGCTTCTGAAAACGTTAAACAATCACAAAATAAAGCTAAAATGAGGTACGACAAATGTGATCGTCAGACAGAATACAATGAAGGCGCTAATGCAAAAAATTTCACTTCGAAGCGTAAAATTGGTAAAAGTGAAAAATTATTTTTATGTCGGGTTGGACCAAATTTTATTCCAAAGGAACAGACTGTTGTAGATTACATTGTTCGAAAAGGTCCAGATAAAAATTCAAAAACGGATGTAGAACATGCAAGCAGAATAAGACCGTATTATAAATCACGGCAGTCTCCACAAAAGTAAACTATTTGTTCTTAAATAAAATTTATTTATACATAAAAGGAATACATGTATAAATTTATGCTTTTTTATGTTCCAGAAATTTCCCGATAGTCATCAATTTCTGATGTACCAATGCAGACTCAGCATACGTTTAATTAACATGTTTTTAATGATGAATTTTTACACATATGATTTCAGATCTACTTATGCAACAACTCAACTCCATGACCAGTAATAATTACAAAAGCCTACCTATGCAGTTGCAAATCTGGCAGGCCGATAAACAATTTAAAGAATTCTTTATATAAACATTTTGTTTATATTTCTGCTAACCCATAATTTATAACGGTATACCGAAGAAAATGAATTAAATTCTCAATAATTTATTAATTTAATTCAGCTGAATTTTACGAGTTTGCAAACTTTAAAATTACATTTAGTTGCTATGAAACATCATGACATATATTGATTAATTTATATAGTTTTTAATATAATGTGTTATTTTTAAGTTTAAGCTTTATCCAACCACGTGTGAAATGGGCCCTAATCGCTACGTGCTCGGATAATCTACTGTCACTAGTTTTAAATAAGAAATTTCATATTGTGCACAAAACACCCGAGAACCGGTTCCAAAGTATTCTAAATCTTAAGTATCATCTAGGTATCAATTACTTTTGTATAAAGTTAAAGGTTATGATAAAATATTTGTATACTTATATATTTTCGACTTCTTGCCTGCCTTGCTATATTCTTCGTAACCTGAATTCAATACTTTTCGGCATTTTATTATTTTATTACGTGCACGTCAGACAAGAAAGTTACCCTCTAGTTTGTAGTTAAGTTAATTATTGATAATTTATAAAAATTATAAGTTACTTTATACATTTGTATTTAATTTTTTTTTTGTAATTTAATGAATTACTTATGTATTTTTTTGCGTTGTAAATTGTATGTTGCCCTCACACTTTTTATTTTTAAAATGTAAAACTTATAATTTCGTAAGTTCCCAGAATGACCTCCATCTTCTGCTGTGAAAATCTCTGTCACCAGCACTAACGAAGAAACGTTAAGAAAACTGTCAGCCAACAAAATGGATACGTCATCCTCACCGACTACACCCCTACATTGGTTGTGTCCGATGACCGTCCACAATGACTGAGACTACTTGTCACCTTCGACGCACTAACTGACCCACATGCACTGTTGACCAACACCACTCAGCTGGTCCTGAACCTTGCAACCTGAGCAACCTAAGTCCAGAGAACCATGGCCGTTCTTCATGCATTCCAAAAGGCAGTTCTTCTACGCATCCATATGGACGACACCTTGGTAGCATTTCCAAGATCTACACCACCAGCCTTTCGAAACTGTTCATTCCAAACAACATATCCCTTCGAACATAGGATGTAACCACATCTGTTTTCTAATTATTTATGGAAGCAGCCTTCGTACCTGACGTCTACAAAAGAATTGGAGCAACGCAACCCCAAATAACATGAACTTCCTGGTAAAAATTTCAAACCAGCCCGGAAGATACTACAGGAGAAGTCCATCAATATTTGCATCCTTTGGCGCAACAAGGACTTAGTAACCTACCCTTACCTATATACCTATTTTTTTTGCGAGGGGGGAATATTGTGACAAGATGCAAGTAAATTCATGCATTAGATTCATTTAGTGAACTTGAGATAAGAGAAAATGCATCTCGGCGGCGCCAACAGATATGACCTCGACACAATGCAGGTGGTAAAACCTTGAATAAGTTAAAACGGATATCAATCATTTCGTTATCTCTCGTACGTTTTCGGCGTCGATAGAATTCGGAACTGATCGCCTTACACCTTGTATAAAAACCCCGCGATCTGCATATAAAGATAAGATCATAATCAGTTGTCATAACAGTATGTAATTTCTTGTAAAATAAAAAGATCTTAAACTAGTTGTTGTCAGAGCATGATGTAGGCTCTATTTTGTTAAAGTGTGCTGTTAGGGTAAGTTGAACTTTATACAATTATGTTTGTTTGTATTTATTTATATTTAATATAATATTTAAGCTACGCTATGCCCCTTGTTTCGATTTATACCGTAACAATATCATTTCTTATATGATCGACAATTTTAGCTTATCTGGGAATTTACCCGTCAGAAAAGATTCATTACACAAGTACATTTATGGCTTTAAAAGTTCTTCACAACACATTTTTATTATGAATTGCGGTATTGTTACGGTATTTATTGAAGTAACATGGAATTAGGGACATAGCTTAACATAGCAACAGATTTATTATTAACTAATTACAATTCTTACAAGTGCGAATACTTACATTGTATTTTTGGGGCACTAACGGACAACTAGACTACATGACACTCTTAAGAGATCTGTTCTAATTCTCTGCTAGCTTTGGCTTTGTTGCCTTTTTATAGGGGTTTCGTTTCCGGGGTGTGACGGCAATTGTTGCCTTGACATTTGTGTAGGCGACTCCGCGCCAGATCTGCGCACGCAGATGAGTCATTAGATTTTGCGCACGCCCGCTGTAATGGTGCAGGTGGTCCTCTGCAACGCGGGTGAGTCATACGTTACATAATTGCGAAGGAGTCGTTCTTATGTTTATGTTATCGTTTTATGTTTATGTTACGCTTGACTGATTCTCAGCTGTACACCTTTGCTGGTTCCCGATGATTTATTATTATTTAAATTTTGGACCACATTGAATAATTCGTTTTCGGTTATTGGGTACAGGAAAATGTTTTTCTTTCATTTAACGTTGTTGGGTAGAGTATTATATTATCATAATGCCACCTTTTTTCTTGTTTTATATTTGTTCTTCAGCTTATTGTATTCCTTTTTCATTTCGGGGAATCTTTTAGACACCTCATGAAGTAGTTTTAAAACTTCTCTGGTTTTTTCTAATTCAGGTGTAAGTATAAAATTATTTCTTTTATTGTTTGTTGTTATTTGTTTTATCGGGAAACAATATTCTATACAATCAGGCACCCCTCTGTGAAATGCACCAAATTTTTCATCAAGATTTTTTGCCCCTCTAACTCTCATTCTCCAAGTTCAAAGGAGATTGTTCATACCGGCTGGTGTGTAACAAAACCGAGATCCAACTTTGTTTGAACCAAATTAAAAGGTCCAATTAAACACATTTTATTAAAAAATGCAATAAAGACAGCAAAATAAAATCTGTTGCCTAAATAAATCCTTTTTTTTTATTAAAACAGAATTCCAATCATCTGATCTTAGGGCAAGTTCCTCCACAGAATTTGCCAAAATACAAATGTGAGCACATTTTTAAACAGATAGATTTGTTACAGCCTTATAAGATACGAGGAACGAGGGATTTCGGTCCATTAAACGTGACGGTTTTAATTCATAAAACTGTTTGCTTTCGGGAATTTATACCAATGTAAATTGGAAATTCCAAATCGGCGAAGAATTTGATTTGCGCTTGTTTAATCAAGCAATATTTATTTATTTCACGTCGCGTCGTGTTTATACAATTTCGATAAAACAAAATAAAAGCACTGCTTGATCAATTTTGTCATTACGAAGTGTAATAAATAGAATTAAAAGAAAAACAACTCTCAGGTGCTTTGATAAAAGTATTCTGTAATTTAATGACTTATTTTTGTTTTTTATTAAGCTTCAATACCAGACTTTTTCAATAAAGAAAAATTAATTCTTTCCTGTAACGACTAATGGATTGTGAATAAAAGTGAAGCCCATTTGAAATAATTTACGTTTTCCTGAGCGACAAGCGGAGGCCATTAAAAACGAACGATTATTTTAAATAAAAACTTTCCTCGTTGCAGTTAATTCCACTTACATGAACTTAATTATCTCCGTATCTTCCGCTGAATACGTTCAAGTTTTAAGGATGCTCACGAGAAAGCTTTTTAAGTAGAATTACATTCGAGAGGTCAGCGGATGTAAATTGCCGGGGCTTTTAAACTTTATAGTTATTAAGGACAGAACGACAGCACTGTCGCGTAAAACCGTGGTATTCCAATCCTCTCACAGTTTACAACTTAATTCTCTCGAATTTGCCTCAAGTTTTTAACGACTAGTAAACATTGAAGTAAATTTATTTTTAAACTGACTATTTCAAAGTATTTTTTAAGTCTCGAGAATTTGCTTCCAATTTGGCCAACGTGAAAATGATTTAAAATCGCTTTACAGTTGTTTTCATAAGAGAAGAGCTCTGCGTCATAAATAGAACGCGTCTGATGTTGCATCATCAGACTTATAGCGTTTTCCATTGGCTGCACTAATGCACGCTCAGTGTATCTTCATCTCTTATTATTACATGAGGTTAAAATGAGATGAAAATATAACGAGTGTGCACTAGCACATCCAGTGGAAAAACGCTATTAAAAATCATAACTCCGTCATTTTTTCTCATTCATCGTTAACAAAGAAATAATACTGAAATAATTGTCGGTTGTAACTTCGGCGATTGATTACGCAGAGCTCAGGTTCTCTGATTTTCATATTATTGTAAAAATTGGTTTCAATGCCAACACCAGAATAACTGTTTTGCTCTTCGTAATAATTAACCAGGTGAGTTATATTCGCACTGGTGCCTTGCATGTTATCGTGTAAAATCGTCACGCAAATTAACTCATGTTTATTTTGATAACTCCCACCCAAGTTACATCATGTAAACAGGCGGTGATAAATTGCATAGAGAATTGAGGTGTAAAATCCATGCAGAGAAATTTCGAGCTTGTTCCCATTTTGACTGTGCACTTAAAATTAAGTTGTAAAAAGTCGGGCGTAACAAAAACGTTAACGACTTAATAAATTACAGTTCGGGAAGAGTTAAGTGAAGTTACAGGTTTTCGGTATTTGCTACCTATTAAGAGGAACGATTTCATAAACTGCCAAAGTTTAGACTTTAATACAACAAACGGAGCTTGAAATATTCATTAAACGATTTATATTCATTAATGGAATTACACTTTTGAACTTTGTTTAAGGTGCTTATCAAGTTTCACCGATGAAATCGCTCCTAAAAGCTTCAAGCTATATATTTAAAATCCTCAGGCTAAATCGAAAGTACTACGATAAGATTTCTTTACTTATTTTCTAACTTCATAAGCTATTTATAGTATACGTACATATTTCCACGCAAAGGTAATAAGAAACTTCAAGTACCACCCACCTACATATCCCCCAATTTTTTTTAAATTAAATAATGCGGACTAAACTAAGCCATAAATCAAGCTATATTGCATCACGTCAACGCAACGTTTAAAGATAATTCTAACTCAATTAACCCATTTATTTTTTTACGACGTACACATTTTGATCTTATGAATTCTTAGGAACCAAGCTCCGGCGCGCTGCAAAACTTAATAAAGACAAGAGAGGATAAATTTGCATATTTAAGGGAGCGCGCGGGCGAAGTTATTCTAAACACTTCGTATTTAATAAAAGTTTACGAGCTTAGGAAACATTTTATTAAGCATCATCAATGCCACCTTACGGCCTCATGCTACCAGTAATTCCGTTTTTATGCCAACCTCGAAGCACGTTCGTCGTAAATACGGTGGCTTCACGTCGCTACACCACCAAGGAAGAAACTAATCGAAGTGCCAGTCGAGATACATGCATACGTGACACGATACTGTCATTAAGTTTGGTCCCAGGGGTCATATGAATGTATTAGTTTAATCCCTTCGTGGTGAAAATTTGAAGAAATCAATTTATCTAAACGCAGAAGCTTTCAAAGTTTTACAAGAAAATTCTGAGCTAGTTATTTCATCATTATTTTAGAGTCACTTTGTCTGGGAAAAGTTTCTTTAGAAACTCACTTCTTAGCAGCAAATACACATATTGTTACGGAACAGCGAGGATAATTATTATTAACACAAATCTATTAAAGGAGTAACAAATTCAAGACGCGTTTGCAACTTCATATCCTGTGTCTTTGGCGCACTGGTTGTAAATCGTTCCTTGTTCCACCGTACGCATTCTTTTTACTTTGAATTAAATACTTAATTAATTATAAACTCTTCTACAGAATTTTTTAAATAATATGATCCCCTGATCTGGCACATTCATTCACGTACGCGATTTGATTAAAAACTGTACGCGTATTACCAATGACGTTTAAAACAGCTGTAGGGAAGAGTTCGTTAATTGTGCGTGGCGTCTAATTGTGCGCATCCCCCTGGCAGACAATAGATTATATAAATACTTTATGTAATACATGTGGCGCTAGCTCTGAACCAGTATCTAAAGCTTAGTGTAACAGATGTTCAAGTTCCAGCATTTACCGACTTTATGACGGGTGAAATCTGAAATACGGCATTTTGATGTAATTTTCCATTTATGGGAAATAAGCCCTAAGTATCACAATATACATGTTTTGAAACAACTATTGTATGAAAATGTTCACTAGACCTTTGCCGACATCTTCACCTTCTTCATATTTGTTAGAAAAACTGATATTTTCTTTCACATTATGACCAAACCCACCAAATCCGAGGCTAATGGCCCGGAAATTGTATTTTCTCATTACCGAGCCCAAATAATTTCTAAAACTATGACCTCAAATTTAACAGATGCCGAAATATGAGCGAAAAACTGAAAAAGATGACCGAAAACATGAGCCGAGCATTAGCCTCTGTAAGGAATGGCGAATCAGTTAGAAAAGCTGGGCGATAATTTGATATCTCGAAGTCAACTATTGGAAAATGGAAAAAGGCTCACGATGAAGGACTTGAAATAGTTCAACCTAAATTTGGTAAGCATCCTGTATTTTCAATCGAACAAGAACAAGCATTATCGAAACATGCCATAAAGTTGGCCAAACTACTTCATGGACTAACTCGCAACCAACTTCGAAAACTCGCCTATTCCTTTGCAGAAGCAAATAAAATACGCAACAATTTCAATACGGTGACCTAAATGGCTGGTAAAGATCGGTACTATAGATTTTTGAAAAGAAGCCCACTTCAACTTCACTGCCTTCAACGAAGAACAAGTATCAGCGTTTTATTTTTGAAAAAAAAACACTTCCAGGGCGACAAAATTTTCAACGTAGACATTAAAAGGCATTAAACAATTTGGAACAAAAACTTCCAGGGAACTTGGAAAAACCGTTACAGTGATCTGTTGCTTCAATGCAACTGGTATATGTATATTATGTTCCTCCAATGTTTATTTATGCGTGGACTAGAATGACAAACACTTTAGAAAAAAATGGGCCTCCAAACGCTCTCTAAGGCTGTTCCAAGTCCGCCTGGAGTAATGAGGAATTATTTGTTAAGTGGCTTGAGCATTCCAAAGGAAATGTCAAACCTTCTAGAGATGACCCCGTATTAATAATTTTAGCCACATTTCACTACAAATATATGAATATATGATTATTGTAACCAGAATGGTATTGTGTTGTTAACAATACTTCTCCACACATCTCACAGGCTGCAGCCTCTGGATCTAACTTTTTATGGTCCATTAAAAAGATAATCCAATCATCAATGTGATATTCATCTGCCGCACGCTGAAATCACTCTATATGACTTGGCAGAGTTGCTCCAAAAAGCCTATAACCGAAAAGGCACAATCAAGTTTCCGGACCTTCGGAATATGGCCATACCAACCATTCACCACACTCCTGCAATCGAATTGGAAGGTGAAGAAAATCTAGGAGAAGATCCAAATTCTTCTTCAACATCAACAACTACCCTGACCAAAGTTCCCGGGACAAGTTCCAAACCAATTAAACTAGATGAGAAGCCTCTTTGAATTTCAGTTGAAGACTTGAGCCCTATTCCGGCAGCAAAGAAAGAAACAACCAAAAGTCAACAAAGAAAGAAACAAAAGTCGGAAATTCTTACAGAAACTCCAAACAGAGAAACTTTGGAAATATCAGAGGCTAAAAGAAGTGACTGGTGAGCAGAAGCATAAACCGAATAATGACAAAAAGGCGAAGACCATCCCGAAATCTTCCACTAAAAATAAAAATAAGGTTGTTAAGAGGAAAATTTTCGAGGAGAGCGACTCAGATGAACAAATATCGGCCAGTGAACTATGCGATGACGATGAGCTTGACGATATTCAGACAGATGACGAGAAGTGCTTGATTTGTGACAATGGCAGCAAGAAGGATGAAGTCTGGTACCAGTGCTCCATTTGCGAAGGATGGACTCATGTTTTGTGTACTGGAGCTGACACCCCAGAAGGGTACATATTACAAATAATATTTTGTTTGGAAATTTATTTTGTTGTTCAATGTTTTGACTTTGATGTTTTCATATTTTCGATAAAAATACATTTATATTTACTTGCTTTTGTTATTATCACTTCATTTTCATCTACAATAACCCGACACGTACGCACCATTACCCTCATAGGTCTGGTAATCGTACACTGAGATACTTTTTTTAATTTTCGATCCCTATAAGTACATCAAAAATGATAATGAGTCGTTATAGAAAATATGTTGGAGAATCCCTACGACAAATTTTAGGTTTCTATTGCTAGTCGTTTGAGAAATACAGAAATTCTGCCTTGGATGCGCACAATACACCGACTCTCCCCTACATAATAAAGTTTTTAAAGCTTAATAAACATAAAAACTTGTCGGCGATGAATTTCAGGTCTAATAAATCGTTGCACATTTTCCAAACAACCCCAGCAATTTACATTTTCCCATAATCTGTGACATGCATTCACGTACCCCATTTGATCAAAAATTGTAACAGCAGCGATGTTTAAAACAATTATATTTCCAACGACGCCAGCTGGTGTACATTAACAAACAATACATAGACGTTACAGGCCGTGCATTGACCCCCGCGATCACCAAATTTAAATCCTTGCGATTTTTTTTGTGGATGAAGCAGCTAGTAAATAATCCGCAAGAATTAGACTTGCGTTCCCAGCTGTTAAACGTGTAATAAAACGAATTGAGTTGTGTGTCAAGGTTGCAATGTGTGCGAGCGAGTAGTCAATAAATAACTTTATAATCCCATTATACTGCCGAATTTATAGAACCTGGCATCGTATTTCGTACACTGCGTCGCAACTTGATTTTGGGGTAATGTTCAAATAAATTGTAAATTGTTCAAAAGAATGTTTTAAACATTTTGACATCGATTCTCTTATGTCGCAACGCCTTAAAATATCTCAGGGTTGTAATCGAAATCGTACTTTTATTTAGTTTCATGAGATTGATTTACATTTTCTAAATGTCATACCTGAAAGATTATTATTTATCCAAAATAAATTGCCTCAAGTTTTCTATTTCTCGAAATGTATTTGAAAATTTTATTAATAAAAATCGTTGTTCATGAAACTGTAACAACAATACACATCGCATATTCCTTGAAGCGTTTAGAAATTTTTTTCGATACCGTTTCATGTTCGGAAAAAACAAACATGGTACTTGCAGAATATCATTATTATTATTATTATTACTTGACAAATTCTACTCGAATTGTTGTACTTTTTTATACTTTTTATATATTTTTTTCTCTTTGTAGTCAATCTGACAATTGCTGACATTCTTCATTGTAATCTACTGGCAATAAAAATTATTATTATCATCCAGCTTTCGTTATTTGTTAACAGCGACTGCTGCATTATTAAAAATGATTTGTGAACAGAAAAGTCTCCCACGGGATTCTGTAAACAATTAAATATTTTCTAATACGTTCATGTAAATTCGGCGTAATATTTTAAATTTATACAATATTTACCTCGCAGCGAGCTGTTTCATCATGAATAATTTATGTCTGAAATTCTTCTTCTTTTATTAAAAACGTTTCCGACCTTGTTACATCGAGCTATTTTAAATTCACGCTCCAGATCATCAAGAGCTTGTGTGCAGTGCAGGGGAGTAATTTGTTTTTAAACATCAACAACCCTTCATCATCAGCCAGGTGATGAATGCTTTGCGGATATCTATGTTGCGAGCATGCGAAACGTCTGCCTGTTTGTGGTGATGACATTTGGCATGTGGATGCGACAATTTCCGGGTCAAATTCCTTAAAGCGGAGAAGTTCTATTTGCATTCATATAGTGGAATGCAAATTGGATGCCATCAAGGGAACACATTCTGTACATTTACAAATTAAGGCTAATTCATTTACTTGGCAATTATTCCGCATTAAACCATTTCATTTGGATACCTGTAAAGAGCCAGTAATTTTTATTATAGAGGAGAACTTGGAAATATCCAATTGGGCAATTTCATTTGAGGCAATTTATCATCTCAATTCAAATTCTACAAAATTATAAGCAAATACTAATTTACTTACACGCACCACATCAAATCAAGGGAGTTAATTATGCTTCGCTAGCAGATGTATGCAGATACTAAAATCGATGGGCGCCTTAATGGTGCTTGCTTATACGAACAACGGCTATTAAAGCGAGCTTAGGCGAGTAATTAGTGGAATTTCTGTGTATCCACGTCGGATAATGTACGTTGTAATTAGGCCTTAAAGGTTGCAAGTCATTGTAAATCTTCGTGGTGCAGTTATTTGCAGGTGAATGCCGTGGTTTAAGATTGATCGTTGGAGCGTGAAACTATCGAAAGCCCAACGGAATTCGTTGTTCGATTAATTTATTTGCTTATAAACAGTTAGGCTCAGGAGATTCCAGCGAATTACCTGGCAATTTCTCAGGTGTAAATCCAGTTTGGAGGAACATTGAGGTCCTGCCTTTATAGAAACTCCCTCTAGATTTCGTAAAATTTTTTTTTCCACAATTAAAAGTTACTTACAAAATACTGTAACTAGGATAAGAGAACCAGCAAAGATGTACAGCTAAGATTCAATCAAGCGTCACATAAACATAAAAACGATAACATAAACAAAAGATGCCTCCGTCGCAATTATGTAAAGTATGACTCACCCGCGAAAAGCTCTGCAAAAGCCCACCTGCAGTCTTAAGGCGGGCCGTGCGCAAAATCTAATGACTCATCTGCAGGCACAGATCTAGCGCGGAATCGCGTATACAAAATGTCAAGGCAACAATTGACGTCACACTCCGGAAACGAAACCCCTATAAAAAGGCAACGAAGCCAACGCTAGAAGAGAATTAGAACAAATCTCTTCAGAGTGTCATGTAGTCTAGTTAGTGCCCCAAAAAACCACAATGTAAGTAACTTGTAATGATTGTAATTATTTAATAATAAATCTGTTGTTGTATTAAGCTATGCCCCTAATTTCATGTTACTTCAATTATTACCATAACAATACTTAAAATATTCTATTGCTTCACAATCTTTATATTGCGTGTAGTTTTCTCACCATGTTTTTTTATTTTCATCCAATTCAGAAGCTAGCCCCAAAGTACTTGATTTATGGTTTCATATCCAAGATAATTTCCTGACTTTACGTCAAATCCCACATGAATTCGATGGAGTTTTTCCTCGCGAATCGCACTTTTTCGCGACTTTATTAAATGGAAATAAAAGTCCGTTCCTGACTTTAAACGAATTTACTGCTGCGCACGGACAAATAAACACGTTTTAATATCCCGGCGATTTAATCCCCTTATGGCGGAAAATTCGCCCGTATTAACGCCATTTGCATGATAATTTATTCTCAGTTTCCGGAACAAATAACTCACCCCCAAATTGTTTCGTTGGGTGGTGCCTCGTTTACAAAAAAAAAATAAATAAATACGCCGAAAATACATTAGAGCCGACAATGGAGAGTTAAAAAGTTTCTTACGAAATGAATTTTCTACCCTTCTGAAACTAAAAATAAAACATGTTGGCCTAATAACAGGAGCAGCCCACTCAGTAGTAAGTTAATCCGATTACTGGGCCTACGGTCAATTGTAAATGGATGGACGCACGGGACTGACGATCTTTATCATGTCGAATTTAGTCAAAGCCCTAACACATTTTAGAATAATTACAGAATCAAGCATCAAACTGGCAGTTCTATAAATGGCTTGAATTACAAAGCATCCTTCCTGAGTTTTAATTTTATTTTACTGCTTCGACGCGCGCATTTTACCAAAGAGCGAATTTCGCCGATACTTACGACTGTGTATGATTGGTTGCCTAACTACAAACAATTCTTTTTTGACTTCGTTATTTTAAAATGTATAAATAAAATAAATAGGCCGCCATATTGCGTAGAAAATAATAGCACTGTATAAACAAATACATTTACTAATTAAAGAGTTGTTTTTTTTTTAAATAAATATTCATTTTTGCAGTATTATATATGTAAACCCGATTTAACTTCAAATTAATTTCGAAATCAGTCAAGCCGGACGTGACTTTGCAGCCGAGTTAATAACAAATCCAATTGTGATCTCGCGTCTAAATTTATGTATCAATTAGCACAAATGAATTAAAACCAGGCACGTTTTGTACGGTTGCAAAATATATGAAACCCGTGCATCCCCTATCTGCTCGTTCGTCCTGATTTATTTACATTGGAAATTGATTGTTCGAGTCGACTTCAAACAACTTAATACAAGGGAATCACGTCCCTGTTTTATAAATACTGGGAAAGCTAATTCTTTGTATTGCATCAATTGATTTACTGTTCTAAACGAACGCAGATAATTTAATTTGCCTCACAATAATTTCTCTAATTTAAGAAAAACCGAAGGAATACTTAAGCTTAGTTTATCGTCTCTATTTAAACTTAACATAGTTCATCTTCTAAACTGCCTTCATTTTATCAGGTGTTTGCACAATATGATTTAGTTTTGAGCTATAACAATAATTTTTAATGTAAGTTTGCGATTTAAAGCACATACATCCCAACTATCGTGACGTTTATGAAATTTCAAAACTCCTTCCTTTCCATGCGTAAGACGCAAGTAAATTTAACACGTGCCGCTATTATCATTTTTCTTGGTTTGTTTTATAATTTGCGCCGAACTAACGTGCGAAAAATTCTGAATCAAATAAATAAAAGATCATTTTTCATTCTTGACTAAGCTGTCAAACGATAACGAAACGTTGAGATTCCTGCGATTCTTAAACTGTTCGTCAACAAGTAGTTGTAACGAAATTGTGTTAAGTTAAACGGAACGCAATACCCTTCCTTCCCGATTGATCATTAAATGGCAGTAACCACCTGAAATATGCCTGAAAAAGTCAAAACACGACACAACTCTTTTTTTTAAATAAGACATGCGGTATATACAGGGTGACTGACAATTGTTCCGACAAAGAAAAACCACGATAAGACGTGATGTCCGAGAGTATGGAAGAAATGTTAAAAAGAACTCTCTCTGCTTTAGTTTTCGAGAAATTTATATATATGGCTATACATTCCTATAGGAATTGCAGCCGCTCAATTGTTGAGCTCTAAAAACTCGTTTCTTGTGGTGAGTTACTCCACGTTCTTCTTTATTAAGCTTATTCTATCCTGTCGTCGGTCTTTGCTTCCTCTGTTATTTTCTTGCACGTATCTCGGTCCTGTATTTTTTCTCTTCATGCTTGTATATCCAGTTTCTTTATATCTTCCAGTACCTGATCTTCCCACCTGCTTTTCGGCCTTCCTCTTCCTCTGCCAATATCAGGTTTCCACTTTGTAATTTTCTTTACTTCTACGTCGCCTCCCATTCTTCTTATATGACCGTACCATCGCAGTCTTTGCACTTTTATGATACGTACGATATCTTCTTTGAGGAGGTTTTTAATTTCGAAATTCATTAGCCTTATGTACTCATTATCAGCAACTTTCTTTAATCCGTATATTCTTCTTATTATCTTTCTTTCAAGTGTTCTTAACTTTTTCTGTTCTAAACTTGTTAGGTTCATCGTTTCTGCCCCATACGTCGCCGCCGGTCTGATTGCTGCTTTGTACACCCTGATTTTTGTATTTGCACTTATACTTTTACTTTGAATGATATTTTTGTATTTATAATAGGCTTTGTGTCCTGCCAGTATTCTATGGTCTATATCAATATTTCTGTCGATTTTACTGTTGATTATTATTCCTAGGTATTTGAAATTATCCACTGATTCAAACCTGAAATTTCCTATTTTCACTTCCTTAACTATTGTTTTCTTGTTTTCTCTGTTTATTTCCATATATTTGCTTTTTTCTTCGTTTATTGTTGGACCTCTTTTCTTTGCTTCTTGTTCGACTTTTGTATTGTTTCTTCTAGACTATGTCTGTCTCTAGCTAGCACAGTAATATCGTCTGCACACGCGATTAGTTGTACTATTTTTTTAATAATTGTCCCCTTCAATTTACATTCTTTGACTACTGCAACTAGTGCTAAAATAAATAAAGTTTTTGATTGTCCGTCCCCTTGTCTTACTCCCAGATTAATTCGAAAGTCTTTAGTTTTCGAGATATAATTAATCAAAAATTAGCCCGAAAACAACGATGCGCCTATGGTTAAAACAATAGATGAGCAGATGAACGAAATAAATGCACTCATAAAAGTTTTATGGTAGGCATAGAGGCGTAGTTTCGATCGTAAACTTGACCTTTAAGTGAAACTTCACGTCAACTCCGTTTTTAGGTCAACACTCAAGCATCAAGTTTGCAACTTACTAAAAAACAATCATTTTATTAAATTTGTTTGTGTTAAAGTAGCAATATAATCCAACAATTGTCGGAAAAAAAAGTGCTGCTTTGTGCATATTTATTGCAAGTTCGGCGTTAATGGTAGAAAATCGATCTAATCGATGTCACATATGCTATTTATTATTTTTATGAAGTTGGTATTTCACAAATTACCAACACATTCCCCAGAATCGCCGTTGCAATGCAAGAAAAATAGGTTCGGAGCTATGCAATCTTTGATTATACTATAGACTACGTGGATAGCGCGTTGGCTCCGTACACATGTTCCAAAAAAAGAGGCGGATATAGAAGTATTCTTGAGCGTTATGCGCACGCGCGAAATTGAAGATTGGACAATTCGTGCACGCACTAACTGACGCCGGATTAGTCCTGCGCAATGAGGTTTTATGTACTTCTAATACTGTCTCACTCTCACTTACACATTCCACACTTCTATCATTGTCTAACAATTTGGAACATCAGATGTACTCTTCTTACACAAAGAATGCGCTATCCACGTTAGTCTATTTAATCAAAGTATGCAATACAATGAAAAATTGACTGGATCCGTTCACTTTCTTTGTGATATTGTTCAAAACAATTTGCATGTAAATGAACATTACATCTACAACAGATGTTGTTTCGGCAGACACGACAACGTCTTCTTGTACCGTGGTTCATTATCAAATGACCTATAGGAGTTACACGAACTTCTTTTGGAGGTTCTGATGGCATTGGTTTAGCTTTTGAACATTGAATTTTCAACAACCGTAATGCAACATATGACTTGAAATCCAATTGACTTATTTTAGTATCATTTACTATATTATATAACTTCCAGGCGTTCACAAAAGTACTGTCTATTGTATTGATGAATAGTGGCCACCACCACTTCTTACCCTTGATATCATTTCTATAATTTGCTACTCCATTGTGAAGATCCACCCCTCCCATGTTTTTATTATAATGATATATTACAGATGGCAGAGTAATATTAGCAATGTTTCTCTCTTTTTTGTTGTACCTTTTTGCAGTATTTAGTGGCTCAGCACCATATTGCGTACTAATTATCGTCACGACAGAGTTGTCATTCCAGCGAACAAGAGCAATTCCAGTCGCTTCTTCAAATTTTATATCAAACGACCCTCTTTCCTTTTTGGCGATCAATTTCATAGGTTGTAAAGGACAGCCACCAGTTCTGTTGTCACGAATGGTGGCAGTTGCAAAATAACCTTTCTCTTTAAGAATTGCAAATAATTTATAGGAGGAAAAAAAATTGTCCAATAGAATATTATGGTTGTTGCTGTTCTCTACGACAGATAATAAATCAAAAACAATTTCACCGCCCAAGTCAAGTCCTATTGGTTTCCGAGTTTTAGATGCACCTCCATAGGGTATAAATTTGTACAAGTATCCTTCAGTTGAACAGATACACCACAATTTGAAACCGAATCTGACCGGTTTTCCTTTCAGAAACATTTTGCACGAGTGCCTTCCAAAATACGGAACCATCTGTTCATCGATTGATAGGTTGTATGAAAAAACTCCAAATTGCATGAATTTCTCATTCATGATATCAAAAAATGGTCGTAACTTAGAGAATTTATCGTCTTGATCAAGATTACTGTTATCACTCAAATGTAAGTTTCTTTTGATGCTTCGAAATTTATTTCTACTGGTGCAATTTTTCACAATGTCAAGACCTTTATCTTCTTCCATCGACCAATATAAGTCGACTTGAGGCAGCGTATGATACCCAGATAAAATAAGAATGCCAATAAAATTTAAAAGCTCTTCTTTGGTAAATGAAAAATCGTGTCTATTATTATCATGAGCATACTTTATCGAGTAGTCTATTATCATATTTTGTACTGTATCATCAAAAAATTTGTAAAACAAGTCCAATGGTGATTGACCTGCCAAATGATTTTGTAATTGTTCAGTTATTTCCTTTTCTTTTGAAATAGGCGCGTTCTGACGTACTAGATAATTTCTTTCCACGAGCATTTTGGGTTGTTTGTTTGAGACAACTTTCTTTTTTTAGTTGCTAGTGTTTCGTCATCAGAATCATCATATAAGTCATCTTCTGTAGCGTGAATTTCAAATGTTCCCGCAATGTCAACGTTCCTATTTTCCAATGCTTTTTCCGGTTCCTCGAAATAATGCTCATCATCTGTTAATTCATCTACGTCAGGAGGGATATAAACAGCATCCACTACTATAAAAAAAAAAACAAAATTTGTCAAATGTATTCACGCAAAATATTATTCTTACCTTGTTCGTTTTCTAAATCAAATCACTATCTCAGCTAAAGCTAGTTCTAATTCCGCTTGAGTGAGAAATCTTGGCATTTTTATTTTTAAATTCTTTTATAAATTCCCTTGAATAGTAACTTTTCAGTGCACATATAACAACGGATAAGAATACAAGTAGTGACAGGAAATATGCAACAAATGATCATGCAAGGGCTGACGGGAATTTCCTGTCGACTTGATGGATTCGGCCATTGTTGCGATAACGCAACGTTGTTATTTACGACGACATTACAAAACAAACAGACGAAAAAAAAAAATCTGAACCTACATGGTGGATAAATCTGTTATTTTAAATGAGTTTGCAAGCGTTTAATTAAATTCTAAGAAAAACGTATTTAACAATAAGATGTAGTGATATATGTTCATACATAGCAAAAATCGACACATTTGGAAACCATTTTCTTTGATGTTTCATTGTATTTAATTGATTATTTATTTTTATTGTGTAAAAGTATGTCTAAATAACTACTAACATCTCTCAAATTGTAAAAAAAAATAAGATAGAAATAAAAAAAAATAACCAACTAGCGTTGCGCTAACGCATCACTGGTCGTAAATGGGTTAATTATAAACTGTTCAAAAGAATTTTTTAAACATTTTTCCCGTAATTTGTGAAATCGATTCTCTTGTGCGTTTTTTTGTCGGAGTAGGAGTGGGTTACATGTTAATATGAATGCGTTTAATTGCTGCCCGAGGAAATTAATTCTACCCAAAAAGAGCGAAACAAGTTTGTGAACAATGCGTGCCATAATCGTGTTTTCGCCCCGAATTTGCATTAAATTTTACATTATCGGAAACACGATGAAACTAATCACCCACTATTTATTAATATTAAACCGGAAAATCGTCGTTTTACGTTACACACAATTGAATTAACGTAACTAACAATTAACTGCGCAAATGAAAGCTTCATTGTTCGCATTAATAAAATCGATACTGATACGATTAACTAAATAAACAAAAAATGACTTCATTATCGTACTCAGTATGCAGCTTTATTCATTTTATGACGATAACACTTGTTGCAAGATGAAAACGTTATGGTGTACCTATTTATATGACTAATTCCATTTAGGAAATGAACACCGCGGTGTAATTCTATATTTACCTACCCCATCATCTAAATGGGCAATCGTTACCACTGTATGCACGAACTAGAACGAACCCCTTAAATAAATACAGGTGCAATTTGCACGAATGTGCATTTTGGCATACCTACAAAACGAATAATTAATTCGGCGAAAATTCCATTAGTTTAAGACTTAACGCCCTTTTCGCTTTGCATTTCTTTTTACTTTTGATGCCTTTGGATAGAGAGTTTGTTTTAAAATTCATTGTGTTCCTCAAATTAAACGTTCAAGTCGTCTGTGTATTGCAAAGTTGGTAATCAAAAAGTTTTCTTTAGAGATTCTCCATCCTTAATGTTATATCGGCGATGTATATTATGAATTAAGAAATTGTTGTATTTAATTTAATTTTGCAAGTAGACTGTAATCGATACTTGGAATTCGTATTTACAATGCAAGAAAGGAATTTTTAATACTACTGTAAAATTGCTGAGTGAGTATAAACACGTGCGTCTGGTTACCCCCTTAGCCCCTTAGTAAATACATGGTACATACTCACTGATACTCACCAAACAGTAGTCATTTTACGACTACTAAAAGAAATAAGTTATTGGGCGGATTGTAAACAAAGACAGAATTATGATTTCAATAATTTGCCTCTTCAGGAAGGAATTGTGTAACGCCACCTGTTATTCAGTCGAAACACTGCCGGCCAGATCAATGATTAGTTTCATCACAAAAGAATTACAGGCGAAGGCGAATTACAATATTTTTTTTTTCTCTTGAAATTTTGGGAACCCCCATTACCCTATACTGTATAATCATTCCAGTGGTCTTTCATATTTTGCTTTTTACAAAAAGGAAGAATAAAGAGACAGAGTTCTACTATCAACATTTATTTCACAACAGAATGAACGATGTACTCTTCATCACGAATACAAACACGTTGTATTACACAGAAACTATAGGCCTTAAATCGCCGAATTTCCAATACCTATACATAACACCTAACAAACTCAATCACTTTCATTTTGTTCACATTACAGACAGGTTCACATAAACTCAATAACAAGATGAGGATGACACTCCTGGAGCATGTCGGAGCCAAAAAATTTACATAATTTACAAAACGACTTACAGCTACGCCTACAAAAATATTATTGCACATAAACAATTTAATATTCTTTTTTAGATAAAATATTTTCGGATATTAAAATAAAACGGCTATGTACACATCTAGGGTTTACAGAAAATTTTGTTTTCAAAAAAAAACCTGCTAAAAGAACTGTCCTGCATGTGCGAAGGATTCGATTAACTTTTCCATCGCATATTAATTTGCATATAAATTGCAGTGTAATAAGTGACAACTTTTTTCATTCTGCCTTTTTTTTTAATATATGCATATAACTTTAGCACGTCATTTATTGGGGGCCTCATAAATAAAACTATTATCGTATTTAAATGAATTTTTTTTAACATCTTGGTTTTAGATTTGCGGTAAGTCGGACCTTTGTGATCAACATTTTTATGATATTACATCGTAAAGAATGATGTAATGTATCTGTTACAATAATTTTATAGACTAAAAAAATTATTACCGATAGATAAAATCACTAACCTTATTTTTTTTTATTAAAGTTATTATTACGAAGTTGCTAGATTTACTGAAACAAATAAATTAATTAAAAATTACTGATAATTAAGTCAATATGCATGTGAAAATCGAAATTAACTATCACATACATATAATTACAGACTGCCTTCTGAAAAAGTGAATAATATGGTCATGATTTTCTATTGATATTAAAAATGTGCTGTTGTATTAAAAACCACTAGCCTAAAAATTTAATTTTTGGCAATTTTTGAAAGAAAGAAAATGTCTCATTGAATTTTATAGAAAAGTGAAATAATTGATTTAATTTTTTTATATAATTTATTAATACATCTTTTGATGTGCTCTACAGAATTGTCAATTGTCAGAAAAGTCAATTGCTATCTGATGTTAAACTGAACCTAAAATGAAATCAAATGAATCTGAAAGTAGTATTAAAAAAAACCAGTTTACACATAGGTTTTCTTATTAAATATACAGAGTGCTGAAAAATTAGCGGAGCTACAATATATTGCCTTATTTAGGGACGTCACTGAGTGTGAGAAAAATAATTCAAAAATTATGATATCTTAGAGCATAATAAAGTTAAAAATTGACAATTAAAATGCTAACATATACAGTGACCGGCAGAAAGTTGGCCACATATGGGAAAATTTTTTATTATTGACTTCTCAGAAAATTTTATTCTTTATGAAAGCTCCTGCATCTTCCCAAATTCAAAATACACTTATCAAAATTTGAATACCTCTTGTCATATATCGAGGAGATCAAAATATTTGAAATCGACATAAGAGTAAAGTACCTTTATTTTTGAAAATGCGCGGAAATATTATTTGAAAAAGTTATTCAGAATTCCTATGAGATCGCAAATATGAAATCATGGCAGTCTACGGTGGAAAAAGAAATTTTCCATATTTTTCAATTTTTCTCATATCGTGGAACTTTAAATGTGTAGAGCTGGACGTTTCTTCAAGAGTGATATGAATATACTCTGCGGTTTGTCTTTCGCTCATCTACCAACTAGAAATTATGATAAATAAAATTCACACTTTCTTCACTTTTTTGTGTCCAAAAATAATTTTTTTCATCCTAGACAGCTATGTTTTCATATTTAAGATCACAGAACAATTCTTACTAACTATTCCAAATAATATTCTCGCGTATCTTGAAAAATAAAGGTACTTTACTCTTATGTCGATTTAAAATATTTTGATTTCCTGGTGGACAATCTTTTATTATTAATTTCTCAGAAAAATGTATTCTTTGTGCAACTTCCTGCATCTCCCCAAACTCAAAATGCACTTATCAAAATTTGAATATCTGTTGTTTCTATACCGGGGATATCAAAATATTTGAGATCGACGTAAGAATAAAGTACCTTTATTTTTGAAAATACGCGAAAATATTATTTAGAAAAGTTATTCAGAATTATTCTGATATTTCAAATATGAAATGATGGCTGCCTATGATGAAAAAAAAATTTTGGACACAAAAAAGTGAAGTTTTTATGCTACCAATGTTATTGATCATAATTTCTAGGCGGCCTTGATTTCATATTTGAGATCTCATAATAATTTTAAATAACTTTTTCAAATAATATTTTGATAAAAATATTTTGATCTCCTCGGTATATGACAAGAAGTATTCAAATTTTGATAAGTGTATTTTGAGTTTGGGAAGATACAGGGGTTTTCATAAAGAATAAAATTTTCTGAAAAATCAATAATAAAAAAATTTCCCATATGTGTCCAACTTTCTGCCGGTCACTGTATAAATATAAAAAAATTAATTACTAATTGGCAGTGTTAAACAAATGGTTTGCTAAGTTTATTCTAAAGCATCTATAAAATTAAAATTTCAATTTTGTTGACCAATGAAGAGAAATGTATCAAGAATCTTTTTATTACTTTTTTAAGATACAATGTGCCGTAATTTTTCTCCACCTGTATACTTTACAAAAAAAATAATAATAATTTTAAAAAAATCCAAGTAATAAATAATAGATATGTAATTAACATTATAAATAGTAGCAGGAAAATTATGTAGATATGAATCTCTATACAATATACAGTAATCAGTTGCATTAAAGATTCTTATTACAAGTATTTTACATTATTTGAATGTATAGTTATTAAAAGTTATGTTTATTTTAATTAAATAATTAATTACAAGAGGATTAAGCCACTGGCGCAGCTATAGGACCGTAGTAGGCAAAGGAGTTACTTCGTTACTTGCATCTGCTCTTGAATTTCTTTAACGTTTCAAATTTTTCTATAACTAGTAGGTACTTATGCATAGCGACTTAGTTAGTGTCAAGTTCAAATTAGCATCATTTTTAATTTATTTTCGTATGAGAAAACCAATACATATACAGCTGAATTAAAAAAAAGAGAGAAATTCAGTTTCTCCAATTGTAAATTTGGTTCTATTTGTCAATTAATTGTCTACTTGACAATACATACATACCTTTAAAAAATGATCTACAGGGTGTTTCATAGTAGGTGAAAAAAAAATGAAATCTCATTTTAAGTTAAAATGAAAGAATTTTTAAAAAATTCAAATTTTGCTCAGTTTCGGAATTATCCTGAACTTGAAGTTAGATAACCAGAAACAGTTCTTTATGCAACTAGTGTGTAAAGTAGGTCTTTTGTTGTCAGCCGATTGCGTAACACGAAATTTAAAAAAAAATACGTTTACACATGTATACATATAATATTTTATCTACAACCGAATAGATTTCACATTTCTTATCAACTGCTTTGTTTGTGTTGTAAATAAATTATTTCAGTTTTTTATTTTCACACTCAGATAACTCCGAAACTAAACAAGATTTCAAATTTTTTTATTCTTTCATTTTAACGTAAAATGAGATTCTATACATGAGATTTCATTTTTTGTCACCTGTTATGAAACACCCTGCATATACCTATCTATAAACTGACATACCGTCAAATAATTCTAACCTATTTCTAATAAATCATTTTCACACTATGAAAATATTTTTTTAAGAAAAGAAGTGTCAATTTTCTTTGACATTTCCCGATTTTTTTTATTTCAGCTGTATATTTTCATAATCAATGTCACAGTGATATCCAAAAAAATCTTACGATCCTGAGCACCTGTGAAGGGGTAAAAACATGGCATGTCTAAATACATATCTTTTGATGAAAGTCAAAATCAATTTTTCAAGTCTTTTGGAGAACAGTTTCCACTACAGGTGGTTTTTCTTTAACTAGGAGGAGTGATTTCAAAATTTGCTCGCCAAAAACTCTCATCTTTATTGGCTGTTCGACATCCAATGTCGCACAACCCTTTCAATTTTAATTTGAAAATTTAATGGCGTTTTCGATTCACTGCTTTATGGCACTCTCAGAGTACTTTCTCCTTATTTTAACCTCAAGCAATAATAAGAAATGGAGATATTCTAGAGCAGTGAATAAAGCAAGCCAAATTACTTTTGATGAAGGTGGCGTTTACAGCGTTTTTGATTCACTTCTCTAGAGCACTTTCCATCACGTTTTCCAAGATGGAGAGACCGAAGTTATTACATACAAATGTTACTCCTCCAAGTTTAAAAGTATTTCGTTTTTAATTCATGAAAATAAAATTTAAAAAATATAAAATTTTAAATTACATTTAGTTTGACGTTACATTGTGCCAGGACGTTTAACCAACATAAGCTGTGCGTTTTGCAATCCATAATCAACTAGGAATGATAGATTTTTTTTTAACACTCGCTACTTATAAGTATTTCTATTTCAAATATACATGTTGGGAAAAACAGATTTTTCCAATTAACTTGGACGAGGTCTTGAACAAATGTCGGTTATAGATGCGTTCTTTTCTTTATTTTACAGAATGTTTCCATTGAAACAAGTATTTTATTGGAATTTCTTAACTATAATAGGTCAAGCATTTTATTTTTTATGATCAAATTCTGTGTTTATCAACTGCAAAATATTAATAAAAAGAAGTAATACTTCAAAGAAAAATTTCAACTGGAAAAGGCGTTACTTGAGTTATAGTACAATATAATCACTGATAAAAACTGACTGAAAAATAAAACAATGTTTTTGTTTAATTTATAAGACGTAATTAATTTGACACTTGTCAAAACGATTTTGTAGAGATGGTATTTTTTAAACTCGCCTATACATGATTGTATAGTTATGTACTATAGTCTGTTTTTTAATTGGGAAGAGTACTTTGAAATTTTGGCGCTAAAAACGAGCTTTGTCATTGGTAGTTACCGGCCAAACGAGCTTTGTCATTGGTAGTTACCGGCCAACTACCAATGGCAAAGCTCGTTTTTAGCGCCAAAACTTCAAAGTACTCCTCCGAATTAAAAAAACAGAGTATAGACACCGATATACTCATTTTGAAAACAGGATGATGCTTCATGTTCTTGTTTGTAAACTTCATTTACCCTTTAGCAACCGTCAAATTAACTAATCAACTAGTCAAAAAGGTTTTTTGAGTTTTCCACAATCATCTTATATCAGAAAACTTAATATTCATATTATGCATACTAAATATAATATGTATACACATACAGAATATGATTTGCTCTAAGGGTCGTGATGATTATTCTGATTTGAAATAAATATTGTTTCTGCTGCAAATTGGTGCTACATCTGCTTCCTGCTGCTATAAACTAATCATGTTGGTTCTCTTTTTACTATAAAAACAAACAAAGGACAGTAGTATGTATGTATATTCGTTTCTAAAATCTACAAGAAAAAATATATAATTTTTTTTCTTTTTCATATTTTAACATTTTTCAGTATGCAGTAAGAGAAACGAGATTTAAAAATTAATTCTAAATTTCAAATTAGTACCACTGCCTTTATTAAGTCCGCCGCTTTAAGAAAATTACTAGTTTACTTTTTGGTGTTGTCATTAATAAATTACTACTCTACCACCTAAAACCTACCGTCATTAATTGAAAAATATTTTAGAATATTTTTTTGGCACAGTAATTTTGAACTACCTACCTAAAAACAGACGGATCAGCGGATTAAACCCTTTGGTCTTTAAAACAGCTTCAACTTCCAAATAGAAATCGGTCTTTGAAACACCGTCACGTGCCCTTGTTCTTTTCCACCCACCACGAACACGTAAAGGGGAATGACGGAATCGGTCGCGTTCGATATAATCTCAGGTTCTAAATTCGCTTTGCTTATTTTCAAGCAGTTTTTCTCGATTCTACTGGCGCTACTCGCCCTACTTTTACCACCTTTTAAACGCAGGCTGACATTTTCGAGGGGCAACATTTTGGGGGTGGATTTGTTGTTTCGACTGGCGTGACGGTAAAATACTTTGGAGCTTTTGTTGACGTTACCATCGAAATTTTGCAGTTCTAAAATTTCTTGTGCTTCGGAATTATGATAGTCGTCTAGGAGGCTATCGGGGGTGTTTATTAGCTTGGCGACTTGTTTCTTTTGTGTGCCATCGCCGTTGAGTAAGGTTTTGATGTCGGGGCCCATGTAATTTGGATTGCAAAATCCGAAAGGGCTTTCTACATTTTCCTTGTTTCTAATTTTAATGCGCTCGTCTTGAGATGTGTTGTTTGTTTTTACGCTGTAGTTGCTCGATGAGGACAACCGATTAACCGTTTCTATGCTACAGTAATCTGAAGTTGATGAGACATTCTCGTCGGATATCTCAGGTACAGCATAGCTGTAATTTTTTGGACTAGAATTAAGCATGTGCTGATACAAAGGATTGTCTGCGTAACCTATGTGGGAATTATAGCTTTCGCCCTTTTTAACAGGCTTGAAACTATCAAAGATTTTCAGATCGTTAGCGGTAGTGGATGGTTTCACTTGAGTTATGTTATGATAAGGAATGGCGAACTCATCGTCGTAATGATAGTTTTCTTCTTCGGTGTCTAAGTAAACTAATCGGGTAGCTTCTACGGGAGTTAATACTGGAGTTGGAAGAGTAAGGAGCGTAAAGTTTGGCACGGATATCGGTTCCCTAGTAATTTTCTTAACTGTATGGTCGAATTCAACTCGTTTCTTCTGCCCAACTTCTTTAACCTCCGACGATTTTTTAATAACGTACGCCGATTTTGACTTAATCAAAGTTCCGCGAGTGGGAGTTGAGAACTCGATACCTTTGACTTCGTGATCGGCCCCCGGTGATAAACTCGACTTCAACAAGCTCTCGGTACTGTCCGTGTTACAACCTGCCAAAACTGTATAACTACATTTATTATTGATCCTCGCCAAATTCAACTGGGATAATTTGGTTATCTCTTGTAAAAAGCTAATTTTATTATTACCTAGGGAAGACCGATTTCCGTCCTCTGAATACTGATTAACTACATCGCTACCATCTACGTAATTCTCCTGGGAATGTTTGAACACAAAGGTCTGTTCGCACGGCGAAACACGATTGGTCGGAAGGTACGAAGAATGTCTGTTGCCCCTATCTGCAGAGTTACACGTTCGCAGACGTGTGCGTGTCGCTTTCGTTTCCAACGAACTTGATGATTTGCTATTCAGAACTAATTCCGAAACCGTGAGGGCGACGCTTTCTGCTCTTGGTTGAGGTTTTACGCCAGTCACGATTATTTTCTCCCATAACTCCGTACCTAAAAAGTGAAACGGAAGATGATTCGAGGGAATTCAAATTTCTAATACTTACCAAAATTGAATTTCCATAAATCATTAGTAGAATGCCCTTCTCTTTCTCCACCGAAAACCACCATGCACGATGGTAGTCGACAGGCGACGTGTCCTTGCAAAGGACCTGGATTTATTTTCGTCCTAATATTAGTCCACACTCCAGATGTTATGTCCCACTTCCACAAATCCGCCCTCTCTTGTAAATCAGTCATTCCTCCATATATCCACATGGCATCGTTATGAAGTATAGCTGAATGCTTGTGTCGGGGAAGAGGGTAAGCGTCCGTTGCTCCCTTCGCTGGGGTGCGATGTAACAAATGCCAAGATTCTGTTTCTACAGCGCAGAAAAATGTGATTTAAGATTCTAGAAGGTGGTTAGAAGCTTACCAAAATGATATCCCCATAATTCGCCGCATGAACCTTTCAAATCTTGGTAACCTCCATAAATTAACATCGTCCCTTTGTGTACCAAACCAGTGTGACCTCTTCTACCTTTTGGAGTGTTTACTCCTGTTACAAAAAAGTATATTAATGTAATGTAATGTAAATCACATTTGCGTCTACGAGCAAGTTTACAAGTATATCTATGATCATGTCCTTCAGAATGTTTCTCAATTCATGTAGCGTGTAAATTACGGAATTAAAATCGTTGTACCCGACAAGAATTTGAAGATAAACTTATCTGCGCAATAAGTGGCCCAAACTCGGGGACACAGATTGTGCTGAATTGTTAAAGCACAGCAATTCGCAAGCTGGCGTGAACTAGGAATTGGGTTAACCACTCACGTAAATAGAAGCGCCCATAAAACTTTAACTAAATCGGGATGATGTGATGTCGTAAAAATTTAAACAGTCGCTTGGCAGTTTGCCGAATTTCTGGCTGGACACGCCATCAATCAAATTCGCGCTCGGAACCGAGCGAACCCTGGATTATTGATAAGCCAGCTTTAAACACATCATGGATTAAATTAAATCTGCGAAGCGGTCTATTGATTTTGGGAATAATAAAGTTGACATACAGTCAATGTTTTCACTTCGGTGATTCCGATTTTTGGTTGCTCTGACGAACGAAAAGTCCATTTATATGATAATCGGTTCGGAAAATCATTTCAGGAGGAATGTCCATACACTAATGCACAGATATATCAGGAAGCCAATAACCAAAGAGAACATTGTCATTAAGTAGACTTATTGAGAAGAATTATGGATGTTGAAAGAATGGGGCAAAAAAGGAAAGGAAAGGATTGAGGACGTGGGTCTTTGAGAAGCGATGCTAAGGACCTGAAAGCACCTGACCTGAAGAAACCGAAAAGTATTTTATCCAGATAAGTAAGTACCTTTCCGAGGACGAATTTTTTTCCAGCTGTTGTTCTTCATGTCGTAAACCCAGAGCGGAGTTTCGGTCCCAGCTGAAAAACCCACTTCGCCTCCGAACACGTAGATGTTATCTTTGTAGGCCACCGCGGAGTGCTCTTGAAGCGACGGTAACTTGTCCCCACTTGGCTTCAGATGCTGCCATTTGCCGGTAACTTGAACGTAAAAGAACGGAATAAGTTTCGCTCCCAGCTCTCCCCCCAATAGGGGTGCGCATTTGAATCGTAAATTTTTATCGAACGCACTGTGCTCTCAGAATTTTCAAAAGTAAGGAAAGCTTGGAGAAATTCTGCGTCTTGTTTAGCATGCAATGACGTATTAAGTCGGTAATAAATCGTAATGAAGCACGACTTGAAAGCACGCTAGAATTTAAATTTCAAATTTCTATATACATACAGAGGGCAACAATAATATCAACACAAAATTGTAACGCAAATATTTTATTTACAAGATGTAGGTGCTAAATAAAAAAATATATGTTGATAAGAAGTTTTCTTTATTTATTTAGTAATGAATTATTCGCAATCGTGTCAGAACTGATCGATTGGCTATTAGTTCCCTTGTATCGTATCGATGTTAAGGTGGAGTCGACAATCAAGAAAGTAATGGGGTTCACTCAACTACCCTCGATGTATAATCGTGTTTGTTGAGCTTGGACAGAAGAGTCATGCCCTGACATGCGTTTAATGGTAACTAATTCGTTACTGACAGGGCCTTTGTGTGTAGATCCAATGTATTGTAAATGGCATTTATCCAGAGAAATTGCACATTATAGGTATGTAACGTCCTCCTATTGTTTTGCATCCATTGTTTTATTTAAAATTCAAACACTGTTACAAGACATCTGATTATAAACTATGTAATAAATTGTATCCTCAATTACCTATAGGTATTAATAGTTGCATAAAGGTGAAGAAAATATATTAGTTACGACACTTTCGATTTAATCGATACATTCTTATTATTATATGAAGTAAAAGACATTTCCTATAACACCTAAAAGCGTTCAAAACACAAAACTGTCATATGTACATGTACATGTCTATACAGCGGAGTATAACGCAATTCGACAAAGTGATACATCCCTTATAAATGATTCAGCATAAACCGTATGCTTTGTATCGAATACTTCTGTTTATTCGCCCCCGGCGTCGTTAATATCCCGCACCCTCAAATTCAACACATGTAACTGTCATTACACCGCAGGGAATTAGGACCCTCGTCGAGAAAAGCGCGTTGGTTACACTAGGGTGGATACTACTTTAAAAAAAGCTAATATTGACACGCCCTTACTAGCGCAAAAAAGTTTGTATACAAACCGACTGTTCCACTGATGGAACACCTTAAGCCATGCCAATTTCGCTATAAATTTTGAGTATAAAATACTCGTAGTCGAACGGAATAAAACGTTTCCAACTAAAAATGAAACATACGGTATGTACAAGTAAGTTTTATCATAATGAAATAATTGTTTCTGAGCTTTCATCCTTGACAAGATAAGACTGAAGATATTTTATTGTTATTGCAGAACACTTTCATTATGTGTAAGTACGAAGAGAAAATCTAGGTCATGTGGTAAGGGCCGCGTTTTCCCAACCCTACTAAGATATTCATTTAAATCTCGGAAAATCTGGACGTAAATATCACTCGCTCCCAAAAAGATTCGTTTTATAGGAACGCTTCGATGGTATGGTCGGCTTTTATGGCTTAGTCCGCGACGTCGGGAAAACACTTTCGCCTTCGATCGAGGAGCTGTGGGAGAATTTCTAGGTCATCGAGCAAACACTTTTATTGCTTTGCTTATTTTAAAATATCTTGCGGAGAGGGTCGATTTAATAAATTATTCCGGGGGCGAAGATAGGTCAGAATCTTCATATTCATACAATTTAAATCATGTACGACGATTGTTTTACGTAAAAAAGAAAAATGTGTTCTTTTCACTTCTTTCTGCTTTTCTCTCCAGCAAGGAGTCTTATACGCATCATTTAATATAAAAGAGAATTAATTCAAGAATCCAATCCACACATACCAATGAAGATTGATCGCAATTGTTTTTACAACAGTTTTGAAGTCTGCACGAAATTCTTTTATTTATGCGAATTACAAGAAAACATACAAAACGAAAGTTGCATACAATTTTCGGAAGCTTCGAATGTGCCAAGAAAAAACAATTGAAGAAGGTGTTTTTGCGATCTGAAGCAAAATTGCAATATTTTTAACGGCACACCCTGTATGTTATTGTAGATCTGAATTCGTGAGTCAATTTTAGCCTGAATTGATGGGTCACACCATGGGTCTAGGATGAGCCGTTTTCGAGTTGAAATTTTCTCATGACGTCACACAACTCGAAAACCGCTCGTTCTAGATCCATGGTGCGACCCATCATTTCAGGCTAGAATTGACCGGCGAATTCATATATGCAATAAACTTAGGGCATCCGTTACAAAAAATCATAACTTTGGACTAACGCTCGAAATTGTTTTTTCGTAATTATTATTTAAATTAGTAAAAGAATGCTTTCAACTTTCACCCTGTATATACACTTTGTTCTTTGATTTTATTGTTAGTCTTTCGATTTTAAATGCGCTGAATTATTTTTTTGGAATAAAATTGAAGCATCTGTTGACTTTTTCATCGTCAACCTTCTTCTATTTCAACTTATTCTTCATTCTTCATAATTTCGTGTTGCTTATTTCACTTATCATTTGTTTCTTTTGTGTGGCATTCATTGATCCTCTTTATTGCCTCTTCTTTCGCTTTCTTGTCAGTCTTTAGTTCTTAATTTTGTCGAATTATTTTTTGATTTAAAATTGACCTTTCGCGAAGTTCCTGTTGACTTTTTAATCGTCGATCTTCTGTTTTTTGAATCATATTTCCTTCTTTTTTGTGGAATTGTTTTTGCTCATTTCATTAACACTTTTTCCTAGTTTCTCTTCTTTCGTTTTCTCGTCAGTCTTTCGAATTTCAAACAGTCCACCGGAGAATAATCTATCTTTTTTGTTTGTGTGTTTTTTTTTAATTAGGCATAATGCGAACGGTCTTGGAGTTATCCGACGTCATTATCCGTTCTTTAACAGTAATAATTACTTTGCACTCTTCGCTTTGGTCTCTTGAACAATTGTGAATTTGTTGCAGACGTTTTTTATTTCACAATTTGTCCTCATCATCGTTAATTGCTCTCTCTTTCAAAGGTATTTTGTACAATTCATGACTTTCCAAACAAATCTTTCGCTTAATTTATCTTGCTCCATTTTTTTATCAATAACAGTTAATGAGAGACAGAGTAACAACCCTCTATGAAAAAATTCTTTCCTCGAGTTATATTTTCTTTTCTTCCATTTATTTAATTCTTAACCGTTCATGATTTTGCACACAACTTCTCCTTTTCCACATCTTTTACTAGCTTTTACTCTTTTTCTAGAATTCTCTTCATTCGGACTTCTAACACCTTTTCGTTCATTTATTCACCACTCCTTATTTTTGTTTTCATTTAAATTTATAATTTTCACCTACTCAAATTCTTGTTTAATAGTTTCTGATATCATTTTGCGCAAATTATAAAGAAGTAAACAACAATTATTATTTTTTAAAATATAGTAAAATATATGACGAAAAAAGATTCACAAAAGTACTTATGAACTATTAATTTTCTTTTTAAGACGTAATCGAATACATTCTATTTTACTTAATTTCTGAAAATATGTAAAAAATTCAATTCAATACTTATGAGTAAGAACTAAAACTTGTTTTTACTGACCTAAATTGTACTTCCAAAAATCTTTCATAGGCAAATTACCATTCCTCCCTCCGAGCAAATAAACGTTATCTCCTACCAGGGTGGCGCTATGCTTGGATCTTGACGACGGCGCCGGACAATCGACGTCGCAAGGCGCCACGGCGCTCCACATCTTAACGAATTAAGTCAGTGCCAGTTTGAGGACCTATTAATCACACGAAATAAACATTTCATTACAGCCATCACAGGAGACCCCGAAAAAAATCTTTTTTCACAAACGAATTATCCTTGAGTCTGCTCATTTACACTTGGAGTTAATAAACTGCCACACTCGTTTTTAAATCGTCAAACTAGAAAGTTTAATAAATAAAAGCGAATTGATTTTGTACATAAGCAATTCACTCATTTTTAACTAACTACATAGTACATAGATCAGTTATTTCATTTGCAATACTGAAACGTGGTTTATTTTAACACTGAATGAACACATGACGACACAAAGATAAACAAAAGCACGTTTATAAAACGTCGACGTCTTATGACATTACGTAACGTAACATTGAATGGAATCTAAAACAGAAAGCGCAGTTACACAGCTGCTTGCTTTAAGGTCTTGACTTGAGTCCCCACTTCACATCCTATTAATTTACATTTACGTATAAGCACGTCGACGACTAATTGCTACTAGCCTGTGT